>OY856186.1:229635066-229717745 GCA_963693315.1 Diogma glabrata | reverse complement strand
GAATAAACTATATAACACTAAACATATATTGATTAAAATACTATTTCACTATCGCCCGTACTTTTCATTGCAACTATACAACTTTCCATAGATCGCTACAAAACTCATTTGAATTAATTGATTATATTAGAAAATACAAAATATTTTTGATGGGGGGACACTTTCAAGCAACTTTACGGTCTCATTTGCGGTTACACAGTTGAGAAATATTATCTTGTGGCGAAGAAAAACTTGTTCTAGACCGAGTTGTAAGAACTTGATCATTTTTGATTTTTCTGAAACTTGGTATAAAAGTAGTATGGACAATATAAAAATAATACTTATTTTACAATTTTTTTAAAGTGCATAGTTTAACCATAGGGGGCACCCCAACATGTATGAAAAATCAAAATTTTGCCAATCCCATGTAATTTTGAAATTAAATTGATCAAGAACGGCTATAGCGATTTAAACAAACTTTTTTTTGTTTGAGAAGATTTTTTACTATTTTAATTTTAAAATTAATTATAAAAACTTTTAATTAACTTTTTCTAAAGATTAACTAATCACCTATCAAACAAAGTTTGTTAAAATCGGTATAGCTGTTCTTGAGCAATTTAATTTCAAGATTACATCGGATTGGCAGAATTTTAATTTTTTATGCATGTTGGAGTGGTGTTTTTCATTTGTCTACACTACTTATAGTTTTATGCCAAGTTTCAGGAAAATCAAAAAGGGTCAAGTTCTGATTTCGACTTTTTCACCTCTGTAGATCACGTTTTTCATATGTAATAAAAACACACATTTTACAAAACGAGTTAAATCGATACATTTCTTTACGTCTATAAATTTGTTCATATAAATAATTATACATTTTTATATTTGATCATTACAACATAACCTAACAAATTCTGACAGTAGAACCAAAATAATAATATGTGCTATAATACGGTCATGCAATTGTGCTACCTCAACCGTGACTCAAAAAGTCTTATAAATCAGAAAATCTATTAATCAGTAAACGCAGTTTGTGTACGAAATAGTACGCAAATAGAAGATGAATTCACCACCAAAATGTTATCGAGATATAAACAAACCAGCTTCTAAAAGGACCAAATGGGACAACAATAAAAGTTTTCGATATGTATTTATCATCAACAGAGCCTTGATGGTACACCTTTACTAGATTTATTTTTAATTTAATTTTGTAAGTGCCTTGCAAAGTCATGAATGTGTGGCATTAGTATCTGGGATTGTGACGAAGTAAACTTCTGCAGTGATCGCTCTCGGTCTGCAATCATCCTAATACTTCTTTGGAACCAAATGTAAAGGTGACACTACATCCGAAATGAACGAAAGATGTTGAACGCCATAAACCTAAGTGAACAATGAATTGAAAAATATGTGTTATTATGGTTTTTCATATTATTCACTGTTTGTGTACTTTTGTCACTTTTGAATTAAAATGCAATATTTAAAAATATACTTTTTTAATTTGTTTACTTTTAATTTTTTATTTTATTAACAATAATATAAACTTCCTTATAGTAAAAATTTGAATTAGATTTTTTATTTTATTGAATATCGATTTCGACTTACGTCATCCTCAGTTCTTAAATTATTATTTTAATTTTTGCTTAAACTATTGTCTTATATTCTATTTTAACGGCTATTTTTTATTATTATGTGATATATTTCTGTTAGTTTTAATGTTGATTTTATCATTTAAAATGTTGTTATTGATTTATGTTTACATATTTCTATTTCTTCCAATCTACCTAGATGTTGTCCTTTTCTTTTTTTATGTAATATGGGCATATCTGGTTTTTGGATCACTTTTATTAATTTCACTGGTGTGTTCAATAAATCTTTTGTGAAGGACCGCCCCATTTGACCTATATAAAATTTACTGCAGTCATCACAGGTAATTTTATAAACACCTGTATCTGAGGTTTGGGTTTTTTGGTTTTTAGGTAATATTCTATTTTATTTTTTGTTTTTGTAAGCTGCAATATATCCATATTTTTTTAATGTTTTTGGCATTATTTTGAATGCTGTTTTATTATATGTTACGTCTATGCATTTTTTTACCTGCTAAGTTTTCTTCATTCCTCAATGTTGTTAGGGTTTGCAAATTTTTCTTGTTTTTGTGTTTTCTATTTAGTGTGTCAATTATTTCGTTTTTAAATCCGTTTTTACTGTCTATGTATTTTATGTTATTTAATTCGTCTTGATAATTTTCAGCATTCATTGGTATATTGTTCAATCTATTGATCATGTGGTTGTACGCAGCTAGTTGATGTTGGTATGGATGATGTGATTTAATATTTATTGTTTGATCCGTTTGGGGTTGGTTTTCGGAATATTTTGAATGTGTGTTTTGAATCTACATTTTTGATTGATAAATCGAAAAAATTTATTGTGTTATTTTCTTCATTTTCTAACTTAAATTTAATGGAAGGGTCTGTGCTTTTTATGTATTGGTGTAATAGATTAAGCTGTCTATTCGTTCCTTTAAATAATAAAATTATATCATCAACGTAGCAACACCAATAAATGATTTTTTCTTTGTGTGGATTTATGTTATTATGTATATATTTTATTTCAAAATCATTGAAGTATATTTCGGCTAAAGTTGCAGATAGTGGGCTCTTCATAGGCAATTCTTCTGTTTGTTGATTATACTCATTGTTATGTGTGAAATAGTTTTGTTTTGTTATTTCGGTTATTATATTTATTATTTCTTGTGTATCTGTTGGGTATAAACCATTTTTTATTAACGTATTTTTTGATTTATTTATTGTATGAATTGAAACGCTCTTTTGTTTTTTTTGGTTTTCCTGTTAACAGTCGACTTGTCTTCGATCCGCCAAGTTGTCTATTTATAAAAATGTTGTAATCCAAATCGTATTTCACTAGCAGATCATACATGCAAGCGTTTGTAAAGTATATTTCCGCGATGTAACACTGACCATATATTCACCAATATCGACCATCTTGTCCTCAATGGCTGCATCAATAATTGTTAACACGGTAGGTCTCCCATCAGCCCTAATTCAGTACCTTTTATAGTCCTGTTTGCTAATGCTCTAACAAAAGATGTGTAAGTTTTTGTTTATGAGCGTTGTCGAATGAAAGAAGTCTTGAGTTAAAAGTAGAAATTACTGTACCATTAGCAGCTATAAGAACATGATGAACAAGAAATGGCGTCACTAACCGTGTTTAGATGAATTCAAATTCATCATGCCATGCCTCAATTATATTTTATCCATGTTTCCAGATTTCCTGGCGTCATAAAAACAGAATATTTTGCCGATCTGCATATAAATGCGGTAATTAGTCTTGAGTGACCATTTACACCATTCAGGGAGCTCAAGAGATCTATGTGCTATAGTGACAGGTATTATAACTTCAAATACACAACACGTTTCATACACAAAAAAAAAGAAAATTGAATCGGTTTGTTTTGTACTAAGTTTACTGCCCTTAAAGTGGAATTGTTTCCAATATTTAATTTTTAATCACTTCCTCCCATACATAATACACTTATTAGAACGAGTGAAAGTAATTAGAAAAAATTAAATTCAAATTGTCAATAGATATCACAAAAAAGATAAAGAAACAATTACATGTTATTGTAATATATGTTAAAACCGGACCATCAACATCGATTATGTGATCAAAATAGTTTCATTTACTGCAAATTATCTAATTGAAAACTTGAATTGTAAATAAATAGTAATTATATAAATTTATTTACAAGTTTTGAAGGTATCTTAAACCTATTTTGTTAGTTAGTTTTTTGTTTCTTTGTTAATTTCTATTTATCTATGTCCAAAATGATAAATGAGTTCAATGTAGCAGCCACCTTTTTCAATTGACTTTGAAACGAATCTTTGAAAATAACTCAATCAAAAGAGTATTTCTTCAGATCGTTAAAAGTTCATCCTAATCGAATTATTTTGATTGATTTTTCGTTGGTCGTTGTTGTTTCACCAAATGAACCAGTCAAACACCTTTCATATACATAATCGCTGTTGGAATTATAATTTAAATAAATTAAAAATCTTATTGTAAATAAGCCTCAATAGTTACGGTTGATTCAACGTAATTGTTTAAATATCCCTTGTTAGTGCATATGTCGTAAGAGTACTATTAGTTTTAACTGAAAGTATTCAGACAAACATGAATTTTGCCATAATATATTGAAGGACAAGCGGTAAAAATAAAGTTTTAATCTTAAACATAGACATTTGTAGCGCAATTTAAATAATTTTTCAATTATTAATAATTATCTTATATTATTTAATTGGACAGTTATGTTATATTCAAATTTTGGAGATGATTGTAATGTGAGTGAACATTAATCATCAACGAAAAGAGATCGTATGATAGACTGATAGAAGAACCATGTTCAATCGGTTGCTCAAACGATGGTCAATCAACTGGCAACAATTGGCTACTGTTTGCTCAATTTACATTCTTACCACTTATCTTACCACTCTCCACTATGTTTAAAGATTTCGTGATATCCCCGAAATAATCTCTAATTGAAATTTCTACGTTGATCGTTGCCCATTCAGATTAAATTTATTATTCGTTTTTTAAGAAAATATTTGACTTTTTATTGGCAATTGGTAGAAGTCGTTTTTAATTTTAGTCGTCATCTAGTCGTCTTTAGTCGTTAAAATTGTACGTTTAAGCTTTAAATTCAGAAAGTTATAATTTGCTACTTGATGTTAGAATCGACGCTTGAATCGTATACAACACCACTGTCGTTTCAAAACCAAAATAAAAGTCTATTGAAATTATCGTATATTTATTCAAACAAATTCTTAAGAAGTTAAATGATTTTTGAACTCATTTAAAGGAATAAGAAGTCAATGGAAGTAATAAAGTGAAGGCTCGAACCCAAACCAGTGATATAACTCCAATATTTGATAATATTCAATCTAGGTGCAGACAAAAATATAAAAATAAATGGCAATGCTACTAGCTAAGTGTTTTTTTTCCAAAAACATAATTATTTGACACTTCGCTTATATTTCGTTAAAATTTTAGCAAACTTTTTGACTCGGTGAATTTTTTTTTTCATATATTCGCGTACATCAAAATTGGAACCAACTTACAAAAGGTTGAACTTTTTTAAAAATAATTATAAATCTGTGGCGTTCAAAAGTTTACAAAAAAATTGCTCCATCATATGACTCGAATCGAAAATTTGGTTTTTTGACACAAATGTTTTGATTTGCTTCAAATTTTTTACAGTAAAAGAGAGAATAAAAATTTTTCATTGAAGATAACTTATTTTGTCGCTAGCGTTTCTTCCTTTATAACCAGGGGTAGCTTTTAAAAACTACGGATTTGGTATATGTTCAATTTAATGTCATTCTTCTGGTTTTAAAAAATATTTTACACTCTTCATTTCTCTTATCCTTTGAACACACAGAAATTTAAATATTTGACCCTTGACTATATTTTTCGTTAAAAATTTATTAATCTTTCTGTCCCTGTGATTTTTTTTGGAAATTTTAAAGTAGCACATTCTGAAAATAACTGAATAACTGTGCACTCCAAAATTGTAAAAAAAAATTCGAATTAAGTGATCTTTCACTTGACAAACCCCAACTTGACTGAGGTTTAATGTTGTTTTACTGCTTTTAATGCCCAGCCCTGCCCAATGAAATTTGATTCAAATGGAATCATAATAAGCATTTGACCTTTTATTCATGAGAGGAACATGTGCATTAGTTTGAATTTATTGTTTTTTATATAATTTTAAATGAGAGCGTAAATATTTTTTTTAATTGTTTCGTAAAATAATTTAATAATTATAAAATGATATTACAAATTATTTATTTCAGAATTCAAGTGACTGCGTTGATTTAAAAATCTTTGTGCAACAGAATAAATAAAGCAGCTGTTCATTTTATTCTGTAAGAACTAATAACAAACAAAATTACAACCATAATTTAAAAAAAACAGAAATAACACAAAAAACCCCTCCAAATTAAAATTCCCCCAAAGTTGTCTATATTTCCTAACCAAAAATATAGCAATAAATTGGCCATGCGTTAAATATCGTCGCTTTAATAATGAAATAACGTATGCCATATATACGTTGTTATTATATAATGGGTGCGCTGCATTTCCCATAAGGATGTTTATAAAGTGGCATTTTAACATTTTCCAATTTTTTTATAACTGGGGGTGAAAATTGATATATTGTTAATTAACGTACATGCAAATTTGAATTTGGTTAAATATTGAAACAGCGTAAATGCATGTACGATATTTCAATTCCTACAGAACAATAACTTTGGTAAAATCAGTGTCGTATACTTTACATACATTACGATCGCCACACGAAATGGTAAATCTAAAATATTGTATAAGCATCATTCATTACTACATGATATGCCGGTTCATATAAATAAAAAATTGTAAAAATATTATGCGTTAGTGCAATAATAATTAGTTTTAGGCTTAATCGTATTTCCATGCAAAATGAAATAACGTATATGAAATATGAAATAACGTATAAGGTACCTGATTGACTTTTCACCTCTTTTTAGGTAGAAAAGCCAGCAGGTACCAATGTGAAATTTTAATATGCTATGGGGAAATTAGTCAAGATTAATTGGTAGAAATTTTTTTCCAATATCTTTATTCATTCAATAGTGCTGTCGAGTTTACAAAAATCAGAAAATCGAAAAATCTTTAAACCCAATTATCTCGAAACTACACTTTTGCGAATACGTTGTTTCATTATTAAAGCGACAATATTAAGTTTCGCATTGATTGACAACAATCAATAATGACTTTACACTCGTGACTAAGGATGTTGATTAAAATGTTGACTTAAGATGTTGACGAAATATTTTCTCCTCCTATGAATTCATACATCGTAATATCTAGAAATTTAATACAAAAAATCCCAAAGAAATCCTATTTTTAATGTTGTCGGAAGAATAAAAGATTATAATGTTGTATAGGCAATTTTCCTAATAGTCAAAACAAATCAATCTGAAGTCTTGAAGATGAAAATTTAATGGATCTGTATTATAAATTAAATCAAACAACGCAAATTAGGAATCTTTTACCTGAAGCTGGAGTCGACATTATCGTATAACTTCCTGAGGTTTACTCTATTAATACATTATAACAGAAACTGGTCACATTAGAACAAGTGTAGTTTTGTCAATCATTTGTCAATCATCAGAACAAGTGTAGTTTTGTCAACGCCAGATTAACTGGAATTACTTGAGTTCGTTCTATTAAGAATAATGTGCCCTAGAGATACTGCTGAATGAACTCTATTCAGTTGACGGTAGCGCTCTTGAACTTAGTTATAAAATATTCGTTGACGAAGATACGCTATTGCTAGATAAAGCGAGTATAACCCCATATATATAACTCCATTTTAGTTTTGTCCCTGCGAATTTTTTAAAAATTGTGCTTCATACCTCTTATTTTATTTTTATTTGCTTCTTCTTGCATTGAAATATTGACCCATGTCATATTTTATTATGTGATATGATTTTCTGTTTAATTATGTCCACTCCTTAAAAATTATAAAATACAAACAAATTGCGTTTAACAACACCACAGCACGTATATTGTTGTAAGACCTAGTTCCTTAAAGCTTTTATGTATTGTGTGAGTTGGATCTTGTAATTTCTACTACACAGCACGTTTTATTAAAATAATACTATGTTTTATAAAAGTATCAAATTACACTGTTTGACCTACCATAGTTCATCGACCAACATTACTTGTAATAATAATAAAAATCACAATAAAACTATAAATAAAAATCTCAATCGTATTCCTTACGTCTTCATATATAAACACAAATATGTAACCTTCAATTTTGTCAAACATAAAACTTTAACGGAAAAGATTCATCAATCCGATTAAAAATTTGTTTTAAAAAAGAATTTCACACTTTGACACTCATTCAAATAGTATAAAATTTAATTTAATCAATTATAAAAATTGTGTTGACATTTAACTATTTCGTTAAAGATATCAAATTTCAGTCATGCATTACAGGGCACAGAAAACAAACTCAAGGTAATCATTTAAAATAAACAAATAATTCATTAATCTTGATTAAAAAAAATAATTTTATTTTATTTAAAACATAAAAAAATTTAATGATTGTAATATGTTAAAAAAACATAATAAAATTGATGACCGCGATGTTACTGTATAAGGAAGTTACTGAAGTGAAAAATTTTTTTTTAAATTATTTCTAGTTCTTCAAAAATCGTATAGTTTTGTATCATTAATCAATATTTAAATTTTGCAATATTTAATCTAAAATTATGCGAATTTATTTTTTTATTCTTTCAACCTTCTCTAGCTATTACGAAACACTATTTTTTTACTTAATAAATTCTACTTTGTTTGATGCACTGCCCCCAAAATAAAGCATAAATTTAATTTAAAAATCAATAATTTTAATATACATTTATTTTTAATTTTATTATTAGCACAATTTCATAAGAAGTGTGAATTAATTAATCTTAATCTTTTTTTCAATACTTTAAAGATTGCAAGTGTACAAAAGCTTATTTATGATAGATTTTGTGTCAAACATAGCTTTAATAATTTTTGCGATGTTGTTGGTTACAATTCTGACAGTTAAAAAAAAAGTTAACACATGTTATTCATTCTCTTGTAGCGAATAGCGATAAAAAAAAAGTTCTCTAAATTTTTTGCAGATGTTTTCATTTCATTCTTGTAATATTTTCCAATAAAATAAAATATGTAATCTAAAAAGTTATAGATAAATATGTACATACAAATTTCAATTAAATGTGTATTATTGCAATCTTCGAAGCGTAGTTTTGTTTAATTGTAAAATCTAATTCGTGAAAGTATTCGTACATATTACAGACTACAAGTAGAAAATTAAACTAAGAAAAATTGCCACCGATTATCAGTCGAATGTTCTTACTACATCAGTCAAAGTAAATAATCATTATTGCTCTACACTACAACACAACTTCAAGCTATATTTGGTGACCCGCGACAACTAAACACAAGCGTAAGTTGTAAATTTGTTCTAGATTTATGTTGCATTTATTAGTATAAATACGTCACACTATATTTGTTTATATATAAATTTGAGCAGTTTTATATTAATTTTTTTTTCTTTTAGCAACTTTTAGCAACAGTTGTTTTAACTAACAATAATTTTTAATTAGTAGTATTTTAAATTTAAACAAATAATTTTATATAATATGCACATTTTTAGGAAACTTTTGGTTTGTTTCGGAGTTATACTAGTCTCAATTTCTATTGCGACACACAACCCGGTTTTATATTGTTCGCTGCAACCACTTTCTGCCTAGTTGCCGTTATAACTTGGCTATTCCCTTTCGGATGCGAATTCACAGCAAGTCAACCGAACTTAAGCAAGATCATGCTGCTAATACCTTCACGGTAACACAAGAGCAGCTTGACAATATGTTGGACGCCTGGATGGAAACTGCATTCACCAGAATGCAACTCCATCAAAAATTTGCTCCTCCGTCTACATCCTTGAATATTTTGAAACCAGAACTTTGGCTTATCATGCTTGAGGGCTAATCCACCATGGACAACATCATGTCCCAAAACCCGTCTCTTGCTCTACCGGTTAGAGGTATTACGCTCCAACCAGACACGGCTAGCCTTTATGATAGGCTTAAAGAGAATCTTCTAGGTCCTATCAATTTCTTCGGGATTTAACTGCTGAATCCCAAGGTCTAGTATCTGAAAAGATGTTAAAAATTATTTAGGAGGATAAAATTCCGCAGGTTATGCGTACCGCTACCGCGGCAGTCGGGACTGACTTGCTAAAGGTACCCGATAAAATGTTGGTACCAATGGTTGGCCCTCACTTAAATGCGGTAGATGTTCCTCCCGCTCCTTCTTTTTCTTCCTTCAGCGAGGAAAAGGTCTGGGCTCTGCGAAATCAAGAATTGCATACCCAACACGAAGAGCTGCTGAATGCTTTGCAACACAATCATGCTGGACCTTTTGGAATAGATCCAGAGATCGAAACGACTACAACAATTTTCGGCATAATTGCCCCAATCACCCGTGTGACCGCGTTACAAGTTGCGCACCAAAATGTTCGATCGTTTATGCTATTATCACGCCGATTGCAAATTCCATCACCCAAATTATCAATGTCGGCATGTGATGAAATCTTCTCTAAACTCCTTCTTCTAATATTTTATATCAGCTCCCGTCGACAATTCTTGCTTGACGCAGGCGCTGAAGTGTCAGTTCTCCCCGCAACAATGCCCGTTAGCACTTATGGTACACAGACGCTAACTCTAAACATTGGTCTGAGAAGTGTGTTCTGTTATCGTTCTTTTGTTATCGCCAATGTTACCATTCCTATTCTTGGAGCTGATTTCCTGAACAAGTATGGTCTCTTAGTGGGCTATAAAAAATCGACGCTTTATCAATCCACTAACATCCTTGTTCACTCTCGCTAAAATCTCCACTTCTCTAACGCTCTCACTAACAACAATCAATAATGATACGGTTGATATCAAAATTCAAGATAGCCTTAGGGATTTTAAGGGTATCAATACTCTCTATGACCTAGCAAACCCAGTCAAACACAACGTGACTCACGTTATTGAGCTTGTAAGTACCGACGATTACCTCCTGACAAACTGGCCATCGCAAAGACGGAATTTGATTTAATGTCATCCCAACGCATTTGTCGACCGTCTAATAGTCCTTGGTTCTCTCCTTTCCATCTCATTAAAAAGAAGAACGGCAAATGAAGACCTTGTGGTGACTTTCGCTCTCTTAACAACATCACTACTTTTGATAAATATCCTATTCCCCATATTAAGGATTTTTACATCAACTACATGAATGAAAATTCTTCTCCACAATTGATCTCGTTAGTGCATATTATTAAATTCGTATTGACGAGCGCAATATTGACAAAACTTCAATTTCAACTCCGTTCTGACTCTTTGAATTCATTCGAATGACTCTCGGGCTGCAAAACGCTGCTCAATCCTTCCAAAAGTTTATGCACTCCCTTCTCAGAGACCTAAATTTCTGTCTCATTTACATTGATAAGGAGATCATTGCTTTTGAAACCTTTGAGGAACACCTCAAACATCTTAGGACATTTTTTCGAGCGTCTTTCTGACGCAGGTCTCATTATTTACGTTGAAAAATGCAACTTTGCTGAAACCAACGTTGACTTCCTCAGACATTCGATTTATTCAACCGGAATCAAATCTTCTTCTTAAAGTGTCGATGCTATCAACCGTTATGAACGTTCTGAAACAGTTATGCAACGGCGCCGTTTCTTTGGAATGACAAACTTCTACCGCTGATTTATTCCTCAGGCTGGTGGCAATCAAATCATTCTCAACGATTTTCTTAAATATTCTAAAAAAAAATGACAAACGCGTCATTCAATGGGGTTCAGAGACCCCATTCAAGTCTTCGACTTATGAAAGCGGCAACTCAGTGAAGCAACAACTCTTTCTCACCCCTCACATTCTCCCCAATTTGCTGTAATGGTTGGCGCTTCCGACAAGGCACTAAAATTTAACGATTGTTGGACACCTCTTAGTTTCTTTTCTGTGCGACTTAATGAAACGCAACAGAAAAACAACGCTTAATATCGCGAACTCCTTGCAGCTTACTCTGCAATTAAAGTTTTGCGGTACCTCTTTGAAGGCATAATCTCCACTCTTTTCACAGATCATAAGCCTCTCATCTACACTTTTTCGCAGAAGCCTGCCAAAGCAAGTCCTCACCAATTCTGACATTTAGATTTTATCAACCAATTAACGGAATTGATAATGTAGTTGCCGACACACTTTCCCGTGTTGAGCAAATATCAATTCCAGTAAACATTAACTACAACAAAATTGCTAACGCTCAGTTCAACGACCTCGAACTAAAAGAATCAGTATAGACACTAGTCCCACACTTCAATTTCAATCTTTTCCAGTGGCGTTTGGCAGTTCTAGCGCCAAAACTATTATGTGTGATATACCTCTTCCGGTAATCCACGACCTTTTATTCCAAAGCAAGTTCGTCAATCTGTTTTCAATAATCTTCATAATTTATCTCATCCAGGAGTCTACAGTTCTGTCAAACTCCTTACTGAAAAAGACATTTGGCTATCTGTTAAAAAGGATGTACGACAAATGGGACAGAACTGGCTGGTTTGCCAAAAGGCAAAAGTCTTTCGCCATACTCAATCACCTTTGGATAATTATCCCTCCACTTTTCACAGATTTTCAGAGATTCACATGGACATTTATTAATTATTGGCCGTTATACTCGATGTTTATTCCTATCTCGGCTATTACAGCTGAAACGGTAGCTTCAACTGTCTACTCCAATTGGATCGCTCGTTTCGGCACATCCTCTGTAATCTTCTCTGGTCAAGGCTCCCAATTCAAATCTATTTTTCCAGCGAGATGTCCAAATTCTTATCGGGTCCGAACGTAAACGCACTATAAGCTACAATTCTAAATGTAACGGCCTCATCGAACGTTGTCACCGAAATCTAAAATTCGCGATCATGGCCTACGACAGAATGAATTGGACGTGAATATTACCGTAAATATTACGGTGAAACTACTCGGCTTACGAACACCTTTCCGCGAAGACTTCCAATCTTAATCGCCAGAGCTCGTCTGCGGTACTAACATTGGTTTCCCTGGTGAATTATTTAGCGAGAGCTCCACTTCCACTTTTCAATCTGAATTTGTTTCTCAATTGAAACAAAATTTCAACAACCTTCGTCCCACCATTACGTCAAAACAAACTTCTCCTAAAGTTTTTGTCTCTAAAGCTCTCGAGTCTTGTTCGCATGTCTTCTTACGTACTGACCTAGTACGCAGATCTCTACAACCTCCATACGAAGGTCCCTTTCAATTCATTAGCAGTGACGATAAAAATTTTGTCATTGACCGTAAAGGTCAACCTATTCGAGTTTCCTTCAGGGGAACGATCTGAAGATGACTCCACTCCAAATTCACATTCTTCGAGTAACAACTCAAGTCGCGCATACGAACCATCCTCCATTTAGGTAAACGTTCATCCCACTCTTCCGGACACATCATCGCCTTCCCCTTCTACCTCTAAAGAAGCGAGGAAGCTTGACGTAAAGGCAAACGTGCCAACCAGGCAATTTCTCCTCGTTCCCGAAACGCATTTCTTTTACCTACCTAACCGCAATCACTCGAGCAGGTAGAGCCACTCGTGCTCCCGCTCGCTTCCTTCGTGCTCTGGCACATTAATTCTCTTGTTTTTCTTTCATTATATCGTCCGATCTTTGAAGGCACTAGAGGGGGAGTGTTTGTGGCAAACATAGCTTTAATAATTTTTTCGATGTTGGTTAGTTAAGATAAAAGTTATAGATGAATAAGTATATGTACATACAAAATTTAAACGTAAATAATCATCAACACTGCACTGCTATACATTGCTCTACACAACAACTTCAAGCTATAATTTCACTTAACTAATATTAAATTGATTTATCAAGAATACAATAACATACACGCATGACTCATTTTTTACTCAAAGATTGGTCCGAAATTCAAATTATATATCTAATATTTAATTGTTATAATTTCAATCAAAATAACAGACCTAAATGATAATATGTAGGATATTTACAAATGTTAATAAATATGAGATGTTTACGAAACCTAAACAACTATTAGCCATTAACTCTCCAACACTATAGTGGTAGTATGTTCAGATCATCATATAAGCAGATCTTCAAATCATCATATCATCAGATCATCAGATCATCAGATCATCAGATCATCAGATCATCAGATCATCAGATCATCAGATCATCAGATCATCAGATCATCAGATCATCAGATCATCAGATCATCAAATCATCAGATCATCAGATCATCAGATCATCAGATCATTAGATCATCAGATCATCAGATCATCAGATCATCAGATCATCAGATCATCAGAACATCAGCTCATCAGCTCATCAGATCATCAGATCATCAGATCATCAGATCATCAGATCATCAGATCATCAGATCATCAGATCATCAGACCATCAGATCATCAGATCATCAGATCATCAGATCATCAGATCATCAGATCATCAGATCATCAGATTATCAGATCATCAGCTCATCAGCTCATAGCTCATCAGCTCATTAGCTCATCAGATCATCAGATCATCAGATCATCAGATCATCAGATCATCAGATCATCAGATCATCAGATCATCAGATCATCAGATCATCAGATCATCAGATCATCAGATCATCAGATCATCAGATCATCAGATCATCAGATCATCAGATCATCAGATCATCAGATCATCAAATCATCAGATCATCAGATCATCAGATCATCAGATCATCAGATCATCAGATCATCAGATCATCAGATCATCAGATCATCAGATCATCAGATCATCAGATCATCAGATCATCAGATCATCAGATCATCAGATCATCAGATCATCAGATCATCAGATCATCAGATCATCAGATCATCAGATCATCAGATCATCAGACCATCAGAACATCAGATCATCAGATCATCAGATCATCAGATCATCAGATCATCAGATCATCAGAACATCAGATCATCAGATTATCAGACCATCAGGTCATATGATCATCAGATTTTCAGATCATATCAAATCATATCAGATCATATGAGATCATATCAGATCATTCGACCAAATCAGAGCATCAAACCATCAGATCACCAGAAAGTATGAAATGAAACACCGGCATTGAAAATTTTATCTGGTTTTGCAACATCGATCTGGTACTCAAACAATCAACTAAAACGCACTAATTCTAATTTGTTTCTTATTCCATTTATCTTAATATTTTGAAATATTTAAATAAAAAATTGTTCGTTACTAAGAATTCACATGAATAATTGAATTTCGATGGCAAATGATTATAATTATAGATACAATCCTAAAATCTACATATCTTGCCTCAATTCCAATTTTTGAATTAATATTTCAAGATCATTAATTGATTTGTTACAAAATCTTATGTTATGCTAATAAGAAAATTATATATGCATTAGAAATTGAAAGTTTTAACAAAAATATAATAACGCATTTGTTGCTATTTTACATAAGGTAGGATTTTTTTGTTTAGATTATTTAAAAAAAAAATTGAAGAACAATATTTGGTTATAAAGCACACCAAAACTACGAAACACTGAGTTTCAATCATCTCAAAGCTTTAACGTTGGAGAAAAAGTGTAAGCTCAGTTTACCTACAGTATTTATTCGAAGACTTTGTGTCGATTTTTTTTGTTTAATTTTAACCGTATTCAATCCGGAACGCAACAATTTATTAGTTTCTTTCCTGTTTTAGTTAGAATAAAGAAATAATTATTAAAGTATTAAGGGCAGTAAGAGTGTTCTCACCGAATGAGGATATATGTTTTGAGATCAAGACGAAGTCGAGATCTCTAATATATCCAAAATCGCTAATACTCTTAATGCCCAAAATGCTTATTACATTTTTTGCACGATCAATAAAAATTCAATTAAAATTGTTTTAACAATAAAATTCATTCACAAAATTCAAATTTTAAAGAAAATTTTTTGCCTTAGTTTTATTTTAATTTAACCCATTGAAATTCTCTAAAATGTAATGACATCATGCAATTTTACCAATAACATTTGAATTATACTAATAACAAATATTTACTTGTCTGGCCTACTGGGATATTAAAAATTATCAGCCTAATTTTGAAATAATTAACTGATATCCTAGTAGCCAATGTATAATTCATAAAAAATATATAAATAAATGAAAAATGGCCAAAAATGTTCTAAACAAATTCCCCTCGTTCGTTGATAAATTAATAAATTAATAATATTTTGAAAAATTCATCAAGCAAGTGGTATTGATAAAAGCCCTTGGCCTATGGTCTCGTGCTTTTATCAATATACTTGCTTTCAAAATTTTTGGCAAAATATTATTTTGAATTATCACCGCCCTTGTGAAATTACAACCGAAAATTTCTTAAAATGTCATTTTAAAATAGTAAGCTTTGCGTTTCGTCATAATTCTATAGGTTTTTTGTGGCAAAACTTAATTTCATCGAATATTTTTTCAAAATAAATTGCTTTAAAATCTTTTAATTGCAATATTTTTAAATGAATTTTATTTAAATTTGAAGCTAGTGAATAAACGTACACAATTATTTAACTAAAATACGTTTTTATTCACACCCTGAGGTCTCCCTTACCGGTATAAAATTACTTACCGCCTGCATGATCGGTAAGTAATTACTTACCGACCTGTGATTTGTAAACGAAACTTACTATGTTTATTTACGAATCGGTAAACATGTAAAATGGCCTGATCGTGCACAAATTATATTGCAATTCAGTTTATTTCTACCCAGACAAATTGGTTCTTTCTATGGTTTTTAGTTCCTTATCCCAGAACTAACATATGATTGCTTTTCACATAAAAAGTGTGGTAAGTTGAATTCATTTTCTAATTCAAATAAGAAAATATGACGGGACTGAAATCTCACAGCTCTGAGATATCAAGACTTCGGCTTTGGTTAAGGATTTGGATATAGTTTTCGGCATTAAAGTTTTAAGTTTTAACATTGTTTTTAGTTATCGGCAGCGATGTATATCAAACATAAAGTCAGAACAAAATCAAATATATAAACTTTTTCTAAATTTTAATAATATTCCAAAAATTCTTAAAAATTCAAAAATTCAAACTTTTTCCAAAATTCTAAAAATATTGCAAAAATTATAACAATATCAAAAATTGCAACTATTTTCAAAATTCCAAAAATTCTAGTAATATCAAAAATTTAAAATTTTTCAAAATCAAATATTGAAACTAATTTCAAAATTCTATAAATATATATATGAAATTCATTATCTCAAAAATTCTATTTTATTCCAAAATTCTAAAAATATTGCAAAAATTATAACAAAATCAAAAATTAAAACTTTTTTCAAAATGCTAAAAATATTGCAAAAATTATTACAAAATCAAAAATACAAACTTTTTCCAAAATTCCAAAAATATTTCAAAAACTATAACAAAATCAAAAATTTCCATGTCCAATTTCATGTTCAATTATATTCACGTCATACAAACAGCTAAATTTTTTTTTCCAAAAAATTGGCTAAAAATATCATTAAATCAATTTTTAATGACCTAAAGAAATCATTTTTTTGACACACTTGACAAGATTTTTTTGACAAACTTATAATGCAATGAAATTCTCCAGAATAATAATTTCAGTTTCATTACATTTCATTTCATACAAATAATTAATTTTAATTTTTTCTAAAAAAATAAATGAAAATCATTCTGTGACACACTTGATAGTAATTTTTTGACAAACTTATAATGCAATAAGCTTCTCCACATTCCATGTTACTACTCATTTTCTCTTAAAATGAACCATTTTTAAACAAAAACAATGTAAATTTTCTTGTTTTGACACACTTAACAATTTTTTGTCACACTTCATGTGTCATATTTAATGTCCAATTACATTTTATGTCATCCAAATAATTACTTTCTATGTTTTATATATTTCTAGTCGAAAACCGAAGTAATGTTTCCCATAATATGTTTCTCAAAAAATTGGGAAACAAAATATATGAAAATCAATCTTTTGACACACTTAACGATTTTTTTTGACATACTTCTAAAACAATAATCAAGATCCTCGTCTTACATATGGATGTCAATCATCCAAATCTCTCCAGATTCAAATTTAGGGGGAAGTGGGGATGGTATAAACAGTTTTTACTTAAAGCTCAATAACTTTAAAACCATAAAACATTTTTACTTAAAAACTGTTTCATTGTAAAATTTCATATCTTTACTACAAAAAACTATTTTTTTTAATTACGTAACTAAACATTAAGTATAAAATTTTGAATTTCAAAAAATTTATGTTTCTCGTTTAAAGTATCCCCACTGGTGGGGCACTTATAAACAATGAGCATTTTTGTATGGGGTACATATAAACACCCAAAAAACACCACAATAAAATTCATAAAGTACCTTTTTTAAAATTTTTTATTATTTATTGTGCTTCAAACAATATATATAAGCATATAACATATATATTTCTTTAAAAAAAAAACAATATTTTTCGATTGTTGTAAAACCTCAATAAATTCAGGTAGAAAATTATAAAGAAAAAAGCAAAAATTCAATCTCATCGTATGTTTAGGTTTTGCAAATCAATATCAAAAGTGAAACGGGAAACCACACGTATACCATATAACCATACCATGCTTCACATATAAACGCGTTTACACTATCAAAATTTTTTTTGTTTATATGTGTCCCACGTGGCGATTTTAGGGTTATGTTTTGAAAAAATATTCCAAGATCTAAAATTTGGCTAAAACAAAGAAATATTATGTTTCTTGAATATTTCAGCTATCAAAACATGTTGGAATATTTTTAAACATATGATGGTAAAAAAAGTTATTCGAGTTTTACAAAAAAAAAAAAAATTTACTTTCGGGTAGCCGAAACACCTATTCACCAATAACTTTTGAACAAGACTGACTTCAGCTGTCAAATTCTCCTGGCGTGTGTAGTCGATCGAAGCGACATCTGTGATATTTTTGTCGAATTTTTTAATGTGAGGGAAATTAAAACTTTTTACAGTTGCCCCATGTTTATACTATCCCCACTTCCCCCTACTACTCATTATTACTGAAAATGAACGTTTTTAAGCCCAAAATATGAAAATTTGCTAATTTTGATTTTTTTTACATACTTCCGGTACAGTTATCAAACACATCGTCGTTTAGGACCTGCCAATTGGGTACAGCTATTTAAAAAAAAATGTTGAAATCCCTCCAGGGGCCCTATTCCCAAACACATAAATGTCACCACAATATTGTAAATTCACACAATATTGTAAATTTCGTATAATGTAACACCAATTTGGTAAAAATTCAACACAATATTGTGAATATGACAAGAACAATATAGCTACTGTCAAAATCACAATTCCTTCGGTCTGAAAGACCTAAGTATTACATTCATGAGCTCAAAGTGAAATTCTTACCCCCACTTTTTTTTATATTTCTCGACGTTTTAGGACATCCTGATTCTAAAAAAGCAAAAAAATGTATGTCTGTCTGTAGGCCGGCCGGCCGGCCGTCATTACCTACGCTGCAGGGAAAACCGCTGGAGGGATTTCAAAAATTTTTTTTTCTAAAAACAAGTATACTCAAGGGACAGGTCAGAAAGGACGCTGTGTTCGATAACTGTACCGGAAGTGTTTCAAAAAAATCATTATGTGTGTCAAAACTAGCAAATTTTCAGATTTTTGGCTTAAAAAACGTTCATTTTAAGTGATTACGAGTAGGAACATTAAATTTGGAGAAATCTTGATGGTAGGGATTGGTATGTGAGATCAAAAACTAGATTATTGCATTATAAGTTTGTCAAAAAAATGTTGTCAAGTGTGTCAAAAGAAAGATTTTTATTTATTTTTTTACCCAATTTTTTGGGAAAAAATAAAATTGTTTGTTTGAAATGAATTTTATTATTATTATTAAGAACTACTTATGGCATTATAAGTTTGTCAAAAAAATGTTGTCAAGTGTGTCAAAAGAAAGATTTTTATTTATTTTTTTACCTAATTTTTTGGAAAAAAAATAAAATTAATTGTTTGTTTGAAATAAGATTTTATTATTATTATAGAGAATTATGGCATTATAAGTTTGTCAAAAAAATGTTGTCAAGTGTGTCAAACGAGATTTTTTTTATTTTTACCCAATTTTTTGGAAAAAATTAAATTGTTTGCATGACATGATATTTTATTATCATTATAGAGAATTGTGGCATTTTAAGTTTGTCAAAAAAATAATGTCAAGTGTGTCAAAAAACGATTTCATTTATTTTTTTAGCCGATTTTTTGGGAAAAAAATGTAGCTGTTTTTATGACGTAAATGTAATTGAAAATGAAATTGGACATGGAAATTTTTGAATTTGTTATAGTTTTTGAAATATTTTTGGAATTTTGAAAAAGTTTGTATTTTTAATTTTTTGCAATATTTTTAGAATTTTGGCAAAAGTTTTAATTTTTGATTTTGTAAGAATTTTTTGAATATTTTTAGAATTTTGAAAAATTTTTAATTTCTGATATTATTATAATTTTTGGAATTTTGAAAAAATTTTCAATTTTTGATTTTGTAATAATTTTTGCAATAATTTTAGAATTTTGGAAAAGTTTAAATTTTTAAGAATTTTTGGAATATTATCGGAAATTTGAAAAAGTTTAAATATTTGATTTTATTCTAATTTTTGGAATATTTTTGGAATTTTGAAAATAGTTTGATTAACTAAATAAGTTAGACAATATTTTTGGAATTTTGATTATAATTTTCCGGCTACGTATTGATGTTGCGTGTAAGTTTTGTAATAAATTTTTAAACAGAGATAAAAAATAGTTGTACTTTAACAAAGAGTTATGTTTGATATACATTGCTGCCCAAAACTAAAAACCATGTCCTCATAAAAGTTTTTTGCCGAAAACTATATCGAAATCCTTAACCCAGACCGAAGTCTTGATATCTCAGAGCTGTTGAGATTTTGGAGAGATTACAGCCCCTCCATATTTTTGCTTTATGTTTTGTATGTTGACTTTTTTATTCAAATTTCATCGATTGGCGTAAAAATTAATTTATAACGCTAAATTAAGTCCTTAATAATATTAAATAATCATATTTTTATATAAATATCATTAAAACATATTTGTTTATTAAATATATTTTTATTTTATTTTGCATGTTTTAAGATTAAAGAAGTTAGATGTCAATTGTAAGAATTTAGTAGCAAAAATCTGTTATAATTTTGTAAAAATTTGTTATAATTAGTTTGTGTCTAAGGATACACAAATTTAAATTACATAATACCATTTTTATACAAAGTTGTTAAGCATTTTTTTGAAATTGACAATATTGTCGATTGACAAATATGTGTTCGGGAATAGAGCGCCGGCGGCTTTCTAGATTTCGTAGGTAATGACGGACGGACAGCTGGCCGACTGGCAGATAGCCATTCATTTTTTTTTTGCTTTTTTAGAATCAGTAAGTCCTAAAACGTCGAGAAATGCAAAAAAGTGGGGATAAGAATTTCGCTTTTGACTCATGAATTTAATACTCTGGTTTTTTCAATACCGAAGTAAAATAAAAATAGAAATAAACAGAACATGTCGGCATCTCCATATTTTCACAACTTTTAAAATTTGATTAATTCATTAATTTCTACCTTAAAATAATATTAAATTATCAAAAGTTTATTCACACCTCCACCTTCCAAAACATTCATTCTTATTCCGCTACCAAAAAAGTTGTTATCTTCCATCATTTTATATTTGCCGAAAAACAAAACTTTTATTAAATATATCCAGATCCTATCTTTATTCTTTAAGTTTAATTTAGAATCAAAAGACGTATGTACAAGATGATTTTAAAAGTAATAAGCAAAGTTAAACAAATATAAAAAGTTGTTTTCAAGGTTAGTAGTATTAACCTCAAACTGTAGCTATTATATATAAAAAAACAACAAACATATCTTTGTCCTTGAAAGAGTGTAAAGTTGAATAATATATCTTCTTAAGTATTTCTTTAATTTACGAATATAATTTGTTCCTTGGATGGGTGACTTTTATATTTTGTATCTTTCTACGTTGTGGAGGAGATTAGATCTAATCGTTTTATAAAAAATTATTTCTGCAGTACATTGTATTTAAAATTTCAGTGTAAAATCTACCTCGTAGTAAGGCTGTACTCCAAACAACGACTTATTTGTAGAACTTCTAATTCTACACTCGTGACTATAATAGAAATATTCCCATCCTAATGAATTCACACAAAAAGTCTAGAAATTTAATGCAAAAATGGTATATAATGTACAAAAACGTTTCCATAATAAACAGTTTATGACCGTAGAAAAGTTCAACTTAAAACTTAAGTAAATAAATAAAATGATGACGATGTGTCTGCAAATAAGTCGTCATTTGGAATGTATCTAATATCATAAATAATCTAAAAATAAATTAAAGAACGATGATACGAATGATTGAAGAAGTTATTATAAAAGATACCAAATAATTAAGAAAATAAACGGAAAAATTCAAAATTTTTAACACTGGTAACAATTGGTGACAGCGGCTAAAATGTGAAATCTAAAAAATTTCGATTTAGGTGTATTAAAGAATTAGACTCTCAAATAAAATTTACAACAAGTGTTTTACGCCAGCTAGCAGCAAAACTAAACCAGCAAAACTTTTTGGTTCAGCCAGAATTTTTGTTGAATATTCCTAGCTTTAGGATTTTCTGTACTTTAAGCAATGTGGTTTAAGACGAGAATGACCTTCCTTTTTTTCTCGAAAGAGAAGTCCTACATGAAACTGTTTTTGGTTTTAAGAGTGAATTATGGTGAGGTCGATCAAGTCGTTGTTGCGTCTAAGCAAATTGAATCCTGCCTTTTTACCACAATACAGGGGATCAAACTAGAACTTAACACATCTGCAAATATATGTGGTACGAGAGAATTAGAACTAATAATAAACTTTATATACTTTTTTTTAAAACAAAACTGATGAAAACCTTAAACAGTATCGAATTGAGAGAAATATATGTAGAAAACTAATAGATGCAGAAAAAAATCTTTTTAATAGGAAAAAAGCGTCTAAGTTTGCTGAACATCCAACTGGTTCACGAAATTTCTATAAAGCGGTTAAGGATGTCCATGGTAATTTTTGTAAGTCTTCTCTACCTCCCCTAATTGATGGAGATGTGCCGGTAATAGACCCAAAAGAAAAAGCTAACCTTCTGGGAATTTATTTCTCTAGAAATTCTACACTAAACGAACCCAATTTCTTACCTAAGTCAATTCCTAGAGTTTCGCACAACATGATGCCCATAATTTTTCGTAAAAACATTGTTCGGAAAATGCTTTTACAAATTAATACTAACAAGGCATCTGGACCAGATCGTATTCCCCCAATTATTCTGAAAACCTTTGCTAGGGAGTTAGCACCAATCCTCACTAAAATCTTTTATTTGTCATATAAGAAAGGAGTTTTTCCTGAAATATGGAAAATTGCAAGCGTACAACCAGTTCCAAAAAAGGGTAGTAAGACTGATCCAACAAATTACAGACCCATTTCAATTTTATCGGTTGTTTCTAAAATTTTTGAAAAATATATTAATTTTAATATAATGAGCTTCTTAGAGTCTTCCAAACTACTTAATGAAAGACAATACGGGTTTCGAAAAGGAAGAGCGACGGGAGATTTACTTTGATTTGTCACTCATATATGGAACAAATCGCTTGAAAATCATGGTGAGACTTTCGGTATTGCTCTTGATATATCCAAAGCATTTGATAAAGTTTGGCACAACAATCTTATTTGCAAATTAAGATGTAATGGTTTGGATGAGCAACTTATATCTTGGATACAAAGTTTTATTTCCGAGCGGAAATTTCGGGTCAATGTTGATGGTATTTCATCGGATGTCTTTTCAACTAATGCAGGAGTTCCTCAGGGTTCTGCTTTGTCACCAACTCTTTTTCTTATTTATATTAATGATTTGTTGGATTCAACGATTAGTCCTATCCATAGTTTTGCTGATGATAGCACTCTTCATGCGTCTCATGAGAACCCTAAATTATATTCACAGTTAGCGCTTAACAACTGTAGATCAAATTTAATTGATTCTTTAAACCATGACCTTAAAACTATTTTGGATTGGGGACTCGCTAATAGTGTTGAATTCAATACGAGCAAAACACAGGCTTGTTATTTTTCTAGATTATCCACACCTAATCCGTTTCCATTGAAGTTTGACTCTAAAGATCTTGTAGACAAAGGATCTGTTAGGCTTTTAGGAGTAGAAGTTGAAAATAATTTGAAATGGAATTCTCATATTTTTAACCTAGCTAAGAACGCTGTTCAAAAATTGGGCTTTTTGGGACGATGTCGTAAGTTTTTTAATAGCGAACAGCTTCTTTTAATTTACAAATCATTTATACGTCCCTGCATGGAGTACTGTTCTCACATATGGGGTGGAGCTTATTATAGTAGTTTGAAGTGCCTTGATTCTGTTCAGCGCAGAGCTGTTAAACTGATTGGCAACTCAACTCTTACTGATGAGCTTGATTCTTTACAGCACAGACGAAATGTTGCGGATTTGACAATTTTCTACAAATACATTATGGATGAACGAACTTCTGAAGAGATTAAATCAATTTTACCTGAACTAGCAATTCCATTGCGTAACACCAGAGCAAATGTTATAGCCCATCCTTTTACGGTTCATATAAAAAGGTGCAGAACTGTTGCCTTTCAGCGTGATTTTTTCAACAGAGTCTCTCATCTCTGGAACGCCTTACCTTCATGGGTTTTTCCTGATAGCTTTAATCCTCATAGTTTTAAAGTTAACGTCCATAAATTTCTAAAAGAACCTTAATTTATTCAAACTTAACCACACTTCCTAGTTGGCATGGTATCTTCGGATATTCAGAGACTTTAATTAATAATTTATTATGGTTAACACTAAACATGCCTAACTTATAATAAAAAAAAAAGAAAAAAATATATATGAAAATAAATATATTTATATCAATATAGATATCTCTAAAATGAATAATTAGCTACTCACTTCGTTTATTATAGAAACAATGTGACTGACAGTTTACTCAAAACAAAATATAAATACCTTTTGATCTTTAAATCTCTAGAAATAAAAATATAACAATTTCATTACCTATTCCATTACAGTGTATTATGTCATAGATTCAAACTTGTTTAATTCGAAGATAGATGAAAGCAAATGTTTTTGCTAAGATTTGTTGTTCAATGTCTAGACATATGTTTTCGGAATGACATTAAAATCTTTGCCAATTCAAAGAACTGCTACTCAATGCAACTACAGTCGGTGTAAGAAATGAATTTATAACAAATAAAATTATAAATATAATTATACTAAAACCTTGACCAATTAAAAAACTAATGTTATTACATCGCATCATATATGCTAAATACATACATCACATAACAACATTATTATTATAATCAAAACATTATGCCTTGAAATTAATTTAATTTTATAAGAAAAAATTAAAACTAACAACGCAAGCCATTGTCAATGATTCTTATGATTATGGTTATTATTAGTCGCGGGATCATATCTTCAACTTTAATTTTTATCTTAAATTTTGTTAGTCACATTTTCATTTTTTATTAAAACTTCGTGATGTTGTTTTAACTAATAACAATAATATAATATTACAATTATGTTTTATGATAATTGAATATTTAAAAGATATTTTGTTTAAATTATTCTTATTTATTGTTCTTCAAGTTTTTATGAGAAATAAGATTTTGTTTTTCATTTGATCTCAATGACCTGGTGTAACTTCAAATTTATTAAATTATTTATTTTTAAAGAATTAATATTTAAAATTTGATTTAATTCGAACACGGTTGAATGAGTTTTATAGAAAATTGAATTTTAAAGAGTTATAAATATTGATTGGGGAGTTGGTTTATTATATTTTCATCATTTTTAGTGCTCAGTTTTCTCGGTAACTTTATGACTATTGACTTCAAAAATTTTAGATGAAATAAACAAATGAATTACCTTAAATTGTATAAATTGTAAATAAATTAGTTTATCCATTTTCAAGAAGTGCTTCTATTTGACAAAGAAACAAAAGTATTTTTCTGCATCAAGAAGATTGTTTTTTAAAAAATTGAATATATTAGGATACACTGCAATTCTGACCATAGTTTTAGATAAATTTAGGTTAATACAATAAACTAGGGGGTATTACGTGGACTCCGCCCCCTCTTCTCGCATACCAACTTGCTCTTCGTTTTTGCATCCGACTTTGATACAACCCTTATCCATCACAATCCAACCTCTTCTAATCTATTTTATATGCAGCTTCTGCTTAACTAATTTTACTAATTTTTTATTTTGTAATACATTATAAGGTGTACTATAAATTTTATACGAAATATATTGACGAATTGATACGCTCATCTAGTAATTTACATATCATATTTATAGCACATTTTTTGGGGTGTAACCCATTGGTTAGTCCCACTGACATTATTTTATTAAGTATGCTTTTGATTATAAAACCAAATCTAGTGGTTTCGTTTTTTTAAGCTTTCTGTCAGCAACGGGCACATCCATTAGCTGGCGTATTTTTTACATGTACGCGAATACGCGTGGTGTGTTTAATTACATATATTTTTATTTCATTCTTCACGAACTCTATCTTTAGGTCCCTATGGAGGTCTTCGTTTCTGATGTACCACGGGGCATTACCAATGCAACGCAGGACTTTGTTTTGGAACGACTGGATAATTTTCGCGATTGTTTTCTTAGTACAGCCCCATAGCTGGATACCATACGTCCACACTGGTTTCAGTATTTGACGATAAAGAAGCGGTTTGTTTTGAATAGATAGTACAGAGTTCCAAGTAACCAGTACATCTTTCTAAATTTCAAATTCAGTTCTTCTTTTTTCTTTTTAACATGTTCCCTCCATCTTAGTTTAGCATCCAGAGTCATACCTAGATATTTTGCTGTGTTTGCATAAGCAACTTGAATTGAATTGAATGTCAGAGGTATTTGGCTTACATTTTGGTCAGTGAAGTTAACATGAGAGGATTTTGTTTCATTCAGCCTAGTTCGCCTTCTTTTTGTCCATTTGTGGATTTTATTTGTAGCGTTTTGCAGTTTGCTAGTTGCTTCTTCTACGGTTTTTCCGGTGGTCAGAATTGCGGTAATCATCTGCAAAGGTTGCAATGGTTGTTTTGCTTAGGCCAGGCAAATCTCTTGTATATAGCAGGTATAGTACCGGTCCTAGAACGCTACCCTTCGGGTCTACTGCATCAATCGACTTCAATGTGGAATAACTATCATCATATTTGACTCTAAAGTGGCGGTCATCCAGAAAAAGCTCAACATTTCATAAAACTGTTTGGGCAGATCTCTATGCAATTTATACTTTAAGCCATGATGTCAAACTTTATTAAAAGCTTCAGCGACATCAAGAAAATCTGCGGAGCATACCCTTTTGGCTTCAATCGTTTCTTCAATAATACTCGTGATCCCGTGCACTTATTCGATGGTAGAGAGTTTTTTTCTGAAACCAAACTGATGCAAAGGTATGAAGTTTTTATTTTCTATTATTGGCTTAAGTCTTTTAAGAAAAAGTTTTTCAAAAAGCTTCGATATCGTTGGGAGTAATGATATCGATCTATACGAGGTTTTGTCATGTGGTGATTTATTCGGTTTTAGGATCATAATCACATCTGCTACTTTCCCTTGCATAAGTGCATACCTTAATCGGAATGCAGCATTAATGATATGAAGTATTTTGCGCATACCTTTATCAGGTAACGTTTTAACAACTTCACTGGTGATTAAATCGTAGCTTGGGGCCTTTTTTGGAAATAAACTGTTACATATTTCTTCTTTAAGTTCATGTAATGTTACATATGAAATTTCTTGTGAATCAGTTTTGTTCGCTTTCGTTATGTTTTCGTCTTCTGTCAGTCGACCAAATGGCTTGAAGGTGCCCTCTAGTAATTTTGTAAATAGATCTGCTTTTTCTTGGGCACTTCGGGCCCATGTTTCATCATCTTTTTTAATCGGAGGGATCTGAGCTACTGGTCTTTTGAGTCCCTTTGTTGCTTTCCAGAGTGAGTACTCATTGCTTTTATCACCAGAAAGACTTGAAAGATATCTGTTAATAGATTCCTTTTTGCTTATTTAATAGCTGTCTTTACTTGTATGTACAGATTATTTAAAATAGTTTTGTTTTCTGGAGATCGAGTTGTATGCCAAATTTTACGGGCCTTGCGCCTTGATTTTATCAATTCTTTTAACTCCATGGGAAAGTTTGCGGTTAGATTAAGATTAGGATGCGGTGCTGGAGTACTTGTGGTTGCTGCAAAATGTACAGCTTCAATCAGTCTTTCTAGCTCTATTTCTAGCTACTCTGAGTTTCTAATTGGTACTTATAGATCTATTTTCTCTTCTATACATTCACGAAAAATATTCAAATTAGTGTTTTTACCTGTTAGTTTAGGTGCATATGTCCGCTTGATTATATTTACACTAACTGTCATTATAACAGGAGAGTGATCTGATGACAATCCCTCGTTATTTTCGATATCTATGTAGTTTTTTGACATATTCCTTGTAATAAAGAAGGCTATTAAATCAGGTACCTTACCAAGGTCGGTTGGCCTGTAGATCGGTGAGCCACCGGAATGAAAATCACACCTTTTTATCCGTCCTGCTTCGTACAGTTCTTTAACTTTTGTTGTGGTGATTCTTGATCTTTAATATGTGTTTTTTGAGTTAAAATCTCCACTAATTATAGATTTACTGCCTAGTTCATTGAAGAGTTTGGAGTAATCATTTTTTTCAAATTATGTTTTGGTGGAGTATATAGAGGCTACAACAAGGTTTTTATTTTTAGTAATAACTGTTATCGACGTGACCTGCATTACTTCTGTGGTGTTTTTGATTAACCCGTTTGCATTCCAGGTTGCAATTTTGAGTGTTGCATTCATATTTAATTTTTCTTGACGATTGGTTTTAAACTTTCTATCTGCTTAATTTTTTGGAACATAAATTCGTTTAGGTTGCTTTGCTCATTTAACCGAATTAAAATTACTTCCATGCTGTTCTTGATGCTTTCAAATACTTCCGAGTCGCGGTTGATTGACTCTGAGCCTTTGAGAACTTGTGCGTATGATCTTCCATTTTTCGCGCTCTTAAATTGCTCATACAGTTTCTCTTGGTATATTTCGTTGGATCTACCAACATTATTTCGCTTGTTTTGTGATGGCTTGCGCGTTTTATCTCTTATTTTTTGGAATTGGATAGCAACTTCGCATTCACGATAGTTTTCTGGATGTTGTCCCTTGCAATTTATGCACTTGGCTATGATGTCTCTGTTAACTGGCATACTTGCGTTAAGTGTTTACCGGCACATGCGACACATGCTGGTTCACGTTCACAATAGTTTTGTGTATAATTAAAACCTTGACACTTCTTGCATTGTGGTATTCTCATAGAGTTTTTCTTTAAAGGTTCAATTTTCACTCTCATATTGAGCATATCCCCTTTATATTATAAATTTCTTGTATATTTTCATTTTGTTCGAATGATAACATAAAAAGAGGAATTCCTCTTTTATGGATAGTTTTGGATCCATTTTCGTTGTTTTTTTTTCCTTTTTGATGATGTTTACAGCATCTAAGATTTTAAGACCTTTACGTGTCTGATCTTCAATTATATCGTTGGTCAAATGAGTGGGGGGTAACGAAATCCGAAATTCGACGTCCACGCGTGCTGCCTGGGTAATGCCGACAGAATTAGGTTGGTGTATCAGAGACAAGCAGGGTAAAGACTGCTTAGTCAATGACGCCACATCACGGCAAATTGGTGCCTTTAAATCAATGTGACCCAAGCGTCTGTTCTCCATGTTAGGGGCGGCTGGAAGTGGGCGTCTGTCTTGGATCAAGCCGCTCGCTATATAAACCTGTAAAAATGTTGTTTCTGGTAACCTTAAGATGCAGAACGGACCCATTCACGACAATTTGGGTTGGGCCTAAGGTTAACACGCTAACCCCGGAAAAAAACTATTTTGTTAAATTTCTAAATCAGAGAAAGAATAACAGAACCGGACAAAACAGCAGAATTTTACCTGGACGTAAAAAAGGACTAGACTACCGAATCGAAACGTGGAATGTGCGCAGCCTGAGCGCTCCTGATGCTCTTATAAGTCTAGAAAGAGAGGTATAGGATGGATATCATAGCTCTGCAAGAAATTAGACAGCCAATAATCGGAAAACAAGATTTGGATAGTCACTCTTTATACTGTAGTGGTCATCCTTCTCTAAAAGAATTTGGAACTGGTTTTCTTGTGGGTGCATGTATACAAGAAGCCGTGATGAAATTCATCCCGGGCAATGAGAGGATCTGCTATCTAAGGGTACGAGGTACATACAACAATATTTCTCTTATTGCCGTGCATGCACCTACTGAAGATAAAACCCTCGATGAGAAGGATAATTTCTACATAGCACTGGAAGAGGTTATAAAACAAACACCAACACGTGACTTCATTATGGTTCTTGGTGACTTTAATTGGCAGGTTGGAAGAGATATCTCTTATGGAAATGTGGTGGGTCCCAACAGCCTGCATTTGAATTCGAATGATAATGGTGAGAGAATGACTGAGTTTGCATTATCAAATAATTTGAGAATTGCCAGTACTTTCTTCCCGTATCGATCGATTCATAAGCAGACTTGGGTCTCACCAAATGGAAACACTCGTAATCAAATTGATCACGTGCTGGTAACAGCACGTTTCTTTTCGAGTGTTCTGGATGTGCGATCCCTTAGAGGTGCATACATTGGAAGTGATCAATTCCTTGTAGGTGTTAAAATAAGGTTCCACTTTTCAAATCCAGGCATTACAAAATTTAACCAATAGAAACGTTTTAACACCTCATCACTAAAGAATGCTGAAACAGAAGAGAGCTATCAAAACCACATAGCTGAAACGTTGGAGAAATCAGAAACCATTAATGGAGACGTCGATAAGTCATGGTATTTACTCAGGGATGCTGTCTTAAGCGCTGCTGAGGGAATACTTGGACGACCAAAAAACCACTTCCAGAAGCCATGGATGGATCAAGCATGTCTTGACACTATTCAATACAAAAGAGATTGCTATCTGAAATGTCTACAAAGACGCAATACCAGGTCCACGAAGGAGGACTATAAACTGGCACGACAAGCCGTTACAAAGCTATGTAGACGAACGAAGAGAGAATAATGGAAGAGAAAGTGTGAGGAGATTGAAAGCTTCAATAAGGAACATCAATCGCGTAACTTCTTTCAACAGATCGAATGCTATTCAAAACGAAGATGGGGAACCACAAGTAGACCTTAAAAATATTTTAGATACTTGGGCCACTTATTTTGAAAATTTTCTCAACTTAAGTGACCAGCAACAAGTTGGGCGACTAGCAAAGCTTATTCGTGCGTCAAAGGTGCATGGAGATGAACCCACCCAAGAGGAATTCGATGTGGCGCTGTCAAAATTAAAACGCAATAAAGCACCTGGTATCGACGATATAACATCCGAAATGATTGTACATGGTGGCGAAACTTTATCCTTAAGATTGTTTGAACTTGTTCAAATGATTTGGAGGACTAAAACCATGCCACAGGACTGAAACACAGCTAGGCTGATACCAATCCATAAAAAAGGTAAGCCTACAATGTGCAAACTACAGAAGAATCGCTCTCCTCTGCACAGCATATAAGATCTTTTCCTAATTTTTGCTATCCAAAATCAATCCTTTTGCTGGACAACTGTTTGGAGAATATCAGTGTGGTTTCCGGCGAGGCCGAGGTACTACCGATGCACTTTTCTCGATAAGGATGATTTTGGAAAAGTGTCGAGAGTTCAACATACCTGTGCACCAACTCTTCATTGATTTCAGACAGGCCTCCGACTCTCTCTCTCTCGACTCTCTCGAGACTCTATGGTCTGCTCTGGTGTCGATGGGAATCCCTGGTAAACTGGTATCACTATGCAAAATGACAGTACAGAACTCTCAATGCTGTGTACGAGTAGAGAACGAAATATCAAAGTTTTTTAAAGTCGACTCCGGATTAAGACAAGGTGAAGCTATCTCACCTATACTGTTTAATCTAGCCTTGGAATATGAGTGCTGTCAAAAGAAACTACCGACTACAAAACAATATCTTGTCAATAAACTCAGTACAGATGCTTGCGTACGCTGATGATATTGTCATCCTCGGCCGAAGTGAAGCTGTTATGACTGAGACTTTCAAGTCGCTTGAGAGTGGTGCTAGAAAAATTGGTCTTTAAATTAACTATAATAAAACCAAACATATGAATGTTTCAAGAGAGGCTGAGAACTGAACGAATTGAGGAAGTTGAATCTTTTAAACATTTGGGATCCATGCTTGACTCAAACAACAGCATACTTACAGATATTAAAGCTTGAATCGCTTCAGGTAATCGAACTTTCTACTCAATCAAACCCCCTCTTGGATCACCGTATGTATCCACTAACACCAAACTCAAGTTATAAAAGACGTTGATTAGACCGGTGGTGGTGTATGGATCACAAACGTGGACACTTACACAAAATGACGAATCGCAGTTATCTGTATTTGAGCGTAAGATCGTACGCTACATATTTGGTCCACTTAAGACAGACGATGGAGACTACAGAACGCGATATAACGTTGATATCAGAGACCTTCTTGAGGGTCCAAATATAATATGTTGTATCCGTTCCAACAGGATTGCTTGGGTTGGGCATGTTCTACGAGCCGATTCATAGTTTGTAATGATTAGAAAAATGTACGTTAGTACCCCAGGGAGTGGGCGACCACGAGGTAGACCACGACTGCACTGGGAGATGGACGTAATAAACGACCTTAAAAAAATCGGCTGCCATGCCAATTATGTCGCTGTTGCGAATGACCGTGGTGAATATTCGAAGCTGATTAGCCTGGTAACGCTCCTACATGGAGCATGAACGCCGTAAAAAAAAAACAAGTGGGATGTAGTCCTCTTGTCATTACCTTGATTGGGCGTTTGTTTTTGTTTTCATATGTAACCCATTGATATTTGTCAATGTTTAGTTTCATTGTTAAATTTCTGTATGCATCGGAGATTGGTGTGTTGATCTTCCAGACATCATTGTTAAGAGCAGTAATTTTGTACTCTTTATCCGTTACCATTTTCATTATGGTTTGAATTTCCGCATGACTTGAAACACCCGTTACAGCTACTGGCGGTGGCTTTTTCTCTTTTGTTTCTTTTGTTTGAATAACTTGGCCTTTATCAATTGCATGTGCATCTTGCGGTTGACTAGCACTTGATGGCACATATTCAGAGAAACTCCAGCTTTCCTCTTTATTTTTTTTAATGGTCTACTCTTTTTCAGTATCCAATCTGTTTCTCTTTCCGATTCCTCTACATCTGTTAGATACTCGAATGCGTTTGTTCGTCTTCTGACATCTTTGCCGATATTTAGATTATCAGTCATTTCCGATTCACTTGCTTCTCGACTCATTTTCAGGTCTTGATTTTATCTTTTTAAAGCACCAATATCATTGCTTAGCTTTGATGTTACCTCTTCTATTTTGCTTAGTTTTTTTTAAGCTCCAGATTTTCTTTTTCTATGATGCCTGAGTCTCTTTCTACATAATCTTGATGACGTTCCTCACTTTCAATTTCCACTTCATTTGTGTTTATAGCTAGCAAATTATTGCTTCTTTCTCTTTCAGGAGATCTTGATGATTTCCTGCTAAGTTGGAATGGATTTTGCACAGCAAGTTCCTTTTTTTATTTGGTTTCAGTACGTGACTACTTTCTCTACTAAGTGAACTTGTAGTTGTGGTACCTCCCGATGGTTTGCAGTTACTTGATTTTGACGGATGGGAGCCTGCTTGCGCACTCCCTTTAGCCGCCGGCACTGGGTTTCCAAAGTTCTGCACGGTAGAAGCAAACCCCGTTGCAAACCCCGTTGATAACGGGGTTTGCTCCTTGCACTAAGTTTCATTATAGTTTGCCACCTAGCGGAAAAGACTAAGATTTTTAGAACAGACGTCGTTTTGTGCCGCTCATTCATGGTGTACAGACGCATAGGGTTCGATGGACTATTTGCTATAACGCTTCACTACTACGAAGGGATTGGGTACCACAACCGTTTGTTCCAGATCACATTGTTCAGAGTACGCCCGTTTACCGTTGTGGATGCTTCGTGAAGGCTGCCAATCCAGTACCCAAAAAATAAAATAAATTATTTGTATGACATGAAATGTAATTGAAAATGGAAATTTTTGATTTTGTTATAATTTTTTAAATATTTTTGGAAATTGGAAAAATTTTATATTTTTGTTATAATTTTTTCAATAATTTTATGAATTTTGGGAAAAGTTTAAATTTGATTTTATTATTATTTTTGAAATAGTTTTGGAGTTTTGTAAAAAACTTTGTGTTTTTGATTTTGTTTTAACTTTTGCAATAATCTTATGAATTTCGGAAAAAGTTTGAATTTTTGAAATATTTATTAGAATTTTGAAAAAAGTTTCAATTTTTGATTTTGTAAGAATTTTCGGCATAGTCTTAGAATTTTGAAAAAAATTTTAATTTTATTATAATTTTTGGCATATTTTTAGAATTTTGAAAAAAGTTTGTTATTTTGATTTTATTAAAATTTTTGTGATATTTTTAGAATACTGGAAATTTTCAATTTTTGATTTTGTAATAATTTTTTTAGAATTTTAGAAAAATTTTTTTAACACCGAATTTTTGAAATATTTTTAGGACTTTGAAAAAAGTTTCAATTTTTAATTTTGTAATATTTTTGGAATATTTTTAGAATTTTTAAAAATAGTTTAAATTTTATATTTTTTTATAATTTTGAGAATACTTTTGGAACGTTGACCGAAATATTAATTTTTGATTTTGTAATAAATTTTCTCGAAAATTTAAATGGAGAGGTTTTTGAGGAGTTTGCTGATTGTATCATTTTTTCATTAAATTATGTTAATGTAATGATGTGTTATAATTTTCCGGCAACGTATTGATTTTTCGAGTTAGTTTTGTAATGAGCTTCTTAATAGAGATACAAAAATACATGTACTTTAACAAAGAGTTTTATAATTAAAAAAAAAATTTCAATTTAAATACTTGTCTTTTTCCGCAAAATTTAAATTTTATTTATTTATAAGTAGCCCGATCGATTTCAGCTGTTATGCTATCCTCAGGAGCTTACATAAAAGTATGCTCAGGACCTGATATAAAAAAAATTTATATTTGATATACATTGCTGCCCAAAACTAAAAGCAATATCCTTATCAAAGTTTTTTGCCGAAACTATAGCGAAATCCTTAACCCAGACCGAAGTCTTGATATCTCAGAGCCTTGATTGTGATTGTTAGTTTTCAGCTTAATTTACTTGCATAATATTAATAAATGTTTATCGAAATTTTTGGAAATTGAATAACTATACTTGCATTGGAAGAATTTTGTTAGCTATTGCTGATACAAAACCATTAACATTTATTCTCTATTTGCCATTTGCTGAAATTGTATTTAGCTCTTCTAGACAATTTTGAGTAGAAAATGGAGTTTTTACAAGTCTATCAATAAAATAACTAATAACCTCGGGGCTCATTTGCATTGCGGATTAGAAAATCAACGCCATAGGATGTATTGGTGTAAGATACCTGTATCCCATTTGGTGTTAATATAGGTCAAGTAGTTTCTAAAATACTTTGTTCACATACAGATAGACTGACAGACATATACACACACATACGGACAGGATTGCAATCACATTAACTATCTCTATAGCTTTCGATAGTTAATAATACAAATTTCTCATAACCTAACAATTGTTTATGGGAAACCAATATTTAAAAAATCGATTTCATAACTCAAGTTAACATAAATTACCGAACACTTTAACAGTTTTATAGTTATTATTGTTAATATATTTTAAACTTGTTTAAAACAAATTAAAATTAACAATCTGTGTTGAGCTCCTTTCAAATTTCATAACATTTCATATTATATTTACAAACAATGAAATTAAAAATTCGTGATCTGGATATATCATCATCAAGTCAACTAGCAATTCGATTTTATAGAATCGAGAGCTTTCTTATTGAACTACAAAAATAAAATTATAAGTACCTAGACAAAAGACTATCGAACTAAGTAATCATTATGAAGATTCGTCAAGGACATAAACATCATGAAAACTGAAAATAAAATTAAAGAAAAATGACATCAAGATTAATTGCTTGTTAATAAGATGGTTATGTGTGATATAATTGTGCGTGGGAATATTGTTGGGTGGTAATTAAAATTTAATTTAACTATTTAATCGTTACTTTACTACCTGTAAGAAGAAAGATAGTTTTGTGATTTCTGTTTTGTCTAGATCATTGTTACTTGATAGTATGAATGATTTCCGATATTTTTAAAACTTAAAGTACATAGTAAAATTCCCTTTGATATTTGCTTAATTATTCGCCATACCAATGCGTCATATTTTAAATTATTTTGATTATATATAAATCAAAATTCTTATTGACATTGTGGGTTAAATTTTAACCAGAACTAGTTAATCATCAACTGACAAAAAATTAAATAATTGTTGTTTTCATGCCGTCACGTTTAAGATGGATTAATTTAAAATATTGTTATTACATAACTTGTGGCTATACAATGGTTTCAAATCAGTTATTAAATGAGTCATTTGTTTAGAATAATAACAATAATCATGATAAAAATCAAGAATGTAACATGATTAATGTGAATTTTTACATCAAATTTAAAAAAAAAAACGCTAATATCATTACCCTCTTCATCGATATACCCTTGAGCTAAAATAAACCGAAGCTAACCAACCAAATCAATAATAAATCTTTCAAATCTTCTTCATCGGAAATGATCTTCAAAATACCAACAGCAAAGAATAACAAGTAAAAAATACACAAACTTTGTCCCATAAACATTATAAATCTACCTTGACATTTTTAGTCTTTAGTATGTATTTATGTTTCTTGTTCTTGCATATTTATTAAAATATTACACAGTAAAAAATTTTCGTTGAAAATTACATGAAATTTCAAGTGGGCAAATTTGCCGACACTTTTCACATAAAATTGCATTCCATATAAAATTTACATAATCGTGTAATTTTCAATTTTTGAATCCTTAAATTTACTATCTAAGTAATGTACTAGTTTAAATGAAAACATTTGTAATATTTCGAGAATAACCATATTATACGAGACAAAATTTCCACAATTACATTAAAAACAATTTAATTTTACATACTCGAAGTAATATTAAATAAAATTCACATAACTTTTAATGTAAATTTAAGAGAAAAACTGAGAGGCATTGAATATGGAAATGTGGGGGAAAATAGTTGTTAATTATTGAAATTAAAATCAGTTTAAAGAAAATTGCTGCTTTTATTATTTATTAAAAATATTGACATTTTTTAAAAATCAGTAATATTTCATGCATATTTAGGAAAAACAAATTCTGTTATTAAAAATGAAAATTGTATATATAAACAATAAAATTTTAGCATGGCTATGTAAAATTGAAACAATAGTATTATATTATTTAATTAAGATCTAAAGTGCTTCTTTTTGTGTTGAGTCTATCGGCCGATCGTAGGAAGTATGCTGCCATTATAATAAGTATAATCCTGTCCTTATGCAATTGCAGTTTGGGTCAATGATTATTCAATAAAACACTAAATCATTTTATTATTTTCGTCTTGTTCTGAAATTATAATAAATATACAAAAATTAATTAGCAAAATCTGAACTAAATAAGTTTTTAAATTGTTTGTGGATGCTAATGATTTTGACTAAATTACAAAGAAAACCAACTTTTATGTACAGTATTGATACATGTATTTTATGTACAGTAATACATACCCTTTTGTAAGTGTCGTATAAATAAATATACATATTTCAATATTTTTTATTTATTTTAATCACACTTAAACATAAAATTATTTAATTTTAATCACTTGTTTTTTATTCACAAAAGCTCTCGATGTTTTCTCATCAAAAACTCAATGAAAACTCAGTTTCAGTTCAGTTCAAGTTTCAGTAAATTACAATACTCATAATACTTTACAAGAAATAAACTATAAATTTAAATGCAAAATCAAAACTACATGAAATAGTGGACTATTTTTTTACTCTTTTCGGTAAATTATAAATTATAGTTGAAAAATAAACGATAACACAATTTTACATGAAAAAGGAATTAAAAATGTCAATATTTGAAATTTTTACAATGCCAAATTAAATTTCCGCGAAAAATCTAACAAAAATTTTGTTGAAAATTCAATTTTTTTTTTACTGTGTAGGTTGAGTTGAAAAAAAAGTAATCAAGTTATGTATATGTACAATGGAAAAGTAAATAAATCGAATCTGAATGGTATATAACTATTCTAGTATATGCGTTTCAGGAGGTCGTCTAGTATATTAATTTACAATTTGATGGCTGTAGACTTAACCGTTTTGACAGTTTAAAAGCATTTGATGAAGTTTCGAGAAGTGGTTTCAAGTTGAGAGATTTCCGGATTTAACAATCTTTCTATTATCTTAAAAACATTCCTGAGAGAAGTTGCGAAGAAGAAGAAGAAGTTAAAAACATTCCTGAGAGAAGTGAACTCACATTCACCAAAATTTTCTACAGGTCCTATTAATCTGAAATTTTTCCTGGTTCTGATTTGTCAATATTCAGTTGGTTCACAAAGTTCAGTCGGCCCCAAAAAAGGATAGAAAATTATTATCCTAATTCAAACTGTTGTCTTGTTGTAGATATTGTCATCTAAAACATGATATTGATCAAGATATTATCATCTTTTGTGCTAAGATAAACTATAATGAAGTATTCCTAGTTAATTTTGGTACAACCAGGAAGCAGCATTTTTAATAAATATTTCAAGACTTTTTGTAACAATCTAGCAAACTTTGTTTGACAGCAACAACAAAATATATAGAAGCAAATTCGAAAATTAATTTAATTTAAACATTTTTTTATTTCTGCCAAATATAGTCCAGCAAATAATGGTTTTCTGTTCCTAGTTTTTTGAATCAGCACAAATTTGCTTGAAATATTGAGAGTATGTATGTTAGGAATAGCTCAAATATCAAAATCTACTCTACACGGATGTGCGCTTTAACTCTGGGGATGGTTACTACCCCATCATCTCCCCCGAAATCTTTAAGACGAAACTGTTAATTTACTTTCTTTTAATTTTTTAGAACCTTAAAATTATTTTATTAGTAAACACCAAAATTTCACTTATTTTATAGGTGAATACCTGTATTGGGCATAATTCATTAGATATTTTGACACTTTTCCTTAAATATAAGTTTTATTTAAGTGGGACCTAGGTCTGGACCTAGGTCTTAAAAGGTATTTATGTGTTGCTGTGACACATATTCTAAACCCTATTACATAACACTTTTTATTTAAAAAAAAAATCCTACTTTTGCTTTACTTAAACTAAGCTCACTATAAATTTCAAGCCCCCACTAATCAAATTTTTCACAATTATATTTTATAATTTTGGTAATTTTGTAAAGGTGATTAAAAATATTATACAAACAGGTTTTTTTAAGAACTGGCAGCTAACAGAAAAGTTTGTTAAAACAATACAAAATCAAACAACATGTCCTTTAAATAAATTCAACAGACCATTGTTTGTTTTATTTTACTTACAATTTTTTTTCAGTGTGGCTTGTCGTATGTAGACTTTTGTTCATCGAATGCAAAAATCGAAACATTCAACGTTGAATAACGAAAAAACGGTTGGTTCTAATGACTTCCAACAAAAACCCCTTGCTTTGAAACTAAGGCAAGTTGTAACAAAAATAAAGTCGTTTTCTATTTCTGTGGCCAACCCATTTGAAACTAATCGTTACCCACTTACAATTTACTTTATTTATGTACTAGCAATACTTTATAGATTATAGAAGTTCAACTGGTTAAAGATAGATAGATTTGGAAAAAATTGAGTTTTGTCATTTCACTGATTTGATTTTCGTCGTTATTTCTAGAAAATTTTTCTTATTTTTTAAAATAACTCAAAAAAAAAGCTGATGATAAGTAAAATCTGATAAATTGGAAAATTCTTTACTGAAAATTTTGCTTGTAGTTTTATTTCTATAAGACAAAAAATAAATGAGATACGATACGGCCATTCAAAAATGTGTTGCATGCGAATAGTACCTTCTCTGACCCTTTTTACCCTTACACCTTTTAAAAATGATGAGCTTGAAAGAAGTCTTAGAAGGTTTAACGTATACGTTCTTAAAACTTTCTACAAAATGGTGTTTTTGGGGTTCCGCAAGCTCAAGGATTAAGGGCGGTATCGATCAAAAACCAATCCCTTCTATTGCACTTCGGCCCTCTTTCATGGAGGACTTATGTATGTACATCACGGAATGTTTTGAAATTTAGGAAGAAAGTGTGAAGAGTATGGGCCGGAAATAGACAGCCCGACTTGACCGCAGGATCGTCACACCCGCACACCAAGAATAAAAGTTTGTTCGAATATATGTAAATCGCTCACATCAGTCACACCAGCTACTATTGCGATACGATCATCAATATTTAAAAATTGTTTGAGTACACTGAGAAAAAAACCAACATGAAATCAAAAAAAAAACATTTTAATTCAAAAATAAATATATATGAAATCATACTAAACGTGGAATTTCTAGTTTCAAAAAATAAATTTTTGATTTTAAATGACTTTTTTTAAAGAAAAAGTAAAAACAGCTCAATTTTAGAACAAAACTGCACAGTTTTAAAATAAAAACTTATCATTTATATTTATAAAATTGATACATTTTTAATTTAAAATTGAAAGATGCAATATCGAAATGGGATGTATTTTTGATTTCTTTATCTTAATTTTTTTATTCTTTTTTGAAACGAATAATGAAATTTAAATTTAATGCGACATGCGTTTATTATATTATACATAATACAAATAATATATAATGCTAAATAACAATAATGTAAAATTATTTTAACTAATTAAGACTTAAGAACACAGTGCTGTTTTCTGCATCAAACTGGTAAATAAACCAAATATTTATAAAATAAATCAACAACTCGCCGATGTTTTCCTTTCTGCAGACGTTCATCTTTCTCAGCTTGAAATCGTTTGTCACGCTCATTTTCTTAACGAGAGCAGCTTTGTGTTTTTCTTTAGCCAATTCTTTAGTTTTAACTACTTCTGATGTTGTTTCTACGACATTTTTCTGTTTTTTCAATTGGTATTTCTAAATAATCCCTTGACCACATCTGCAATGATAAGAGTTTGATTTTTATTAATTAAGACACAAATTGATAAAGATTTATAAAACTTACTCTAACCACACCATCAGTTGAACTAGTAATAACCACATTTTGTGAATCCCATTCTCTATGTGAGGAAAACGCAACACATAATATTTGTTGCATTCTATCTATACTACCAACACTTCTGTTTACGATAGCTAAGCTATCTCCATTAATGAATGAAACATGAAGCAACTAATCTGCTCGAAACTCAGTCCAAAGAAATGACAACATTGATGTTTCATAATAAATGTAGACTCCACTGAATAATCTCAATAACTAAGGAAGGAATAGTAACAAATCAATTTTAAAATTTCATTTTAATGGTAAACTTAATATCTTACCTTTGACAAAAGAAAACTTGCTCCCAAATCGAGGCTAATTATACTTTTAATATCGATGAAAAATTGCTGTTTAATTTAAATTTGTATTCACAACATCTTGTGTTCACAACAACCATCGATAAACATAATATTAAATTTTAGATATTGAACTGTCAAAGAGTAAAGTGTCGTTTTAAAACCTACAAGATCCAATTTTGTTAGTAAAATATAAATTTTTAATTCAATGGTTTTTCGGAAAACATTTAAACTTAAGTTGAATAATTTTAAAAATAAAGTGTAACAATATTGAATATAAGAGAAACACCTTAAATACAAAATTAAATGTTTTAGTTTCAAAGTTTTCTACTTTAACTTCGAAAAGCCTTTTGAATTTAAACCGTTTCAATATTGATTTAAAAACTTTAACTTTAGATTATGCAAAACTGTATGGTTTTTTAATTTAAACATGATCTCATTAGATTATTAAGTGTGTTTTTTTTCTCAGTGTATTGTCGACTCAAAGTTATTGACGGTAGTTTGGATCTTTGAATGTTTTGGAGAGTTTACGAGATCCTGAATTACCCTACGAAGTAATCACTTTTTAAAGTGTTTAGGAATATTTTTAGACTTCATTATTTTGATCCATTTTGTAACAGTTTCCTATATTTTGTGAAATTTGCCGCATCTAAGTATTTTACATTTCAATGCACAAACGGTTTCTTTAATTTTGAATCAATTTCATCGATGGAATATTCACCAAAAGATTTCGAAGCATGTTATCCAGAAGCTGCAAAATTAATACTTTTTCTCATTCTTTCACCAAATGTTTCGGTATTTTATGATAAGGGTAAAACATTTTGATCTAATTTAAAAAAAACCGATTTAAGACAACAGGCAGAGTTATTTTACAGGAATATAGCTGAACTAGGAGTAATTTTGGAAGCTTGTGTAAGTGCTGTGCAATATTGTTTTACGGAACTACAGCCAATATACAATAAATAACATTAAAAAACATCGAAGACTTGGATAAATATCTAGACCAAAACTGATATGACTCCGACTCCCTGGCTACCATAAAAATAAGTTCCGTCAAATTATAATCCCTGATTCTTACTATAGATGCCTTAAATGAGCACACTAAAAGAACTTATTTGCAAATTAAATTGTGGCTTGAAAACAGCAGAGCTAGTTCAACTGATTAGAAATGAATTAGTTTTGAAGGCACTTTGCAACACATCAGAATCCAAAAAATGCACGAACCGTTAAACCTAAAAAAGACAGTTTAGTATAATATAGCATGAATTAGACAACAGTTTTAGTTATGTATTTTAATACAAATCTTACAATGAAGATGGTGTGCTTAAGATTCGGTTTAAATTTGTGTATATTTATTGTGACAATTTTTTTTTTTAAAAATGTGTTGTGTAGTAGGAATTACAATATGTGTCACAACAACACATAAAACCTTTTAAGACCAATGTCCCACAACAATATACGTTCAAAGGTGTTGCTGGACGTAAATCTTCCTAGTTTTGTTTTTTTATATTTTTGTTAAAGAATGGATAACTAAACAATAAATCCTATCACTGACAAAATATGACATAGGCCAATATTTTATGATGAATAGAGAAAATAAGAGTTAATTAAAAAGTAAATAGCAAATGTTTACAAAAATTTGCTGAAACCAAACAAAAATGTGGTTGCCAATAATCCAGCCGGTGGCATATTCCTCGATCCTATGACGCACTGTCTTTCTTAATGATTCAAACCCACACGTAGTTGTATGAAGGCTTGTTTCTTCGAGAAAGCAATAGCATCTCATTATGAAGGATTATTTCACAGCTAATATTGAGGGTGCTACCGTTGATTGAATACACTTCATCCGCCATCACCCCTAAGATGTCACCTTGGCTAGTGATACATCACTGCTATTGCCAGTGGTATGTGATTTCTCACGTTAACTCGTATGTCAATAGCAGGGACTGGAGTACGTGGGGTTGTAACACCCGTAGAACGAAAATAAAAAAAATGTACAAAACAATAAAACTGATCCCTTCATACGGACAATTAGGTAGTACGATAAAATACAACACAATAGGACATCTTTCTAGAAAATACTTCCACTTCCTGCAAATAGTTCCACTAAAAAATATAAAACACCTGAATAAACAAAAACATAACGGAAACAAAGTATCACGTAATAGGAAATTTTTGTTGATCCTATAAGAAAATAAACGCAGTCTATTGGAGAATAGGTAAATAAACAAATTAAAAAGAATCGATCTCACAACTATGTGTCAACATTTGATGATCGTGTTATTTTGTTTTTGTTGATGGGTTATTTTCTGAAATTTTGTAGAGATATCGCGATCACTTCGTCTGGTTTATATAACTGGTTGTGTTAGGGTTAGAGAAGTAGCATAAAATTAGCAGTGATAGAGTAGCATTAAATTGTCAGTGGACAGTGTAGTTTTGAATTATCAAAGCGATGCAAGTGAGTTAGAATGTAACAGTATTACAAGTTCAATAAGATTATTATAAGTGAAGAATTAAAAGTGATATTGTGAACAATAGTAAGAGATTATTATAAGAGAAGACTTATTTTGAATACTCTTGTAAGGAAATTAAAGGGAATACTAGCAGGAGAAAACTTTTATAAGAAATAAACTCTTGAACGAATAAAAATTATAACGTATAGAAAATCCGTTCTTTTAATTTCCTGATCTAGTGATCGAACGAAATACTAGTAACTCGGTTAAGATACGTTACGATAATTTGATATGTGACATTTAGTTTTTCGCGTTCAATAACTATTTTCGCAGAAAAAATCTACTATTTGGAAGAATAAAAAATACTTTTTAGATGTATGTGTAACATAAACAAATTTCAGTTATTTTTTCTTCAGACCAAAATTTAAAATTTTTGTGCATGTGGTTTGTACAGTTAAAAAGCTTACTCAATTAAATAAATCCTTTCATGCCTGATGCCGGTTCAGCTGGTAGTTCCGATACTGGTTGCTGGTGTTTAAAACTATTAGGTTTTCTTTTCTCTCGTTCTAACATTTATGTGTTCGGTAAATGTATATTACTCTTTAAGTGTTTGATGAATTATTTATAATTGACAATAAATTTACACATACCATTACGGCAACGAATACCTTTGTAGTTGTAAAAAAAAAAAGAAAAGTAAGATTATTGTTATTTATGTCAAAGAGATTAAGTTTTTTTCACCTTAAATTGTGAATTCTTTATAAACAATGACATTGTTTAATATTAATGTGTTACAGTTAATCGGGATTTAACCGCTGTAATGACAGTGAACTGAACTTCCTATTGCAAATTACAAATATTATTAATATGGGTAACATTGGTTTTGATAACTTTTTTTTCTAAGAGTTTTTGAATTCTTATCCTCTCCATACTAGTAATAGTTTTTTTATTTAAAAGTACATAATCAAATAATATTTAATAATCAACACACCGATTTATCAAGGACACTGAAAAAAATATGCTAATGTATTCTACAATATGAATTATGTTGACTTTATTTTGTAACACCAACTGAAATGAGGTCAAACAGACGTTTGTCAATTTTACAAAACACAGAAGATTAAACAAATAAAATTTGATAGAATGTACAAACTATTTGTTATAGGTACTAATAGTGTTAATAAATTTTATTGTAAGAATTTGTTGTAGAATTTAGCATTATTTTGTCATCGGTTCACCCAGATGCCGTAGAAATGACAAACGTTTTAAAAGTGGCACTAAAATTGATGGTTGATTCCTGAATAGTCGTTGTGGATTCTAAAAATAATTAGTTATTGGTACAAACATTCAATGAAAAATTTAATATATTTTTAAATCTAGCTACAGTTTGTATTGTACTAGGGTTAAACAACAAATTTTTGTTGCAATATGGTAAATGTTTTGTTGCACCTACATACAAGAAAGATCGAATATCATCAAGAAATGATAGCATATACAAAACAATTTGTCTAACAATTTATTTAAGCATACATGTGGTTTTAGTAATTCCTTAAAATAATTTTCAGGACGTTGTGTATGATCTATCTTTAATGTGCTTCTATGTTTAATGATAAATATGGAGGGGCTGAAATCTTACAGCTCTGAGATATCGAGACTTCGGTCTGGGTTAAGGATTTTGATATAATTTTCGGCAAAATACTTTTATGAGGACATGGTTTTTAGTTTTGGGCAGCGATGTATATCAAACATAACTCTTTGTTAAAGTACAAGTATTTTATCTCTGTTTAGAAATTTATTACAAAACTAACACGAAACATCAACACGTTGCCGGAAAATTATAATCAAAATTGCAAAAATATTGTTAAATTAAATAAAATCAAACTTTTTCAAAATTCCAAAAATATTCCAAAAATTAGAATAAAACCAAATATTTAAGCTTTTTCTAAATTCCGATAATATTCCAAAAATTCTTAAAAATTCAAACTTTTCTAAAATTCTAAAAATATTGCAAAAATTATTACAAAATCAAACACTAAACCTTTTTTCAAAATTCCAAATATTATGACAAAATCAAAAATTAAAAATTTTCAAAATTCTAAAAATATTCCAAAAATTCTTACAAAATCAAAAATTAAAATTTTTGCCGAAATTCTAAAAATATTGCAAAAATTATAATAAAATCAAAAATTGAAACTTTTTTCAAAATTCCAAAAATATTCCAAAAATTAGAATGAAATCAAATATTTAAACTTTTTATAAATTCCAATAATAATCCAAAAATTCTTAAAAATTCAAACTTTTTCCAAAATTCTAAAAATATTGCAAAAATTATAACAAAATCAAAAATTAAAAATTTTTTCAAAATTCCAAAAATTATAATAAAATCAAAAATTATAAATTTTTCAAAATTCTAAAAATATTCCAAAAATTCTTACAAAATCAAAAATTAAAACTTTTTCCAAAATTCTAAAAATATTGCAAAAATTATTACAAAATCAAACATACAAACTTTTTCAAAATTCCAAAAATATTTCAAAAAATAAAACAAATTCAAAAATTTCCCTTTCCAATTTCAATTTGAATAACATTTACGTCATAAAAACAGCTAAATTTTTTTTCCAAAAAATTGGCTAAAAAAATAAATGAAATCATTTTTTGACACACTTGACATTATTTTTTTTGACAAACTTATAATGCCATAATTCTCTATAATAATAATAAAATTTCATGTCACACAAACTATTAATTTTATTTTTTTCTAAAAAAATTGGGTAAAAAATAAATAAAAATCTTTCTTTTGACACACTTGAAAACATTTTTTTGACAAACTTATAATGCCATAATTCTCAATAATAGTAATAAAAAAATCTCATTTCACATAAACAATTAACTTTGTTTTTTTTCCAAAAAATAAGATAAAAAAATAAATAAAAATATTTCTTTTGACACACTTGACAACATTTTTTTGACAAACTCATAATGCAATAATCTAGTTTTTGATCTCACATACCAATCCCTGCCATCAAGATTTCTTCAAATTTAATGTTCCTACTCGTAATCGCATAAAATGAACGTTTTTTAAGCCAAAAATATGAAAATTTGCTATTTTTGACACACATAATGATTTTTTTGACACACTTCCGGTACACTTATCGAACACAGCGTCCTTTCGGACCTGTCTCTTGAGTATGCCTATTTTTCGAAAAATAATTTTTTGAAATCCCTCCAGCGGTTTTCCCTGTAGCGTAGATAATGACGGCGGCCGGCCGGCCGGCCTACAGACTGACATACATTTGTTTGTTTTGCCTTTTAGAATCAGTAGGTCCTAAAACGTCGAGAAATGTCAAAAAAAGTGGGGGTAAGAATTTCACTTTGAGCTCATGAATGTAATACTTAGGTCTTTCAAACCGAAGTAAAAATGAAAAAACTAAGGTTTAAGAATTAAAATCATTGCTTGATAGTTGGAATCTAGGATACTTGCTGTTTAATTTTATAGGAAGACTTCAGTTTAACTAAAGTAAAAATACGAATTTTAAATAAATGTAATTTCAGAAAAAAAAAATATGGAGGGGCTGATATCTCACAGCTCTGAGATATCAAGACTTCGGTCTGGGTTAAGGATTTTGATATAGTTTTCGGCAAAAAGCTTTTATGAGGACATGGTTTTTGGGCATATCGCTGCATATCGGGTATATCGAACATAACTTTTTGTTGAAGTACATGTATTTTTTATCTCTGTTTAGATATGTATTACAAAATTAACACGAAACATCAATACGTTATCGGAAAATCATAACAGATCATATATACACAATTTAGTGAAAAGATTATACAATCAGCAAACTACTCAAAAACCTCTACATTTAGAGTTTTGAGAAAGATTTCAAAATCACAAATTCATATTTCATTCAAAATTCCAAAAATATTGTAAAAATTAAATAAAATCAAAAATTCACACTTTTTTCAAACAAAATTCTAAAAATATTTCAAAAATTATTACAATCAAAGATTAAATTTTTTTTCAAAATTCCAAAAATATTCCAAAAATTTGAATAAAATCAAATATTTAAATTTAATCTAAATTCTAATTATATTCCAAAAAAAATTAAAAAATCAAAAATTCAAACTTTTTCGGGAATTCTAAAAATATTGCAAAAATTATAACAATATCAACAATTGAAACTTTTTCCAAAACTATAAAGATTATAATAAAATCAAAAATTTAAAATCTTTCAAATTCTAAAAATATTCCAAAATTCTTACAAAATCAATAATTGAAATTTTTTTCAAAATTCTAAAAATATATATATAATTCAAAAATTCAATTTTTTTTTCAAATTCTAAAAATATTCCATAAATTATAATAAAATCAAAAATTTAAAATTTTTCAAAATTCTAAAAAAATTCCAGAAATTCTTACAAAATCAAAAATTGAAACTTTTTCAAAATTCCAAAAATATTTCAAAAACTATAACATATTGAAAAATTTCCATGTTCAATTATATTTACGTAAACAAACAACTAAATTGTTTTTTCCAAAAAATTATCAACAAAAATAAATGAAAATCTTTCTTTTGACACACTTGGCAATATTTTTTTGACAAACTTATAATGCCATAATTCTCAATAAATTAATTAATTTTATTTTTTTCCAAAAAATTGGGTAAAAAAATAAATAAAAATATTTCTTTTGACACACTTGACAACATTTTTTTGACAAACTTATAATGCAACAATCTAAATTTTGGTCTCACATACCAATCCCGACCATCAAAATCTCTCCAAATTCAATGTTCCTACTTGTAATCACTTAAAACGAAAGTTTTTTAAGCAAAAAATATGCAAAATACCATTTTTTGACACACTTGACGATTTTTTTGACACACTTCCGGTACAGTTATCGAACACATCGTCCTTTCGCCTCTTTCCATTGAGTAAACCTATTTTTAGAAAAAAAATTTTTGAAATCCGTCCAGCGGTTTTCTAGATTTCGTAGGTTGTGACGGCCGGCAGACAGACAACAATTTTTTTTTGCTTTTTTAGAATCAGTAGGTCCTAAAACGTCGAGAAATGCCAAAAAAAAGTGGGGGTAAGAAATTCACTTTTAGCTCATGAATGTAATACTTAGGTCTTTCATGTTTTTATCTCACGTAGGAAATACAATTTTTTCTATGTAGTAAATAAATAATAGTACATTATTTAATTAGGAGCTAAAGTGATACTTTTTGTGTTGAGTTTATAGTTTGACAATTATAGACGAAACACAAAAAGTCACTTTAGCTCCGAATTAAATACACTATTTTTACGGCAAACGTTAAATTTTTTATAAATATGAAATTAATAAATCAAAATGTTTATAAATATGAATTTTTATCGTCATAATTACTTCCAAAAAAGAGAAAAAAAACATTTAAATTTGTATGAATAAAATTTTTTTATCATAGCAGCCTTTTCAAAATTTCATAATTCAATTGAAATAGTTGTTATTTTGTTGTCATAGTTATACAATAATTCCAAATTTCGTTATCCAACACACAAAAAAATATCGCGGTGTGAATTGTATTTTATCCGAAAAAATATTTGATATTCTATCCGATTGGAATAAATTAACTCCACAAAAAAGGCTTCTTATTTTAAACATTTCAAAAAGATTGAAAGACATTTTTTTAACACCGTTTAGTGTAAACCTAGCTATATGCATAAAGATTAACCGAGTCTTTTTTTGGAAGGTACTTCCCAACTACTTGATTAGCTTTAAAGGAGTGAAACGTTAACTCCGTTTGGAGTTAATGTTGTCGAAGCATAATTCGCTGTGCATTCGGTTTTATTTTTTCTTTTGACCGAAATTTAAATTAATTAGTTTATTTAAATATTCATTCAAATTAGTTGTTTGATGATCGGTTAACCTACGGTTCTCCAAAAGATAATAATTTTAAAAAATATTAAATTATTTATAAAAGTGTTTGATAAATTTAAAATAATTTTGTGTGTTGTGAATTTGTAAAAATATTGTAAAATTTAATTAGATTTTTTGAGTGTATATTGTGAAAAAGATATACTATTTAAGATAAATTTCAATGGAGTGCATAAATTTGTAATCGTCAACCCAATTTTAATGATGTACATATTGATATTTTGGAAGAAGGTAAGCATTAAAATCTTAAGGGTACAGGTGAAAAGCAACGTAAGTCCATAAAATCAAAATCCGAGAAAATTGAAGTTTTGTGTTTGAATTGAAGTCTTTAAAATGCAAGAAAATTTGTGAATTCGGATTAAACAATGAATAGACATGGCTCATAAAAGTGTTTTGAACCGGGGCCACCAGCGGCGTTTGTTGGTAAAAAATGGTGAATTAAGTTGTTTTTCCCCTGTAAATTGGTTATAAAAACAATGTTGCGAATTCTTTTCAATTGATTTATATGGGCTGGGTTTCATATTCATCAAAATTGAATATACCAACTGAAAAGCTTTTGTATTTCTTCAATAAATAGCAGCACTAACTCGATTTCGAAAAAAATGGACTTACGTTGTTTTTCCCCTGTACCCTTCATCTGTTGTTTTATATAGTGATAAATTTAAGTTAATAATTAAAATTAATATCGTGACTTAAAGGATATGAATGTATAAGAAATAAGACATTCATTTTATTTTGTTGTATTCTTTTCGCCTATGATACTTGAATCTTAAAGACCATGAACAGACCTGTTTCATACCTGTTGATGGGTGTTAGATTTAAACCAATTTAAAAAAAAACTTATTTCAAACCCTAATTAGACTGTTTTTAACTTTATATATTTACAGAATTCGACGATGACATAAAACATTTTATTGTGTTAGACAAATTGTACAGAACATATGTCAGAAAATTAATCCATCGATTTATAATTTTTTATATTTGAAAAGGTATGTTACTTGCATTATAAAGAATTACATATTACCACAACTAAATATTTATTTATTTTTAACAGGTACACGTTCCCGAGTAAATTTTAAATTAACCACACCTGATTCTAAGAGAGCCATCTCGAAGAGTAATTTCTACTGCAAGCAACAAATTGGATTTAAAGATCAAAGCCAAAGGAGATACCTGCTGCCAATTTAAAAATTTTCATTATTTTATTTCACTATTTAAATTTTTTTTTGTATTTAACTGTAAATATCCTGAAGACATGTATAAATTTTTTATTAATTGAGGAAGGTTTGTCCGATCCCAAGGTTAAAAGAATTAAAAATTCATTTAGAAGTTCTAAATTCAGTTAGTTTAATATTTAATACTTTTTTATTTTATGTTTTGTTAATATCTCAATAATTTTGAATTTTCTCCTTTTAAATTTTCTTTTTCTGTTATCTTTTTGTTAAATATGTTTTTCTGTAAATTAAAATAATTTTCTAAGTCTTTTCATAATCATAAACTTTACATAAGACATTTAACACTTATTGACATCTTAGACTTTAAGGAATACAAAATTGAAAAAAAATAAAATTTGGTATGTTATGCTGAGAACAATACAAATAAAATAAATTAGAACTTTTAAATTATGTATGTAAAATAGTAAATTAAATTTATATAAATAAAAAGTTTAATTTTATTAATTTAAATGAACTGTGTTTTAATTTATCCCTTTATAATAATTTCTTTTATCAGAGTGGTGTAAAAAATAAACAAATATCCATGGGGGAAATTCCTACTAAAAAAGTCTTTCTATTTTATCCTTTCCTAGGTAAAAGAAATTATCCAAATATGTATATAAAATTTATTTTTTAGTGACTTTTTTTATCAGTCGAGTATTTAAAAGTTTTATCCACATTAAGTTGTTTTTGCCTTTTTAGTGTAAATATTTTTATCCGATAATAGTAAATCACAATCAAAATAAATACTCCGAATGGATAAAATGAATCTTTATCCGATCGGTGGGATATTATTTGACACCGATTCGGAGTTAGGAGAACTCCGTTTTTTTTTGTGTGAATGAAACTGTTTGTTATGTTTTGTTGTCATAGTAACATACAATAATTCAAAATATCATAATCCAATGAGATTCAACTTATTTTTTGTTGACATATTTATATAATATGTTTGAAAAAATAACAAACTAACAAATAACAAATGCTACTCTACAGCCCTACAGCCTCCGTAATAGAAAATAAAAATGGTGTTACTTTTGCTGTCGCAGGCTAAAAAGTAAGACTTTAGCTAACTCCCTAGCGGCAGTAAAGTTTAACTTTACAGCCGTTTGCCGAAAAACGATATTTATTAAAAATTATTAAATTAGAAATCGGCAAAATAACATTCAAAATTCATATTCATTTTTTTTTCATGGTTGCTTTGTTTTAAAAACATTGTAAAACTATATGAAAATACCAAAGCAACTACAATTTGTTATTCTTTTTACGCTAGAGGAAAAAAAACCTATTTTCACAGGGGATTAAGCCTACTGGAAAATAAATTTTTCATCTGCTATCACAGAAAAAAGCTTTTTCCCACAAAAATGTTAAAAATTTTCTCAAAAATTTTCGATGAAACAGAATGTTTAAAAAAGATCAAGGAATGTCTATAACTCTAACTTTTCCATTATTTATATAATTATAAAAGTATGTCGTAATTAAAATTCAACCAAGATCTAGATTAAAATACCGAAGGTGAATGGTGAATGACATTAAAATTTTGTATCATCAATTTATTTTACGCTTTAAGCAATTAAATTTGTTTTTGTAACCGTTAAATGTTAAACCGAATAAAACTATTTAAATAAATAATAGGTGTCGTTTGTTTTATTTCCAGGATCTTCATGTACTGAAGTTGATGATCGTTTACATATTTCTAATAAATATCACGACATTTGGACAATATGTTGAATTTTATTCAGATTACAAAAATAATCATCGTGACGATGAGGTTAGTAGTAAAATCCGGGTTAAAATTAAAGAAGACATTCGAAGTTGTAATCAACCAATAAAGATTTATATCAATTAAAATATTGTGGTAACGGATCTAACAAAAATCTAAACAACAAACTCTCAACAAACTAAACAACAATTCCGAAACAATAAAAAAAACAATTAAAAACTGTAAGCAATTCTAATATCGACCCCTACTGCATTAAACTATTCATTCTTTTCATGATTTGTCTCGAAAAAACTACGGATGTAACAGTATATAACTACTAACATCAAATAACAAATATGCAAATCAGTTATTATTATTTATTGATCTTCAATGTTAAATTTAATTAAGAAGATTTCTTACCATTCATTTTGCTTTTGATTTTTTTTTTTCAGATAAATTATTCTTTTTTATATTACATCGATCATCCAGGATCCGGTGTTAGTCTTGATCATTATGAAGATAGAAAAGGTTCATATGTTGTTGGACGGTATGGTGTAATCGAACCGGATGGTATTGCTCGAACGGTGCATTATGAAGTAGATGGTGATAAAGGGTATCGCACAGAAATTCGAACAAGAACTCCCGGAAGTACACAAATTCATAATATATATAGTAAAAATAAAAACAATCAATTTAAATTATCACAACCTTTGATTCCATATAGACATAAGGATCCAGTAGCGTTTGTGCAATAACATTAAATCAAATAACTCAATGTAAACAATAATAATAATAATAATAATAATAAAATATCGCTTTTATTGTTTTAGTTTTAGAATGTTAGAATAACAAAAAATAAAAAAAAAACGATAAGGATTGTAATTGGAAGCCGCCAACAATAATTACTAATATCTCAATTATACTTTTTAATTAATGTTTTGCGAAAATTTTATATTTCTGAACTGAATATGAAATCGAAAAAATGCCTCAGAGTTACTTTATGACAGGTTAATTGATTGATTTAGTCTCCATAAATTATTTATTTTTGTGCTAAGAAGACTGTGAAATGACTCGAGATTTGATATTTAATTTTTTGACACAAATTATATGCCTAGTGTCACAATCAATTTTATTGGAATTTTTAAAAAGTTTCCTTCAATTTTTAAAAGTGGAATAGAAGAACGTACGTAAAAGATGTTTGTTTGTTGCATTTGAAATGGTTAGGTTGGTAAAGTTTTTCAAAAATTGCACTTGTTATATTTTTTAAACACAGTCTGTAATTGTCGTCGGCTGGATATTTCCAAATTTATAACAGAATTTAAGCAAAAACATTTTCTAAACCAATCACAATCTATCAAAATTCAAAATGAATAGTAGCAAGTTCTTCAATAATAATACAGTAATCCCCTATATAACACACATAACAGCTGTGTTTTATTTGCCGAATTAGAATTCGCATAGAACTACCAAAAAGCAATTTTCAAATAAAATGAACCAAAGAATTGGAGTTGGACGGATTCGTTTTATAACACCTAATATAAAAATTAAATAATTTAAGCGGGGCAATGAATATGCTTTAGTCATTAGTGAATATGCTTCGTTTTGCTGATTTTATAACCATAAAATAAATAAATAAGTAAAAATAAATAGATAAATAAACATAAAATAGAAAAAAAAAAAACAATAACCGGCAAACTTTTATATTTTTTATTTTGGTTTTGGACAAGGCGACCATGTAATCATAGCCAGACATGTAGAAGCTGATAAGTCTTTTATGCCATCCTTAAATTCAAGAGCTGAAAACCTTTTTGAAAAAAGTCAATAGACTTGAATGGTTTGCTTTGCAGAGTTCTTCTATCCTTAGATAGTTTGATATTAACATGCGGTTTTGGAGTCTTGAGTAAGCCAAATATTCTACTACAATGTGAGGGACTATTTCATCTTCTGCAAGACAGAAATGGCATGTTGGATCATTTTCTAGTCAAAGCCATACCATATGATAATTCACATGGTTATGATCTGTTAGTAGTCTCACCACTAACCTGCAATCTCACCAGGTTAGGTTCAACAAAAATTCGGTGGTTTCCCGACTCAATCATGGAGTCAACATCTTGGAGACCTTGTAGCTTTCTGTGTCCCTCCATGGAGTTACTGGATCGACTAGTGATCTTATCCAGCGTTTTGATATACCAATTGTTGTTTCGGGGTCTATAAGCCTCCCTGTGGAGCTCTTTACTAATTCATTAGCTTTTTCGTTCCTGGTATTCCCACTATACCTTAATGTCCATATCAGTAACATGTTGTTCTTAAGGCCGAGATAATTCAAAGACCTAGAACATTTTTGTACTATTTTTGACTTAATCGTGTAGTTTTCCAGAGCTTTTAGAGCAGCCTTGCTATCATTCAAAATATTAATGACCTTGCCGGACCACTTAAACTCTGTCTCTCGCCTCGATGCTGTATGGTGGCGAATATCTCAGCCTGAAAGACTGTGCAGTATTCGCCAAGTGGAAATCGCAGCCCAAAATCTTCGTTTCTAAAGTAGTTTACAGCTTCTGCAGCATTTCCAGTGAGAGATCCATCTTTGTAGATGTACAACATGTTAGCCGCAATGTTCAATAAGCAGTTAGAGGTACTGAGTCTTCAGTTGTCATGGAAATATCTGTCAGATTTTCTTCCAGATTCCTTCCTCCATAGCGCTTGATGTTTTTTCCTACAGATTCTGGTAGTGCCCAGGAGTTCGAGCTTTTTTGTAGCCTTAACAGCCTCTAATATTACAAATATATGCAAGGGGGAAAGCCTAATAAAATTTTCAGACTCGCTGTATTCAGCGTCCTGAGGCACTAGTGATACAGGGAGCACTAATAATTCATAAGCAAGCAAGCCTTTGTACCGCTTCCAATTTGTTGACCGCATTTTCAATAATAGTTTTCGGGAGTAATGCAATTGACACATAGCTGATAATGTGTCAAACCACTACATTATACAGCCAGTAGACCATTTTCGGAGTCAGCCCCCATTTACTGCCAAAAGCCCCCTGCACTGCCACAGAAGTCGAGTTGCGTTTACGCATTTAGTCTCAACATGAACAGCACATTTGACCCGCTTGTCGAGAGTAACACCAAGATACTTTACACCATCTTGGAGGGTTAATGTGTTGTGGGAAACCAATTACCGATTACCAATGGAAGGAAGAGTGAAGTTGTTTAGTTTTCTTCTGTTGGTATACGCAACGTGCTCTGTCTTAAAAACATTGATCGAGAGACCATTCTTCGACACTAGCGTAATGTTGGTAATGCCAAGAGTGTTCTCATTTTTCTGCCGAGTTTAGCTCTCTATCATTTAATTCAATTAAGACTTAATCTACCATCATATTCCACAGCAGGTGTGGTAGAACGCCCCCTTGAGGACCTCCACGATGCACATCTACAAGCGTTTTGCCTATTGCTAAGCGGAGTTTTCTTCAAACAGACATTTCTAATATAACGATCGATTTCTGAAGTTTTAGTCTAGCAGTAGTTGACCTGCCCTTGTTTTTGGATAAAAATGACACTCACGTTACTCCTGTGGTTCATAGCTAAGAGCTATGCAAATCACGAAAATCCTTAAGACCCTATCTCCTATTATGTCCAGATACTGTTCAGTCCATTTGGTTAGAGTTTTCCTTATTTTAGACGGCTTCTTTTTTAAAAATTTTCCCAAGTACACAGCCAGGAAATTGGTGTTGCAGGAGTGCTGTATAATTTCATCCTTTGAAGTGTGAGTATCGTTGTATAATTTAATATTATCCAGTTTTGCTAAAGGATCCTTTTTAAAAGCCTAGAGCAGCACCCTCTGTGATGCCATTAATCACAGTACAACGTAAAACTTTTTCTTTGATTTACGAATAACCCTTTTGAAAAACTTTCTTGCTTCACTGTACAGAGCCCAATCAACCAACACGAGTTTTCAAGGCTCTGTTCAGAAGTTTGTCAAACCTTTGTCTTAACTTATCAACGTTTTTGTTCCACCAGACTGACTTGTGTGCTCTACGTTGTCTCGTTAAGGGGACGAATGTTCAAAAATCCAGATTAACAGATCGTAAAGCTGGTCAATCGTCTTATCAATAGGCCGGATCTTGGAAATGCTTCCACTAGCCTGTTTCTTCTCAACAAAGCCCCTGAAGCACACTCAATTCATCTGTTGTGGGTTCCAGTCGACGAGATCGTCCGCTGTGATCGGCTTTACTAGAAAATCTCACTCTCCAGCTCCTGATGTCTTCTAGAAGAAATCTGGAGAATAGAGTGACGTATATGGTTTCTTGCCGTTGGTCGTTAACAAAAGTGTGCTCTCCTGCTCTCCTTGACACTCTCCAGCTTCTGATGTCTTCTAGAAGAAACCAGAAGTATAGAATGACGTCTATGGTTTCTTGCCCTTGGTCGTTAACAAAAGTGTTCTCTCCTCCGGAATTCAGAATTTCCAAATTAGTAGTAACCAAGTACTCTGAAAGAAACTGATTGCTTTTGTTATTGGTGCTTTCCCAGTCCACGTAATGTGATTTGGCGTTACAGTCGACTATGCTATTCAGGTTTTTATTTTTGGGATAGTCAACCACTCGCATTAATTTCGGTAATCTGGTGAGGTACTAGGGGAGTCGTACGGAATATAATGCTATGGAGGTCTGAGATTTGTCAAGAGTCAAGACTCCTTTTAATCAAAATGTCGTAGCCCTTTATAGATAAATCGTGATACTCTGTTTTATGGATCTTGGATTCCTGAATTAATAGTATTTTTGTATGCAATTTTCTGGCAAACCTTGAGGTTATATGAACCACTTATGTTATGTTGCAGGTTAACTTGTTGAGCTTCGAGTTGACCGGTTGAGCTGTCGAGCCACTGCCATCGTAACAGTGATTGTCACTTATGCCTTCCAGCCCGATCCAATAAACTTTACATCCACTGAACCACTAAAGAAATGTTTCGCTTAGATATAGATTTCACACTATCTTCATCGATAAGACACAGGAGGTCTTCGTCGGCAGAGGTTTTATCCTAAGCCAATATCTTCCTGCCCGTACGGTCGGATTCTCCATTTGGTATTTTCCAAGCCATTATGACGTCTGAAGCCACTCAACATCGTCGTCTCACATTGTCTGTGAATCCAGATATTGGCCAGATGCATCTTGTGAAACCTTCATTACTGAAAGCCGTGCTCTTTCCCATGGAATGCAATCTGGAATTTCCGCCACCAACTTGTTCAATGAGAAGTCGTTTAAACATCGGCATTAAAGCTTTCCTTCTTAATTGACACCCCTGCAAACGTTGACAGAGTTCCTATTTGTTTCAGCATATAGGAAAAACAGCCGTTGCTGGATCAAATTGCTTTGTTCCTTGTTGATAATTTCATTGTATATGATGCTACAATTTCAACCAGCCCGCTCTTGGCTGCACTAGCATAGGTTGATGCAACCTTGTTCAGACCCGTCATTGTCATCGTATTCGGTGGAATCTTTGAGACATTATCCCTCGAAGCCGTTTCGCTTTTGTGCTGCAAGACCTCAAGATGGGTTGTGTCGTTATCCCCTTATTATTATTATTGATCGTATATATAAATTTACAAAATTTTGATAAAAAAAATATAACAATATTTAGACTTTATATACGAAGATCAAGATTTTCAATCCATGATTTGGCTCCATCCGACAGCATATGAAGATCCAATAAATCACAATTAAATAGTTTGAACGGGCATTCTTGATAAATATGTGAGACTGTTTGATTTAAATTTCCACAATCACAAGCTGGTGAAATAGTTTCATCATATCTATGCAATGCAGAATTAGTAACTCCATGATTTGTTCGGATTCTATTAATTGTAACCCATTCATATCGAGGGTCATTCATCCCAGGAACCGGAATGTTCGGATTATCAATTAAAAATTTATTGGGGATATCAGAAATCACGAAATTTTCAATCCCCTTGTATAGCATTTAAGCAGCCTACACAAATTAGCCGTATTGTGACCCATACGAAGACTCGCCTTATGACGTGGGACTGGGGTGATCGGTAGGCGAATCTGTTCGATCATCTTAGCTCTTTTGTCCAAGGGAGATGTTGTTGCGGAGAGACTGCTGAAGATAGTAGTCTACTCCGCAATATCTGTTTGCAATGTGGAGTCCGTCTTAACTTCCTTTTTCTCTTCACTGAACCACAGTCTTTTTACTCTTCCTCTTTTTAAATTTTTTAGATTGACGTTTTCAAGTTTTTCTTTTTAAGGTATTTAATTGGTAAAAACTAAAATTTCACACATTTTTCTACTCTAAACAAATAATATTTGTCATCTTGGCACGTTTTTTAAAAATCTTTGTATATTTCATAAATTATACTTTTACTATTAATTAAAGTGTAATTCACTTCACTAAATTTCAGACCATTAATCTTTAAAATTTTCTTCATTTCAACAACAAAAATCAACAAACAGCTTGTAATACATCTAAAAATGCTATAAGTACTAACTTCTAACTGTTAACTTCTAACTTCTAAATGTTATAAGTACTAAGTACTAACTTCATCGATCGATACTGATGTAGAAAATCATAATTTCGTTAATCCGTTATAGTCATAGTTTGACACAATTTTTTTATCTACTTCACAAATAAATGATTTCGATTTGAATCTTAAGCCTAGGCCTATATTTAATATGAATATGTTAGGTGCTAATGGTACTGCAATTTATCCACGATTAATTTACTTCGGTCTGATGAAGGTTCTACTCTCAACACTTCTGAGAGAAACTGTTAATCTAAATGACAATGAAAAAACTTTTGCACTACGGGGAGATCCAACGACGTGTGCTGAATAGATGATGGCCCGCCGTACAAATATTATGTTTAAAAGCGATTACAGGCGCTTGAACGTTATTACAAAATCAGATAAATATCCAATGCCCCGTTTTGATGAGCTGTTACATCTAAAGACATTATTTATGATGTCACTTGATTTTCGTTCAGGTTATTGGCAGGCACCTTCGAATGGAAGATCGAGACAAAACTTTATTTATTTGTCATTTCGGTTTATATCGTTTCAAAAGGATGAGTATCGGTCTCCTGCTACGTTTCAACGATTAGTTGACAAATTAAAAGCTGGTTTGACCAATATCACAATTTTGGCATATGTAGACGATATTTTAATTTGATCAAATTTTCATTAGGATTAATAAAATTAATTTACGTGCGAATAGAGAAAAATATTCATTTTTTCGTGAGTCAATAACATTTTTTGCACATATTCTAGACAAGGACTAATCCAGACAAATTCTCTGCTATTGCAGATCGTAAAGATTCGCGTAATGCAAAGGAGGGTAAATCGTTTTTGCAGACTTGTAGCTGGTATAGAAAATTTGTTCCTTATTTTCCTGATATTGGGCGACTTCTTAGTGATTTAACAAAGAAAAATTGGAATTTATATGATTTATATGGAATGACATACATAAGTTTTCATTCGAAAAATTCACCTGTGTTACAACAAGCAGACGAAACAACGCCACACATGTTAAGAATCGATGCCAGTAAATATGCAGGAGTAGGGCGACAATGACCCATGGAGTACGCAAGTCGGCTGTTACTGAAAGCGGAGCAAATATCCAGTCCTACGTAATATGGGCCTTAAACAAGTTTGGTGACGGTTGGTGACGGTTGGAACCGATTACCAACCATCAAAATGGTTAATGTCACTGGCATCTCCATCCGGACGCCTTGCTAGACGGGTGTTTTTAAAACAAGGGTTCAATTTATAATTCAATTATATACCAGGAAAGGCCAATTTAGTAATAGGCACATTATCAAGGCCACCTTTGAATGAAACCATAATATCAGAAATCAATCATAATATCAGTTCATTTAGCATTGATTTTTATTCATATAGTATCGGTGATTTTTGAAAGTTACAATTATAGAAGATGCCGAGTTGAAAAAGATAATGTTATGTTTTGAAAAGAATGACCAGCTTGTTCTATCTAACTGGACTGATAGGAGATACTTACTTGAACATGGTATTTTGTATAGATATGTTCCAGATCAAGATACCAAAAAGTGGTCTGAATTACATTCTAAAAAAATATTATAACGATCTATTAGCTGGCTATTATGGAATAGATAAAACTATTGTAAAAATCCGATGTCAATATTTCTGGCAAGGAATGAAGAAAGCAATCGCAGACTATGTTAAATCATGAGTAGAATGCATGAAATATAAAATCAGCAACTTAAAACCAAGCGGTTTGATGGACTGAATTTTTTTGCATTAAGAAAAGCTACAGCTTAAGCATGTGCGAAGGTGTTAGTAGATGAAATACTTTAAGATTTGTAATACCACGACGATTTATTTCGGACAATGGACCTCAATTCGTAAGCAATGTTTTGCAACATGTTAAAGATTGTTTAGGTATAAAACAAAATCTTGTTCCTGTTGTATCATTTAATTCATTAAGGAACACACTAAAAATAAATTAGATAATATTTATGGTTCCGTCGAAATGGTATAATCGATTCAAAATAAAATAAATTAATAAATAAGTAAGCGAGAGGAAAAACATTAAATATTCGACCACCAAATGTGAATGCATGTTACTTTAGTTAAACTTAATAGTAAAAATAAACCAAGAATAATAATATTTGATGTGAATACTTTATTTAATTATTTAACAAATAAAATACAACATGGCGCAGTTTTGTTAAAAGTTGCTGTAAAGGAAAAATAATTTTAAATTTTTAAGATGAAAAATGTACTAAAAGGCCACATGCAGAAAATAAATTTTACATACGAATGAGGTTATGTATATAAAAGAAAATATAAAAAGACTTCCACCGATAGATTCTTTTAGTAAACAGTATGCGAGTATAGTTTTTTTATATTGAAAATATTACAATAAAAATAAAAAATATCGATACCGAAATAAGCATTTTTAATTTGCCAGCACCATTGAGCCTTAATGGTAATTTAAGTGAAAATTGGCGAGTTTTTGAAGAAGAACTTGATATTTATATGGAAGCGAAAATGAAAAAGATTTTGAATAAGTGAAGCTCGCCATCAAAGCATATTGTAACCCGAGAAAGAATTTATTGTATTCCAGAATTTTATGTTAAAAACGTCAACAGGAGCAAGGGGAAACTTTTGACGATTTTCTTTCTGATCTGCAACATTTAGTAAAAATTGGTGAATATAAGGATGAGGATTCTATATTAAGAGATCGAATTGTGCTGGAGATGTCGGACTAAGTTTTGAAAGAAAAACTTATTAAACTCAAGGATGATGAAGTGGAGCTTAAAAAGTGATTGATTACTGTCGTGTGAGTGAAGCAACAAAAATGCAGTTAAAAGAAGTGAATGGATTGCTACAACTTTTAGATGAATCAAAGTCAAACCAAGTAAAACGGATGGATCCAAAACAACCAACTGAAGCAGGTTCATATCAAGAACCAAGTTCATATCAAGAACCAAGTTCATATCAAGGTTCATATCACGGGCGCAAATTGACGCAAATTTAAAAAAAAATGTTTGACTAAAAACTGAATCCTATCATTTGATAAAATATGATATAGAACAACCTTTCATGACAAGAAGGTGGGGGAAATTAAAACAATTTTTTAAAAAAAATAGGCTGGAACGAAACTAAAATGGGGCGGACAACAATCCATCTAGTATAATATTCCTTGAACATGTATCACAATCCCTTCCTTAATGATTAAAGGCACATATCGACGCTATATGGAGGCTAATTTTTTTAAGCAACAATAGCGTGCATCAAAAAAGTATTCTTTGATAACTAGGCATAATTAAGGACTGATGCTACCGTTGACTGGAAGGAGTTCCACCATCAGGACCCTTAATATGCCACCTTGGCGAGTGATATTTTAAACCACGAATTAATACAAACACGTATGTAAAGGTATGATAAAGTTCTTGTTTTGAATAGTCGGACTAATTACAGTACAGTAACAAAATCACTGTTAAGAATAAATAATTGTCAAAATAAAAATACAACTCAACAACTCAGTGGCTATGGTATGGTACATCTTGTTGCTATATCTTATTAAATTTTTGATCATGTCTACAAATTAGTTAATTAAAAAATAGACATATTAAACTTGCACTCTCACTCTTACAAAAATAAAAAAAAATAACTAACACAAACCATACGCAATTTTAAATTAAAACATGGCGAAAAGAAACGTTACCCTTTCAAAAAATCGATACCGATTGGCCTTGTTACACAAACTACTATTATTCTGTTTTCGATTCCTGAGTCTTTTTAATGTTGTTTTGTCACAATTTCTACTACAACATCATCACATAACCATAAATTTAGAATTTTCAAGATAAATTATAATTAGTAGTTTCTAACAAAAAATATTGAAAGTTCTAAATTAAATCGATTGATCGAAGGACATATCGATATTAAAGAAGAAAAAACATAGAAAAAGTATATAACTATACCCTATTATAACGATACCCTAGAGGCTTCTTCTGTATTCATATACCAGAATATGAATTAATAAATTAATAAATTAAACGTAAGTAATATAACATAATATATGCTGATAGGCAAAATTAATGATGTTAAATTTTACATAGACTAACAATAACAGAATACAAAATTAATTTTACTATGTGTTACAATAAAAACTATATCATAAAATAAGATCAATTATAATTTTTTACTTTTAGTTTAATTTATGTAATTATATTTTCTATACAATTATTAAATTTTGAGGTATTGCTATAAGGAAACATTTTGAAAACATTTGATGTATTGCTTTCGGTTTAATTATAAGCCGGATTTTTGAAGTTTTCCTTTTGTTCTTTGTAACATCTTTTAATTTTTATGGTTTCATAAGTTTTGTGACTCTTAGTTACATTAGCTGACATCCAACCCTGTCCTAGTTTGCTCAACAAAAATAAAACCTACATAAAACATAAAAATGAATTGAAGACTTCAACATTTAAGAAAAACCACAAGAGAAAACCTTGATTATTCTTATTATTTTCAGATCCATTTAATCCAGTTAGTTACTTAAAGGTTACTTGAAAATTGATGTCCATCCAAAAATTCAAAAGCAAAAAGAAAACCAATCATTCGTCCCACCTTAGTACGTATATGCAACCAACTATAATATCTATAAAATTTTTCACTCATTTGTCGAGTTAATCTTCTTCATCTTAAGATTCATGTTTTGAATGTCAAGAAATATAATGTAAAAAAAAAATAAATTCATTTTTCATGTTCCAATTTTCGAAGACAATATAAATTTAATTTATTATTGCAATATTACGCAAAATACATAAAAAAATCCATTTTGAAACAGTTTAAATGAGATTTTTATCAATGATAACGAAAATGTTTAAATTACAAACAATGAGACGGGAATGTTAAATGAATGTGTTGAAGACGAGACCGAAAAAAATTTGATGCATAAATTATAATAAAAGAAAAACATTTTTAAGGTTTACAATTCATCATTATGTATCTCTACAAAAAAAGCTCAGCTTTTAAAACGATCGTAGATAAGATCGTGGGCAACGTTCAATTATTGTTTAAGAGATGGCAGTTGAACTCATATTTTTGTTTTTATATTGAGCTTAGCTACGTTGCATAAAGTTTATCTCTCCATTATGATTCTCCAAACTTTTAGCTTTCATTGAATCATTTTTCAATCAATTAAGTAAAATATAATTTTTTTATGAGAATTAAGAAAACGAAAACTTAAAGAAGTGAAATAAAAGAAATAATAATTTTTATGTTAATATGTCGGCCGATCAATAACCTTTTATTGAATAATTATTTCATTAAATTCTATTTGTAACATTGAACTTGAAATTATCATGATTTCTGGGATATTGTTTTTGGATGATGATTTATGTTTCTTTCAATAATTTATTTTATTATTTGAGGTTTGAAAATTCGGTGGTTGTAGATATGTATTCGAATATTTAATTTGCCATAATTGATGCTAATATAGCAAACATAATTTAAGAAGCAAATTTAAGGAAAATAAATCAGCTTAAAGTCGTTTAAAACATCAGTAGCAACTCCGACTCAACCTCAGACCAGTTCCGATTCAAACTTTATTCTTTCTTGTAAAAAGCTGTTGTGATATCAAAACATGTAAGTACATGGAAAATAGGTAAAGTATAAGACCTAACTTCAATTGGAATTCTATATATAATTCAATTCAATTTGGGTTAGGTAAGGTTAGAATGGCTGACCTGACTTATCACGAAAATAGCTGATGATTATCAACCCATATTCTGTCGAAAACAATCGAAAACTACTCAATAAGCGTATTATGCCCACAGATATTTTTACTTCACCACAATTTTAAATTGTGTGAAGAAATGCAATCTATCGTGAAAAAAAAATCTTACATACCCCAAATTTTGTTTTTTATTTTGTTTTGGACCATCCTCTATCTAAATAGCCAAAACAAATTTTGGTGTACGTCTGTATGTGCGTGGGTGGGTGGGTGTGGGTGTATGGGAGTGTGTGTGACCTTTCTGCATAGGAGCTTGATGAAAATTTGGCAAATGATACAGGTTCATTTAAAAATGGAAGATCTGGATTCATTTCAAATTTGGACAAAATGGCGGGGGTCTCCCGAACACCTCTAAGTTTAAATCTTGAGTTAGTCCTGATCCCGGACTATGATCGTATTGAAACTTACTATATGAGGTTTTAGTACAGTTTAAAATATTTCTGCATACCAACTTCCGGTTTGTCACGTTGGTTAAAACTTTCAAGTATCATGAGAAAGATTTTATCAGATTTTGGAATACATTGGATAAAGGGTTGGGGGGTCCACCATACAACAAGTGTTTTTTTTACCCAATGTTTTTTATGTATGTTGGGAGCATAAAACATTCGTTCGTGAATGAATTTTGATTTGACAGTTTGGAAAAAGATGCAAATATTTATGACAAGAAACTGATTAATTTTTGAGCGATAGTGACCAAAGTGGTGTGGGGTCCTCGGGGCACCTGTTTTTTCGAAAGCTCAATAACATCTGTACCTGATAATCGAATTGAATGAAACTTGGTACGTCAGCATATAATATGGTTCACAACAGTTCTGCATCCCAACTTCCGCCAGTGGCGGGGGTCTACCATACAAATGCTGACTTTTCACACATTGTTTTTAAAGTTTGTTGGGACCATACAGACTCCATTCATTAATTTATTTTAATGACAATTAGAAAAAAGATGGAGACTTAAATAACAAAGAACTGATTAGTTTTTGGACAATATTGGACTAAATGGTGGTAGGCCTACCGGACACCTCTTTATTGTGTCAAAATCCTTTTAATGTTTGTTGGGAGCACACAGCATTCGTTCGTTAATAAATTTTGATGACACTTTGGAAAAAGATACAAATATGTATGGCAAGGAACTGATTAGTTTTTGAGCGATATTGAACAAAGTGGCGGGGGGTGTCCCGAGCACCTGTTTTTTTGAAAGCTCAATAACATCTGTACCTGACAATCGAATTGGATGAAATTTAGCACATAATCATTTAGTAGGTTCACAACAGTTCTGCATCCCAACTTCCGATTTTTCACTTCCGGTAAAAAAATTTTTTTGTAATTTTTTGCAGTTTTTTCGGTGTCTCTATGCACACTGCAGCCTACAATAATGAAGTGGTTATAATGAAACTTATGGAAAAAGTTTCCATTAGTGTGAGAAGATAATTATCATCTTTTGGGACACATTGATCAAAGTGGCGGGGAGTCTACCATACAAATGCTGACTTTTCACACTTTGTTTTTAAAGTTTGTTGGGAGCATACAGACTTCATTCTTTAATTTATTTTAATGACAATTAGAAAAAAGATGGAGACTTAAATAACAAAGAACTGATTAGTTTTTGGACAATATTGAAGATAGTGGTGGGGGTCCTCCCGAGCATCTGTTTACTTTGTCACAATTTTTGAAATGTTTGTTGGAACCACACAGCATTCGTTCGTGAATAAATTTTGATGACACTTTGGAAAAAGATGCAATTCAATAATAAATTAATGAATGGAGTCTGTATGGTCCCAACAAACTTTAAAAACAATGTGTGAAAAGTCAGCATTTGTATGGTAGACCCCCGCCACTGGCGGAAGTTGGGATGCAGAACTGTTGTGAACCATATTATATGCTGACGTACCAAGTTTCATTCAATTCGATTATCAGGTACAGATGTTATTGAGCTTTCGAAAAAACAGGTGCCCCGAGGACCCCACACCACTTTGGTCACTATCGCTCAAAAATTAATCAGTTGGATGAAACTTGGCACATAAGCATTTAGTACGGTTCACAACAGTTCTGCGCCCCAACTTCCAGTTTATCACTTCCGGTAAAACATTTTTTTTTGTAATTTTTCCATTTTTTTCAATTTTTTTGTGTCTTTATGCACACTACAGCCTACAATAATGAAGTGATTATGATGAAACTTATGGAAAAGGTTTCAATTAGTGTGAGAAGATAATTATCATCTCTTAGGACACATTGATCAAAGTGGCGGGAGTCTACCATACAAATGCTGACTTTTCACTCTTTGTTTTTAAAGTTTGTTGAGAGCATACAGACTTAATTCATTAATTTGTTTTTTGACAGTTAGAAAAAAGATGGAGACTTAAATAACAAAGAACTGATTAGTTTTTGGTCAATATTGAAGTAATTGGCGGGGGGCCTCTCGAACACCTGTTTATTGTGTCACATTTTTTGAAATGTTTGTTAGGAGCACACAGCATTCGTTCGTGAATAAATTTTGATGACACTTTGGAAAAAGATGCCATACATAGGGCAAGGAACTGATTAGTTTTTGAGCGATTGTGAACAAAGTAGTGGGGGCTGTCCCATATACCTGTTTTTTGAAAGCTCAATAACATCTGTACCTGATAATCGAATTATATGAAACTAGATACATAACCATTTAGTACGGTTCACAACAGTTCTGCATCCCAACTTCCAGTTTGCCACTTCCGGTTTAAATTTTTTTTTACTTTTTCTCGTACAACAGAATTTATGTTTGATGGGATACTACCGCTTTCTTTAATATTTTTATAATTAGAACTACGCGAAATCTATAACATTGGTTAGCTTTTAATTAAAGTATTTGATGGATAGTAGCTCACTATATATTCAGAACACTATGTTTCCAGAGCTGTGGTTGTTGTTTGCGTATGGATATTTATTATTTAAACACAGATTTAAGTTAAATTACAAAACGTTACAATACAAATAATACTTACTTTGAATTTTGAAGAATAGTTACAATATTAGATCTAAATTTTCAAGCCAAGTTCCAGCATCAGGAGACAGCAAATTAAGTTCTGGCAATCCTCCTGGAAACCTTCGGATTGGACAATCAGTTACTATATGGTGCATAGATTGAACTGGATAATCACAATCACAAGCAGAAGACGATATAAAACCCCAATTGAATAAACAGGAACTACAACATCCATGTCCAGTTCGAATACGATTCAAAGTTACCCACAGTCTTCTAGGTAAATCAAAACCAACGGGAATTACATCTAAGTTATCAATTAAATTATGATTGAGAACAGCAGATGACGACCAAAAATCTTTCCATTTATCCACGATGCTGAAAGTATCACCATTAAAAAATACAGCGCCTGAATCATAAGATGGATTTCTTGAACACAAACGCCTTGGAGGTTGATGAATTATAACATGGTGACATATTAGCTGAGGTAAATCCGCAACTTTTGACCAAATCCTACACAGTTGATCTTGTCTACGAATATTAGGTGGAGCAATATTACTCAACACATGAAGCCAAGGAACAGGTGTTGAGTGGACACAGCCAGTTATTATACGATAAGCATTGTTTAATTCAACATCAATTTTATCGGTATGGTGACTATTTAACCAAACAGGACAGCAAAATTCAGCAACAGAAAACACCAATGCTAATGACGAAGTTCTCAAAGTGTGGAAGTTTGCACCCCAGTTAGTTCCAGCAAGTTTTCTTATTATATTTACTCGAGATTTTAATTTCTTCGCTACATTTTCAATATGGTATTTATATGTGAGGCTTCTATCAAGATAAATGCCTAAATATTTAGTTAAAGGGTTATGTTTGACTTGCATATTATCAACAAAAACTTCAGGCTTATAATTACTAAGGCAGTTTGTTAAATGGTGAATGTTTACTTCAGTTTTGGAAATGTTTGGTTTTAGCCTCCAGTGTCTAAAATAATTCCATAGTACTTCGAGATCAGCTGATAACTGATCATCAATTTCTTTAAATTTATTATGTTGAACAGCCAGAGCAATATCATCCGCATAGATAAACTTCAACGAAATCGTAGTTGGGAAAATGAAAATAGGGAAAATGAAAATTCTGTTTGAGCATGCATGAAAAATGAAAATTCTGCCAATCTGATGTAACTTTGAAATTAAATTGCTCAAGAACGGCTATACCGATTTCATCAAACTTTTTTTGTTTGATAGATGATTAGTTAGTCCTTTGAAAAAAAATTAATTAATTGTTTTTATAATTAATTTTTAAATAAAAATATTGAAAAAACTTTTTTAAAGATGGCGTTAGGGTCGAAGATTTTAAAGATTTTTAGTCCGATTAAAATTCTAATTGTTCATTATTTTCTCGAACTTCAGTGGTTAAAATTTTTTGATGAAATAAATTGTTCGAAAAAATAATGAACAATTAGAATATTACTCGGATTAAAAATCTTTAAAATTAAATATCTCAAGAACACGAATTAAGGCCTCTTTGTAAATGGATGGTCAAAAGTCTATTGACAAAACTATTATATGCAGCTAACTTGAGTTGATATGGGTGGTATGAATCGTTGTGGATGGTGACGTCACTTGTGGTTGGCTTCCTATAAATTTTCTATTCCAAATTTTGTGCTTGTCGAGTAACTGATATGTCAAAAAAATTGACTGTGTTGTTGATCTCAAAATCCACTGTGAACTTTATGTTGTTGACAAGTTTATTTATTGTGTTGTTAAAATTAGTTATTTGTTGATTGGTACCGTTGAATATAATGAAAGCATCATCGACATATCTGCAATAGAAGATGATTTTGTCTCTGTGTATATTAGTTGATTGGTTGAAAATGTATGTGTTTTCAAAGTGGTTGAGATAAATATCAGATAATAGTCCAGACAAAGGTGATCCCATGGCTAGACCATCATTTTGTCTGTAGAATTCATCCTCATATTCAAAGTAGTTTTGAGATACAATGCAAAGAAGAATTGCTTGATGTCGTCGATTTGGTTAACTTGTAATTTGTTGCTATTCTTTACTAGTTGTACGTACGGTGATATCAACCATTTCCTGTATTGGTATATTAGTATACATGTTAACCACATAAAACGACGCTAACTTATGACTGGGTTTAATTTTCACTTTGTTTACTTTTTCAATGAATTCACTGTCGTTCTTGATGCTGTGGTCGTTTTGAAGCGTGATGTTGTTTTAATGACATTGTCGAGAAATTTGGATATTTTGAAGCTAGGTGCAGTTGTGCAATTTATTGGTGGCCTGATTGGCATGTCATTTTGTGCACTTTTGATAGCCCAGTATATTTAGGTGCTGTGGGGTTAATGATTTTATATTTAATATTGTTTTTGCTGTAGATTATGTTGGTGCATGAATTTATTGTGCTATTTATGTTAGGAGCATTTGGCCGCTGTGTTTATCTGCACCAGGTAAGGTCTTTGCCTTTTTCATTCCATTCCTGTATCGCTCGTCAACAAAGTCTTTTTGTTTTCTATAGAGATCACCAGGTGACTTCCAAGTATACAACCTTCGTTTACGATGCTTAAACCAGGTGTTGGTACCTATTAACTTCTTTTCTTTACAAAACTCAATCATTCTATCTCCTCTTTCATCTTTCAATACCAGATCAAATTTTCCAACTACTCCCTCGACCTCTTCTGCCCCACACTTGCGTTCCAGTCCCCCATCACAACGTAACAGCAGCCTTTCCATTCCTTTTTTAGAATCTCTTCAATCCAGTCATAAACCTTTTCCAACTTTTCGTCATCATAGTCACTTTTAGGCACGTACACTTGATTGACTAGAATACTCTTTGGAGCGCTGTTAATCTTTAATGATATAATTTTATCACTGTCATATATTACCTAATACAAGTCTTTAATCTGTTATTAACAATAAAACCCACTCCGTTCTTTCCTCGCTTTCCTTCACTGAAGTAGAACACAGCGTCTTCCATATGTTCCTCACCGAATCCTGCCCATCTCATTTCACTAATCCCAAATACATCCATGTTGTTCTTAATCATTCCCTTTCTCAATTTTTCTAGCTTTTCTTCCTTAAGCATACTTCTCACATTCCACGTCCCAAACCTAGCTTTGTTATCACTTCGCCTCTCCTGTTCACGTGAAGTCTTTGTACACTGTTCTCCCCAGAAATCCGATTGGTAAACTATTCCGGTATTGTATTAAATTCAAAGAACTCATGTTACTTTTTCTTCTCCGCCTACACCTTTTCTTGAAACACCTTCATGTCTTTAATGGAGTGGTTTTCCGTTGCCTTCCCATAAACCATTCACAATTGTTGAAAATTAAAATTGAAAAAAAAAAACAGACCGAAATTCATTTCTTGTTTTCCTTTTGTAAAACACAATGGCAATAGTGAAACTTCAAAAAGTAATAACAGTTTCCGTATTACGAAATAACCCCAGCTAGCAAAAATCTGTAGCAATAGAGCTAAATAAAAGAGTCACAAAATTAGATATGTAATGCAATTGTAGCTCCATTGCGACAGAAAAAGCAGAATTTACGGTATATTTTGATACAACTTTGGTCGCAATTGGGCGACAAATGTGTTATAGCTATGTTTAAAATGTGCTGTTGTAACAAACTAAAGTTGCACGCAACAAGATGAAACAACGAATGTTTTGGCTTATTTCAGTTTTAAAAATGTTTTTAATAAGTATTCCTTTACATGATTTTTATTGAAATAATTTATAAGTATTATAAGTTATAATAGTCAGACATAACTCAATAAGTACTTTGAAAATGAAAATTTCATGATTTTTAGACCAAAATTTTATAACGGATGCCATTTGGTCGATGAGTGTGGTTGTTTTACCTCTGGAAAATTTACGCGCCACTCAAAAATTGAATATTTAGACAATAATTGGAAAACTGGAAAATTTGTGAATTTTTATTATAACCATAAAATCCACAAATATATATCTAAATACATTTTGTAACGCTCCTGGTGTCATATTGCACCGTAAATTGTTAGAGGAAATAAATAAAAATATAGTAAATCGAATTAGGCTTTTCTCAAATAAAACCGCATGGCGTAGGAAATACATAGAACAACGAAAAATATGGCGAACATACAGCTTCAAGACAGATTGCTTTCAAAGTTCTTGAAACTAAATAAAAACCTCATTGCAACGTCCTTGTTACTGATGGGCTATCTAAAACTATAGTACTCGATCCATTTTCTTCTTCTGTCATTGCAACTATATAACAACCTCATTGTAGCATCCTTGTTTTTTCTGTCATTGCAACTAAATAAAAACTTCGCTGCAACGTCGTTGTAACAGCAATTTGAGGAAAATGTGTGTAGTCACATCAAGGCTGCTAGCTCGTTACTAGATTTGTGACAACTACAATAAAATAACATTTTTTAGATTCATTACAAAAATAAAAGTTTTATAACCGTTAATTTAACTTAAACATAACACCTGCTTTTGCAACTTTTATGAAACATTTTAACAACAAGTGTATTTTTCCGTAACAAAATAAAAACAGTTTTGTAACTGAGCCGAATGATTTGTTGGCAATCGCTAAGTCGAAACTGTAATATAACACATATGTGACTAAATTTGTTTCAAAAAACTGAATTGCAGCCGAATTGTAACATATTTATGTTACAAATCGAAATTTGTGCTAGCTGGGACATTTTTAAGAATTACATGACAGATGTGATACTTTAAAAAATAATAACACAATTCAAAAGTCAAAATTTAACTATAATAACAGAAACCGGAAACGCTCTATCACTTATTTACAAACGAAAATTGATAAAATATCACTTAGACCAGTCTAGATACCTTAAAAACAGGCAAAAAATTAGTAACAGGATGCAAACTATTGGATAAATAAGAAAGTATTGCGCAAATGATGGGAAACATAAATTAAAGGTAATCCGAGTTGTGAAATGTTGTGAGCTTTTAAGAGTAGAAAATGGTTTTCATGATTTTCAGCGAAACTGGACCTTCTGTCGAATAAAGTTTAAAGCCAAAGTTCATTTTTTACACCATCTAAAAGTAGACGTTTCAACAAAACTAAAAATTACTGATTTTTTGAAAAAACTGTTTCCAGCTCAGGAGAATTTTCGTGTGAAAATGAGGTCACTTTTTTGGTTTAAAATCAAAATCAAACGTAAAAATACATACTGTGATTCCATAAAATTACAACGTATTAGGGACATAATAAAGTACGTTTTCCCTAAATTATGTGAAAAAAAATTGTTTGTGGGAGATAAAAATTAAAAACGAAAAGACCTGTTTTTCTCGGTTTTTCTATTTTCACAAACAGCAAAAGGTTATGTGAAAAAATGGCAGATATAAAAGTTATAGAGCTTTTTATTACCTACAACTTTTGCTCTAAACTTTTTTCGATAGAAGCTCTAGTTTCGCTGAAAATCGTAAAAAACCATTTTCTCCTCCTAAAAGCTCACCCCATTTCACCCTCGTAACTCGGATCACCTTTAATATATGTTTCCCATCATTTGCGAAATATTTTCTTCCTTATCCAAAAGTTTTCATGCTGTTAGTAATTTTTTCCTCACAAAAAGCTATTTTGACTAGTATAACTCAATTTATAAAAGTTTGAAGTTTATCAACAGAATATTCCTTTCAATCTAGATTCTAGATCTAGGTTTTAATGTAATTAATAATGTATTCTGGATATTCAGACATATTAAAAGAACAAAACGAAAAATAATTTTTTTTTTTTTTAAATTTAGTTGTATCTTTAGTTTGCACTTTAAGTTTCCAAAAAAATATTCATCTTCATTATATAGTGTTATATAGTGGTATTTTAATATCTAGAAACATATCAAATTTAAATATTTGCAACAGTTCAGATAGAATACGCTCTTTTCTTTATCATTTAATTCTCTCTCTACTCTTTCCTCTATTCTTTAAGAAAATTAATTTCATTTTCATTTTTGTTTCTCTCTATTAAAATTTTTCTATGCGCAAAATTAACTTTTGTAACAAAGTATTGTAAATAATATTGTGTTTGTAATACTGAAGGGATTATTTGATATTCGTGACGGTGTATTTTTCAAAAAAACGAATAATAAGTTCTTTTGAAATAAAATAAATATTTCCAATTTATGATAATTCAGTAATTAGAGTGGACTGGAAGCGCGGCAAGTTGTCTAATAGCAAAACGTTGACTTTTGCAATGAGCTTTTATATTCGCGTTATGTTTTTTGGCTGAAATCCTATACTATTTTTTGTGTTTTTTTTCAACAATATCACATACATATATCCAAATTCCAAAATCACCGGTTTAACTGTATCAGTATCTAAAAATATATTTCATGAGTTAGGTTTAGATCAAATCATGATATGAAGATGTAACATGATTTGATGATGTATATTGATATACTTAAAAGCAGTATTCCAATGAGCCGCCGGAAGTAATCGGCAGACCAAAGCTCTTGTTCCGAAAAATAAAATTAATTATTGACGTCATTAATAGCTGCTTAATTAAAATCGATATAGTTTTACACACATTAGACAGAATTATTCGCTCAAAACCAAGTTTTTCTCATATTGTCAAATCTAGAATGAATTCGCAAAAATTCTAATAAGCGAATAAAAAAATAACAAAAGATATACAAATCTTTTGTTTCCGTTATTTTGTGTACATATTTTCTTAAGCGACTTGACCTTGAAGTTCAGCTTGATCGATTCCTGTATTTCATAATGAACTTTCGTTTTCGTTGTTAATTTTTGGTTTACATTCGCATGCATGTTTTTACTTAATTATTTTAATTTGATTTCTTTTATTTTTATATTATATTTTTTATAATTGGACTTGTAAAATTTTTATTGTTAGAATTTGATATAAGTGGTAAGTGTATTGGTAAGGTATTTTTTAGTGGTGATAAAATTCCGACAAATCAAACCGATTATAATTGCAATAAGGTTTTTGTCATGTACATATTCATGGTTCTTGGAAGAATTCACTATATATATTGATCGAATTTTTATTTATATTATATCAGTTTGATTTAATTCTTACATAACTCAACAATTAATAATATTTATTTTTTATTTAAAATGAAATTCTTGCTTGGATTTGGATTATTAGCTTGCATGGCTTTAGCATCTGGTCATGGTGCAGTTAGCTATGCTAATGTTAATCAAGTTAGTGGGCATGGATTAGGACATGGAATAGGACATGGTGGATATGCTGGATACGGAGGACATTATGGTGGTGGTTTAGGATACGCTGGAGGATATGGTGGATATGGCTATGGAGGACATGGAGGATGGGAAGGTGGACATGGTGGACATCATGATGTAAGATAATAACGTAATTTAATTTGATATAATATAGATCTTTAATATTAACAGCATCATCCACAATACAAATATGAATATGGAGTAAAAGACGCACATACAGGTGATAACAAAGATGCATGGGAACATCGAGATGGTGATGTAGTAAAAGGAGGATATGCTCTAGCCGAAGCTGATGGAACAAAACGTGTTGTTGAATATGTAGCTGATGGCCATAATGGTTTCAATGCTGTTGTTAAGCGTATTGGTCATGCTGTACATCCACAAGTTTATGGACATGGTGGTCATGGATACGGTGCCGGATATGGTGCTGGATATGGTTATGGATTAGGACTTGAACATGGTTATGGTGGTCATGGGCTTGGACTAGTTTATGGTGGACATGGATACTAATAACTAATTCCATAGTAATATTTTATGAATTGGTAATCGTATTGCTAATCTTTTCATCACGATGTATATAAAATTAAGTTTGTAAAGTAATATATAATTATATTAAACTATTTACATTTGTTTCATTGTGTGTTGCAAATATTGAATCAAAGATAATTGCATCTTCTCACTTTTCCAGTATAAATTTTAAATTAAAAACAGATACTGATTGGTATTTGATTGCAGAAACAGGGGGATAAATTGCCTGGTATTACTTTGGTAATATATGGTACAACCCCAGAAATTCTTGTAAATCGATGAAATTGAAGTTCTTATCGTTAAAGTTCATTTTCCGGTTTGTCACTTCAAATAGCTTGGTAAATGTTTCAACTATATTTGTTGAAGATCGTTTGAATATTTTTACCACTTTTTTGTTTTGGTTATTGGTCCAAAATCTTATCTAAACTGCTGAGCTATCGAGTTTTGTCACTGTTTACCATCTAGAATTTGCCATGTAAATTTTCATTGCCGCTATCCATTTCATCCTTAAAATTCGTTCGAAGTTTCTGGTTCATAATAGCGCGCGCAAGTCGATCAATCGCACTTACCTCTCTCATCATTTTCATTACGAAAACTTGATTCATTGTTTTTGGCACAACATCAAAATCCACCGATATAATTAATAAAAAATTATTAGAGATTTTTGTGAGTAATGAAACTCAAGTAACTAAGTTTATAATATGAAATTTTTTAATGCGAAGTTATATATTTGGATTTTTTCAGACAAAAACTCTACTTCCTTTTTTCCATTCTTTGGACTTGATTCGAACCTACCTCATCAGTGCCGTGACTCAAATCCTGTTACTACAGACAAGCGTACCAATTACGTCACCGTGATGACTATGTCGAAGTTGAAACTTCATCATCAATTATTTTATCAAATTTAAAAACATCCGTCCGAACGCCGAGTTCATGTTTGAATAAAATTAAATATAAACAAAACAATACGGATTACTTGCAAAGCGACGCAAACTTTAATTTTTATTTAACATTCTTACTAGTGCGTATGGTCTTAAAACAATACGTGTGAAGTTAGCTGCTGCACGAGCGACAGTTAGGAACACTATCACGCAAGTTTGAACAAACCCATACGTATTAGTAGCACGCAATAGTTTTTGTATGGAATAAACAAAAATTTCTTGTTCTTAAAAACTAAATACATTGAAACTAAAATTTTTAAACATTAAAATGCATTGAAGTTTTTAATCAAAGCAACCTAGGAATTGCTATGTTTTTTATATGAAGTTTGGTAGTTTCCATGGTTAACATGTTTAATAAGGGCGATGATACATGTAAAAGAAATATCTTTCAGACATAAAAAATTTCGCATTTAATTGGTTGAGGGGCGGTAACATTTTTTAAATTTCAAAAAAAAATTTTTGACTGAAAGACAGAAAAAATATCTGTAAGATATAAAAACATAACCTAAAAAGATATTTTTTGCTTGACAGTTAAAACTGATTAACTAAAAAATTGATTTTAAAAGTAAGTTTTACCAATAATTAATCAATTACAATTAACTTAATTTGATTATTTAAGTAAAAATAATATAATTTGTTTACTTATTCATGTAGACTTAGATTAGGCGATAATCGCAACAAAAAAATAAAAATTTGGTCCAATGTGAAAATGCCTAAATCTATATGAATAAGTAAACAAATTATATTGTAATAAACTTCGTCCAGAATGGGTTAATTTTATTTACTCATTCATGAATTAAACGTTAACTCCTTTTTCAATCTTTTACTTGTATTGCAAATTGTATTGCATAAATTAATGTAAATTAAATTTGTTATACAAATGTTTACATTAATGAATTAAAAGGAGTTACCTAATACATTTTGCATAAATTAAATTTGAGTTCGCTAATACAAATGCAAGTTTGAATGAAAACAGGTGTGGCCTATTCAAAATGTACAGACTACGTAGTATTGATTTCTAGTGGATTATAGAAGTTTCGATTTATTTAATTTTCGATATAAATAAGCAAACAAAAATATCAGAGAGTCAGTTTAATTTTGCAATTAAAAGTGTTTATAAATATTCGCAAGTATAAGGAATAATCGGTGGTACTTGAGCCTGGGTATTAATAGTGAAAGAATTTGAACCTAGTGGAATAGTAAATACAGATTTTACGATTCCGACTCTCATTGATTCAAATTGTGGAAAGCGGTGAAATTTATGGTACATAAATTGGAGACCATAGAATTTATTGTAATTAAAATCGGAAGTTGCTGTAATTGGTTGATAAATAAAGTTTGAGATTCTGTTAACCAAAGATCTGTCTTTTTACTGTCGTGTTTGTTCAATAATCTAAAAGAACCAACGAAGAGTCGTTACAGTGGTGTCAGAAGTGGGATTATTGAAACAATGGTCAAAACAGTAAATATTAGTGATCTCAGCCAGACCCAGCTAAAGGACGAGTTGAGGAAAAGGAATGCTCCAATTCATGGAACGAAGGCAGAACTTGCATTCCGGCTGCGTAAAATTTTAGAAGAAGCAGGTGAAAGCACAGAGGTCATAGAAATAGAGCCGGAGGAAGCTCCGGTTCAGAATGCCCCAGCAATTGATCCGATGATGGTGTTGATAAAAGAAATGATGGCCCGACAAGAAAAACTGGCAGCAGAACAAAAAGTAGAGCAACAACAACAACTTGCTGATATGATGGCTCGACAAGAGAAACAGGCAGCAGAACAAAAAGTTCTAGCAGCAGAACAAAAAGTAGAGCAGCGACAACAATTTGCTGATATGATGGCAAAGCAAGAAAGTCTACGTGAAGTAATCGAGTCACGTATATCCAGTGCAGAGGGTAAAATCAATAACATGGAAAGGGAGCTGCGGAAAGTTACCGAAGAACATGAAGAGAAATTACGCAATCTTTCGAGTGAATTCCGTCAAGAAATAGCACAATTGAAGTCAGGTAACATGAGCAATCCATCAATTACTTCAGCCCCAGCTAGAGTGAAAACACCCGCATTTGATGGATCTACATCGTATCAGATATTTAAGATGCAATTTGAGATAGCAACAACTGGAGTTGATCACCAGCAAAAAGCAAATTCGCTTATATTGGCATTGAAGGGACCTGCTGCTGAAATTTTGCAGACACTATCAGCGACAGAGCGTGATTACAGCAAGATAATGGAGGCCCTAGAAGTAAGATATGGGGAAAGTCATATGCAAGCTCTCCATCGCATGCAGCTCAAGACACGAAAACAAGGAGTCAGCGAAACTTTGCAAGAATTAGAGGCTGACATTGTGAGACTGGTTAATCTATCATATCCGAATTATAACGCTGAACACCGAGACGAACTGGCAGCTGATACATTCATCAATGCTCTTCGAGATGTGCAAATGAGAAACCAGCTTTATCTAAGCGGAAAGAAGCTACCTGCTGAAGTCTTAGCATTGGCCCTGCAAATGGAAGCTGGAAAAAGAGCGTACGGTTCAGATAGAGTACGTCAGATGGAAGTTATTGAAGAACCTATAAAAGCAGCGCTTGATGAAGTGATCATGCGTGTCAAAAGTTTGGAAGATAAGCCTGAACGAAATCAACGAAGAAGATCTAGCGGAGTAAGATGCTGGAATTGCGGGCAGTTAGGGCACATTAGACAGGAATGCAAAACACTAATAGCTGCAAAAGAAGGAGTAGTTCCAGGCCGGTTGATGAACCTTTCAAACAAACAAGTGGATGTCAAAAAGGAAGGAGATTGCCGCGTTGAACACCGGAAGAGAAGGATACATTGTAACGCTGAAGATCTTTCAAGAAAACTCTGTATGGAGGAGCGCAAGTCATGTAGCAGGACTGAGAGGAAGGAGGCAATGAAAGTTAATCAAATTAAGTTCCAAACTCCTGACGATTGGTGTAGCGAGGCAATGAAAAGAGAGCAACAAAAAGATCCAGCTATGGCTCCAATATTAAAATGGGAGTCCGCTGATGGAAAGAAAGTGTTGGAGCAACTGGTGTTGCCATCAAGTCGAGTAGAAGAGGTACTAGGAAAGCTGCATGGAAGTATTTCTGGAGGACACCTGGGAGTCAATAAAACCCTGGCTAAAGTAAGGGAGAGGTTTTATTGGGTAAGGTATCGAACCGACGTAGAGCAATGGTGTCGGCGATGTGATACTTGTGCGGCGAGCAAAGGACCAAAGACTAGAACTCGAGGAGAGATGCAACAGTACAATGTGGGTACCGCAATGGAGAGAATCGCTATAGACATCGCGGGGCCATTTCCGGAAACGACAAAAGGTAACAAATACATCATGGTGGTCATTGATTACTTTACAAAATGGCCGGAAGCTTATGCTATACCGAACCAGGAAGCAGTTACGGTCGCGGAAACATTAGTCAATGAATGGGTTTGCAGATATGGAACACCGCTCGAGTTGCATACCGATCAGGGAAGGAATTTCGAATCTCAACTGATGGAAGAGCTGTGCAGAACACTCGGCATTAGAAAAACACGAACTACACCTATGAACCCGCAGTCGGATGGCATGGTAGAACGATTCAACCGAACCATGGAAGAACATCTGTCGAAGGTAGTGGAAGCCAACCAAAGAAATTGGGACAAGGATCTTCCGTTATTCTTGATGGCCTATCGTAGCGCAGTGCACGATACGACAAGTGAAACGCCAGCGAATATCATGTTCGGAAGAGAACTTCATCTTCCTAGTGACATCGAGTTTGGCATCCCTGGAGGTCTGGTATCCACGAAAACAGATTATGTGGGACAACTAAGGGAGAAGATGAATAAAATCCATCAGCAGTTTCGAGACCACATTAAGATTGCCAGTGACAAAATGAAAACCAGGTACGACATAAATGCAAATAGTGGCGGTTTTCAAGAAGGAGAATTGGTATGGCTATACAACCCCAGAAGAACTAAGGGAAGATCACCCAAGCTGCAGCCAGATTGGGAAGGCCCCTATAAAATAATCAAACGAATTAATGATGTCATCTACCGCATACAAAAGGGACCCCGTACCAAGATGAAAGTGATACATTTGCAAAGGTTGGCACCGTACCAAGGTAACAGCACCAATGCGATCTCTGATATTGTTCGGGACGAACAAAACTAAATGGAGGGCAATGTAATAAACTTCGTCCAGAATGGGTTAATTTTATTTACTCATTCATGAATTAAACGTTAACTCCTTTTTCAATCTTTTACTTGTATTGCAAATTGTATTGCATAAATTAATGTAAATTAAATTTGTTATACAAATGTTTACATTAATGAATTAAAAGGAGTTACCTAATACATTTTGCATAAATTAAATTTGAGTTCGCTAATACAAATGCAAGTTTGAATGAAAACAGGTGTGGCCTATTCAAAATGTACAGACTACGTAGTATTGATTTCTAGTGGATTATAGAAGTTTCGATTTATTTAATTTTCGATATAAATAAGCAAACAAAAATATCAGAGAGTCAGTTTAATTTTGCAATTAAAAGTGTTTATAAATATTCGCAAGTATAAGGAATAATCGGTGGTACTTGAGCCTGGGTATTAATAGTGAAAGAATTTGAACCTAGTGGAATAGTAAATACAGATTTTACGATTCCGACTCTCATTGATTCAAATTGTGGAAAGCGGTGAAATTTATGGTACATAAATTGGAGACCATAGAATTTATTGTAATTAAAATCGGAAGTTGCTGTAATTGGTTGATAAATAAAGTTTGAGATTCTGTTAACCAAAGATCTGTCTTTTTACTGTCGTGTTTGTTCAATAATCTAAAAGAACCAACGAAGAGTCGTTACAATATTATTTGTACTTAAATAATCAAATTAAGTTAATTGTAATTGATTAATTATTGGTAAAACTTACTATTAAAATCAATTTTTTAGTTAATCAGTTTTAACTGTCAAGCAAAAAATATCTTTTTAGGTTATGTTTTTATATCTTACAGATATTTTGTCTGTCTTTCAGTCAAAAATATTTTTTTGAAATTTAAAAAATGTTACCGCCCCTCAACCAATTAAATGCGAAATTTTTTATGTCTGAAAGATATTTCTTTTACATGTATCATCGCCCTTAATTTTTCAAATTTAAATTTGAATAAAATTACAAAGCTTACTTGATAAAATTAGTATATTTGTATCTCATGATCAAACGGCATGAATTTTAATGCCTTTGTATAGCGTCAATAATTTGTTTGTTTAACTAATAAAGATGGGAAATTGAATGGAGACGCCGTTGATGGGAACCCCACCTTTTGTGGGTAAATATTTAAACGGGCTTGTCTCGTCAACGAAAAAAACGCATGTCTGTAATTTGAGTATGTTTTGGGTAAATGCCTGGTTTTCTTTAGAAAAGTAAAAAAAAAGAAAGAAAAATAGGCACTTTTGGATTTATCCATCTTTAAAAAATCTATTGTTTGAAAAACTTAAATTACAAACTTTCATGTAAAATAAGCAAAAAAATAATCAGTGTATCTTTTTTTGTTAAGCCTTATTGAATGCCTCTAAAAAAGACTTGATTGGAATCGGTAAACTACTTTTTAGTAAATGCGGCACAAAGTACAAAAAATTCAAACTAATAATATAGTCAAATGGCTTTCTCTCAAAAAAAAAATAATGCATGTTTGTAATTTTAGTATGTTTTGAGTAAATAATTAATTAACCTTTTATATATAAAAAACTGAAAAAAAACAAAACCGTGATTGAAGAATTAAAATTAAAATAATTCATCTGAAAACACAATTTTTTTTCGTCTGTGCAATATTTTTATAAGGCCACATCTATCAAAAAAAAAATATATACTCAAATTGAAGAACCCGTTTGAACACAATTTAACTTTAATATTCGATTGTCACTAAATTTCGTCAGAAATTTCTAGCCACCTTGACACAGGGTGAAAAAATATCTAGACACACCTTGACACTAGTGAAAAAATAAAAAAATAAAACACAAGTATTAAATTACTTCGGTTCAAAAGACCTAAGTATTACATTCTCGAGCCAAAATTAAAACTTTTATCCCCACTTTTTTGGCATTTCTCG
>OY856186.1:229237566-229630066 GCA_963693315.1 Diogma glabrata | reverse complement strand
AAATTATTACAAAATCAAAAATTTAAATTTATTCAAAAAATTTTTAAAGTGCTGCACAAATTATAAAAAAATCAAAAATACAAACTTTTTTCAAAATTTATAAAAATATTGAAAAATTTATAACAAAATCAAATATTGAAATTTTTTTCTAAATTTTAAAAATATTCCAAAAATTCAAACTTTTTCCAAAATTTCCAAAATTCTCAAAATATTGCGACAATTATAACAAAATCAAAAAAATTAACTTTTTTCAAATTCCAAAAACTATAATAAAATCAAAAATTTAAATTATTTCAAAATTCTAAAAATATTCCAAAAATTCAAATTCAGACCGATGTAACTTTTTCAAAAATTCTAAAGCTATTGCAAAAACTATACCAAAATCAAAAATAGAAACTTTTTTCATAATTCCAAAAATCTTCCAAAAATTATAATACAATCAAAAAAAATAAATGAAAATCATTCTTTTGACACACTTGACAATAAATTTTTGTCAAACTTATAATGCAATAATCTAGTATTTGGTCTCACATACCATTCCCGACCATCAAGATTTCTTTAAATTTAAGGTTACTACTCATTCGGGGCGATCCAGAATGAAAATAATTACGTCAAAATCCTTTTGAGAAATTTTTGAGAACAGAATAAACATTTTCTGTTGACACCAAAATTATAAATTAATTATTTAAATATAATATATATTGAAATTTTATTTTAATATCATATTTTATTGTTTTCGTATTGTTTTATATTTGGGGAAATATAAAATAATATTTATTGATTAGTAGGGTCTTGTTTTTGAAAAATGTCTAGTAGTTGCAGATTAAATGCTGTTTTTTTTTTTACAAAAGCTGTAGTTTATGAACAGAAGTATTTACACTAAACGGAAAAGTGAGGGTTTGCGGATTAAATCCACTCTTTCGTTCACTGATGAATAATAGGTCCAGCTGGAAAATGTTAGAAGTTCTCAAAGAAGTTTTTTGGACTAAAAGGAACAGAACAGTTGGGTTGGAAAATATCACGTCAACTTGTTTAAATATCGTGTTTTCACAAAAGTTGGGATTATTGAAAATAAGCATTTAGAACAAATGGAGAGATTTTCTAAGACGGTTTTTGGACAAATAAAAATTGTTGGGGTTGGAAAATATCAGGTGGAAAATATAAAATATGAAAGCTGGTTTTTTGAAAAAGTTGTGTTTATCGAAAAGAGGCATTTACGCAAAAGAAACGGTTTTCTGGACAACTAAAAGAGATTGGTTTGGTAAATATCAGCTTGCGTCTGTTGTAATCATTGAAAAGAAGAATTTTTCTGTACTAATAGAATATTTTACGTATTGGTTGACAATGGGTTTGTTTGTTTTTGAAAAGTTGAAATTTCTGAATCCTAAATAGAGAGGTTTGTTAGTAGTTTGCTGGTTGTATCTTCCTTACTCTAAATTATGTTAATTTATGATCTGCTATAATTTTTTTCCGGCAACGCATTTATGTTTTTTTTATGTTTTGGAATAAATTTTTAAACAGAAAAAATACTTGTGCTTTTACAAAGAGTTTTATGTTTAATATACATCGCTGCCCAAAACTAAAACAATGTTCTCATAAAAGCCTTTTGCTGAAAACTATATAAAACTCTTTAACATAAACCGAAGTCTTGATATCTCAAAGTCTTGATATTTCAGTTCCTGCATATTTTTTGATTTAAGTTTTACCAAAAATCCAAAACTACCACTGATTTTTAATTTGCATTAAAAACCGGCGTTCAACATCGGATGGCTTAACTAAACTCCACCCAGATTAAAACATCGGACTGAACATATTAAAAGTTCATTACTTTGATATTGATTTTGGATGTGAAAAATGTACTAATACAAAAATATATATTTTTATCAAGTGATGATTTATATATACTTCATTAGACTGAAATTGATTCGATTTTTGAAATAATCTAGATTTTTATGAGAAACTAAACTCTAGTTTTTTGAATTCTTCAACTCAAAAATTCGTTGCATAGATTGAAATCTATACTCTTATCAAAACCACTGATATTCGAATCCATTGAAGCAGACACGATATCAAAGGCACATCCATTGCGCTGATGGCACGTCAAAACTTCATCGTTACTTACTTAAGTGGACCTTCTCAGCTGTCACTTAGAAATGTTTAAATTGTTCAGTGTTAATTCTAGTGGCAAGAATTTTGCATGGATTATTGTTGTCCATTCATAAATTATATACGTTGTGTAATAATAGCAAATATTCTTATATTGCATAAAAAAACATTAATTTTTTTTTATCTATTAACTTAACAAGATTTTTTTATTTATATTTTATTCGCTGCATCTAAATTACATAAATCAAATTAACATGTAATTTCTTTTCACTTCTTGTATAAATTCTTTACAATTACCAAATTAATTTCATAATTTTGTTTCTTATACCTACATGTACAAGTCGTTTCAATGTTTACTTTTTATTACATTCTTTGTCTTGAAACATAAAAAAAAATCGTTAAAGTTAAATGAACCAATTTCAATTATTATTAATTTTAATTTGATAATTTTTTTTGTATATAAGTTAAATTGTAGTGCATGGAATATACAACAGTTGCATTTGAGTTTTCCATCAAATATCACAACAAGGAAATTTGGATTTAATTAATTTTGGTTTTATTTTATTATTAACATTAAAATGAATAAATTTATTGCAATTGGATTATTAGCTTGTGTTGGATTAGTGGCCGGTGGCGGTCATGCAGAAAGCTATGTTAATTTACATCAAGTTAGTCATGGTGGACATGGTGGATATGATGATCATGGTGGCTATGATGGTCATGGTAAAGATTACTATGCTCATCCACAATATAAATTCGAATATGGTGTTAAGGATTTTAAAACAGGAGATAATAAAGATCAATGGGAACATCGAGATGGTGATGTTGTTAAGGGTAGGCAACAAAATTAGCTTACCTATAGATGTTTTTATAAATATTTTCTGTTTTTAAATTCTAGGGGCATACTCTCTCTATGAAGCCGATGGTACAAAACGAATTGTTGAATATACTTCTGACCACAAAAATGGATTTAACGCTGTTGTAAAACGAGTTGGACATGCTACTCATCCCCAAGTATACGGACATGGTGAACATTCTGGACACGGTCATCGATATTAATTTCATAACCTATAAATAAAAATGTAAATCACCTGAATAGTTAGAAAATATATAGTTAATTTAATATGTGATACTGAACCGATTTGTTGGTTTACTTTTATAACATACTGGTAGGAGACTTATATAAGTCATGGCTGGCTTACACTGGTCATGATGTTTCAGTTAGAATCCTAGTTTTTAGATAAAGTTCAGCCACGGTACCTCTGAATGACTGATTCTTTGACAAAGTGTTTGTTTCAAATTGGTAAATGATTGAATTAGGAACATTTATTATGATGTCCAACTATTTGTTTTATGCTATCACATTATTTCCTTTTCTGACCGTTGCTTTTCTAATATTAGCCGTAACCATAAGAAACGATTTCGATTAGCAAATTTTTCCAAACCTTTTTAATCCGATATTTTACGTGATATATCTTATGATTTTGTTGACAGACTTATTTTCACAGTCACCGCGTCACCGCATTCGGTCAACAATCAGTTTAATAGTTTTCTCGTTTTTTTTGGATAGCGACGTTCCTTTTGGTATACAATAAGGGAAGTCTTTAAATATTCTACTATGGATGTGTAGCATTATAGTGATACCAGGCAGCATGTATGTAGCAATCAAGTAAAATAGATGAGTACAGCTCAACTCTGGGAAGAAATTAAAAAAAGTGCAGAGAAATGCCTCTACGTGCATAATGAGATGCCATGACATGTTCTTCAGTGGAGACGGTATAAAAACTGCTTTCACTCAAGTATTATGTTACGTGAATAGACAAAATCTATCCTACCATGTAGTCATAGCCTGACATGTACAGTGTAGTCTTTTATACCATCCTTATGTTCAAGTCAAGAGCTGAAGACCATTTTAAGGGATAAGAAAACATCGAGGTGCAGGTCCTATGTGCCTTCCTGTATAACTTTTTGCTAGTTAATTAACTTTTGGTTTCCAAGATTTTTTCTATTCTCTGGTGTCCACACCAGTAATATGCTGTTCTTGGGCTAGAGAAAATTTAAGAACCTAGAGTATTGCTGCACTATTTGGTAATTGATGGTGTAGTTTTGCAGAGCTTTTAAAGCTGCCTTGCTATCACTAAAATATTATTTACCTTGCCAAAACACATAAACTCTGTCGTTCACTTTAATACTGCATCTATGGTAAATACTTCAACTTGGAAGACCTAAATTTTCATTTTTTTAGTGGCTCGAATTTATTGCACCCTTTCTGTGAGTGATACATCTGTGTAGACGTGAAACGTATTGATCGCACTGCAAATCAGCTATACAGATTAATCCTCTATCGATCGTATTACAACTTTGTTCTGTCTTTGAAAGACAGTTAAAAGTTCTGTATCATCAGTTGGCATAAATAAATTGGTCAAGTGTTTTGCCAGATCCCTCCAAAGCATTTGATGACTTTTCCTATAATACCCTGTTGTAGTAAAGAGTTCAAACGTATTTGCTGCTGTAGGAGCCTTAATTATTTCAAAATAACTCCAACGACTCCAAAGAAAGACTTAATTAATCTTGCCAACGTTCTGCCGCCATTGTCCTAAAAATATTTTTGTACAACCTTCCGATTTTTAATTGCATTCACCACAAAATTTCTCGAGAACCATGCAAATGACCCATGACCATAACTGACAATAGATTTAAAAACAACTTTACACAATACTGGAGTATTAATCTGTTATTCACAATTGAGGAAAGAATGAAGTTCTTTTTAATTTCCTTGTTGATAAATGCAAAGGGTTGTGCCATAGAAGCGTTAATCGGTAGACTATTCTTCCGAAACCCACTGTTGCTACCGTCTAAAACATTATGCATTTTCTTTTAAAAGAATACTAACATCAACGGCATAGCTGTATATGCTTAGCCCTTCATTGTTACAATTCTGTTTTCAAAGCATTGAAACGTTTATTATTTGAAGGCAGTGTAGCTAGACAATTCAAGTTCCACCCTTATTTTTGAAGATGCTATAGTTAGATTTAGAAGAGAGTAGAATTTGACATCAATAGTTCATTTTTTAAATACTAAAAACATCTTAAATTATGATTATTCCTTGCAAATCGGGGTTGTTTTTGGTTGTCCGTGAATGTCTCGTCCAGTTTGTGTTATTGTTGGTTCTGTTTAAGCTAACTTTAATACGTAATTGCTTATTCCAAGCTTTCCGTGCTGCATCTAGTCCAGATCAGATACATACGCCTATATAACGATTGAATGTTGAAAAGGGGAAAAAAACGAGGAGAAAGATATTGATTATACAGTTTGGTACAAAATTCAGTTTGTGACTATACTCCAAGACAAGCGTTCATGAATATAAAAAAGGAGACTTTAATTTGTAGTCTTAATTGAAATAAATTAAGAAAAAAAACCTATTAAGTTAATTGTCTAGTTAAATTTATTGTGCAGAAAAAATTAAAAAAAATCATAAAAGAATTGAAGAAGAAAAAATTATTAGGTAAACAAAGAAATTGTCTGTTTAGTTTTTGTAAATCGCGGTATATCAATTTTAATCAGTTTGTATTTGGTTTTCTTTGTGTTTTTGCAATTAAATTCGTGTCCGAAAATATACTTAAACTGTATGGTTGATCTTTGAAAAATTTTTTTAAATTTTTTTATAAAGATTCTAAGCCAGCTAGTTTGGTTGACGCCGTTTTGAGTTCACGTTTACAATTTTCTTAAGTTGAATACAAATAAATATAAAAACTACACAGTTTTTAGAAAGATTCATTGATTGTTTGTTGAATTAAATTATAAAAATCATAAACTGTTGTTCACATCTTACATAGTTTGTCAACAATAACAACTTTGATCAATTATTTACCTTCATATGATTGTCTACAACAGCAATTTTGATCAATTTTTTTACATTTATATGATTGTCAACAATAGAGCGGCTAAGACTGTCAAGGTGCTGAAGAGTGGGATCTGCTGTCATCATGGGGTGAGTCATTAATTTATTTTGCTATTTTTTTTGTTGAAATTTCTAAAGTGTAGTATTGACGTTGATGTGACAGCCTTGACTTCTCCGTCGTCAGAGTCTCGTTTGTTCAATCTTTTCCTTGGTCTGACTATATATTCCGATTGCGTGCATATAAATTAATTTGTGCTGGAAAGATGGACAATCTTTTTTGGACTTACGTGACTTAAGCTAGTTGGAACGCAAAATCTCTAGGCGCGCAGTCCATTGCTTGCTTCCTATTGTTATCTTTAACAATGGGTCCAGTCTACATTACATCGTCATTTAATTCATTTAGGAGTTGAGCCTCAACATCTTGTTACCACAGCAGGTCTCATAGAACAGCCCGTTGGGTAAGTCTTTACTTTAAACCCATGTAGCTTGTGCTGTTCTCCTTACTGTGAAACATATGTCTTGAAACGTTGTAAGTTACCTAAAAGTACTCTATTCCTATCTCATTTTTGCGCTTCGTTAAGTAGTTATTTAAAAGTGGTTCTATCGGAAACCTATTCTTTGTCAAGAAAAGCACCAACAATCATTACCTTTTTGGAAAGCGTCTCTTTAATATCAGAGACCACTGAGGGGTTCATAAACTCTTCCGTTTGATAAATTTGTTGCGGACGTTTTTTGCCTTGCTTTTTTTTTGACTTCTGTGTTCAAAGACTTTTGTTCTACCACCACGTTGCCTTGTTTCAAGGCCCAAACTCTCAAAAGCCCGATATATAGTTTGGACGATAGAAATATTTCCTCTGGATTGCAACCAATCCATCTGTCGTGGATGCCAGTAGATGCTTCCTATACTGGGAGCATAAAGGATTAGTACAAATTGGTTGAAGCCCTGAACAAAGCTAAATCTAAGACCATCCATTAAGCTGATTAGGATGTTTAGCCCAAATAGAGCAGCAATGTGATCAACACTGAAAAGCAATAACTTAATAATTCTGTACAAAAGGGTAGACTAAGATTGTGCAATTTGACTAAAAAATTGAGACACTAAACAGGGAAGTGGGAAACAAAATTTCTCATGGAGCGGTCAGAAATGTTCTTAGTAATAAAAATGTTGAACACACTACAATAAATTGGATGTGCAAGAACTAGTGTAGTAGGAACCATACCAAGGAACCTAAAACCATGGCTTTACAGAGTCTTCTCAAAGCATGGTGCAAAACATTGCACCTTTATGTGGAGTGGCAGCAGAGGTCTTAATTTATCAACAAATGGTGTGCATCTGAAACTTTAATTGAGCAAAAATTTAGTGATTCTGTTTACTTAAAAACATATACTAAACATGTGTCCTACCATTATGAGGGGCTCGGCAAGCGTATGTACATAAAATATAAAATATTTGGGCTCTATTCTAGATTGCTAGCGCATAAGGAGTAACTATTTGAAGATAATGGTTTGTAAGGCCACAAGAACTTTTAGCCCAAATAATCTATATATAGAAAACTTGCGGGTAAAGCATGGAGGTGTAAACCAGCTATCATATGATGTACAATGATAGCGACATCAATCATAACCCATGGACCATGTTGTTGACATGCAGAAGAGCAGAGTCTAACTTATGGAAGAATAAAATGGGTGGAGAACATACAGGGACTAGTCTCTATCTGCATAATGAATGCAATGAGGACACCATCTCCTGAGATATTCTAGATTTTGTTAGGCCTCATGCCATTACACCAGGAAGACCATCACTAGATTAGGTTTGGAAGGAGCAGATTATAGAATCCAAGCATCGAGTTAATTTCTAGTAAAAATTCCCTGGCTAGAGTTGTTAAGAGACAGTCTGTAGAAGAATAAATCTACTAGGTTACATCTGAGCAATCTTGAAGTCAAATGGAAAACAGATATTTCAATGCAAGGTAAGAGCCGGAGCACGAGTATTAGGAACATGAACTGAATATTCAGCAACAATGGACACTTTTCTTATTTGGGGCTAAAATTGAATTGGTAATTAATCGATACCTAGATTTAAGCTGAAGAAGAAATTATTGGAACAAAATGATTGCCATTGTTTATGGTCAGTAAAGCAGCCATATACAAACTAATCACACATAACATTAGATCCAAAAATCGGAGACAATGTTGGAAAGTTTAACATGCTTAGTAGTGATATCAAAGTAATAGTGTAATGGATACCTGATCATTGAGGTATTGCAAATATTAAAGAAGATTGGCTAGCAAGGACGAAAAAATGAGCATCCTTCATAAGTCTGGGACTCTTTTGTGAACTGAGTGCAGAAAAAATACCTAGAGAATATTGCGATTGAGAAGACATACAAATGTAGATGCTGTCTTTTATACAATGTCGAGAAACGTCAAAAAGTGGAATTAAAATCAATCAATTTTGAATCGGTTGATTTTTTAAAAATCAACAAAATTTAAAAAGTGGGGAGGTAAAAATTTGAAAATTGAATTTTTTTTGTCTGAATCTAATCTAACTATTTAGATCCTTGTAGGCCGAAGTGAAAAAGTATTATATTAAGCGTTAACTGCCGTAAACTTCTTTATTAAACAAACTTTGTTTTGGTTTTTAATTTTTACAAAATTGCTTGTCTAGCTTATAGACTAAGAGCCCATGACGACCAGACTTTCGTTATTTTATAAAAGCTGAAAGTTTCTCTGCGCAAACCCACTACTGAGGTAGGAACGATTAGCGACATATGAAGTTTGGATCATGGTGGCTTTGGCAGGGTGCAGGTAACATAGGGGCCTCCAAAGTTTCGTGAAAGTATAAAAAGTAATTTTTTTATTTATTCTTCGGGGTAGTATTAGAAGTCACGCCACCCATTGCCAGACACTTACTATCGTAGTAACCTCCTGCCAGACACTCTTAAACTTTAACAAATTGATAATGATTAAGGGTGTCTGGCAGGGGGTTACCACGATAGTAAGTGTCTGGAAATGGGTGGCGTGACTTCTAATACTACCCCGAAGAATATATAAAAAAATTACTTTTTATACTTTCACGAAACTTTGGAGGCCCCTCTGTTACCTGCTACCTGCCAAAGCCACCATGATCCAAACTTCATATGTCGCTAATTGTTCCTACCTGAGTTGGGGGTATGCGCAGAAAAACTTTCAGCTTTTATAAAATAACGAAGGTCTGGCCGTCGTGGGCTCTCGATCTATTAGTAACACAGTCAAATTAATCCTAATCTATTTTTAAATTTGTAACAAAAATCAGTTCAATTTTTTTTAAATCCATCACTTGTTCGATATAAATTTTATTTTTAAAAATGACGGAAGTGGTACATAAATTCAAATCAATAAAAAATGGATCAAATAAATAACAAAAAGTATAATCATATATCAATAATCTTGAAGTATGTTTGTAATCCAAACGTTTAAATATATCACATATCAGAAATCAATACATAACTGCTCTATTTCTAATACTCTTATTTAAAGTTATGAAATACGTTTCTGAATTCAAATTAAAACATATTAACTATGACATAATAGAGTTTTAAAGGTTCACGTAATTAGAATATTTTACCATAAATTTTCGATTAATTGACTATCATTGGGTATCAAAATCAAAAACTAAATGAAATGTTATCTAATGTGGGCGGAAATGGAACAACTAATCAAAAATAAAATCTTGACTTTCTATTTTGTCAATAAACCTTTACACCAACCTGACTGTTATCGCTTATTCAAAATGCATTTATCTTAATTAAACAATTTATCGAATCATCAAGGTAGGTAATAATAATAAATATATATTAAAATAACTATTATTAATTAATTCGATACATTTTGTGCTTCACAATAACACAAGCCTTTGATTTATTATAATTATCATAAAATCACTCAGTTACATTTCAATAAACAGTAACGGACAAAATAAAAAATAATGATTGCATGTAAGATTATTAAATTCTTTTATTTTTTTTTTCGATTATGTAAATATCTTTTGTTACGTCAGATTGAAACAAATATATATTACAATAATTATTGATATTATTTAATTAATTTTTATTTTTTCTTGTTGTTAATTAGAAAATGATTGACAGGTGGTTATCGATTTTTTTTCGAATCAATGAATTTTATAGTTTTCTTGTGGTGGTAATAAGAAGTGCGTATTTATTTACACGGAATAGGAGACGGTTAAATATTAGACTATCGTTACGAAAATGATCAAAGAAAAGCTTTATCTAATCTTAATAAAAAGCTTAAAGCAGTGCACATGAAAGCTTTTGACATACTATACATCAAAATCGACAGAGAATCAAAGTTATTTACCATTTACTCGCAAATTAATAGACGCAGATGCAGAAAAAAATATCTTCAATCACTCAATTTTTATAAAACCATTAAGACTGTCCAAGGCAATTTTCGTAAATCTTCTCTACCTCCTCTTATTGATTAAGATATGCCTGTTATTGACCCAAGAGAAAAGGCTAACCTTCTGGGAAATTATTAAACTATAAATTCCATAGTAAAAGAAATGAATTTAGTATAACGATCTTGTTTGCAATTTAAGATGCTATGCTGTTTTCACATGCCTTGATTCTGTTTAATGCAGAGCTGTTACAGAGCTGAAGTTTAAGTTACGGTTGATTGTCCGGCTAGTCATTTTCTTCGGTGCTGGACGGAATAGAGATGACACTTTGTTCAATCACAACTTATTATAATCTGAGCCGATCAGGGTAGAATATAAGAAGCCTTAATTGTGTGTTTATTGTTGGCCATCCCAGAATTCATATATGATTTGCCTTATTTGTTCTGATCTGTTCTGAGCCCTAGTTATATCAATTTTGTGTGTTTTTTTATTGAAAGTAAGGCATGTTTAGTGTTAATATAATAATGAATTACAAATTGAAAGTGTCATGAACAAACTAAACGTGGTTGATTATCTGAAGATACCATGCCAACTAGGATTGGGATTCTATGAATTCTAGAAATTATGTTTCTTTAGAAATTTATGAACGTTGATTTAAAACTTTGGGAATTTAAATTATCACGAAAAACCCGCACCCGTAAGAAGTTCCAAGAGTGTCAGACTCGATTAAAAAAATCACGCTGAAAGGCTACAACAGTTCTACATTTTAATATTGGAACCGCAAACGGATGAGTCGCTGCTGCAGGTCTAGTATGACGCAATAATAATGCGAATTCAGGTACAATCGATTTGACCTGCTACGTTCTTTCATCCATAAAATATTTAATAACAATCTTTAAATCAGCACCATTTCTCATGTGCTGCAAAGAATCAAATTCTTTAGTAAGATGAGAGCTATCTCTTCCCTGAACAATAGCTCTTCCCTGAACTCTTCCCTTAATAGTTCTTCCCTGAACAGCATCAAGACATTTCAAACTCGTTAGGTACGCTTCACCCCGAATTCGAGCTGTACTACATGCGTGGACGGATAAAGGAGTTGTAGGCCAAAAGAAGCTGTTCACTATTAAAAAACTTTCTACAACGTCCTAAAAACCCTACACAGAAAAAAAAATATTGACAAATCTTCGAAATATTCATTGATTTATATAATGTAACTGAATGAATTTTAGCCATCGAATCTCATTTAAGAATTCATTTAATTTATATTAAATGATTGAAGTTCAAAGATTAACCAATTCATTGATTTTTAGGGTTTCGTACTTTGAAAAAGCCAAAACAGTAATAGTAAGTAATATCTCACCAATAGGGTGAGACTTCGGTGTCCGTCCGACTTTCTACATAATTGATTTACTCACAAACTATAAGTGCTATCAACTTGAAATTTTCTACATTTATTAAATGTGTTTTTCTCACACCTGATGATAACAAAAAAAATTCAATTATTTGTTTTTATCTATATTTTATGGACAGAGATAAGGAGATAGTAAAACAGAAGTTTTTTTAAGGAATCGAGTTTGGTTCAGAAAAATCGGAAAAAATGGAAGTATGTATTTCAAAAAAAATTTTCATTGAATTTTCGACTGCTTAGTTTTTGAGTTATTACCAAAAACGAGTGTTTTTTTTGTCCCCCACCTTAACTTCAAACATTACAAAAGAAAATTTTTTAAAAAATTCATGCCTACACACATGAATTTTTTTAAATTTTTTCTTTTGTAATGTTTGAAGTTAAGGGGAGGACAAAAAAAACACTATTATGCTAAAACGAAACACAAATTTTTTTTGGTAGTTATAATTACAAATGTTCATTGGAGGGGGTTTAAAGTAGAAATTTTGAAAAAAATTACTTTTGATCATGTCATGTGTGGTCTCATATGAAAGGTGATTTTTTTTTGTAGTGCACAACAGTTTTTTTTTAGTTTTTGAAAGCACAGTTTTCGACTTATTTTCAAAAATGTAAAATTTTTTTTGTTCCCCCTTATCTACGAACATTACAAAAGAAAAAATTTAAAAACAATCACGGGTGTAGGAATTTTGCTAAATCGAAACCAAAAATTTTTTTTGGTTGTTATAATTTCAAATGTTTATTGGGAAGAGGGGGTTTAAAGCAGAAATTTAAAAACAAAATTATTCTTGATCATGCCATGTAGGGTGACACAGGTGCATATGACATGAAAGTTGATTTTTTTTTGTAGTTTTAAAAAAAATTTTAAAAAGTTTTAAAAGAAATTAAAAAAAAAATTATTCTTTATCATGCCATGTAGGGTGACACAGGTGCATATGACATGAAAGTTGATTTTTTTTTGTAGTGCAAAATAGCTTTTTTTTGTAATTTTTGAAAGCACAATTTTGGACTTATTTTAAAAAATGTATAATTTTTTCCCCCATCCAGCTTTGGATAACGCATTTTGGCCAGCTCTTGGTTTATCCAAAGCACGGCTCTGAATCAATGAACTTTGTAGTGGCGCCTGTCTTGACTAGCAAGTCATAGTCATACATAGCTGTGTACTTCTGTGTGACCTATATAACGCGGTTAGTTTCTGCAATTTTGTGTAGATGTTGGTGGCATTTTCATATAAGCTTTGAACTTAATTGCGTCGAATTCAGAGTCAATAGCATCGCCTAACTATCAGAAGTAATGTATGTATCTGTGTTGGTGTATTCTCTTCCGGCACATCACTTTTCACAGTAGTTGATGACAAAGGTTTCGGCTTGAACTACTGTTTCATAGATAGCCAGTGCTAATGCCCATTTAGCCCTGGGTTCAAATATTCCTGTACCAGCGCCTTCGTTGGTTTAGGATCCATCCGTATATCAGATGCTGGTTGTGGATGTCAGTGCCTCTATTTTGACAATAGAGTGTCTATCTAGATCTGGCATACAGTCAAAATATGGTAGGACCCCATTTCGTTCTGCAGTTCCAAGAGGATCGTTAGATGACCAGTTAGGTTACCAGATTTGAGCGTTCCGACGAGTTCCGACCTGTTCCGATGTGCAGTCTGTTAGCACTAGATGCTCCTGTAGATCTGATGGATATGTGCAATGGAGAAAGTAGGAGAAGTATCTCTATTGCAGATGTTGGTGTGGTTCTAAAAGCACCGGTGACACAGGGTTACACAAGTTTCTGCATTTTTATGAATACTGTCTGAGCAGATATTTTTTTGTTTTTGGCCACCAGACCAAAGCTACGTATGACAGTATAGTTTTTATTATACTTTGTTGTAACCAAAGAATCATGTTTGCGCTTGATACGCAGGTTTTTCCAAACAGGTTTCTGCAGCAAGCAAAGAAAGGCTTCGTTACTTTTCCCGAGATATGTTTTAGGTGTGAGTTCCAAGTGGCTTGCTATCGAGGATCATATACCTAAATACCTAATATGTTTTGATACGACGCTGTTTCTGGCGGTGAAACGGTTGTTGTTTGTGGACGTGATGGATAGACAATGAAAGCTTCGCTCTTATCTTTAAAAAAGGGTTCAAAGCGAATAAAACTTGATATTAACAATTTTTTTTGTTAATGATTGAAAAAAAAAATATAAATTGGGGTTATTTTGCGAAAATCGGTGTTATTTTGAGCCCTCCCGGAATGTCTCGATGGTCATGTACTATTGATATCTTTTTGAAAACGAGATTTAATTCATAAGTCTGGATTTCAGGTTGTCTATGCCGTATGTGTTCTGGTTGTTACATACGACTAGACAACTACATGAACATTGAAAGAGAAATGAAAACAGTAGAGAAGGCATTAAATGTGATAGGCAGTCGTTAATATAGTATTTTCTCGTGTGCGGTTTTTGAATTTTCCAAGCGAGTTGTAAAAAAGTGATAGTTAATCAGTGTGTTAGTATTATTTGATTGCAACTTTGCTTAGCTCAATTAGGTAAAATTTAGTAAAATTTGTAAACTACTAATTTGTATTAGTAAAATTTTGCTAGAACCACTTTTCTTTTTAGTTTAAATTATTAAAGCAAAAGAAAAGAAAATTTGTATGCATGTTTTGTCAATAAGATCCGCGAAGAACAAATTTGTTGGTTGAGTCATTTAATTACTTCGGTTTTGAAAAAACCTAAGTATTGCATTCATGAGCAAAAAGTGAAAATCTTTTTCCATCCAAACCCCCACTTTTTTGGCATTTCTCGACGTTTTAGGACCTACTGAATCTAAAAAAGCAAAAAAAATATATGTCTGTCTGCCGGCCTGTCTGTCACAACCGACGAAATCTAGAAAACCACTGGACGGATTTCAAAAATTTATTTTTATAAAAATCGATTTACTCAATGGAAAGAGCCGAAATACCGGAGCCGACTCTACCGGAAGTGTGTCAAAACAAGAAAATTTACATAGTTTTTGCTTAAAAAACGATCATTTTAAGTGATTACGAATAGAAACATTGTACTGAAGAAATCTTGATGGTCGGGATTGGTATGTGAGACCAAAAACTAGATTATTGCATTAGAAGTTTGTCAAAAAAATGTTGTCAAGTGTGTAAAAAGAAAGATTTTTATTTATTATTTTACCCAGTTTTTTGGAAAAAAATAAAATTAATTATTTGTATGACATGAAACATTATTATTATTATTGAGAATTATTATTGAGACCAAAATCTAGATTATTGCATTATAAGTTTGTCAAAAAAATATTGTCAAGTGTGTCAAAAGAATGCTTTTCATTTATTTTTTTAAGAAAATAATAAAATTAATTATTTGTATGAAATTAATATATTATTATTATTGAGAATTTTATTGCATTATAAGTTTGTCAAAAAAATATTCTCAAGTATGTCAAAAAAATGATTTCATTTATTTTTTTAACCAATTTTTTGGAAAAAAAAATTTAGCTGTTGTGAATAGTTTTTTAAATATTTTTGTAATTTTGAAAAAGGTTTGTATTTTTGATTTTGTAATAATTTTTGAAATATTTTTAGATTTATGGAAAAAGTTTTAATTTTTGATTTTGTTATAATTTTTCGAATATATTTAGAATTTTTAAAGAAAAATAGAATTTTTGAATTTGTGAATTTTATATATATATTTTGAGAATTTTGAAAAAAGTTTCAATTTTTGATTTTGTAAGAATTTTTGCAATATTTTTAGAATTTTGAAAAATTTTAAATTTTTGATTTTATATTTTGTTAAAGTTGTTTTTAAATTGGCTGGTGGTATAATAAATAATTCTAAGATTTGAAAATTAAAAAATGCACCTTTTTCTCAGCCTGTTTATTTTATTTTATTTTTTAATTTTTATTTACGGTGCTGCTATTGACACCCACCACGGAAATTTCCGTGGCTCTTAGAGACACGGAAATTTGTTTAGAAACGGATCAGAATGAAGCTTTTTCCGTATATCTAAGTCTTACCACCTGATTCGGAATTGCCACCATCCACGGAAAAATCCGTGGTCATCATTTTATCCTTATAGACCCGGAAATTTTTATAGAAACGGATCAGAATGAAGCTTTTTCCGTGTCTCTAAATTTTACCATATGATCCAAAATAACCATCTACCACGGATAAGACCGTGGCGTAATTTTAATCTTGAGAACACGGAAATTTTAAAAGAAACGGACTTGAATGTATCACAAGCCACGGATTTCCGTAGTTGTAAGAAATAAATATCCGTAGATTTAAGCAACAGAAATTTTTTATGTAAACACCAGCTACGGATTTCTGTAGCTGTAAGGAATGGATATCCTAACTATAAGCTACAGAACTTCCAGTACATCGTATTACGAAAGTATTTGAATCCGAAAGTACGTACGAAAGTATTTGAATCCGTAAAATCTACCAGTGCCTACCAGCCCACTTGCCTCTTTTATTGAAACACTAATCTACAGCTGAACTAATATCTAAAAGTATAGTTGAGAGTAAGGCATTGGGATATAGGGAACCCAGGGATCCCAGGCGAGAATTAAAGTCACCAGCCACAATGAATACGTCGAATTGTTGAGTTGATTGAATGTTGTGTACGGCAGCTTGCAGGGTTTCAGGAGCAGGTTCGTCGTCAAGAGTTGGGGAAAGATATACTGAGGCTACGATGATAGTAAGTTTGGACGTGATGAATTTTCATATTATGAAAGCAAGGTTAAAAGTTCTATGTTACGAGAGTTCTATCTTAAGCAAGAAACAGAAGACCACCACTTGATCTGCCAAGCCCGTTTGGTTTGGAGGCCAGGGATGAACTTTTATTTAAATATTAATTATAACTATATTTTTATAATAATATAATTATATATTGGTGGGCGAGATGGAGAAGTGGATAAGTCAACAACATCACTTACAAGGAAGTTAAGCAACACTGGCAAGTATCACAACTTAAACGGGTGACCGCTTGGACACTTCATCAAAAAAAATATGAAAATATGATTGTAGCACATTGAAGCCGGAATATCTCGCCCACGGTATGCCAGTATACCTTATCCAGCAGCCCTGGAAACTGGCTAGGATTCGATGGTCTAATCACCCGTTAATCCGAAAGGTGAATCAAAAATTCAAATGATTAAAGAAACGTACACTAGAAAGAAAAACAAAATAAACCAAACCGGAAAAAATCAAATATCGACCCTTGGCTACCGTACCCGGACACGAGTAGGAAACTGGAATATCAGAACTCTGATAGAAACATCGAGGTTAGCGCAAGTTGAGAAAGTAATGGAAGAATATAACATCGAGATACGCCACTCAGTGAAGTAAGATGGAAAAACAGCGGAGAACTAACAACAAGTGAAGGATATTACATGATGGTTCTCTGGTAAATCCAACACACATGAACAAGGCGTAGGAATATTAACAACACCTAACGCAAAGAAAGACATACACAGCGACCATCAACTGGTAATTGCAACATTCAAAATTAAACCAGCCGCTGTAAAACACAACAACTCATGTCAGAGGAAATTTAACATCAGCAGATTGAGCGAAAAATACACAAATAACATCTTCAAAGAATCGCTCCAGCTCAATCTAACAAACAACGAAACCACCAGCATTGATGAAAAATGGGAACAAGTTAAAGAAGTTTACGTCAAAACTGCTACAGATGTGCTTGGATACCAAGACAAATCACGGAAACCATGGATTAGTGATGATACCTGGAAGAAAATCGAAGAGCGTCAACAGCTCAAGTTTCAATTGTGTCATCAGAACACAACCGAGATCCGCAGCAAATATGAAAGTACAACAAAACAAGTTAAAGAGATGGCAAGGAATGAACGCCGAAGATATACAGAAAGCATCCTCAAGACTGCAGAAACAGCAGCAGCCAATAGAAATATGCGCACACAGACAACATGAAGATAATTTGCAGTCTCCGAATGACAACTATAACGAAACTATCAGCACCCATCCACCAACGGAACAGGAAGTTAGAGATGCCATACAAAAACTCAAGAATAACAAATCTGCTGGTACAGATAATATATCAGCAGAACTACTCAAAGCAGATGTAAACACAACAGCAGAAGCTCTAACACCACTACTAGCTGATGTATGGAACAAAGGTAAAATACCAACCAAATGGAAAGGAGGTTTAACCATAACAATTCCAAAGAAAGGTGCTCTTAGAGAATGCAAAATTGGAGAGGTATAGCTCTGCTCAACACAATAATGAAAATACTAGCGATGATTATTCTCGAAAGAATATCTCCATCAATCAACATGAAAGTAAGAAATGAACAAGCCGGCTTTAGAACAGGAAGAAGCTGTGCTGATCATATCAACACAACCCGTATCATCATAGAACAATCAAACGAATGGAACTCACCACTGTATCTCCTCTTCCTGGATTTCGAACGCGCCTTCGATTCAATCAACTGAAGCGCAATATGGAAGACACTTTGTGAAATGGGCGTCCCGAAGAAAATAGTTGATCTAATTAAAAAAATGTATCGGGATGCTGGAAACAGAATACAATACAAAGGACAGCAAAGTGATAAATACTACAACCACCGAGGAGTGAGACAAGGCTGTGTACTATCCCCGCTACTGTTCCTAATAGTACTAGATAGTATCATGCGAAAACTCGATGATGCAAGTCCAAATGGAATCCAATGGAACACAACAAAACGGCTCAATAATTTAGACTACGCAGATGACATCTGTCTACTTACACACACACATTCGGACATGCAGCAGAAAATACAGAAACTATCAACCCTTGCACATGAAGTTGATCTCCACATTAATATCAGAAAAACAAAGACTATGAGATTGAACACCAAAACGATAACACCAATTACCATCAACAAAACACAAGTGGATGAAGTCGACAAATTTGTGTACCTTGGTTGTACTGTAGCAAAAACAGGCGGGACTGAAGAAGATATCAGTCAGCGTATTAACAAAGCTAGAAATACGTTCAATATGCTTCACAAGATCTGGAATGCATCCGTCCTGTCAAGAAAGACAAAGCTACGAATGTTCAATGCATGTGTCAAGTCAGTACTTCTGTATGGGTGTGAAACGTGGAAAAATACAAGAAAGATCACAAATCAACTACAGGTGTTTGTGAACAAATGCCTGAGAAGACTGATCAAATGCTTCTGGCCGAACATCATCAGTAACCAGGAACTTCTACGGCAGACAGAGCAGTTAGACATTGAGATCAAGATAAAACAAAGGAGATGGAGATGGATAGGACATAAACTGAGGAAATCACCTGAAGACATAACAAGGATGTCCCTAGAGTGGAATCCACAAGGTAAAAGGGGAGTTGGAAGACCACCCATGACGTGGAAGAAAACGGTGCTAGCTGAAGCAAAACAAATTGGCAAGACATGGGGTGAACTGAAAGCGATTGCCCCCAACATAGTCAGATGGTCCAGTCTAGTAGACGTCCTATGCTCCTAAATGGAGATAAAGAAAAAAAAATAATTATATAATATAAAATTATAAATTACAATAAATACAATAAATTATTAATTCTATAATTAATAATATTATAATAATCCTAAAATTAAAAATGTTTATTATTATTATAATTATAATTATTATTAATTATAAATAAAATTATAAATATTTTAAAAAACTGACGTAATTATTTGCATTCGTAATACAGCCATTTCTTCATTTTTTTGGTAGGTGACAAACTTTTATGCATTCAAAGTAGAACCATCAGCATGCATCACATATTATACTGCTGATTTCTTCATCGATCTCCAATTTGCATAAGTTGTATGTCCAGCGCCTTTTACTCATTTTTTGGCCCTAGTCACGTCTTTTAGTTATGACTTTTTCAGCTAGTAGTTCTACTTCTCTTTGGAGTTTAGCATTCCGGTTATGATATTATCCACTGTCAGCGGGTCATCAAAGAAATTAAAAGCCTTCGATCTCCCTACTGTCTAACACTGGCACTTAAAAAAGTATTCTCAGCATCGTGAACTAACAGTACTTATAATATGACTGTTTATCAAACCCATTCTGTATAAATACGCATTAAACTACCTATGTTCAGTGCAACAAGACACTTGGTCTGTTAATGTTGTTTAAATAAACTAAGTTGTCAGATATCCTTGGCCATAAAACAGACCTTCAGATACTACGCGGTTGTTATTATTATTATAATATTAAATTTCATTGCAAAAATAACAACTAAAGAAACCTATGACTGGTGTTTACAGTTAAGGAAATCTATTGCTCAAAGTTACAAATATCTATCCTTTCTAGCTACGGTAATGCGTGGCTTGTATTTACGTTCAAGAATTTCTGATTCTTCCAGTTACGGATATACATTTTTTACAGATACATATTTCCGTGGATTATTTTTATATTCAAGAATTTCCGTAGATTATAGTAAAATTAATTAGTGAATTCGAAAAATAATCAAAATTTAGAATTTTTTTTTAAAATCCGCAAGTATAATTTGTATGAAAAATATGAAAATATATGTGGAGCAAACTATTCGTAACGTGATTGGTCGAAAACATAAAAATATATCTAATTTAAACAACAATATACCTTTTTGTGACACATGCGTAAAAAATTTTCAATTTTGTACTAGAATAAAATACAAGAAAAAACTACTTTTCCGCATATATGACCACCAAATATTTTGTAAGCCTGGACCGTAACGCCGCCTGCATGTGAGATTTGTAGTTAAATCTATCCATATATCTATCTATATATAATATTTTTATAGCACTAAAATATCAAAATAATAATTTAAATAACTTACCATATAGTAAAAACAACTTAAACACATTGCATCATTTGAATTACAAGAAAAAACAATTTATTTAGGTTTTCAAAGTTTACAATTTTGACAGCTCTTATTGGATTCCTATGTGTTGTTTTAGTTGGATTCTTATGTATATATTTTCGAGCTAGTATAATTTACAACTATTACAACGAAAATGGCGCACTTTAATTATTTAAAAAGCTTAAATTTGTTTATAACTTTGTTAAATAAATGATTAAATGAACAATTAAATAAATATTTATAAATTTTACGCACTTGTTACAAAAAAATGTGTATTACTAGTGCGAATGCGTTTTCCAAACGCGAGTTATTTGCCACACTCCCTGCGGTCGTGCGGCAAACTAACTCTTGTTTGGAAAACGCATTTGCACTAGTAATACAATCTACTATTTCTTACTATCACCAACATATGCTGTACACTAAATAAATTTATTTTTTTGGACAGACATGCAACGCGCGCGCTTGCACGCGCAGCATAACTCTAGACTTATAAAATTTACCAATAAAAATTTTTTTTGTCTATAATGTGCTTAAAGTTGTTATTAAAGAGCCTTATATAGAAGATTAATCGAAATTGATTTTATAAAACAACCTGAGAATAATTAAAATATTTAAACAAAATTTTTTTTTTACAGCGATAAATACGAATACTAAAAGATACAATTGGCGCTAAATTAAAACACAACGTAAAAAAACAAATAAAAAGCAATGATATCTTATCACACGCACATTTCAGCGGTAAGAACGTCAAAGGAACCAAATCAGGAGTTTGTTTTTAGGGTTTAATACACAACATAAAAGTACCAAACCAAAGAAATGATACATTTTGATAAACAAATTGGATACTGCGACAATAAAAACATTTCATGTAACTATTCAAGCTAAAATTTTCAATAAACATACCAAGCTACAAAAATGTATGTACATTTTATGAACTAAAACTTAAAAATAAAAAATATGTAAACAAATAGTCCCGATGGGCGACACAATTAAGTTTACAAAGTATAAATTTATTTTTCTTCGAATTCTAAATGCACAATGCATTATTTGAAACTTAATCTGAAACGAGAGAAGTACAAGCCAAACGCGAAAACTCTTTGAAGGTACACAGTATCTTATTTTTAAAACTCCTAATTTTGGGCGTTTAATGACAAAAGATCCCTTACATTTCAAAGAGTTATTGCGTTTGGCTTGTACTTCTCTCGTTTCAGATTAAGTTTCAAATAATGCATTGTGCATTTAGAATTCGAAGAAAAATAAATTTATACTTTGTAAACTTAATTGTGTCGACCATCGGGACTATTTGTTTATATATTTTTTATTTTTAAGTTTTAGTTCATAAAATGTACATACATTTTTGTAGCTTGGTATGTTTATTGAAAATTTTAGCTTAAATAGTTACATGAAATGTTTTTATTGTCGCAGTATCCAATTTGCTTATCAAAATGTATCATTTCTTTGGTTTGGTACTTTTATGTTGTGTTTTAAACCCTAAAAACAAACTCCTGATTTGGTTCCTTTGACGTTCTTACCGCTGAAATGTGCGTGTGATAAGATGTCATTGCTTTTTATTTGTTTTTTTACGTTGTGTACCTAATCTCTCTAAAAAACTGCTGTATTAACATTTTTGATGTTTTTTTCCGCTAAGGTATCATTTCTTTTTGTTTGTTTTGTTTTCGTACATTATGTATTAAACATCTTAAAAAAAACTGCTGAATTTACATTTTTAATGTTTTTTCCGTTGATAACATTTGTTTTTGTTGGTCTATATAAAAAAAATATAACATCAATATCCAATTTTTAATCCATTACTAATCCCTTTTCAATTATTATCCAATCCACATCCATTCCATATCTAATCCATATCCAATTCATATCCAATCTATATCCAATCCATATTCAATTCATATCCAATCCATTTCCAATCCATATCCAATCCATATCCAATCCATATCCAATTCATACCCAATCTATATCCAATCCATATCTAATCCATATCCAATTCATATCCAATCCATATCCAATAGATCTCCAATCCATATTCAATTCATACTCAATTCATATCCAATCCATATCCAATTCATACCCAATCTATAGCCAATCCATATCCAATCCATATACAATCCCATATTCAACCCATATCAAATCAATATCCAATCTGTATTTAATACATATCCAATCCATATCCAATTCATGTCCATGTCATATCCATACGAAGTCCAATCCATATCCTCATCCATATCCATATCTATATCTTCATCTATATCCACATCCACATCCATATTTATATCCATATCCATATCCACATCCATATCCATATCTAAATCCATATCCAGCCCAAGTTAACAAATCATCTTAAAATTAGGAACAATAACATATTTATGAGACTACCAGTGTAAACTACTGAAGAATTTTTAAAAGTGATATTACATCTTTTTGATTAGTAGCCCGAATAATTGCTGTACCAGCAACAATCATATTTGCTCCAGCTTTAGCACACTCATTAATTGTTTCTGGTCCAACTCCTCCATCAACCTCTATATCTGATGTTGGGGTAATTTTAACGTGGCCATTCCACTTTTGGCATAATATCACTCATAAATTTTGACCCCCGAAACCGGGTTCAACGGTCATAATTAAAATCATATCAGCTAAGGGAATGTACTCTTTCACAAGCTCAACCGGAGTGCATGGTTTTAAAGCTAAAACCTTCATTCCAGCGTCTTTAACTTTCCTTGAAACTTCTGCAACAATTGTTTGAACCGGTTCAACATGAAAAGTATATTGATCAACACCAGCATCGGCCATTGGTTCTATCCACTGATCTGGGTTCGATACCATCATATGAGTTTCACTCATAAATTTTTGACCTCCAAAACCGGGTTCAACGGTCATAATTAAAATAACTAAAAAGAAAAAGTGATATTAAATATAATTAACAAGTTACACACTTATTATTGTTATCTAATATCTAGTATGTGTGTTTCGGAGAGTAGATGTTGTACAGACCGTGATATTATAGATCTACTGATCTTATAAATAAACAAAACTTAAGCAAACGTTCTAACAAAACTAAAGTTGGAATTCCAGTCACAAAATATAATTTTTAACAGATGGTAGCTTATTAGAGTTTGCTGATTCACTATTAATTTGAAGAAATACGTCGCACTTGTTACAAACTAGAAAATAAAACATAATTCCACACATACTTGATACTATACAATTATACGATACGATACAATTATTAATCAAATAAGTTTAATAATTAATAATTATTAATCATTTAAGTTTAACTTAACTTTTTCTTTTCAGTTAACTGTAGTAATTTAAGATAATAATTATATTAAAAATAACAAAAGCAACCTTGATTTGGAAGAAATAATATTTATGAATGTTTTCAAAATACAAATTAGCTGTCAAAATTTTCAAATAGGAAAGGTAGTTTCGGAAAGTAGGAATGTAAAATGTATTTCGAAAAAAGGAAATCAACGCCATCTCTATTAAAAATTATGTAACTACGGCGAATTTTAAGTGAAAATAAAATCGCATTCCATAAATATTAAATTATTTCTGTTTTTCGTTGTTTTTTTCAGTTTTTTAGTTTTAAAATATGTTACAATTTCAGATTTAAAGAATATTTATATGCTTTGAGCCATATAATGACTATAATATTATTACAATGGTGAAATAAAGGAATTCGAAATTGGATTTTTTCATGGTTAGCTGTAAGATAAGTGCTCGTCAAAATTTTAGTTTGAGTTTTATTTTTTTGAGTAAATTTTTTGTTGTATTAAAAAACTCGCCAATTTCTATCGAAATTTATGATACTGAAAAGATATTTTATCTTACATTACTTTTTAATTGTAAACAATTTTAAATAACCGTTAAAAACATTCTAAAGTAACGTAAGTGTCAAAATGATAAAATTATTTTCTTAGTAGTACATTATGATGCTAGGACGCAAAGCTAAAGATTTTGGACGGATGTGGAGTTTGCAAATCGAGGCGCTAGCCGAGATTTGCACCCACATTAAGTCCAAAATAGCTTACGTCCGTGCATCATATACTATTTTTTATTCGCCGCAAGCAAAATATTTTAAGAAAATTTGTTTATTCTAAATTAAAATTATAAATTTTCATAAATTTTAAAATAAAAATATGTGGAACAAGTAACCTTTGACAACGGGGTGTGTGAAATAGATAAGCTCCTCGTGCTGCACCCTGGATTACGCAAATAGTCTATTTCAACTTGGTAGCCAAACATTTCATTTCGAACTCTTGGCTGTGATACAAAAAAAAAAAAAAAAAAAAAAAATAAATATGAACCAAAATCAAAATCACAATAACAACGGTACTTTTCAGCACCATAAGACAAAAAATATTGGACCTTCAGTCCGTATTTTGCAATTGAACATTGAAGGCATAAGCAAGTCAAAAACTGAACATTTACAAAGATTATTAAAAGATTACGACATCGACGTTATAATTCTGCAAGAAACGCATGCAGCAGATGAAGCGCAACTTACCTCTAGAGGAAACATTGTTGGTTACAAATTAATTAGTGCTATTTACCATCAATCATATGGATCTGCCACGTATGTTAAGTCAGAAATCCTGAACTGCACGCACGTACTTACACAGACGGACAACGATATACATCTTATTGTTGTTGATATATCGGACACGAAAATTGTAAACGTATACAAGCCTCCAAATACAGGATGGCCAGCTGCTACTCTACCATTATTTTATCATCCAGCAATATATGCTGGTGACTTCAATAGCCATCACACTCAGTGGTCCTACTCAAATAATAATACCAATGGCGTGCAACTGACCGACTGGGCGGATGATAACAACATGTTCCTGGTATATGATGCGAAAGACTTGAAAACCTTTAGATCTGCAAGATGGCGACGTGATTACAATCCCGACCTCTGTTTTTCCACAAAAAACGAACAACGTAACCCTATTCCAATATCTAGGGCTGTCTTACAAGGTTTTCCACGCTCTCAGCATCGTCCAGTAATTCTTGAGGTAGGAATCCAAATTCCACTCGTTAACTCTACTCCTCAACCTAGATGGAATTTTAACAAAGCTGATTGGGATAAATATAGGATGAAGTTGGATGCAGTGATTCGCTGGATTCAACCCATTCCTAAAAATTACGATAGATTTGTTGGAGCCATCATCTCAACTGCAAAGAAATGCATCCCAAGAGGCTTTCGTGAAGAATATATTCCTGGCTGGAGTAAAGAGAGCGATATATTATATGAGGAGTACCTTAGTAGTGGTGAGGCAGACGTGGCTGATGACTTAATATACTCACTGGACGCCGCGAGAAAACAAAAGTGGATTGAGGCTGTTGAAAACATTGATTTTTCCCATTCAAGCAGGGAAGCATGGAGTCTCCTTCGGAAACTGGGTGGCTCAAACTCAATTACTCGTGCTAACAACGAAATAAATCCAGAGGACATCGCAAATCACATAGTAAATATGTCTCGTGCTTCTATTAATCGCCTTCATAAGAGAACAATTAAACGCAAACTAAGAGAAATGAAGCGCAATTGCTCGTCTCCATCGAAGTATGCGAACTCTTTTAGTAGCGAAGAACTAGAATCAGCTCTGTCCCAAACAAAAAACGGAAAAGCAGCTGGCTACGATGGCATTTTTCCAGAATTTCTTAAGAATGCTGGAAAAAATGTAAAACAGTGGCTAACTAAATTTTTCTCGAATGTCCTAGAAACCGGCAACCTACCAAAACATTTTAAGACTACGAAAGTGATAGCGATACTTAAGCCAGGTAAACCATCCAATGAACCAGGAAGATATCGTCCGATTGCCCTTTTGAGCACCTGCTATAAATTGCTAGAACGGCTCATATACAATCGTATCGCACCGATATTGAATGACCAGATCCCAGTCGAACAAGCTGGTTTTCGTCCCAATCGCAGTTGCACTGACCAACTGCTCGCTTTAACATCCTATATCGAAGCTGGGTATCAAAAACAACTAAAAACAGGCGCAGTATTCATCGATCTTACTGCAGCATATGATACGGTCTGGCGAATTGGGATTATATATAAGCTGTTCAATGCAATACCTTGTAGCACCATCTCGCGTTTAATTAACAACATGCTGAGTAATCGTGTATTCAAAGTTCATCTAAATAATTCCTGCAGTAGGTCTAAAATGCTTAACAATGGTTTACCACAGGGTTCCGTCCTGGCGCCATTACTTTTTAATCTGTACATCCATGACATTCCTGACACAACATCAAACAAATTTGGTTACGCTGATGATTGGACCCTGGCCACTCAAAACAAAGACATGGGTGTTTTGGAGGATTTGCTCTCAACTGACCTAGCGATAATGAATGACTATTTTCGAACGTGGAGTTTATTTCCCAATCTAAGTAAAACCGAGAGCTCCTGTTTCCACTTAAACAACAAACTGGCAAAACACGAACTATCAGTGTTATTTAACGGCACTGTCATTAAATACAATCAACAGCCAAAGTACCTTGGCATTACTCTCGATAGAACTCTTTCTTTTAAACTCCACCTAGAAAATACGTCACAAAAACTTAAAACGAGAAACAATATATTGCACAAACTGGCAGGCTCTACATGGGGTGCTACTCCAGCTACCCTCCGAACAACTGCTCTAAGTCTGGTTTACTCAGTAGCTGAGTATGGCGCACCAGTCTGGTTGAATAGCACACATACTCAAAAAGTTGACTGTCAGCTGCATGCTACGATGCGTACTATAAGTGGTACTATCAGATCCACCCCTTTGCCTTGGCTCCCTGTGTTAAGCAATATCGCTCCACCTGCACTCAGACGCTCGCATGCTCTCATGCGTGAACATAAAAAGGTAACCAACAACACCACGTTACCCTTGCACGAATATTACGGTGACCACACTCGTTGTCGATTGAAGTCAAGAAAGCCTCCACATAAAACTGCCAGCAACCTGCTGGCAACTGATTTTAATATCTTGGATGCCTGGGACACCTCCTGGCAACATTACAACACAACTGGCCTTTCTATTACTAACCCGACTTCTACCCAACCTGGTTTCGATTTGCCACGTCATACCTGGACTACATTAAACCGAATAAGAACGAACCATGGACGTTGTGCTGATTCTTTCTACAAGTGGGGCATTTCAGAGTCCCCTGAGTGTGACTGCGGCGCTCCACAACAAACTATAAAACACATTGCAACTGTGTGTCCAATTCGACGTTACAATGGCAACATCTCAGACATCCATTTGGCAACTCCCGATGTAGTAGCATGGATAGACTCGCTCGATGTAAACATCTAATGTTCAAATGTACTGCCCAATGTTCAAATATTTTACTTTTTAATTTACTTAAAAGACACGCAATCAAATCGATTGTAAGTTCATTTAATGTGTATCCATGTATTGTTTTAGGTAGATTTCATAGAGGAGTCTACCTATTTTTAAGTTTAATTTTTTAATGTGTCACAAAAAAAACCATACGCTAAATAAAAAACCTTTGACAAAATATTTATTATTTTTTCCAAATTATTGTGTAACTATGACAACAAATGATAACAACTATTTTAATTGGATAATGAAATTTTGAATTTAAGGGTTGCTTTGAGAAAAATTTTTATTTTTCATAGAATATAAACAAATACAAATGCTTTTTACTTTTTTGGACGTAGCTATGACAATAAAATAAATAGTTGAAAAGTGATACTTTAAAGCCGCAAATCACAGTAATAAAGTAACACTTTAATATGTAGGCGAATAAAAAAGAATTTATTTATCATTTTACTTGTTTTTATGCTTGTGCTTCATAATAGCGTTAAAACTTAATTTTTTACCTGAATCATTTATGAACAATTTTTTTTATCTATTTTATTTTATTTTATTTTTAGGAAAAATATAATGTTGTTGCTAAATTATTATTGATAGTAAACATATATTTGAATTTTTCAATTCAAATTTTGAACTTTTCAATTCAAATTTTGAATTTTTCAATTCAAATTTTGAACTTTTCAATTCAAATTTTGAATTTTTCAATTCAAATTTTGAATTTTTAATCATCCGTGTCCAATTGCCACGGATATTAGTCACTCGTGTAACGTGGTGCACTATCAGCAAGCTTAAAATAAGAGTCAGAGAATAAATTACGAGATATACTCATAGCAGTATCATCAATTCTTTATTACTAAGGTTATTCGTACAATCAAATTATTGATTAATAAATTTTTTGTATAATTCGTTCTAAATGAATGAAAAAAATATATGGGATTAGAAATGGCATATATGTCAGATTTTATCTGTAGCTGGTATTTGTCCGTGGATGATATTTGTCCGTGGATGGTATTTATCCGTGGACAGTATTCATCCGTGAGTTAAGGCTTATTATTGTAATATTGACGGCTGATATTAGAGACACGGATAAAGCTTCATTCGGTTCCTTTCTTTTAAAATAACCGTTTCTCTACGGTTGAAATTAGAGTTACGGATTTTCCCGTTGTGGGTGTCAAACGGATAAAGCTTCATTCGGCTCATTTCTTTAAAAATGTCCGTGTCTCTATGGTTGAGTTACGGATTTTTCCGTGGTGGGTGCCAAACGGATAAAGCTTCATTCGGCTCATTTCTTTAAAAATGTCCGTGTCTCTATGGTTGCAATTAGAGTTACGGATTTTTCCGTGGTGGGTGCCAAACGGATAAAGCTTCATGCGGCTCATTTCTTTTAAAATGTCCGTGTCTCTATGGTTGAAATTAGAGTTACGGATTTTTCCGTGGTGGGTGCCAAACGGATAAAGCTTCATTCGGCTCATTTCTTTAAAAATGTCCGTGTCTCTATGGTTGAAATTAGAGTTACGGATTTTTCCGTGGTGGGTGTCAATAGACACTTCGTTTTATTTAATAAAATATTTTAAAATTGTTTACACAATATTTCGCCAAATTGTGGCATTATCAAGTGTATGTATTAAAAATATTTCACAATTGGTTTTTTAGACAAAAATATATATATACAAACAAACTGACATAACTATTTAAATTTAAATAAAATTTTTTGAAATGAAAATGAAAAAATTGTTTGTTTAAAGGGTTACTACGAAATTGAAAAAATTGAATTATTTTTTCTTTTTGAATTTAAAAGTGTTTAAAAGGTGTATGTAGGGTTTCTTTAAATTTTCTGTATCCGTCTTAAAATTTATTGAATTAGGTTTATCCAAATGAATATAAGCTGATTCGATCATTTCTCGTTTTTTTGTGTTTTTTTCTGAAGAAAGAATAGAAGGATCTTCTATATTCCCAATATGAAGATTGTCTATTGCATGTTGGGCGAGAGCTGTAGTATTATGTTTTAATTTAACATTACTTTTATGACCATACATTCTCTCTTCTAATCTTTGACTTGTTTGTCCAATATATGTTTTTCCACAACAACAATTAATTTTGTAAACAATATCACATTTTTTCTTTTTGTTAATTTTGTCTTTAAGATTAGTAAAAATAATTTGTTGTGATTTGTTTATTATTTTTGTTGATATCCTCATTAAATTATTTGGTTCATTTAAAATTTTTTTGATACCATCTGTTAAATTTGGAATATATGTTAAAGAACCAAAAATGTTATTATTCGAACTGGTTCCATCAGAAAGCTGGTTATTGGTTAATTGTGGAGTTAAAGGATGTTGTGAAAAATTTGATTTTTTATATTTGTTTTCAATAATTAATTTTTTTATTAGTTCTAAGGGATAATTGTTATTCATCAAAATATTTATCATTTCATTTATGTTATTGTTTATAAACTTAGGATGTGTAAGTGTATAAACTCTATTTATAGTCCAGTAAATAAAGGTCGAAAAAGATCAAAAGCTCGCAAAAATCCTGTCACGGACGGGACCTGGCGGAAATTGTTGGTCTTACCGAGTACTTTGACGTGAGAAAAATTACCTTGGGGTTCCGACCCTGTGAGCCTGGAAAATGGCCCTCAAAGTGTCAGAAGTAGTTTCCGGGCCATATCTCTGGAAATATGGCAGTTAGGGCATTCCTGTTTGAAGAAATGAAGGTGAAGAAATAAAGGTGAGCTAATTATCTACAGAAATGGTCCTATTCATTTTTTTCGCAACATTGATACTTTTTGCAAAAACGGATAGTGAAAAATTGTCAAATTTGAGACCATGTAAAAACGCCAGATTCTCATCAAATTTGAGAACTGAGGGCTTGGAAATACCCACAGCTCCATGTTTTGGCCTGAAAAATTTGACCTGCAAATGACAATGGCTTTCTCGTTGTATTTGCGAAATTATCGCGGCCATATAGGAGCATAGGAAGGATCAGTCACACACAAATTTAAATTATACATGTACTAATTTGTTATGTCGCTGTAAATGCGTTATATGTTGTCGATTTCTAATTTAATAATTTATAATAAATGACGTTTTTATTCGCCTACATATTAAAGTGTTACTTTATTACTGTGGTTTACGGCCTAAAAGTGTCACTTTTTAACTATTTATTTTGTTGTCATAGCTACGTCCAAAAAAGTAAAAAGCATTTGCATTTGTGTAAATTCTATGAAAAATAAAATTTTTTATCAAAGCAACCCTTAAATTCAAAATTTCATTATCCAATCAAAATAGTTGTTATCATTTGTTGTCATAGCTACACAATAATTTGAAAAAAATAATTAATATTTTGTCAAAGGTTACTTGTTCCACATATTTTTATTTTAAAATTTATGAAAATTTATAATTTTAATTTAGAATAAACAAATTTTCTTAAAATATTTTGCTTGCGGCGAATAAAAAATAGTATATGATGCACGGACGTAAGCTATTTTGGACTTAATGTGGGTGCAAATCTCGGCTAGCGCCTCGATTTGCAAACTCCACATCCGTCCAAAATCTTTAGCTTTACGTCCTAGCATCATAATGTACTATTGTTGACGATTAATACATTAACAATAACAATATAAGTCCACGAGGGACGCGTGAAGCCAGTGTGTGTGTGCCATGTGTACGCGCCTGCGCGGACCGATATTATACACGTAATATACGCGCCGCCACGTGAAGCAGAAAAAAAGAGGAAATTATCATAAATAATTTCAGAGAAACTTTCAATTTTTTTTTTGTGGATTAAAAACAATGACATTATTTATATCAATGGAAAGCTGAGAACCTCAGCTTTACTTTTATTTAAGTAACAATACCCAGAACATTCCTCGGAAAGAAAAAAAAGTTTCTGAAAAATTTGGCCAGTTTTTTTCCCGTGTGGGCGTAAAATCAACTTTTAAAGAGCCTTGGAAATTTCTAAACAATTTGAAAAATACGATCGGAAATTAGACATTCTAAGCTACAAATTGGTGTAACTTATGAGGCACTTTAATGGACAATAAATCTTTTATTAATGATTTTCCGCGGACTTCCCGAAACTCCATGAAAGTCCTCAAAATGGAAATTAATAAATTCCCTTTTGTTTAAAAGTGCGAGAAAGCCACTGTGGCAAACTTTCTGAGATGTTTCGAAACCCCCCCAGGTACAATAATCAAGAAAGAAACATATAAAAACACAATTTTTAAAAAGAATATGAATCAATTAAAAACAGCGTCAGAAAACCGGATAAAAAGAAACTTTGACCGCCGTTTGCACTCGCTTACAAACGTGATAACAGGAATTTTACCACAGGATGTGACAGGTACGGGTTTTTTCTTTCACATGACTTTTGAATCATCGAAAAATATTGAATTTTGACCGAGTTATCCGCTAATTTGTCCGCCGCTCCTTAGTAAATACGTGTAAAGCGGCGTTCTGGCTCCATGATGAAGAGAAAAATGCAGGACAAGGTTCGAGTCCGTTATCTCGGAAACTATCGGGTTTACGATAAAAATGAATAGGACCATTTCTGTAGATAATTAGCTCACCTTCATTTCTAGCTAAACAGAAATACCCTAACTGCCATATTTTCGGAGATATGGCCCGGAAACTACTTCTGACACTTTGAGGGCCATTTTCCAGGCTCAGAGGGTCGGAACCCCAAGGTAATTTTTCTCACGTCAAAGTACTCGGTAAGACCAACAATTTCCGCCAGGTCCCGTCCGCGACAGGATTTTTGCGACCTTTTACCCTTTATTTACTGGACTATTATGAAAGATTTCACTACATTCAATTTCATTGTTTTAGGATGCAAAGAAAAATAATTTAATATACGTCCTGAACTCAAATCTTTTTTGTACCAACTTGTAATAATTTTTTTATCATCTCTATATAAAGTCATATCTAAAAAATTAATTTTCCCTTGATTTTCTTTTTCAACAGTAAAATTTATATGATGATTAAATGAATGGAAAATATTTAAAGTATGTTGAATTAAATTTTGTGGTAAGATCAAAAGAATATCATCGACATATCTTACAATGAAGGTAGGTTTTATATCTAGTTTTTGAAGGCAAACATTAAATAATTTATCCAATATTAAATCAGCTAGTGCTGGAGAAACTGATCGACCCATAGCAAGACCACTTTTTTGTTTATAAAATTTGTTTTCAAAAGAAAAAACATTGTCTATTTCAATACAATGTTTTACTAAAATTATAAATTCTGCTAAATTAAGTTCAGTGTGACTTTTAATTTCATCCCATCTGTGTTCAATTTCTTGAATCGTAAGATCTGATAAATATAAATCTGATATGTCCTAATAAAAGTTTTATGCCGAAAGCTATATCAAAATCTTTAACCAACACCGAAGTCTTGATATCTCAGAGTTTGAGATTTCAGCCCCTTCATATTTTTCTAATTAAATTTAAGGTTGTTGGTTGTTAACAAGAAAAAAATAATCTTTTTCGGCAAACGGCTGTAAAGTTTAACTTTACTGCCACTAGGGAGTTACCTAAAATCTTACTTTTTAGCCTGACAGCAAAAGTAACGTCTAGCGACAGCAAAAGTAACGCTATTTTTATTTTATATTACGGAGGCTGTAAAGTAGCATTTCTTATTTGTTAGTTTGTTATTTTTTCAAACATATCGTATAACCATGACAACAAAAAATAAGTTGATTCTCATATTATGAAATTTTAAAAAGGCTGCTTTGATAAAAAAATTTTATTCATACAAATTTAAATGTTTTTTTCTCTTTTTTGGAAGTAATTATGACGATACAAATTCATATTTATAAAAAGTTTGATTTATTAATTTCATATTTATAAAAAATTTAAACGTTTGCCGAAAAAATAGTGTATTTAATTCGGAGCTAAAGTGACTTTTTGTGTTTCGTCTATAATTGTCAAACTATAGATTCAACACAAAAAGTATCACTTTAGCTCCTAATTAAATAATGTACTATTGTGTGTTTTTTGTCCTGTGCAAATGATGGTCATACGGTAAAAATAAAATGATCAGTTATATGTGTCTGGAAAATTTAGTACTTTACGCCAACTAATTAGCCGTGAGTAAACACTATAATGAAAATTATTTCTAGAACGGTAGGACTCGTTCCTAGTGACCTAGAAAGTTGTTTTTGTCTTTTGGGTGTTCTTGGTTTAATAGATAACGCTACGAAGGTTATCATTAAATCTTGGTTTTGGAGTGTAATCATAATTTTGGTGGACTGATTTGGCTAAAGTATTGATTTAGAGTGATAAATTTATTTGGTTATGCGAAGTAGTATGATTATAAACTTAATTAATATAAAATGAGTGAAAGAATTTTGTTAATTATCTTTCTTAGATCCGTATTTTGTTAAAAGTTAAATTCTTTTTTGAAAAGAAATTAATGAAAATATTTCTCGTTATATACTTGCTCGTGGTCGAACTGCTATATAAGTTATAAACAGTTTACAGGTTAATATATTTGATACGATAAAATTTGATTGATTTAATATTTGTAATGTTGCAATTAGATTAACTATGTTATATATCTTATTGAATTTTATGATTGTGTTTAAAACTGTAAAAGTAGAAAAAATGGGTTACCGTCATAAAAAAAAAAGCCGTCGACAAAACGCCCGCCGACAAAACGCCCGGTGACAAAATCCCCTGAGGACATTAGGCCCGGCGACAAAATCCCCTGAGGACATAAGGCCTGGCGACAAAATCCTCTGAGGACATAAGGCCCGGCGACAAAATCCCCAGAAACAAGAATCCCAAGAACAAGAATCCCACTTCCACTCTCTAATTCTATTTGGTTTTAAAAGAAGAGGCTATCTTTGATCGAAGGTCTACATTCTACAAGGTCGCAGAAGCGAGTCAAATAAAATGAATATAGAAACCCAGAATTATACAACCCTATTCAATAAAATTAATATAAAAACTAAGAACTAAGAACCCTATTCAACCCTAAGAACCCTATTCATAATTTTGACTAAGAAAGGAAGGGGAATAACAAAGAGGAAATAACAAATTTTAGAAGGGGAATAACAAAGAGTTAAGTGGCGCGGGTTTGGGGATGCTACATTTGATCGAAGGCAAGGTCGCAGAAGCGAGTCAAATAAAATTAATATAGAAACGAATAATTATACAACCCTATTCATCATGTTGACTATGGAAATTGAAAATTTCAGAAGTGGCAAAAAATGAATCAAAAAATTGCCAATATTCCTTAAAAATGTTACAAAAAATAATTAATAATTAAATTTTTGAGTAGATGTATGTATGTGAAAGTCTCAATTAAAAAACACTTTAAAACCAAATAGAATTAAAATCATATAAATCGGGTCGTTTGGCGGTGAAAGTGAAAGTAAAAGGCGGAGTAGATCGGACTTAAGCATGCTTTATCATATTTTGAAACTAAATAAAATATTATTTTTCAATTTTTTGCATGGATTTTTGTCCAGGCGTTTTGTCGCCGCGGGGATTTTATATAATTCTTGTTTTCTATATTAATTATATAATTTTCTATATTAGTTATATAATTCTTGGTTTCTATATTAATTTTATTTGACTCGCTTCTGCGACCTTGCAGACCTTCGATCAAAGATAGCCGCAAACCCAACCCCACTCCCCTCCACACCCCCACCAACCCCACCTCACAACTTTGGGATATGGCAATTTTCTTGATTTTAGCTAGTCTCGTCAAGACCTTTCTAATGATACCATTCTCGACTCGATCCAAGCTATCCCCATTTACCCTATATTAGCCATTTTCCACATCATTTACCTTTATTTTCTCATTTTCTCCTCATTTTATCTTATTTTTCTTTTTCTCGGTGGTCGATACAGCTATGTTTACAAAGTATAAATTTGCTTTGTATAAAATTGTTTTTTGACGCGGGTAATCGTGAAAATTATTTTGTGAAAAGCGGAGTAGATCGGACTTAGGTTTTTTGGCGAAGGTAATCGTGAAAATTATTTTGTGAAAGGCGGAGTAGATCGGGCTTAAGCATGCTTTATCATATTTTGAAAATTAATAGAATATTATTTTTCGATTTTCTGCATGATTTTTTGTCCCGGGCGTTCTGTCGTCGCGGATATTTTGTCCCGGGTGTTTTGTCGCTGCGGGGATTTTGTCCCGGGCGTTTTGTCGTCGCGGGCCTTTTGTTCCGGGTGTTTTGTCACGGGCCTTTTGTCGCCGGAGCGGGCCTTCTGACTGCCACCCAGAAAAAATATACTTTTGATTATGTAAATAGAAATTCTTTTGAAAAAAAAAACTTTAAGTGAATATGATAGTTGATCGGAATAACGCCCAGTGAAATGCTTTAAAAAATTGGAGCGATGCACACCAGAAGAAATTTGATGTGAATTAATTGTGAGCGTTCTGTCAGACAAAAATTTTGATAATTTTTGTTTGCCGACAGTCAATTTATTACAACATTCAACATATTTCCTACTAAATCAACAATTACCGACATTTGAGTTATTTTATATTCCTTATAAATTCAACCAAAACCCCCTACTTATATAGAAGCCTTCTTCATTTTGTAGCGCAGTAAAAATCGTGAACTTGTAGCGCCATTTTGAAATTAAAATTTTGAAATTTCTTTTGATAAGTATTATAATTGAAGTACAAATATTTATTCAACTGTACAAATATTTGATTACCATACCCTCAGTTGCGATACACAAAAACATTGCGACCGTAACAATCAAAAACCTCAAAATGAATATAAAAAGTGGCAATAAAAATAACATCCAGCGGGAACCAATTGATATTACCTTCCTATCAGTTCTGCAATAGTTAGGCATACCGAATTAACCGTTGCCACGATCAAGATCGTTTACAATGAGGTAAAAATTTTACAAACTTGCTTAGAATTCCTTGTTAAATTGAAAAACTCTAAGGCTTTTTGTAACCAGTACCTTTGTTTTTGCTCAATTTTTCCTATTTTTAACTATCTTAACTAAAGCAGTTCTAGAGTTAAACGACAAGAATATGTCAATAAATTTTGCTGTATTCTACTTGAAGCATCCAATAATAATCGCAACGATAAAAACCTTTATTTATGCAAAAAAAACTTGAGGATAAGTCACACACCCAACACACATCTTAATCGCCCATCATACGAAAATTTCTTTTACCATATTAAGATTTAAAAAAAAAAGCTACATGGTCTTTCTTTTTGCAAAAAATAAATTTATTAAAAAGTGAATATAAGAAAAAAATCAGACATTGTACGTCAGTATAACTATGGTATTTATAACACAAAACAGAAAACAATAACCGAAGTTATGGACAAAACATTATGTTACTGGTTTTGTTATATACATTCAGTTTATTATAAAAGAGTCAATGAAAAGCTTTATATATTTTTATCACCATCCGTTAGTTCATGTGTTAACTGCTTTTCGGAAATATCCAAAAACTTTTAATTAACTCCTTTCATCAAATTAAATTAATTGTACAACATAACCATTAAGAATAACAATAAAAACAAAAATTTTGTAATATCGGAATCATATAGCATGAAATTAAACTATAACAAAAAAATCATAATCTCACGACCTGCTCAACACAGAAAATTACTTAACATTGTTGTTATCTTAATAAATAAAAATTATATCTAGACTTAAGAAAACTTGTAAAAAGATTAATTACATAAGATTCAACCATAAACAAAAAACTAATTTCACTTGTTCACGTGTAGGCAAGATTTGATTCCGTTTTTTTAACGAATTTCAAATATTTCATAATAGTTTTAGTATTTCTTTGTTTTTAATAAAACAAACAAAATATATTAAATTAATAAGACATTGTTGAAGATTTTTTAAATTTTCTTCTTATAATTTTTTTGTTTTGTGTATAAATTAAGATGATTTAGATATGAAAGATATCAGTAACATTTTAACCATCGTTTATTGTGGATTCATATGAGTCAAATAAAAAAATACTAAAAAAAATTATAATGAAATCGTTTATCGGAATTGGATTACTTGCCTGTGTTGGATTAACCGTAGCTGGAAATGCTGTAAGCTATTCAAATTTGCATCAAATTATTGGAAATGAGCATGCAGGATATGGTAATTTAAATGAAGGTGCATATGATACAGGACTTATGAATGGTCTTGATCATGTAAATGAAGATGGAATTCAACAAGGATTTATTGGGCATGACGAACATGAACAGGATTATTATTCTCATCCACAATATAAATTTGAATATGGTGTTCAAGATTTTAAAACAGGAGATAATAAAGAACAATGGGAAGTTCGGGATGGAGATGTTGTAAAAGGTGGATAAATAATTACGATAATGTGAGACGAGTAATAAATTTTATTGTTTTTTGGAATAGGTCGATACTCATTATACGAAGCAGATGGTACTAAAAGAGTTGTAGATTATACCGCAGACGATAAAAATGGATTCAACGCTGTTGTTACTAAAATAGGTCAATCTCAACATCCAATTCAAGGACATGCACATGTTCATGGTTTTCAAGGCGAAGGATACAACCAAGAATATTAAATGAAAAATTGTTGTGATAGTAATTTAGTGAATTATTTATGTTGTAAAAATAAGTCAATAAATGTTTGTTATTTATATAAAAGTTTTTTGATAGGCGTTAGTTCGCAATAAGATATTCCAATTTTATTGAATAACGTTAGACAATAGAATAATAGTTGAACCCATCTTGAAGTGTATTAGTTCAAAAATATTTTGCTGATCAGTCAATTATTATAGTCAAAATATTATAAAAACATTTTTGTGACTTTTTTATTAGCTTGGTTTTTGACGTCGTACTAAAAACGAGACCAATTTATTTTAATTGTTGTCACTAAAGTATTTTCGAAACCTTTAGATCAGGCGAAACGTTGTTTCAGTTGTAAAAGTTTTGAAAAATGTTGTAATTTGTATTATAAAAAGGGGCGAGAGGCAGTTATATGTTAGAAACAGGGAAATTCCTTCGTCAGACAGATTTGTGTACAAGTGAGTTGAGTGATCTGATTAGATTGATTAAAAAAAATTTAATTACAAACAAAACACATTGGCATTTTGGGCAACGTAAGATCGGATGAACTTGCAAGAGCGGGAGAGGTCATGAAATTTTCTGAGCCAGAACTCCAAAATCCAAAAGGTTTGCCTTGTCATAATAAAAAGATGATGTGAACCTAAAGATGAATTCTCTGTAGAATGCGTCATCAACAGTCAGACAAAGTAAGATGTTTTTTAGCATTTTTGATAGAAATGTTAATTTTTTTTAAGCTTGAAGAAGCAAAATCTCAGTTCTGTGGTCGGTATTCTAACAGGACATGGACATCTAATTAAACACGTTTTTTACCATGGGACTTAAAGAAAAAGCTCTCTGTGTATGTTGTCTTGAAGCGTAGGAAAACTCTGAGCACTTTTTGTATGTATTATCCGAGCTGGGAATTTTGACACTAAAACTGTTTAGACATTAAAACATCACCAATAAACTGGCACCAATAAAGTTGGTCTTGGATTTCATTAACAAGACAGAGAGGTTTGTGGAATAGTTCTTATAAGGTCAAAGAGTCCGTAGAGTCTGCTTGGCAGGACAAGTTCTGCCTCGCGCAAACTGTCTATCCCTGTCTAATCTAATCTAAATCTATTCTAGTTGTAACTGAAACGAGTGTTTTAGTGGTCGGCTCATCTTTTAAAATTTTACAAAATAAAGAATTTATAAAAACGATTGAACGATAACTATAGCGGTTGACTCAACGTTTAAAATATTATTTAGAAAGGGGAAAGGATGGTGGGTTGAGAGTACCAATTTCAAAAAAAACATTTGACCTTGGAGACTATAGTGTCATATTAAAAGTGACTTTGTTCTACTGCGAAACTTTTTATGCAATTTTCAACTGCACAGGTTTTGACTTATTTGCAAAAGTGTGAAACTTGATTCCTGCCCCTCCCCTTATCTTCGAACATTTAAAAAAAAACAATTTAAAAAAAAAATTCAGCCATGGGCCATGGTCGAAGATCAATTGGGATTTAATCTATTTTTTTTATAAAACAGTTCTATCCTTACTCTAAAATATTCCAAATTTACATAAGAGGCGTTAATTTGCGTTCTTGAGATATTTAATTTTAAAGATTTTTAGTCTGACTAAAATTCTTATTGTTCATTATTTTTTCGAACAATTTTTAGCAACAAAAACTTTTAACCACTGAAGTTCAAAAATATGATGAAAAATTCGAATTTTAGTCGGACAAAAAATCTTTAAAATTAAATATCTCAAGAACACAAATTAACGCCTCTTATGTAAATTTGGAATATTTCAGAGTAAGGATAGAGCTGTTTTACAAAAAAAAATAAATTAAATTCCCATTGATCTTCGAACCACACAACTTTAAAAAAAAAATTTTGTTATTTTAATTTTAAAATTAATTACAAAAACAATTAATTAATTTTTTTTCAAACGATTAACTAATCACATTTCAAACAAAAAAGTCACACAAGTGCGAATAAAATTTACTCGTCAAGGGTTCCGTGAATGTATAAGAACACAATATCAAAAATTGTAAAGTATTTGAGCAATTTCACGAAGATTCAACAACGTTTTGACTTGACCCCTTTTAATTTTGATTATTTTTTGTTTATAGATAGTCTTTGATAAATAAAAAATACAAGTTCTCTAACAAGGGGTCTTCACAGGGCGCCCCTCAATTTTTGTTATTTTGTGATGTGAGTGCATTTTGACGAGCGATTGTAGAAAAACTACTCAATCGATTTTCATAAATGATATGTCGTTGAATAGGTATTAGAACAAAGTTTTCAAAAATGTACTCTGTTAATTTTTTGAAATAATTTTTAACGGTGTAACATAAGAAAAAAATGGTGTAATTGAAAAAAAGATGGCATAGCCTTTTTTTTTTTAAACTAAATTGAAGCTTATTTTATATCTAACAACTTGTGAAAGTTTAGGACTAGCATCATGTTTTTGTTTTAGAGATAAAATTCGTTGTGCATATGACTGTCGGGAATCAGTTTTTTTTGTTCTGAAGGAAAATTATAAAAATGGCGATTTTTAGATTCAGATTTTTTTTTTATGTTAAATATCAAATATTTTATTATTAAATGAACTTTTTAAAAAGCAATTTCAGTCAAGTTCAGCAAAATTTTGCGACATTTTGACTCGACCCTTTTTAATTTGGTTTATTTTGGTCTATATTTAAAAAAATTCTACTTGAAGCCGTATTTTTCATTTATCAAAGGCTATCTATTAACTAAAAATAAACCAAATTAAAAAGGGTCGAGTCAAAATGTCGCAAAATTTTGCTGAACTTGACTGAAATTGCTTTTTGAAAAGTTCATTTGATAATAAAATATTTGATATTTAACATAAAAATTTTTTATAAGCATGGCATTATAATCGATAATTCGCATTATAATCGATATAATGCGAAATACACGGTGTACTCTCACCAATAAGGTTCGTTATAAAAAACGTCAAAAAATAGCCGTTCTTGGGCAATTTAATTTCAAATACCTCGGATTGGTAAACTTTTCATTTTTCATGCATGTTGGTGTGCTCCTATGCTCAAACTATGGGCTTAAAAAAATGGTAAAATAAGTCATATTTTTATTTTGTCCTACTTGTACTATATAAGTTTCCAAGTTTCAGAAAAATCAAAAATGGTCAAGTTCAAATTTCGACTTTTTCACCTGTGTAGATCACGTTTTTCATATAATGAAAGTTTATTAGGGAAGTCAGCAAAAAACGTTGTCGCAAATCTTGGCGACTAATAAATAATCTGAAAGAAGGTAAAACACGTAATGTGATGTGAGAATTTGACTGGTTTATTCCAAGTTTTATGCAGTGTTCGTCCTCGTTCGCCATGAGAGTCATGGGTATAACGAGGGTCGTGGGTGTGACGGGTGTCATGGGTTTCACGGGTGTCACGGGTGTCATAGGTGTCACGATTGTCATGCGTGTCACGGGTGTTACGTATGTCATGGGTGTCACGCAGGGTTATCGAAGACTTTTGGTTTGAAGGTACGTCTTCGGAGCTCTGGAGCTAGGACTATTTCTCCGGGTTTTTATGAATATTAGTTCATTACGGTCAAGTGGCAAGAATAAATTATAAGTAAAATCATGGTGTATTCGAATTAAAGAATGTACGTTGCAGAGAAAAAATTTTTTGGTAATCGATTCCACCAGTTTACGAAATGTGAAAAGAAGAAGTTGTTACAAATGGAAATTTTCACATATGAGACCTCTGAGGTATGCTTATATAATAATGCGAAGATTGTCTTGTGGTTCGTGAAGATATACATCATGGAGGTATTAAGTGATTAATTTTTTTAGAACATATAGCGTAGTATAATCTTCTTTCTGCATAAGAACTGGATTAGGTGTGGTGATGAAGATATTATGAATTGTGTCTTAAAGAGAATTAAATGCTTCCAAGGTTTGATTATGGTGTTAAGGAGAACTACGGTGTGTTATATACAAACAGATATCATGTTTATTTGCGATGACTTTGAGACAAAATTCAGCAATACTACGTGTTAATTAACGTGTGGTTCTACTACACTATTAAAAATTTATACTGGGGGAACTTTGTATATATAAAATCATTGCGTATATATGTATATCATTACAACACGGTGTTTAAAAATGCAAGCTCTGGAGAATAATCGTGCATCATCAGTATTTGAAACTTGTGTTACACCTAGCTCAAGTATATGAGGTTTGTTATTGTTGAGATGGTACTGGATGCTAATAAAGTTTTTTGAGAGACCTAGGATGGTAGTGAAATCGATTACGAAGTTGGAAAGTACCCATTGTATTGAAATTATAAAAGGTGTCATGGGGGACACAGGTGTCGCGAGTGTCATGAGTCTCACGGGTGTCACGGGTTGCACGGGTGTCACGGGTGTCATGGGTATCACAAATTTCATGGGTACCACCTTTGTTACCAAATTCTCTTTCAGTATCTTTTTTCAAACTTATTATGGAAAAAAAGATCCAAAACAAATTACAAAAAGGCAAGCAGTTCCAAGTTTTATGTAGTGTTCGTTTTTGTTCCGTCACAAGTGTCACGGGTGACACGGGTCACGGGTGTCCTGGTTGTCACGGATGGGTCGAGTGTCATGGATGTCATGAGTGTCACAAGTGTTCTCAGCAGGCAAGTAGTGGTTGTAGCGGTCAGTTTTTTAATTCGGTAATGAATACTGAAAACATGATTTGGACAATCGAGGCTTTCTCTGTCGTCCTCCAGACAATTTTAATGCCTGAGCAAAGAGTAGGACGTACCAAGATTGATCAAAGGTAGAACAACGGACGCATAATAGAAGGAACCATTCATCTCTTTACAAACAGAACATCGAGGAACAAAAGGAATTTCGCTACAATGCAATTCTCACCGATTATGGTCTACGGCATGGTATGAACGTAGTTCAGCATTGACAATTGTTCTGTTAACTTGCTTCATCCCGTTTATTTTTGAGGAATAAGAATCTGCAAAGGGATGCGAGACCACATACCTTTTTATCATTTACTTACTGGCCACTGCAAAAAAGTCAATAAAAATTATTTGAATTTTAACACCTGGAGTTCAACTTCATAATATGATTTGGAGCAACAGTATGCAAAATTTGTAAATTTAGCACGATTTTGAATTTAGAGATCATTTAGCGTTTAATTGGAATGCAGTCTTAATAACAGAAAAAAATACGTTACCAACCAATACTACAATGAAAATAATGGTTGGTACTTGGTCGACCATCGAAGATTATAATAAAATGAACGCGGCTGACAGTTTTTACAACTTCACCGTATGCAGAAGTAAAGGAATAAAGAAATGGTGTAATCAACTTATCAGTAAACTCTTTAAGGATCTACAATTTTTAAGTTTCATCTTCAGGTGTAATATCGATATTGGAAAAGCTAATTTTTTAAACACATGTTCATCTGAAATGTGTAAATCGGTTAGACCTATTGGAATCAGCTATTATCGTCACTGATTTTTTTTAAATAAAATGTGTTGTGTGGTAAAAATTACAATATGTGTCACAATAACAAATAAAACACAAAATGTGTATATCTGAACAGAGAACCAAATATTAATTTAAAGGATGTGTTATTATCCTTACAACCATCAGCATGTAGTATGTACAAGAAAAATTATTATCAGTTGTATACAATTTTTTTAATTCATATATCAATCAGTGATGCAACTGCAAAACTTACTTCTAACGATAGTGAGGAGACAATCGAAGCTGAAAGAGAAATTTTAAATTTTTACTTCCGAAATTATTGTTAATTTTAGAAAGCTCACAAATAGTCATAGCTAATTTCAGCGGGTTACCAAAGCTATATGATAATTTTTTATTGCTGTCAAGCTTACCTGGAGCACTTGTGAGTTTTTATTTGTTTGTATTTACAGTTATTTGCTATTATTTTTAATGAGTTTTGGTATAATTATGGGAAATAACATCATCAAACGTTCGGTCCCAGATTGGTCATTAGGAAATTTAATTTGTTTTGGCTTGTTAACGGATTAAAACACTTCTAAATTTCACTTAGATTCTGGATGTGTAAGCTAAAGCAACGTTAATAAAACACACAAATATATTAACATTTTATATTATTATAGTTAATAAATTAGGATATTTTGCATATAAATAATTTGATCAATATCCATGATCATACCCAGTAGATTCATGACCACCATGTCCATAAACTTGTGGATGAACAGCGTGTCCAATTCTTTTAACAACAGCATTGAATCCATTTTTATCATCTGATGTATATTCAACTACTCGTTTAGTGCCATCGGGTTCATAAAGGGAGTATCCACCTAAAATATTTCATTTGCGTTAAAACTCCGTACAACAAAATTTCACAAATTTGGTTTACCTTTTACAACATCGCCATCACGGATTTCCCATTGATCTTTATTATCTCCTGTTTTAAAATCTTTAACGCCATATTGAAATTTATATTGTGGATGAGCGTAATAATCTTTTCCATGATTATCATAACCACCATGATCGCCACCCCATCCACCATGACTTGTTTGATCTAAATTTGCGTAGCTTTCAGCACCATGCCCAGCAGCAGCTATTGCAACACACGCTAATAATCCAAAAATTGTAATCCCATTCATGTTGATAAATAAATTATTTCTTCTTTATTCCACAATTGATGTTATTACCGTAACTCACTTATTTATACTGATACATTTACCATAAAATAATTTCAATTTATACTTCAAACTCAATTGCAAACCTTTGTTTCACTTTTTTCCAATCTAAATATCATACAAGAAAAACTCCAACCACGAAATCAATATATTAAGATGATTAGGAAATTATATATACGACTATGTCTATGCATTTCATACAAACTTTACGAGTACATAAACAAACATAACAATAATTAATAATTTTATCAAAAATTTTATTAATGCGATCGTGTAACACAAAATAAAAAAAATTGAAAGTAATTTCGGTTTAATTATGTCTAATATAAAAATAAAATTGTTGCACATCGGATTTATATACAAACTTGCTTAAGATCGGTGGTCAACTTTTCGTGAAAATTATTAATTATAATGTATTGACAGTCACGAAATTGTATTGAGAAGAAAAAAAATTAATCTTAAACATGTCAATGAAAATTTTATCTGTCCTAAAAAGTATTGGGAAATATTCTTTGATGTATGGAAATTATTACCTAAGTCCAAGAACAATCAGAATTGATTTTTAGTTTGGATTGTAATAGCGATAGTGACTTCAAATCGTTCGATGCTGAAGGACGATTGTGATAATGGGTGGTTATTAGAAGACAAGGCTTTTGTTGTTTAAATTAAATTGATTGAGGTTGGAATTTGATTGTTTGAAAGCCCATTAGGAGTTTGAAGGTAGAAAACATTAATATATGACCTACTATAATACTGACCAAAAGTTTAATTGAAAGTAATTCATCAAAAGATATTTAGATGTGAAAACATCTATCTAATATCAAATTGAAACATACAGTACCTGGATGATTTAAAACATTAGATTTCTAAATCCAATCCAATCAGATGGCAAAACCTGTTGTTACTGAACATTGAATATGTAGTTATTAGATACCGCGGGCGATCGCTGAGAACAGTTTGTGTTCTCGTTTTGGATCTCTTCGAAAATGAACTCTTGTTTCTCCGTTACTTGATAACTCTTTGTTTGTCATACTCACAACTCCTATATTCCCCATAGAAAATAAAAATCAATTTTTAAGATTTTTCTCGATGAAGTTCAATGTTTCTTGCTTCTTAATTTTAAACAAGGGTAAGACTGAAAATTTATCCGGTTTTGATAAAAATCTGTTGAATTATCATTCAAAATTGATAAATTCTTTTATAGACAAAATATTCCAACAATTTTGAGTTTTAGTCAAATTCAAAATGAAGACACAAGCGCAAACTTAACAGATACGGATAAATTGCTGTTCAAAGCTTCGACCATTACAGTTAATGCACTTCGCTTCGTATAAGTTCATTTTAATTTCTGTATGTAAGAGAACAAGTCTCAACAAAATTACTATAGGAAACAAAATTTATAAGTCCACTGTTTGATTAGAATGATTGGGTCTGGCTCACAAGCTCGTAAACGAGAAAACTACCATTCAATGAGTTTAAAGCACACCGACATCAAATTTTTAAAATATTTAGCCTTACTTCACTGCTCGAATGGTTTCATTTAGCAGTATCAATTTTAGCCCAAGTAACTATCCACGAATGATAAATTTAAAAAATGGCGTCGGGCTTGTGTTTCGCCTTAGTATTTGATAGAAGACAATTTTATCAAAAACCCTCAATCTCTAAAAATTGATTAACATAAATAAACATCAATTTTGTTGGCTGATAAAATGAGCACAATTGATGTACATAATTTTTTGTTAAGGCAGATCATCTATTATTGAGGTACATCATTTTTGTTGGCTGAACATGACTGCACATAAATATAAGTTAAAATTTGAGCGGTATAAATATTTTTTTATTCGCCTACATATTTAAGTGGTACTTTATTACTGTGATTTGCGGCCGTAAAATGTCACTTTTTAACCATAGATTTTGTTGTCATAGTTACGTCCAAAAAAGTAAAAAAACTTTGTATATGTTTAAATTCTATAATAAATAGAAATTTTTATCAAAGCACACACAATCCAAAGCACAAGCAAATCTCACAATCCAATTAAAATTAGTGTTATTATTTGTTGTCATAGTAGTTATACAATTATTTTGAAAAAAATAACAAATATTTTGTCAAAGGTTACTTGTTTAACATATTTTCATTTCAAAATTTATGCAAAATGATTTAGAATAAACAATTTTTTTTTTAAAATATTTTGCTAGCGGCGAATAAAAAATAGTATATGACGTACGGACGTAAGCTATTTTGGACTTAATGTGGGTGCAAATCTTGGTTAACGCCTCGATTTGCAAACTCTACATACGTCCAAAATCTTAAGCTTTATTATAGCGGGATCTGTGGCAGATTCCGTTATGCCAGGAATTATCGCAATGTATCCTAAATGGCAAAAAAAAACGAAGACCAATGTGGCCTCAACCCAGAAGAACTCTCTAATGTGTTGCTGTTTACAAGACCATAATGGTCATATCATATTAAATATAAAAACAATTCAAAGAATTTAAAAACAAATGAGCTATATAATAAAATTAAACTTGCCGGCTGAAATGATGACTCCAAGATCCCGTCCAAGATTGAATGTGAATGTAGATCTTCTCCTTGTGAGCTTCCAAAATTATTTTTCCAATCTACATCCGACGCACTTATTTCAACAAAAATTCAATGAGCACTGGTGTCTCCGGGATTTGCATTCATTGGTGATTAAATTATGACAGCCAACCAGAAAATTCTACCTCTTCAATAAAAAGGCTCGATTCAGTTATTATTATTTGGTTAAAATGATTTATTTTTAACACAAATCTACACAAAATTTTAGTCCTAATGTTAACTAGTGTTATTTTCTTTTGAAATAATTTTATTGTTCACACAAATCTACCCAAAATTATAGTTCTAATGGAGTTAGAATTATAGTTAGAATTGTAGTTGAATTATAGTTCAAAATTACAGTTCTATTGTTATTTTCTTTCAAATAATTTTATTGTTAACACAAATTTCTTATATTTCATAAACAAAATCGAGTCCATATAGGAAAAGAAAATGGCACTAAACTTTCTTATATTGTTTTTGCATTTGCTTTAAGCACTTCACTTCACAATGGCTACCCGATTGATATTTTGTTTAATTACAAAGAAAAGATCTTTACGATCGCGAATTTCCAAAAGAAAAAAAATATAAACTTTAAATTGTTTACTTTATATGAAAGCTGAATTTAATAGTTTCAGCTCTCTAATGAAACACATTTTAATTTCAAAAAATCTTAAAAATCACTAAGCGATCTCGATATTTTCTTTTTGATATCCAACGTAACACGGCTTAATCAATTTTCAAATTTTATTGATCAAATCAATAAATGAACTGCCCAAAATTATGCAAAATCATTGTTTTTTATATTCTAAACGAATAGGAGCGAAGGAGATGACCATTCAAAAAAATTGTATATTTCTCTCTGTTGTTTTGTTTTCCCAAACAAAGGAATTTAATCGGTTTTTTAGAATGAGATCGTCAAACAATTACAAAAAAAAAGAAAGAAGGATCGACAATATATAATTCGTGTTTGCTTTGTTTTCAGTTATTAAAGATTATAGAGAGAACGAAATAACAATAACCACGAAATGCAACAATTTATTAACAGTTTATTTAAACAGATGATGATGAGATTGTGTCTGATAGCATCAACAAAAAATGAAAAATGCAACCACAACTACATGAGTTTTATTTTTTTGTTTGATGAAAACAAAGTTAACTGTGAGATTGGTAGTTTTTTTTAATAGAAATTGATACTGAATCAACACGACGTGTTGTTGTAGCAACGCGATTAATTAATGGTATTGATAATGAACCAGGTAATGTATTTTTGTTGAACTAAGTTGTTGTTTTATGTAGTTACGGATGTTAAACTTTAGGATCACCAAGTAGTGAGTTTATAAGGGAGAGAAAAAAAATAGAACATTATGTCCTAGCATCATAATGTACTATTTTATTCGCCTATACATATTAAAGTGGTACTTTATCACTGTAATTTGCGGTCGTAAAATGTCACTTTTTAACCCTATATTTTGTTGTCATAGCCATCCAAAAAAGTAAAAAACATTTAAGTTTGTTAAATTATATGAAAAATAAAACTTTTTATCAAAGCAACCTTTCAATTCAAAATTTTATAATCCAATCAAAATATTTTTTATTATTTATTGTCATAGTTACACAATTATTTTGAAAAAATAAAAAATATTTTGTCAATGGAATTACTTGTTCAACATATTTTTATTTCAAAATTTATGCAAATTTTTAGATTTGATTTAGATTAATCAAATTTTTTAAATATTTTGCTGGCGACAAAAAAAAATAGTATATAACGTACGAAGCTAAGCTATTTGAGACTTAATGTGGGACCAAACTACACACGTCCAAAAACCTTAGCTTTACGCCCCTGCATCATAATCTACTAATATTCGAAGTATTAAAAAAGGTATATCATACTGATTTAATGCTCTAATATACAAAACATACATGTAATATACTACAACCATAGCTCGTTATGTGAAGCACCTCTGTTCCTAGTTAAAAAACTTTTACAGGGGCCCTATTTCCGAACACATATTTGTCAATCGACAATATTGTCAATTTCACCAAAATGCCTAACAACTTTGTACAAAAATGGTATTCTATAGGCTATAGCCTAAATTTATGTTTCCTTATGATACAAACCCTAGTAACAAAATTATAACAAATTCCTTCAAAATTATAACAGATGTTTTATACTAAATTCATAATAAAACAATCTGATGTCGTTGCTAGCAACTTTTTTGACAACTAATTTTTTTAATCTTAAAATATGCAAAATAAAATAAAAATATATTTAATAAATAAATGTGTTTTAATCATATATATATAAAAATATCATTATTTAATATTATTAGAGCCTTTTTTTTGCAGTATAAATTAATTTTTACGCCATTAAATTTGTATCAAGAAGTTAACATATAAAACATAAAACAAAATTGTGATTTTTACAGTAACTATATTGTTCTTGTCAGATTCACAATATTATTTAATATTTTCACCATTCTCAATAATAATAATCAAATTTCATGAAATACAACTAATTGATTTTATTTTTTTCCAAAAAATTGGGTAAAATAATAAATAAAAATCTTTTTTTTTGACAAACTTGACAACACTTTTTTGACAAACTTGTGATGCATTAATCTAGTTTTTGGCCTCACATATCAATCCCGACCATCAACATTTCTTCAAATTCAAGGTTTCTATCCGTAATCACGGATGCACGGATCCGTAATCACGGATATCCGTAATTACACAATGAACGTTTTTTAAGCAAAAAATATGAAAATTTCCTTGTTTTGACACACTTGACGATTTTTTTGACACACTTCTGACACAGATATCGAACCCATCGTCCTTTCGGCTCTTGCCATTGAGTAAACCTGTTTTCAGAAAAAAATTTTTGAAACCTGTTGAGCGGTTTTTCTAGATTTCGTCGGTTGTGAAGGCAGGGCGGCAGGTTATAACTTACATACTACATACCTTTTGATTCGCCTGGCAGATACAAGTGCTAATCAAAATTGCCTGTAAATTTTTTTTTCTACAATAAATGGTGGTTAACGTACTTTACATATCATGACTTATCACTAAAAAAATTGTAGCCTTACAGAACGATCGTTATCCAAAGGGTTCACTAGCTCTTGGACTAATACTTAGTATATCTACTGCTAAAGTGTCAATTCCATTTTCAAGCATAAACGACCTTAGATCGTTCCTTAAGGTATTCAGGGCAATCCAGAAGAAAATGTAATGCTGCATCATTCATATCACATGTTCTATATAAACCATTGTCCGCAACATCAACTCGTTTCAAAAACTCTCTATATTGACCGTTTACAGTTATAAACTGGACCTAAGGACCTGTCAGAGCAACCTTTTTTGTGCCTAAAGCAAAATTTGCATTTTTGATAAAGAGATACGTATGCCTTACCGTATCTGAGACCTCCCAATGTGTCTTCCATTCGATGAGGGGCTCCTGGTGCAGTCGCTTTTTTAATTGTTTCCTGTCAACTTTGCTGTTTCTGTTAACGGTATGGTTGCATAATTCTCTTTTAGAAAACTGTCTATGGGGATTGTTCCCGCAATTACCTGAGTCGAAGTTGAACAAATGGATTTGTAACCTCAGATGCGAAACAACATATTTTTCTGAGCGGTTAGTAACTGTGCATTATGCTTAACGTTTCTTAGATTCCACTAAAATCTTATAAATACGATACAGTGTATTTCTATCAAGACCCCACCATTCGTGAGATGACCTTCTGAAGCTGTGGAAGAGGGACTTGAATTTCTCGCATATCCGTGTAAAATGATATGACCTCCAGCCTCTCATCCAAGTCAACACCAAGGTATCTAGTTGAGCTGACCATTTTGATTTTATTTTCATTTACTTTAATGGTTGGTGGCCTTGCTCTGTCGTACTTGCCCTTTAGCTGTAGCATAACAGTTTTTTGCTCTGACAAGCTTAACTTTTTTCTTCTGCATCAGGATTTTATTTGGTTTAATGCTTCTTGAGCTCTTTCTTATAATTGTTTTCTAGAATTTCCATAGTAATTACAATTACTTTATCTGAGACTCCAATCTATCGTACTAGTATCAAAGACCATATTCAAAAGAGTTGGACCAAGAACAGACCCTTGCGGGGCATTTCTTGTAATAGTCTTTTCCACCGAATCAAGATCATTCTTAATTATAGCCTTTCTCGAATTAAGATAACTATCTAGCAACCTCAGGAGATTAGCTTGAAAGACGAGTTCAGTTAGGAAACTCATGACACTTGACCACCGTAGATTATCGAAAGCACCCGATTTATCTACGAAAATGCCAAGACAGTAGTTTTCATCAGTTGATTGGACAATTTCTATTAGTTTGCAGACTGCGTTCTCAGTAGTGCGACCCTTTCTAAGCCCGTACTGCTTATCCGACATCCCACCATTCAAATCAATGCCATTTAAGGGCGTCTTATTACGGCATGACTGGTCGATAAGATTTTGGGTCACTAAAGTCCCTATCTCTGGCTTTTGGAATTATAATAACCCGACCAATCCTCCACTCTTTAGGAAAGATGCCATATATGAGGCAACTATTGAAGAATTTTAAGCAAGTAGGAGCGAAAACCTTCCAGGACTGCAGTACAACTTCAACATCGATTAAATCCAGACCAGGAGCTTTGCCACGTTTTATACTTATCACAACCTCCTCTAGGTCATCGACTGTAAACTCTGAGATATCATGAGAGACATACGGTATTCTTCTGATCTCAGCATGCTGAAGTGAGTCCTCTGCATCATTGGTGTCAAGCAGCACCTTGGTAGAGGGACTCCATGAGCGTATGTTGTTTCCGTTCGAAGAGACGGTTTCATGCACTCTATGTTGTGCAAGTTTTCCCGTCTGATATTTATAAATCCCCATGGATCATTGTTGCCTACTAAGTTAATAAGTTAATAAGTTTAATGGAGTTTTGCTTTTTATCCGTATGGACCTTTTGCATATATTTGTTTCTAAGGTTCCTGCAAGCACCCTGTTTTACAGCCTCAGATCTGGATTACGTTCTTTCTGATACTTTCTTCTAACCTGGCTAGCCTCACTTTTGCTTTAGTTAGATCACTGGTCCTCCAGGTTGCCCCATTTGTTTTGTTGCAGTTTGATTTACGTGTTATGGCATCTTAACAAGCATATAGTATGACCTTGAAAAGAGAAGCCACTATCGTCTCACAGCCCACAATACAACAAATCTCTTCAGATTGCCTCTTGACTTGCTTAATATTTAGTACTAGATTTAAATTAAGGAGTTCCCAGTTGGTAGCATTGACTTTGAACCTATTGGTATTGGAATTATTAGCACGAGAAATGCAGACAGAACGGCTCTGAGAATGAATTATCTCAAACGCAATAGCACGATGATCACTGGAAGTCCAGCCCTCATGTACTTTTCAGTGTTTCATACGCTTTATTACATTTTGCGACACTAAGGTGACGTCTGCTGATGACTCTCCATTAGCTTTGATTTCTAGATTCGTTCGCCACAAACAAACTCTCTGCCAGCAATGAGTTTTACAAGTTTGATTGTCCAATTTTACTATACTTGCTACTTAAATTTTCTCACAACGATGATGTTTTCGAAGGACTGAAAAGAATGGCTCTGAAATGGAAAGTGAAGGCCCAAAACGTGAAGTGGGCCAGAGACGTGACAGAAAAAAGCAACCAAAGAGCCCAGAATTTCCCACCCCGGTCAGGGTAGAGAGCAACATCTTTCAGAGCAAACACTAGCTAAGATGGTGTAATTAAAGTGATTAAGGTGGCTATCCTGGATAAGGATTATACCCAGACGGAACAGGGGTTAATCGAGAGAGGGCTAGTGCACCAACCTGCGATAAAATGTGCAAATTTCATGATTGGGTTCGGTGGGATTCACTTCATACCTGGTCATGTGATGGTAGAGTTTGACGACGAGCAGAGAGTAAAATGGCACGTGTCTGTCTTACGCAAAGGCAACTCGGTAAACATTCACTTGTGATGAAATTGGTCGAAATTGGCAATCGACGGTCATAACTCCTTTATAAAATTGTCAATTTTATAAAGGAGTTATTTTTTTAAAAATCAATAGTGTGCGTTTGACAACAATTATTTTAATAAAGGAATTATTATTAATTAAATTTAGGAAATATTAATTAAATTTAATAAAGGAAGTTGTACACTTAATTTAATTTAATAAAGAAAGTTTTATTTAACAACAATAATTATTATAGATTTTATAACAAGTTTATTTTTTTAATAATATGATTTGTTATTTCAAAAGCAAATTACCGTTGTAGGTTGCTGCTGAATGGGAACGTTTAATTGAATCCATCGTTCCTTCTTTTTTTAGAATTACTCTAAGTGTTGAATCGTGTTGCCAACAATTAAAAAGGCCTTTTGAGAATCTCTGATGGAATATGTTTATGTTTCCTTTCTCTCACTATTGTTCACTGAAACAACAGTTGTTGCTGTGGGCACTAGTACATAGTGTAATACCGCATTCACAGCGACATAGCAAATTAGTAGATTTAATTTAAATCTGTGCTGTAAACACTTTTTATTCTAAAATCTTGCAACTAATTTGATATCTAGGCTTACTACCATTACAAACGATTCAAACTACAATCTACGTTTTAAACTCATATTAAATATGCCAAAATGCAAATTATACTATACTATCTACTAATTTGCTATGTCGCTGTGAATGCGGTATAATAAGTAAAATGTGATGAAAAATTCTGGAATAGAAAATATAAAAATTTAGTTTATATGGCAAGTTAAAAATTTATGTACAACTTAATATACCAATGAAAGTGAATTTTTTATTTTGTATCAACTGTTTATTTTGAATGATTCTTTTATGAGACTTCGGTAGTTTTTTCAATATTTTTGACTTACCTAATTGAAAATTAGAGGTTTTCGGTCACTTATCCTCAACTTCAGACCATGTGCATTTTTTAGATTTTTAGATCTTTATCTAGTTCTTAAACCTTTTTTCCAATTAACATTTTCCAACGATTTAGATTTGTTAAAATATTTCTGATAATTTTTTCTGGATATACATGCTTTTTTTTTACTTTGTTCATATATGGACTGAAAATATATTAAAGCAATCAGATATTTACAGATTTGTATGTAAATGGTAATATCTATCTATATAAATAAAAATGTAAATGTTCGTTTGTTCAAAATAGGTAATCTCCGAAAGTACTTGATCGAATCTTTTGAAATTTGGACACACCGTTGCATTCGAATACAGGTAAGTTTATACATAGTATTTTTTTGCGAGCATTTTGCTGGAGCAAAAAGTCGTCATCATTAAGAATTGTAGCGAATCGGGTGCTTAAGACTGAGTGTAGAGATTAAAACTTCGTTGAGAATACCGAATGGAACGCATACGAAGGATGAGCAGCAGAGAGCTGGTATTTTTCTATAGAAACACACTTCCCGGAAGGCAAAAGCGCATGTGCAGAAAACGTGAGTGAAAAGAATAGTGAAAAAGCTAGCCCAGAGAACTGAAAGGTGGGTGCCTCACTGTTTACGAATAACCGTATAATTTAAGCCAAGGAGTGGATGGAATAGTCCTAGTTCTACTTCAAGGGAGTGGAAGTGGCTGTTAACACTGCACTTCCTGGGCAGTCTTTGCGCTTGGGCATATTCCAGAACCATGGAAAACCTCAAAAGTGATATAGTTATTCTAACAGTAGGTAAGAAAGATGTCACTCAGCCGAAGTCTCATACACCCATCAGTTTAATATCATTCATGTTACAAAAGATGAAAAAGATGATCGACAACTACATACGAACCAGTACCTTGATAAAGTCACCTTTGCAAGATAGTCAACACGCGTACCAAACGGGCAGATCAACCGCAACTGCACTTTTCAGGTTGACGAAAGATTTCAGGGCAGGCGATGAACAACAAAATGGCCGCTGTCAACATTGAGGAGCATTTCATAACACCTCACATGAAGTAGTCTGGCAGACTCTAAATGAGAAAAAGGTTAATAGCACCACAATTGACTATATGTGTGAGATGCATTATCGCCAGAAGTAAGTTCGAAGAAACGCTCTGTGATATTGTATAGATGAGACTGAATCTGGAAGATACTTTCTACAAATTTGTAGAACTAAAACTCAATTTGACTAAAACTACGTTTGGACCCGTTTACAATGAAAAAATAACTCAACTTAAAATAAATAGTCATGAGGGGCTCCATAATTTAATCTGCACAGGAGACTAAATATCTTAGAGTAATTCTCGATAGCAAACTTCTTTGGAGCCATCACATGAAAGCAATGGTAAGCAAAGCCGTAAGAGCTCTGATGATATGCAACACCTTTGTTGGTAAAACATGGGAGTGCAGCGCTTGGGTGGATGTATATCATGATAGTGAATCCAGCCATCACTTACAGAACGGTCACATGGAACAAAAGAGGGCAAACGGAGGCAATGACAACATGTCCTTCTGCATCAATGGAAATGTTTTTAGGACTTGTTCCATTCCACTTGCAGATTAAGAGTGTAACTAGGAAAACCATACCGATATTTAGCATGCAGTGTATAGGTAAGAGAAAAAGTCATAGAGTCTATATATCGAGAAAGTCTTACACGGGATAATCCTTTGCTTGAGTTTTCAAAGGATGGAATAATAAAGCAGTTCAACTTCAATAGGAAATATACATTGCAGCTGTGCAAAAAAGTGGAGTGGAGCAGTGAATGCACTACGTACCATCTGGGTAACGATGTTATCAAGTGGTAAGCATATAAGTCACAAAGTGAGACAGGGGGGACCCAGGTGTATTTGGACCAAAAATTAAATACTTTGAGCACATAGGCATCTATCCCAGGGTTTTCCAGGCTGAGATATGTGCAATCAAAAGATGCGCAAACTTTTGCTTAGGAAGGAAACATAAGTATAAGAGACTTACCATCTTGTTAGATAGCAGTTAATGCGTTAAATTCATACACCATCACATTCAAAATTGTTGGAGAATGCGTGAGCAAGCTAAATAAGCTTGCTTAATAGTAACAAAGTAACAGTTTAATGGATACCTGATAATCCAGTATCGCAAGTAATGAAAAAGCAAACAAATTAGCATTCGGAGGTGTTTTAACATCTTTTATCAGACCGATTCCCTTGTGTGAACTCGGGACAAAAGGCATTCACGAACGGATGAGGGAAGTAATTATGACGGATTGGTCCAAAACCTGGCATAACGCCTAGGGTCTAAGGCAATCCAAGGAGTTAATTGGATCGTTCAATTGAAATAGACCAGTAATATACAGTAAAACCTAAGAATTCTAACAGGTCTTCTCACAGGATACTGTAAACAAAGAAAACCCTTAATAACATTGTAGTGGAGGGGAAAAAAGAATGTAGATTCTGTCTTATGGAAGAAGAAACCCTAGCTCATCTGCTCAAAAATTGTGGCTCCTTAATCTACACGAGAAGGTTTAATATGGGGGAGTATAATATTGACGGGCATGACCTGCATAAACTAAAGCCCTCTCCATATCCTGAAGGTTGAGTAAAATAAATCATTTTGGTTTCAGTACAAAGTATCACCACCGAATTTTAATCTAATCTAATCTCTAATCTTTTATACTATACATATATATATACATACATACTTGGGTTATGCAGTAAGTAAGTTTGTTTTTTTATGAAAATAAAAGATGATTTTCTTATAGTTCTTAAATATTTTATTCAATTGCATATTGTTCACTCTGGTCCCATACTTTTTGCCATCAGCATCTCACCTTTACTATCAAAAAATTGATCCAGGTGATTTTTGACCTTTTCATCTGAAGTAAAGGTTTTGACGTTCAAAAAATTTTGTATAGAGACTGGAACATATAATAATCAGAAGGTGCCAGATCTAAATAATATGGTGGGTGTGGCAGTACATCCCATCCAAGCTGCAAAAGCTCTTGACGAGTTAACAAACTTATTTGTGGTCTCGCATTATCTTGGTGGAACACAACAACTTTTATATTAATCAATTATAATATAACCTTTGGTGTTCAAGTTGAACATCCAGTTTGTTCAGCTGATGGCAGTATACTTCAGAAGTCATAGTTAGTAGATGCTGAAAAAATTATTCTTGTGAAATTCCACCAAACAAATAATATCGCAATAGTACCTTTCTTTGATAATTATCGGTTTTTGAGGTGCTTTGAGTGGGTTCATCTTTTTTACTCCATAATCTCTTGCATTTAACATTGTGTGGGTTGTCTACCCCATTTCTCTTCTTCAGTAATGATGCGCTTAAAAATGGGTCATTTTCTTGACGTCGTTGTTCATATTTTTCAGTTACTACTTCCATTTCAATTACCAAAACGCATTTCTTCAATTCCAGTTAGAAGAACTTTTAAAAACCGAAAATGATTCAGCGAAAAATTTTGGAGCAAAAATGATATTGAACAAAATATATCATGTTATACAAATCATGTTTACAAACGATCGCTGTTCAATTTATGTAATAACCCAGAAATTAATACCACTTGACCATGAAAAATGAAAGAAACAAACAAAAAATATAACAACATAAAGTCATAAGGCAAGAAATTAATTGATTTAAATCTAACAAAATAAATAAGAATTTGTAAATGTAAGAAGTTGAAGTTCATTGCAGCAGCAAAACGATACATTCATTCATTCATTCAATTAAAATCGAATTTTATGTTCAATAATATATCAAAATTTCAGAAGAAAAAAAATTCAAATGTAATTAGAGTGATTTGGAATATATTACATAATCGTGACATATTTTTATAATTTATACAAAAAATTTTAACAATAACAAATAAATATTTATGATTAATTAATTATAATTAAGGTATGAAATGTACTACTATTATTACAAAGTGCTTGATTTTATCAATTTTGAGGGGAATTTGAAGATAATTGACTGTCAAATTTATGAGTTGGTTGTTGTAATATTATTGTTTTTTTATTCGATAATCGAAGAAATTGATAGCTGGAATTTGAAGGGGTAACGGAATTTTAATTTCAGATTGCATATTTTTTTTTAATTAAAAGTGTTATGCTGTAAAATAGAAATTGTATTATTTGTTATACAAAGACACATGTCTTTCAAGACCTAGGTGCTACAACAACAAACGCTTTGAGATATTGTTGATGGTTTTTAGGAAAATAGTTTGGGTCACAACCGATAAAATCTAGAAAACCGCTGGAGGGATTTAAAACATTTTTGTTTCTAGAAATAGGTATACTCAAAGGTAACAGCCGGAAGGACGATATGTTCCATAACTGTACGGGAAGTGTGTCAAAACAAGGAAATTTGCATATATTTTGCTTAAAAACGTTCATTTTAAGTCATTACGAGTAGGAACATGTTGAACATTGAATTTGGGAGAAATCTTGATGATCGGGATTGGTATCTGAGACCAAAAACTAGATTATTGCATCATAAGTTTGTCAAAAAAATATTGTCAAGGGTGTCAAAAGAATGATTTTCATATTTTTTACTCAATGAAGGAAAAAAAGGAAATTAATTATTTGTATTACATGATATGTAACCGAACATGAAATAGGACAAGGAAATTTTTGATTTTGTTATAATTTTTGGAATATTTTTGAAATCTTGAAGAAAGTTTGTGTTTTTGATTTTGTTATAATTTTTGCGATATTCTTGGAATTTTGGAAAAAGTTTTTTGAATTTTTGATTTGGAAAAACTTTCAAGTTTTTGATAAATTTTGAGTTTTAAAAAAGTTTAAATTTTTGATTTAATATAATTTTTGGAATTATTGTATTGATGTTTCGTATGAGTTTTGTAATACATTTTTAAACAGAAATAAAAAAATACATGTACTTGAACAAAGAGTTTTATGTTTGATATGCATCGCTGACCAGAACTAAAAACAATGTCCTCATAAAAGTTTTTTGCTGAAAACTATATCAAAATCCTTAACCCAGACCAAAGTCTTGATATCTCAGAGCATGAGATTTTAGCCCTTATATATTGTCCAATTCAAACTCAAGTTTTTGTTTTGCATAGAAATATAAATTCATTTACTTCATGTCCTAGGACAAACTTTTATTATTTTCGAGACTGCATTCATGACTTTGTCTAGTTGAAGAAACAACTTTAGGTATTTGATATAAAATTACCTCTATTTTCTATGTAATCTAAAACACGACTTGTATTATTCGATTCAGAATACTCCTATTATAGATTTTAGCCCTGGGTTTCCCGTTAGTAAGAAAAAATTATTTTTTTTTTTTGCTTTATTTAAACATTTCATGTTACAAAAAGGCAAAGCCTTGAAATAGTAACAATTAATTCAAATTAAAATCAACAAAACAGAAGTACAACTAGTAAATTAGAGTAAAATAATAAAAATAGCATAATTAAATTAAACAAAATATGATTAAAATATAATAGACAGTTAGTGTTAAGAAAAGTATTTATGAAAACAAAAGCATAATCTCAACATTTAGAAAAAATTAAAGAAGTCGTACATTAATTTTGAATTTTGTTAAAGATGTTTCCAACTTTAACGGAGTAGGAAGTGCATTAAAATCAGCCAAGCCAGAAAACAAAACTGAACTTCTCCTACATTTAGTTTTCTGAAATCAATAAAGAAATCTGCATTTCTACGTGTTTGATAATGGTGGATCTCATTAGCTCTTCTTAATATAATATTATTTTTAATAAGATTATTTTTAAGTTTAAATATAAATATTAATGTTTCTGATTTACATATTTTTCTAAAAGGAATAATTTTATGGTCATACAATTTTATTGTCGGATGTAAGTTCGGCAGGAACCTAATGGTTTTTATTATTCTATTTTGAAGCACTTCTAAACAGTGAATCCTTGATTGTGTAGCAGAATTCCATAAAGGATTTAGATAAATCAAATGCGAAACAAAATGGGCATGATAAAGGGACCATAGCGTATTTGGGCTAACCAAATGACGAATTCTTTTCACAGCAAATATTAAAGGTGAAACTTTTTTTGTGGTGTTTTGAATGTGTTTCTCCCAATTTAATTTAAAATCGATTGTTAGGCCAAGGTAATTGTAAATTTCAACAGATTCAATTACATTATTATGAAGCATAGGTAAATTATTAATTAAATCAGAACATTTAAATAGCATGAATTTTGTTTTATTTATATTTATGTTTAAACGAATCGAATTGAACCATGAATCTAATTTCAAAAGATCTTCCTGAATAGCTGGAATCAAGTCAGTATGATTTTTGCAGGCATACATGAACGCAGAATCATCTGCATAGCACTGTGCTTTTCCTTTAAGAGAAAGATCAAACACGCCATTAATCATTATATAAAAATAAAATAAAATTGGTCCCAAAATAGAACCTTGAGGGACACCAGATTTAATAAGCTTCAAGTCACTTTTCGTATCTCCAATTTGCACAAATTGCATACGGTTACTTAAATATGATCGAAAAATGCTAATATCTGGCTCTTTTATTCCTAAATCAAATAAGCATTGAAGCAATAATTCATGATCAATGGAATCAAAAGCTTTAGATATATCAACAAAAAGCAATGCAACATAAAGACCATTACTAATATTTTTTTGTACAAAATCTATCATATGAACACAAGCAGTTAAAGTGCTTGACCGACTTGCAAAACCAAATTGCTGAGGATGAATTATTTCATTGGCAGTTAAAAAAGTTTCAAGACGAGCTAACAAAACTTTTTCAAATATTTTTGAAACACTGTTCAAAATTGAAATTGGTCTATAATTTGACATATTTGTTTTTTTCCAGATTTAAATAATGGAAGAACCTTGGCTATCTTTAAATTATCCAGGAAATTCACATTTCTCTAAGCAAGAATTTATCAACTTTTCTAGTGGATTAATTATATCATTAATTTGTTGTTTTAAAAATCTAGAAGATATACAATCAGCACCGTTAGCAGCAGATAAATTTAGACCCTTAATTATAGATTCCAACTCAACTGCACTAGTAGGCGTAAGATAAAAGTTGATACCTTTTTTCGGACTACAGGGTGTCAAATTAGAAAAATTGCAAACTGAAAATTGTTGATTATGTTTTGATCCTACCTCAATAAAGTGTTCGTTAAAAGCATTTGCAATTTTAATTGGGTGCGTTAGTTCTATGTCTTTTTTTTTAATTTTTGTAATGACTGATTGCTTATTACTTTTGTTATAAATTAGTTCATTTACAATTTTCCACAAATAACTAGGATTAGCAATATTTTTAGAAATGAGACTATTATAATAACTTTTTTTGGCATTCAAGCACTCTACTTTTAAATTATTTCTATAAAATCTAAATTGAGAAATAACATATTGGTTGTCAGGAAATTTCAATCTCAATTTATAAAAATAGTCCTTGATTTTTTTAATCCTCAGCAATTTATCACTAAACCAGGGATTTACAAATTTTTGACGTGATTTGGAATTTGGAATTAAGACTGTATTGTTTTGAATGCAGTTTTGGGTAACATCACTGAACTCCGAAAAATTTTGTACTTCATTTATCTGATCTTTGTACATAGAGGCATTGTTAATGGAAAAATAATCAATAAAACTTTTTGAGTAAATTGTTGGGGTACGTTTAGATTTATTAGCAAGGCAAAAACGAAGCTGTAACATTCTGTGATCCGAAAGATCACAATCGGTAATTGAAATTTCAAAATTTTTAATGATATCAGTAATCACATGATCAATTGTTGTACAACTTGTGTTAGAAACTCTAGTTGACATTTTCGTATCCAAAGAATTTAAATACATAAATCCGCAGCTGGTTATTAGATTACAATACTGAATAACAACATTATCATCTTTGTCTTGCAAATTAAAATTGAAATCACCCATAATTATTGAATTTTTTAGGTTCAATATATTATTTTCAAATATATTTAAAAAAGTTGCAACGTCAGAACTAGGTGACCTATAAACACCAACCAAATTAATATGTAAATTTGAAAGATTAATTACGATATACTCAATATTATTTATAGAAGAACTAGCAATGAATGAAGATTGAATAGATTCATGGACAAACACAGCGCATCCACCGCCAATATTTGAATCTCTATTACTGAAGTAAGAATTATATGAATGTAAGTTGTAGAATTTGTTTTCATTTTCATATATATAAATTTCCGTTAAAATTATCACATGGACTAAATCAGAATAAGAATTTAATATTACTTCAAGATCCTGTAATTTATGACGAAGACTTCTGATATTAAGATATAGAATGTTGAGATTATCTTTGTTCTTGTTTGATGAAAATAAATTTAAGTTAGAGTATTTTGAAACAATATTAGGATATAAAACTAATGAATTTGAATTCATTAAAAGAAAAAATTTAAATTAACAAATAAAATAACACCAAATAATATATGAAACTTGTAGAATAATACTTAATTTATTCTTCGTTTGTTCCTCTTTTAGTATTATTTTTCAATGCTTCTATGTCCTCAACATTACGAATAATTAGTATCTTAGAATCAGGTTCCTTGCGAACACACACTTGGTTGTTATAGCCAAACCAAGCAAATTTATAATTATAATATTTTAGTTCTTTAGCCTTGTTAAGTAAATTCTTGTTATAAACAGAGAGATATGAGTTAAAATAAATCTGACGTTTAATTTCATGTTGTTCTCTAGTTACTTCATTTAATTTTATGGAATTTTTGACACTAGGGTAATACTTTTCAGTGTATATTGGACCATATTGCTTCTTTCTAGCCATAATTTGTTTTTTGACACTAGTATTCACAAATTTTACCAAAATTGTGATACAATTCGAGAATTGCCTTGCATATTTGAATTCACTTTGTTCGAATCAGAAGATTTTTGCAACCGACCAGCCTGTAAAACATCTTCTTTTTTAATAGGAATATCCAGATCAGCAACAAGTTTTGTAACTGTTTCAACAATATCTTCTTTTATAATAACAGGAACACCCATAACAAGGAGATGATCATCAAGTTTTTCTTGATTACAAACTTCCAAACGATGTTCCAGATCCATTACCTTTTTATCAAGAAATTCAATTGCTTTTGAATATTAGAAACATTTTTTTAATTTCATCAACTTTTTTATTTAAAACATCCATTTGATGAGAAATATATTTTTGCGAATCGATAACGACTTGAATGTTGTCCGTAGAACTAATATTATTTACATCAACATCATCATGTGAGAATTCATCATTTTGGCTATTACCGGACTGATTACATGAATCAGAACAGAACCATTTAGAGTTAGACAAGGATTTCAACTCATTGTATTTCCCACGGAAATGGAAACACATTCAATATGAAATTTATTATTACATGATGAACAAGCTACTTTTTTATCTTTTTTGGCTACTTTTTCTGAACACATCGAGCATGATTCATTTTCAGAACTTAATTTCATGAAACTTGAATGGATATTTACATTTTTCTTTAATTGAAATCTTGTTTGCCTCGAATTAGACATATCGATTATTCGAAAATGGCTTTAAAACCCTAATTGTGTAATTCAAACAGTTTTCAATTTACTACAAAATTTTAGTAATGCAATACCTATAAATTAATAGTGGTCTTCAACAATTTCTTCTAAATTTGTACAATCTTTTGTAATTTAAATATTAATATTTTCACGACAAACTTTTTTGCAAACTTATTCTTTCGCCTACCGCGATGCTTTTTTTGGACATTTGATTTGGACATTGTATTAATTGTTTCATTTGGTATTTTAGGTTAGCCAGATTAGGTTAACAAAATACCGTATTTACGTCGTAGTTATATTAGCATATATGTACAAGGTAGTGTGAGATGTCACTTACCACAAACAATAGTACATATAGTGAAATGACACCAGGAAAAGAGAAATCTTAATGGTGCTGTGGTAAATGAAGTCTATTCAGCCAACAATATCAGCGTCAGATTAGTTACGGAGTAGTCCTTGATGATGCCAAACTATTGCTTGATCTAAGAAATGAGGCTCCATACAACTCTTTATGTGGTTGTAGGAAATAGGTGCGGTTTTAAAAGCTTTCTATGCGTTCTTGTGACATATACATATTGTTATTCCTATTATACAAAATTACTTTTTGTTTAAAGAAAGTCTTGATCAACAAACATTTGTTATACATTTTAAAAACTGGTTAATTACAAAGGTAATAAATAATTTTAATTCCAAAGAACGCCCTATTTCACTTTTTAAAGCTAGTAAATTCGGTTGTGTCATAAACTGTAGGAAGTTGACGAAATATTTTGAATATAAATTTTAATTAAAACACTTGTTTTTAATTCCACAATTATTATTAAAATAATGATTGCATATTTTTTATTATCAATTTCCTTCAATGCATTTCAGTTGTTACATAACTATTAAAACGGTTACAGATTCAAAAATGCATTGAGCAAAAACTTATTTAAAAAATAAATTATATTTGAAACTAATAAGTAAAATTACTTTGGTCTGAAAGACCTAAGTATTACATTCATGAGCTAAAAGTGAAATTCTTACCCCCACTTTTTTGGGATTGAGACCTACTGATTCTAAGAAAGCAAAAAATATGTATGTCTGTCTGCCATAACAGCCGACGAAATCTAGAAAACGGCTGAAGAGATTTGAAAAATTTTGAATTCTAAAAATAGATACACTCTAGTAAGAGCCGAAAGGACGATGTGTTCGATAGCTGTACCAGGAGTGTGTCAAAAATCGTCAAGTGTGTCAAAACAAGGAAAAATGCATACATTTTGCTTAAAAAACGTTCATTTGAAGTGAAAATGAGTAGGAACAAAGAATGTGGAGAAATCTGGATGGCCGGGATTGGTATGTGAGACCAAAAACTAGATTATTGTATTATAAGTTTGTCATAAAAATGTTGTCAAGTGTGTCAAAAGAAAGATTTTTATTTATTTTTTTACCCAATTTTTTGGAAAAAAATAAAATTAATAATATGTATGACATGTAATTTTGTTATTATTTTAGAGAAATATGGCATTATAAGTTTGTCAAAAAAATATTGTCAAGTGTGTCAAAAAATGATTTCATTTATTTTTTTAGCCAATTTTTTGGGGAAAAAAATGTAGCTGTTTTTATGACGTAAATGTAATTGAAAATGAAATTGGAGCTGGAAATTTTTGAATTTTTTATAGTTTTTGAAATATTTTTTGAATTTTGAAAAAAGTTTGTAATATTGATTTTGTGATAATTTTTGCAATATTTTTAGAATTTTGGAATAAAGTTTTAAATCTTGTTTTTGATTTTGTAAGAATTTTTGGAATATTTTTAGAATTTTGAAAGATTTTAAATTTTTGATTTCATTATAACTTTTGGAGTTTTGAAAAAAATTTCAATTTTTGATTTTGTAATAATTTTTGCAATATGTTTGGAATTTTGAAAAAAGTTCGAATTTTTAAGAATTTGTGAAATATTATTTGAATTTAGAAAAAGTTTAAATATTTGATTTTATTCTAATTTTTGGAATATTTTTGGAATTTTGAAAAATGTTTCAATATTTGATTTTGTTATAATTTTTGCAATATTTTAAAAGTTTAAAAAAAAAAAAATTTGAAATTTATACATATTTTTAGAATTTTGGAAAAAGTTTCAATTTTTGATTTTTTAATAATTTTGGCAATATTTTAAGAATTTTGGAAAAAGTTTGAATTTTTAAGAATTCTTGACATATTATTGGAATTTAGAAAAAGTTTAAATATTTGATTTTATTTTAATTTTTGGAATATTTTTAGAATTTTGAAAACAGTTTCAACTTTTGGTTTTGTTATAGTTTTTGCAATATTTTAAAATTTTGATAAAAATAGAATTTTTGAATTTTATATATATTTTTAGAATTTTGGAAAAACTTTCAATTTCTGATTTTGTAAGAATTTTTGGAATATTTTTCGAATGAATATTGGAAATGTTTGAATTTTTAAGAATTTTCGGAATATTATTGGAATTTAGAAAAAGTTTAAATATTTGATTTTATTCTAATTTTTGGAATATTTTTGGACTTCTGAAAAAAGTTTGATTTTATTTAATTTTTACAATATTTTTGGAATTTTGAAAGAAATATGAATTTGTGATTTTGTAATATTTTCTCGAAACGCTAAAAGGAGAGGTTTTTGAGTAGTTTGCTGATTGTATCATCTTTTCACTAAATTTTGTTAATATATGATCTGTTATAATTTTTCGGCCACGTATTGATGTTTCGTGTTAGTTTTGTTATAAATTTCTAAAGAGAGATAAAAAAATACTTGTACAAAGAGTTATGTTTGATATACATCGCTGCCCAAAACTAAAAACTAAAATGTCCTCATAAAAGTTTTTTGCCGAAAACTATATCAAAATCCTTAACCCAGACCAAAGACCGAAAATATTACAAAATCACAAATTCATATTTCTTTCAAAATTCCAAAAATATTGTAAAAATTAAATAAAATCAAACTTTTTTCAAAAGTCCAAAAATATTCCAAAAATTATTACAATTTTTTTATTAATCTTTGATTAAACTTTTTCAAAAATTCTGAAAATATTGAAAAAATTATAACAATATCAAAAATTGAAACTTTTTTCAAAATTCCAAAAATATTCCATAAATTAGAATAAAATCAAATATTTAAACTTTTTCTAAATCCTAATAATATTCCAAAAATTCATAAAAATTCAAACTTTTTCCAAAATTCTAAAAATATTGCAAAAATTATAACAATATCAAAAATTGAAACTTTTTCCAAATTTAAAAATATTATAATAAAATCAAAAATTTAAAGTTTTTCAAAATTCCAAAAATATTTCATAAACTATAACAAATTCAAAAATGTCACATTTACATCGTACAAACAGCTAAATTTTTTTTTTCCAAAAAATTGTCCAAAAAAATAAATGAAATCATTTTTTTGACATATGTACTTGACAATATTTTAATGCAATAAAATTCTCAATAATAATAATATTATGATCATTACATTTCATGTCATTCAAATAAATAATTTTATTATTTTCTAAACAAAGAAATGATAATCTTTGAAATTGCCATAATAATAATAAAATTTCATGTCATACAAATAATTAGTTTTATTTTTTTTCCAAAAAATTGGGTAAAATATTAAATAAAAAGCTTTCTTTTGACACACTTGACAACATTTTTTGACAAACTTATAATGCAATAATCTAGTTTTTGGCTTCACATACCAATCCCGGCCATCAAAATTTCTTCAAATTCAATATTTCTATTCCTAATCACTTAAATTGAACATTTTTTAGTAAAAAATATACAAATTTCCTTCTTTTGACACACTTGGCGATTTTTGAAGTGAAAACTTCTTTAGCCGCGTTATGAAATTTTCTATGGAATAAAATTTGTATATTCGCGTCATCAAGTTTTATATGCATTTTCGAAGAACAAAAATGTATTTTTTAAATCATTTCTATCTGTAAATCGTTAAATCATTTCTTTCTTAAATCTATCTATCATTTCTTAACGTTTCAAATTGCGTTGTGGATATCGTGCTCGACTGATGTTCTGCAGGTAGCGAGCTCAATTCCGGGTGTGGTAAACATTTTTTTATTGTTTTTATTTTAATTTTTATTAAATGCCATTAAAATTATTTTTTTTTATTCATGAATTCATACAAATAATAAAAATTTCTTTATACGAATTTTAAAAAATTGTTGTATAACGCAGTTTTTTAAAGTTATATTGCCACTGTCTTTTGCAATTTGCATTCGAGTCATCATGCTAAATAAATATTGAATATATATAAAATTGAAAGTATGTCTGTTTGTCCTTTATGCATTAATACAGTAATCATCATGAAAATTTGGGAAGTTGTTGTGCACACTCAATTTGCTTTTTATTTAAATATCGTTTTAAAAGGTAGTTTGCTTGATCAATGTTTTTTTTGTTGAACATAATTGTTATGAAATTAGAAATAACGTAGGAAAGATAGTATAACCTTAAACAATTACATTTGTATAACAAAATTATATGTGTTGAAATTTAACATGATGTTACAAATTTTATCATCTTCACCAAATGTGTTGTCAATTTGGAATTGTATATAATACATGTTTCTAAAATTAAGTGAAGACTTAATACTTGTAACTTGATACTTGATAACATCGATTATATCGATTTTAAGCTCACAATTACGAGACGGAAATTGCATAAATTCTATACAAAGAAGCATAGCTTATGTATGATTAAACATGGATGGCAATCATGATAAATAAAATAATTAAAAATAGTGGCACTTAACCGATAGTGATTTGTAAACGGCAACAATGCGCATTAATACCAATGAATTAGCTTGTAAAATTTAAACTTGTTGATCTATGGGTGTGACAACCACGCGTACTTAAGTCCCTGATATTGGCATATGAGTTATCTTGAGATATCGTATACCACTGGCAATAGCAATGCAATCTCATTAGCCAAAGTGATATCTTAGGGGTGCTGGTGGAAGAAGTATTTTCAATCAACGAAATTATCCCTTACTCTAAGTTATGGAATATTCTTTGATGACACACTATTATTTTAAAATAAAATGTGTTTGGTAGTATAAATTACAAGGTGAGTCACAACAACACACGAAACACTTTTAAGAACAAAGTCCCGCAACAACATGCTTTCTAAGGTGTTGATAGACGCAAATTTTTATATGATATGTTTTGAATATTTTAAATATAAAAATGTATATAATAGTTGCTTGGAATACTGATAGATGTGAAACCCAGAATAATTTTAATGATTTTAATTTACAAATTCTAAAGTTTTGATTTGCGATTCTACAATAATTGGAAGATACAAAAAACACAGCTGTTTCACAGATTTAAGTTTTCACTTCTGTCGGCAGTCCTTGACTTGCCTTCTTTTTTTTTTACGGCTCTTTCTATTGAGTAAACCTATTTTAGGCAAAAGCATTTTTGAAATCTGTCCAACGGTTTACTAGATTTCGTGGGTTGTGACGGCCGGCAGACAGACATACATTCTTTTTTTTGCTTTTTTAGAATCAGTAGGTCCTAAAACGTCGAGAAATGTCAAAAAAAATGGGGGCAAAAATTTCACTTTTGGCTCATGAATGTAATAGACTGAGAGCCAGTGACCGGCAGACTTACGGTATTTTAGCAAACTCCATATTGATGTTAGGTATAGTTTTTCACCTGTCGTAGTTGAAATGGGTACACTCAGAGAATTTTGTTAGTAAATTTAATAACCGCCCGTTTTAAAAATGTGGAATAAGTTATTTTATCAATCTAATAACGATTATTATTAAAGTAATTGCCACATTCGTTCGATTAATACTTTTTGTTATTATTTTAACAAAAATGTTTATCAAAATAAAAATACGGTCAATATTATTAAAAAAATCACAACGGTTGATTAAACTAATAACCAATTCTTATTAAAATGATGAATTCAGACAATCAAATAAAAAATTATGTGATTAACGTAGAGCTATTAAAATAAAAACATAAATTATTATTTTTGTAGTTAATTTTAATAACCATTTTATTAGATTAATCATCGACGTTTTTACTTTCAAAACGTAGGTTATTAAATCAATAATAGTATACATTAATCTTACTTTAGGTTATTATTTTTAATAACGATTAATAAAATATTGGTAAGAATCACAGTTTATATCCAGACGCTGAATAAACAACTTTAAAAAATATTTAAAAGTTTTGTGAAAAGTTAAAAGTGTTAAGAAAATTGAAAAAGTAAGATTATTTTATTAAACGATAACGTTTGGTATGTGAAACTTTGTAAATTTTTGTACTGTCTATGGTGTGGTAAAAAAAATTGGTTTTTCAGTTCCTGAAGCAGATTCATCAGACAGAACATGTAGAAATTTTGTTCGATGAACAGAGTAGTTAGGCTAAAATTGAGTCTGCATGGGACAGGACTAAACAACTGAGACTCAGCGACATTTCAAAATTAAAATCAACTTCGGAAATTTTAACCAAATGTAAGCAATTTAAATTACCGCTTGGTTATAAACTGGTAGTTAATAATTCAATATTAGTATATTTCAATAACATTTTAATTATAATTATAATAATATATATATAATAATTATAATTAATTATAATAATATTCCTTTTAAAATTTTCAGATAGACATTTATTTTAAAGCAATGTTTCCGAAAGCCAGCGATTTTGGTTGTAAATTACCAACCATTTATTCAGAAAACTCAGCCCATTTTTGAAGAACAAATTAAAGATGAAAAGTTAAGAGAGATGGTTGAAGAACTTCGCAATACAGAGAATATGACAGAAAGTAAGTTTTTCAAATTTGGTTTTTGGCTCCAAAAACTTGAAAATCACATACAACAGAAGCAGAATTCCATTCAAATTTTACAGCAACAGAATTTTTTGCTGTCAAATTTGTATGAAATTCTGTTTCTGTTTCTGATGTATTTGAATACCCGGCTATAAGCTAAAACGTTGTTTTTGGACATGTCATTTGTAATTTTTTTGAGTGAAAACAATTAAACCTATCCAATGTTAGATTCTGTAATAATATAATATTTTCTGTTTTATATTATTTAGATTGTATTCTGCTATCAACTATGTATTTACTGCACAGGATACTCCGTCAAACCAACAAAACTTTATAGCACAAAATTTATAAGAAATACACTGTTCGATATTCTTAAAACAGTTTTGCCATTATAGGCGAAACTGTTCAAAATGATGAAGAGATGTTACAAAAGTATTCCGATAAAAAATTACCAATTCAGCCTCTTTTGTTAATTAGTGGGTCTATAATAAAGCCAACTAGTATGCTTTGATAATGTACGGTATGAAGTTTATACAACATGGAATAGTAGATTCTTGTATGAGCTTAGAATAAAGGCAATTCTTCACGAGGATGAAGTTTCCCGAAACGAGCGTAGCGTGTGGAGGAAATCCTCAGAGTGAAGAATTGCCATCATCCCCAGCGAATACAAGATGCTATTTTATCCACGACTGTAAAATATTTCGTTTAATTTCCAGTTTTCATGCAAAAATTTATATCGCCATATTGAAATAAAAACATCAAAGATAGCGAAAAACAAAACAAGTTTGTTGTTTAATTTGTTAGGGGAATATTTAATAAACTCTAGAGCTGTTAAAGAATTTTAATCAAATTCACTAGTTGTGGAATGAATACAATTACAATGGAAGACATACGCATGGAAAGCATATATTCTTTAGTCGTGGATAAAGTAATTGATGTGTGCTTCAAAATATTTTTTCTATGCGAAAAGTCGATTCACTAGTGACAAAGAATAACAAATTATAGTTGCTATAGTTTTTCATATAATTTTATAAAGTATTTTAAACAACGTAACCATGAAAAAATAGAATATGATTTTTGAATGTTTTGTTGTCGATTTATAACTTTATAATTTATAGTAAATATCGATTATATATATACTATCATAGAAAAAATTGCATTTCCTACGCGAGATAAAAACGTTTTTCGTTCGTAAATATGTCTCACTCGACGCTAACGCGTCTCGTGAACATATGTTTACTCAAAAAACAATGTTTTCATCTCTTGTAGGAAAATATACTATTATTTATTCAACTTTAAATATCCGCAATCAGCAACCAATTTTGGAATTTTATCCAAAAGTATTTTTATACATTGAAAGGTGATAAAGAAAGAGCATATAATTCGGTCAATTTGTTGATTGATTTGTTAAATTCAAATCAATAATATATATTATTAGTTTAGCTATGTAAATTTATTTTTTAATTAATAAAAAATATAGTAAAATATAATAAATATTACTATATTTTTTATTTTATATACGCACATAGACTCCTTTTGTTCTTTTAATTTTTGTCACATATAAATTTGAAAATACTTTAAAGCAAAATTATGAATTATTTTAAAATTAAAACTGTGAAATATAAATACTTTTTTTTTTTTTTTTTTTTTAATAAGAAGTGTTGTGTAGTAGGAATTACAAAATGTGTCACAACAACACATAGATACCTTTTAAGACGTAGGTCCCACAACAACATGCGTCTTGAGGTATAGGTGGACGCTTTTTTTAAATCTTTGTGGATTGAAAGCACTCGAGACTATTGATTCGGGCAAAGCATTCCATGTGTACGATGTACGCACAAAGAAATCTCTTTAAGACCTTAAGAATTAATGAAAATAATTGAAATAAATAAAATCGTTAATAAAAAATGTATGCTCTCTTTTATTTAAAGAGTGTAAAATATAAGTTCCATTATTAATTTAATAAGTTTCATTATTAATTTAATAACATCTTATTATTGATTTAATAAGAACCTTATTATGAGTAGCTATATAATAGCTTGGACCTTTTATACCAATAGTAACAAAACAAAAAAAAAAAAAGGAGATTACTCCCGGGATACGGATTGTCCCTGCACGAATCTTAAATTTGGGAATCTTTTATATCTGGAAACTTTATCCTAACATTCCCAGGAAAAAATAATTAAACAAAAATTAATATATCTGAGTCTAAAATACCTTAAATTAACTGTTGATTGGTGGACCCCATTCACTTCCAGTATGATTTCCTATTTCCAAAGTTTAATTTCCAAAACTCAGCAGCATCTGATTTTGTCATACGAAATTGATCACCAGCAAAAAATCCATTTGGAAATATAGCTTTTAATTCACTTAACATATGTGCAAAAAAACCAGACTTAATTTTGTTAAATTCCTTCGATAGTGAGAATTTTCATCAAACATCTTTTCTTTACCTTCCTTAAATAGTTTTATAGCTTGTTTACATTTTCTCATTAAATTATTTGTAAATATATTAAAATGTTCATTTGTGTGTAATATATGCATTTGATCCTCACATTTAGAATAAATCAAACGTAATCTTTGATATGTATCAATTTATTATTTTATTTTTAATTCCAGACACTTATAATTAAAAACACACTATTCAAACTTTCATAAAACATTTTTGTGTTTAAATATAACATTACAAAAATTTGTTTTTGATATAATTATCAATGAACTTATTTTTTTCTAAACATGATTGCATGAAAAAACTTTGACTAGATGTGATCAAACTTTTAACATCGAAAACTCATTCAAAACCACAAAATGTGATTTTTGATTTGACATCTTCTAATGAAAATCAAAATCGTGTAATACCAAAGATTCAGCAAAAATTAGTAACGACATCTGTTCGTTAGAATTGGAAATAAAATTGAGTACGTTCGTTTGTTTTTTATAGTATATTCGAAATTTAACTAGCCGTTAAGTATTAGCAAATTTTAAAATTATTATCAATGTAAAAGTGAACTGAAACTAATGAAATAAACTTTTATTGAATTAGAAAAAGAAGATGAATTAGTTTTATTGTTGTTTAGGCGAACATAGCGGACGTTACACCATGAATTCAAGGTAAAAATCAAGATATTTACCCTTGAAATCACAAAAACGTCGTCACCCCCTCTACGTCAGAAACCATCGAACTACTTCCCACAACTAATCTGTATCTGGGATCGAGATACCCACAGTCACTGGCGTCAAGACCGATGACCGGTTCCAACACTCATGAAGTCCCTAGGAACTTCACTGAGTACTGAGACCGACCATCCATCCGAACGTCAGCACTATGGACACCCCGATACGACCAGTAAGCATAACACGGGAGATGTGAACCCCAGAGACAACAACCTGACAGAGGAACTACCCTACTTAACGAAAAGACATCATTCCCTGATGTCTTTCGCGTGATGGACTCCAAGATTCTTACCGCTCATATCTGTGCACTCATAGAGTACATTTCCAATCTTAGTCTTAATCATTGCAGGTAAGAACTTTGGAGCCAATTTTGCCGAGAATTTTTTTGTAGCGTCACTCAAATGATGTTGCCGTACAAACACACGTTGTTGTGGTTGAAAAGTCCGTAGTTTAGATCGCAGATTATACTGATGTTGCGATTTTTTGAAGGCTGCTTTTAAATTTTGTTGAACCCGGTTCCTGAGCAGAGTCAAATGATCAGAGCGTTCTAATTCCTCACCAGCATCTTCACCAAGCTGGTGTAGTGATCTCAACAATTGGTAAGTATTTCCATCCGATATTGGATGTTGACCAAATAATAAATAGTACGGTGAGTACTTGGTAGCTGAATGTACTGCTGCCCGCAGTGCATATGCGATTTCACCAATTTGTGAATCCCACTTGGTGTGTTGACCTTTTATGAACGCTCGAATTGCTGCTAGAACTGACCTTTTGACCCGCTCTGACGCGTTGCTTTGAGGACTATAGACACCGGTCCTAATGTGTTTAATGCCGAAATCTGACAAAAGACTTTGAAAGTTCCTACTAGTGAACTGTTTGCCATTGTCACTGTGTAGAAACTCTGGTACCCCATATGTAAGAAACACTTCATTCCTCAGAATGGTGAATTTGCGTTTCTAAGTGGTTTCAGTAGTACAAACTTCGTAGCATGATCCAGAACTATCAATAACACCGTATTCCCAAGTGTAGAACGAGGATACGGTCCCAAAAAATCTATATAGACTCTCTGCCATGGACGTGCTGTTTCGAATTGATATTGCATCGGAGGACGCAATATCTGATTTGTGGCTTTTGTTTGTTTACATGTGTCGCAGGACACAACATAGTTGTGTACCTGTGACGCCATGCCCGGCCAGTAATAAAGACGTCGAAGTAATTCTAAAGTCTTTTTAACACCTCCATGAGCAGCAGTACTATCATCATGATGTTTCTGAATCATGTTTGAAGTCATCGGTTTTGGTACCCAGAGTTTCCACACAGGAACATCGTTAGGTATTGCATCAGGTCTTGGCTCAATACGTATGTATAGCTTATCATCCACGACTTTAACAGATGGAAAGTCCTTGGGTGATGATTGAACTTTAGCTATCATATCCGTATATTCCTTGGGCCGATAACCTTCATTGTCGATTTTGATGTCGTTAATGTGATGTGTTAATGCTTCCGTCAATTCCTCGTGTGTATCGTCATAAAGACGAGATAGAGCATCAGGGACTATATTTTGGGTACCTTTTTGGTGGACAATGGTAAAATCCATATGTTGGAGTTTTAGGCTCCACCTAGCCAAACGACCACTCAAGTCTTTCTGTGACATAAGCCACTTCAGACTTGAGTGATCAGTCACAATTGTAAATCGGTGACCTTCAACATAGCCCCTGAATTTCTTCACACTCAGAATTGCCGCAAGACATTCAAGCTCAGAAACCGAATAATTTCTCTGAGCTTTATTTAATTTCTTCGACATGAAGGCTATCGGACACTCTTGTCCGTCAGTATCAACCTGATACAACACACTACCTATCCCTGTCAAACTCGCATCGCATCTAATAAAGAATTCTTTATTATAGTCAGGGTTTATTAGAACTGGTGCTGTAGTCAGCAATCGTTTTAAATTTTCGAAAGCAGCTTGCGCTTCCAATGTCCATTTCAATTTCCCAGAACTTTTCTTTAATAAATCCGTTATCGGTGATACCACGCTTGCGTAGTTTGGTATAAAACGTTGGTACCAACCAGCCATTCCCAATAGTCTACGTATTTGTTTTACTGTAGATGGAGCTGGGTACTCTGCTACAGCTCTTACTTTGTCAGGGTCTGTTCGAAGACCATCTTCACCAACCAAAAATCCCAAGTATTTCACCTCTCTCAGAACAAATTTACTTTTCTTGAGGTTTATTGTTAACCCAGCCGCTCTTAACAATGAAGAGACTTTGGACAGCAATTCCATATGTTCCTGGAACGTGGAAGAGACTACCAATAGATCATCTAAATAAACAAAGACATTTTCGTGATATTGATGTGGTATCACTTTGTGCATTAGCCGACACATTGTCTGGGGAGCATTGCACAATCCAAAGGGCATAACCCGGAATTGATACAATGGACGACCAGGCACTGTGAAGGCTGTCTTGTCTCTAGATGCTTCTGCCAGAGGAATCTGCCAGAAAGCATCTTTGAGATCAATACTTGAAATGTACTTTGTGCTATTTAGACGACCTAGTAAGCCATCAATCAAGGGAAGTGGGTAAGCGTCCTTTTTAGTTAGTGAATTGACACGACGGCTATCAATACATAATCTGTTTTTACCAGATTCTTTTTGTACCAAAACCACTGGCGAGCACCAAGAACTGTTACTCTCTTCGATCACGCCCATTTGAAGCATTCGGTCGAGTTCGGCATAAACCTTTAGTTGAACAGCCGGCGATGTGGGATAATGCCTCTGTTTAACAGGTGCACTATCACCAACATCGATGACATGTTCAACCAAAGAAGTCTTTCCGAGTCCAGACACTTCAAATGACGGGAAAGAATCCTTGATCATATCCAGTTCATGTTGCTGATCAGTGGTGAGGTTGTGTGTATTTAAAGTTATTGGCTCTGTACGAGTCAGTTCACTAACAAAAGAAGGAATAATACCGAATTTCTCCCAGAAATCTATGCCCAGGTAGAGCTCTTCTCGTAAACCAGGGACTATATGGAACCGCATTGGTTTAGTGGAGCCATTCACAGTTATTGGAATTTCAATGTAACCTAAAATTTTATTTGCAGTACCATCCGCCGTACGAATACACGAAGTATATTTACGGTAGGTTGTACCTGATGATTCCAATAATTCCAAGGAATTTCTTCCAAGTATAGTGATTGACGCTCCACTATCCAATAGTCATGAAATATGTTTGTCCAAAATCTTTATTGTTAGTCGCGGCCGAGGATCCTTTGTTTCTGAAAGGATAGATGAAATACATGCTTTGCGAAATAATTTCCTCATCCTCCAATATCTAATGTTACGTTCCAGACGTCTAAAATACGTTCGATGTAATGATGGGAAATTAAATGTATTTGATGATTTTATTTGGTTTTCTTGAGTGGTGGAAGATCGTCCTGCGTCGCTACATCTTTCGTCGCTTTCTTCGTGCTGTTGTTCGGACTGTGTTGAATCCATCGTTTCAATATATCCATGTCGTTCTAGTTCAACATCCACCTCATAATCATCCACTTGCTGTAGCTCGCTAATTCTTAAATTTGATGTTCTGGTCGGAACTGGTGTGGACCACAAACGTTCAAACTTCTGACATAAAGTCCGAAGTTCATCAATTGAATGTATTGTTGCTGCTAGTGTAGCATTTTTGAGCTCCACACTCAGTCCCTCCCGAGCAATCTCTAGCATTTCACGATCAGCAAATGGACGTGCTAAGCGACGGTTTAACGAACCAATCTCCACCAGATACTCATATACGCTCTCCTTTGACTTTTGTTTGCGGTTCAGAAGAACTCGCAAGATCGCCTTATCATCAGTGAGCGTACCGAAGGTTTGTAGGAGTCCCTCCCTTAACACTGGATAGGTCACCACCTCATATTCATGAGTTAAATTCAGATAGTATCTGTCGGCAGCTCCCTTGAGATACCGTGGAACGATAGACCTAAGGTCGTCCCAATTCACACGGTCCCTCCTGGCAGCCGCCTCCACTCTATGAATAAACTCATGAACATCAGGAGAGTGACCATCTCCTGTGAAGGTTGGAACCCAATTTGAGTCATAACGACTCAAATTGTTCCCATGAACCCCTCGGTACTCCACTGGTGCTAACGCTGGAGCCGCGTCACGCCATGCCTGAGGAGGTTGGTTGTATGGTGGTGGTGCTGTAAGTGGAGCTTGTGGATATAATGGTGGTGGTTGTACCTGTGGTACTGATGGATAATTCAATGATAATTGCGTGATAATGATAATGTGTTCAGCTTGTAGTGATGGACCCAATTGTGGTATTGCAAAGTCCTCTGCCCAATTGTTCCCCCTGAAGTTCACACCCCGAACCAGACATTCGATCTGTAGTTCGGTGGGTTCCAAACCATAGAACGGATGGTCAACGTCTAGTTGGTTTGACATTTTGATGGTAAAACCCGTAAAATTATTACCTCGCAAACGACAACAATATAAAAACCAATTCCCCAAAAAAATGTAGTTAGTACGATGGAAAAAATGAAAAACGCAAAAACGAAAAAAAAACAACGAACGCCCAATTCAAAAACACAAAAAATTTTTAAAAACCAAATTCCGTAAAAGAACAAAAAGACCACCGTCGTATCTAATCTTTGCTTTACCTTTCACAAAAATTCCTAAAATATTGTATATAAAGATATAATTTATTTATTTAATTTCAGATATACTGAAATTTCAGAACTAATCATATACTTAGAATTAGTTATTGACGATAGCACCCCTAAAAATATTTATTTATTTTTAAAAAAAATTGAAAAATAAAAATATTTAGAAGAATGTTTATTTATTGGATGCACCGTCCTAGCTCAAAATATTGATTTATTTTTAAGAAAAATAAAAAATATTTAGTTATATCTTGATGTAGTGTGTATTTAAAAAAATTTTTTTATTTATTTAGTTACCTAAAATTATTTAATTCTAAAGAAAAAAAATTATTCTATTTAATAAAAATTTTTTTATTTATTTATTTTAAAAAATTTGTTTTATTTATTTTATTTTTATTTAATAAGATAAGAGATTCCCAAAATCAAGATTCGTCTGGAGACAATTTAAAAAGTAAGTATGGTACAATATATCCATTTTGTTTAAATCTGAATTCCCGCGTTCGCGAGCCCACTCCAACAATGCATGTGAGAACCGACTAGAAAAGCCCCTAACGACCAGATTCTACAGAACAGATTCTCCCAAACCTAATAAAACAATCACAACTGTCACGATTAGACACTAGGTCCATTTCTACTGACCCAGTTGTGCTTGTTTAACCTACAAATAAATTACACCTAAACCTAATGCGAAAGTTGAAGAACGCTCCCGAGCACCAGACTTCAAATCCTAAACTTTATGAGAAATTGTTTTATTGTAAAACTAAATGGAAAAATGGAAAAGTTTTTGAATTTGTATGAGGTGAAGCCTCTGATCCTGAAAGCAAAGCATAATTGGTTCTTCTCTTCATTACACCGAAGAAGCCTCTGAGAAAAGAATGGTACTACTGGTTTGCACCTAAGTACAAACACAGCAACACCACTCCTCGTCCCTGAGGACTTCCTCGCCGAATGAAGAGAAGAAACCAATGTTCTTCGATCGCATAACCCCGATGGCCATAGGCGATCTAAGAACGACATCAATGTTAAAGAGAGAAGCTCTATGGATGGCTTTTTAGGCCTACCGCTGTGAAAGAATTTATACATTAACATAAAGTAAATAATACATAACTTATCCATAATCTAAATAATTTCTTATTTAAAAATGCTTACATGAAATTAATTAAATTTAATCTTCAGACTAGATAATAAATTGGTAATTTACATTATAAAAAAAATTACGATTATTTTAAATTTAAAACTAAGCTTACTAATTTTTAAGTTATTAATTCTAATATATTTGTTCAGGTCAAATTTTCATCGCTTTATTTATTGTATTCAAAACAAAAATAAATGTTAGCTAAAAATAATTATTTCTATATTTATCTTATTTTTTAAATTAATCGCAATAAAAAATAATTTTAAAAATGGTGGTAACTAAAATGGACTCATACGAGATATGTATACGTACGTCAGCGGATCAATATGATGACAAATGTGGAGATATTGATTTGGATCCGGCTCACTCTATAAAGCTAATGGGAATTAATTATTTTCAATTATACTTCTATAAACACAGACCAATAATACTTTGAAAGTAGTGACGAAAGATTTAAACTTATACAAAATTGTTGAAAAACTGTTTGGTCAATGTTAACTTTTATTACGTTAATAACATCCTAAAACTCATAAAAACATGACTTAACCACAAAAAATTCTTTCGCCAAACGAATTGTGTTGCAATAGGAAACCTACCTAGATTTTCAGGTTTGACATAAATTATTTTGTATATATATATATATATGAGATACACAAAACAATCCCTGTACAAATCATAAAATCTAATAAGGCGTACCGCAATAGAAGTCGTTTTGGCCAAAAATGAACATTATATTAGCCAAAATAAAAATATTTCAACATTTCCGTATAAGTTCAAAAGTTTATAGAACTGTAATGAGACATGTTCTATTGACATCCACTCTATAGTGTGAATAATACATAAATCAATACCTCGAAATTGTAACTCACATTAAACCAATGACGAATATGGGGATCGCGTATGAGTGCATTGAAAAAAGCTAGCTAAACATTTACTAAATCTAACCATAATCAAAAAAACATACAATTAATTTCATATATAAATTTTAATTGCATCATCCAAAAAATATGTCAACAAAAAAAATCAATACTGGTTTTACCCAAAAATTACAAAAATTTATAATAATATTATATGAATATCTTTGCCAAACCAAACCGGTTTGACAACCAACGCCTAAAACTGCGCCAAAAATATACAAAATCATTAATTATTTACTCATATAATTCAAATATAAAAAAAACCCTTACAAAGCCCCAGGTCTTTGTTTCGGCTGCCAGTTATTATGAGTAGCTATATAATAGCTTGGACCTTTTATACCAATAGTAACAAAACAAAAAAAAAAAAGGAGATTACTCCCGGGATACGGATTGTCCCTGCACGAATCTTAAATTTGGGAATCTCTTATATCTGGAAACTTTATCCTAACATTCCCAGGAAAAAATAATTAAACAAAAATTAATATATCTGAGTCTAAAATACCTTAAATTAACTGTTGATTGGTGGACCCCATTCACTTCCAGTATGATTTCCTATTTCCAAAGTTTAATTTCCAAAACTCAGCAGCATCTGATTTTGTCATACGAAATTGATCACCAGCAAAAAATCCATTTGGAAATATAGCTTTTAATTCACTTAACATATGTGCAAAAAAACCAGACTTAATTTTGTTAAATTCCTTCGATAGTGAGAATTTTCATCAAACATCTTTTCTTTACCTTCCTTAAATAGTTTTATAGCTTGTTTACATTTTCTCATTAAATTATTTGTAAATATATTAAAATGTTCATTTGTGTGTAATATATGCATTTGATCCTCACATTTAGAATAAATCAAACGTAATCTTTGATATGTATCAATTTATTATTTTATTTTTAATTCCAGACACTTATAATTAAAAACACACTATTCAAACTTTCATAAAACATTTTTGTGTTTAAATATAACATTACAAAAATTTGTTTTTGATATAATTATCAATGAACTTATTTTTTTCTAAACATGATTGCATGAACAAACTTTGACTAGATGTGATCCATTGACTATATAATACTATAGATACATCAGTTTAAAAATTTTTTGTTATGTGGTGTATCCGCAACAAGCGCTGCAAAATCAACACAAAAAGGGTTGAGTCACGGATTAACCTAACGTAAATCTGGTTATTATATTGGCTAGCTTAACGAAATAATTTTTTTCTATTTAACGAATCTTTCTTAAGTTTTTAACTAAAAGATTTCGTGTTTGACGTTTGAATTTGCACACTGTTGCTTTTAATATGTTAAAATAAAACAAAGTGAACAAACTTTTGTTCGTAATGAATATAAATGACAACAATGTAGTTTGTAAATTTTTTATATGAATACTGCAAAATATATGCGTAATCGAATCACATTTGTATGTGTGTTTTCATTTGGTAATTTATTTTTAGATAGAAAAATAATAATTGAAATGGGAAATTGGGAAACTCAGTTTTTGAACTGGGACATGTAATCTATGTTTTGATGAAAATTTTTGATTCTGGAAAAGGTTTGAGGTTGGAAAAAGTTTCAATTGTTGATTTTGTTATAATTTTTGCAATATATTTAAATTTTTGGAAACAGTTTGAATTTTTGAATGTTTCAGAATTTTTGGAATATTACTAGAATTTAGAAAAAGTTTAAATATTTGATTTTATTCTAATTTTTGGAATATTTTTAGAATTTTGAAAAAAGTCAATTTTTGGTTTTGTAAGAATTTTTGGAATATTTTTAGAATTTTGAAAAATTTAAAATTTTTGATTTTATTATAATTTTTATAATTTTGGAAAAAGCTGCAATTTTTGATATTGTTATAATTTATGCAATATTTTTAGAGTTTTTGAAAAAAGTTTTAGTCTTTGATTTTGTAATAACTCTTGAAATATTTTTAGAATTTTGTTTGTGAAAAGTTTGAATTTTTGATTTTATTTAATTTTTACAATATTTTTGGAATTTTGAAAGAAATATGAATTTGTGATTTTGAAATATTTTCTCGAAACGCTAAATGGAGAGGTTTTGAGTAGTTTGCTGATTGTATAATCTTTTCACTAAATTATGTTAATTAATGATTTGTTATAATTTTCCGACAACGTATTGATGTTTCGTGTTAGTTTTGTAATACGTATCTAAACAGAGATAAAAAATACATGTACTTTAACAAAAAGTTATGTTTGATATACATCGCTGCCCAAAACTAAAAACCATATCCTCATAAAAGCTTTTTGCCGAAAACTATATCAAAATCCTTAACCCAGACCGAAGTCTTGATATCTCACAGCTGTGAGATTTCAGACCCTTCGTATTTTACATATTTTAAATTAACATATTTGTTTAGCACTTGTTTTATACGCACATTAATATAAATTTAAAAAAATAAAAGATTTAATTTTATTTCTATGATCACTCACGTGAGTGATCATAGAAATAAAATTAAATCTTTTATTTTTTTAAATTTATATGAACGTGCGTATAAAACAAGTGTTAAACAAATATTATATTCAACGAATTACGCCAAGAGCCTACGGCAAAAAGTGTAAACTATATATTTTAAATTCCTTGTAATATTGTAATTCGATCACCTTTTTTAGCGTCTTTGAATGATTTATTTATGTTTCGGATTGTAACCCTTAATAGTATAACTAAAACAGACTTCAAAACTGTTTCATGATGATCACAACCATTCCATTTCTGAATTCTTTTCTTTATGGCTGGAAACAGAATGCCGTTGATTAAATTTTTTGCTGCTTTATTTGTTTGAAATAAATGTGTGAATTCGTTATATATCACGTCTAAATGATGTTCAAATGCAGCGGTGGGGATTTTCAAACTACCGAAATCAGTTTTCATTGTCGATGAAATGTCACTGCAAACATCTTTTGCAGGTGAAGGAGCTAAAAATGTTGATTCATATTTTTTTTCATATAGGATTTTTTTCAATCATAAAATTTGTACAGTTATTACAATTCATTCTTTGTGATATTGTTTTAGATATGTATCCAAAAAAATATAATTTGGCTGCTAAATTTAACTTTTCATTTGGATTCAATATATCAAAATTTTCGTCAAAATCAATGTCAAAATCATCACAAATCTCGGAAGCGTTGAACTGCTGTTCAATGTTGTCCGAATAATGTACAACAGGATTATTTGATGATTGTTGAATTATCTGAGGTTTAAACGAAAGTAGGGTAGATGATTTTGAATTCTCGTAACTAGAAAATTCTGAAGGATCCAAGTTTTGAAACATGATCTGTTTTAAATTCAAGTATGTTCTATATACTGATGGATTCCTCTCGTAACTGCCTTTGAATGACCTAATCATTGAAATTTGATTTTCTAATGGATCTTGAGATAAGCGTGACGTCATTAAAAATTGTTGTTCGCCTTTTATATCTTCCCATATCATTATTATTGCATTTATGGTCTGAAGAAGACCATTAAAACAGAACGGCACTTTCATTCTTCCTGTATGCTTCCATGATAATATCCAGTTTTTAGACTCCTCCAAATTTCTTATAATTGTCGAATCTTTGGAAATTCCAGCTCTAAATGGGTTTTTTGAAAATTTCGACACACTATTTAAATTGTCGAACAGGATATTTATTTTAGAAATAAATTCGGCAGTGTCTAATGCACATTTTTTTTCCTCTGCATCTTGAAAAACTTCTAATCTTACAGCACATTGGATAGCTGAAGCAATGCTATGACTAAAAACTTGTGTAGCTAAAGAGACATTCATTTTTTTGAACAGCACGGGATCAATGTGACTTTTGGTTAATTTATGCATAGCTCGAATATTGCCATTATCACAATTATATAGTTTTCTAATAATTCCCCATGAAATAGTTTTTTCACCGCTATTTATTTGAATATCGTTACTATATAAGATGTTGCGAACGCTTTTAATTAGGTGTACTGGATCAAACAAATTGTAAATTTTATTATCTTGGACCTTTGTTAACTAATATATTTAAAAGGAATTTACCCGGGATAAAATCGAATCGTAAATTTGGGAATCTCTTAAATTTTATATAATTAGCCTGACATTCCAAAGAGAATAATTAAACTAAAACCAATATATATATTTACAATAAATACCTTAAATTATTAACTGTTGATTGATGATCCGGTTCTAATTGCCTTGGCTAGCGTTTGATCAATTAATTATATTGGATGAACTAATTTGTGAACATCAGTTGCTGCTGTTGAATTACACCTTCGTTGTTCGAAATGCCCAATTGAACATTGCATTTGATCCTTTAACTTTTCATTTATATATCTGCCTTTGAATCCATGCGGTTTCAACAACCGGAAAAACCATCAAACAAACGATTGTCTCTAACTGTGGTAATAGCTTCGATCACTGTTATCCTTGCTATTCACACTTTCGATAACATCATTGGATACTTTATCTTCATGTACTGCCACATTTTATAAAGCAGATTTCTTTTAAGATAAATTAAGTAAAAAAAAACTTAATGAAAACAATAATGAAAAACTTCAGAAAAAATGTATATATGTAATCCAAATCACACACTAATGAAAACAGTGTTAACTTTTTTGTTTGATTTAATGTTTAATCACCAAAAACAATTGAACATTTTCTTTTGAAAAGCAAAAATGGAATCCATCTTTTTTAAATTGCAAAATGTGATTTTGCTTTTGACATCTCATGATGTCAAAACAAAATCGGGTAATCTTCAAAATTCAGCAATGATTAACAACGACATCTGTTCATTAGTATTGGAAATAAAAATTTAGTACGTTCGTTGGCTTTTTATAATATATTCAAAATCAATTAGCAGTTAAGTTGGGAAAATTTTAAAAGTACTATTAATGTAAAAATGAACGGAAATTAATGTAATACATTTCTATTGAATTGAAAACAAAGAGGAATTTGATTTTATTATTGTTTTGCGATTATTGCGATCGTTACACCATGAATTCAAGGTAGAAACCAAGATTTCTACTCTTGAAATCACAAAAACGTCGCCATCCCCTCCATGACAGAAACCACCAAAGCACTATTAAACTTAAACTAATAATAGAAATTCTAATAACTAATAAAAAAAATTATAATAACTAAGTAATATTAAATATAACACCTATGTAAATTCTAAAAACCGAGAATTAAATTTATAACTATAATAACTAATGATTAAGAATAGATGTTTAATTTATGACAACTAATAATTCTAACACTAAATTTAATTTTATAAAAAAAATATATTGAAAAACTTAGGCTTGGTATATAGGAAACAGACGCTAGAGATTTCGATGGTAAAACCCGCAAAATCATGACTCGCAATCACCAACAATAGTAAAACCAACTCTCAACAAAAAAAAATGTAGCTAGTACGCTGTAAAAGTGAAAACAATAAAAAGCGCAAAACGAAAAAAAAACCAACGAACGCCCCAAAAAAAAAACAGAAAATTTTTGTAAAAAAAAAACAAACTTCGTAAAGGAACCAAAGGAAAGACCGTCGTAGCTAATCCTTGCTGAATCTGTACAAAAATTCCTAAGATATTGTATATGTAAAAATATAATTTATTTATTTTAATTTCAGATATGCTGAAATTTCAGAATTAATTATATACCTAAAATTATTTATTGACGATAGCACCCCTAAAAATATTTATTTATTTTTAAAAAAAATTGAAGAATAAAAAATATTCAAAAGAATGTTTATTTATCGGATGCACCGTCTTAACTTTGAAATATTGATTTATTTTTTAAAAAAATAAAAAATATTTATTTATATCTTGACGTAAAGCTTAATTAAGAAAATTTATTTATTTAGTTACCTAAAATTAACTTAAATTCTAAAAAAAATTATTTATTTACCTTAAATTATTTTAATTAACGAAAATTTAATTTATTTAATAAAAATTTTATTTATTTAATTTTTGAAAAATTTGTTTGATTTATTTTATTTTTATTTAATATCATAAGAGATTCCCAAAGTCAAGATTCGTCTGGAGACAATTTAAAAAGTAAGTATGGTTACAATATCCATTTCATTTAAATTTGAAATATCGCGTTCGCGAGCCCACTCCAACAATGCATGTGAGAACTGACTAGAAAAGCCCCTAACGACCAGATTCTACAGAACAGATTCTCCCCAACCTAATAAAACAATCACAACTGTCACGATTAGACACTAGGTCCATTTCTACTGAGCCAGTTGTGCTTGTTTAATCTACAAATAAATTACAACTAAACCTAATGCGAAAGTTGAAGAACGCTCCCGAGCACCAGACTTCAAAACCTAAACTCCATGAAAAATTGTTCTATTGTAAATCTAAATGGAAAAATGGAAAGTTTTTTTGAATTTGTATGAGGTGAAGCCTCTGATCCTGAAAGCAAAGTATAATTGGTTCTTCTCTTCATTACACCGAAGAAGCCTCTGAGCAAAGAATGGTACTACTGGTTTGCACCTAAGTACAAACACAGCAACACCACTCCTTGTCCCTGAGGACTTCCTCGCCGAATGAAGAGAAGAAACCAATGTTCTTCGATCGCATAACCCCGGTGGCCATAGGCGATCTAAGAACGACATCAATGTTAAGGGGATAAGCCCCATGGATGGCTTGTTAGGCCTACCGCTGGGAAAAGTGAATCAATAAACCTAAATAATACATAACTTATCCATAATCCAAACAATTTCTTATTTAAAAATGCTAAATCGAAACATGAAATACATAATATGTGTTAATAAAGTTTTACATGAAATTAATTAAATTTAATCTTCAGACTAAATAATAAATTGGTAATTTAAAAAAAAAATTACGATTATTTTAAATTCAAAACTAAGCTTACTAATTTTTAAGTTATTAACTCTAATATATTTGTTTAGGTTAAATCTTTCGCTTTATTTATTGTATCCAAAACAAAAATAAATGTTAGCTAAAAATAATTATTTCTATATTTATACCACTTTTTAAAATTAATCGCAATGAAAAAATAATTCTTAAAAAAAAAAATGGTGGTAGCTAAAATGGACTCATACGAGATCTGTATACGTACATTAGCGGATCAATATGATGACAAATGTAGAGATATTGATTTGGATCCGGCTCACTCTATAAAGTTGATGGGAATTAATTATTTTCAATTGTACTTCCATAAACATAGACCAATAATACTTTGAAAGTAGTGACGAAAGATTTAAACTTATACAAAACTGTTGAAAAGCTGTTTGGTCAATGTTAACCTTTATTACGTTAATAACATCCTAAAACTCATAGAAACATGACTTAACCACAATCAGAAAAACATACGATTAATTTCATATATAAATTAATTGCATCATCCAAAAATATGTACAATATATAAACAAATATATGTACAATATGTACATGGTAGCATAAAAAAAAAATTCAAAAAAAGCTGCTTCCCCAAAGCGGTTTTTTTTTTTTTCCAAATTAAAAAAAACAATTAGTATTACTAAAAGCAAATGACAGCACAAAAAAACAATCTCCAAAAAAAATTGCTGTCCCAAAACGGTTTTTTTTCAAACAAGCAACCACTTAACTAATTATACAGTGAGGGACAGGGGCCTCCTGTGGACCAATCCACTCCTCTACCTGTCGCATGGTCGGTGAGATGGGAACCACCTCAACCAGCTCCTCTATTTGAGTACTCTTGGTCGAGGAAGCTCCCAGCTCCACGACCAAGCGACTCTCCTTCTCCTTCTTCCTCCTCTCCTTTCTCTTCAGGTGTGAGCTCCTGTTTCTCTTGACCCGTCTCCTCTCACGCCAGCCCACATTCACTTCCTCATCCACTCCATTCAGCTCCTCATCCACTATCTCACAAATCAAATCATCCAGAAACTCATCATATTTTTCTTCGTAAATATCATCCATCAATTCCTAAAATATTTTATGTTTTACCTCATCCAGAATCACATTTATCATTCCATCCACTACATTCCTCGCCTCAACCATTCTCTCTTTTCTCTCCTCATTCGCTCTCCCATCCACCTCATTCATCCAGGGCTCAAACCCACCTGGCCGACACCTCCTTATCAACCCCTGACCCCTCATAATTGTATACATTCTTATCAAAATTCAAAATATATAATTTCCTAATCAAAACGAAACCAATAACTGGTTTATTTCAAGATACACAAAAAGCTGATTGACAACCACGGCCCAAACCGATTGCCACCACCCTATTACCAAAAAAAACCACAACTGGTTTATCCTAAAACTTACAAAGAGAAACGCGGAATTCTTTAAATTTTTGAAAATATAAATTTAGAGTACTTATGATAAATATACACATGAACACCTTAGAAACTAAACCTTTATTTTTTTCCTCTAGCTTTTTACCAAAATTTAGCTAAATAAACCGACGCGAAAAACAAACTATTAATCTGAATTGAAATAATCAAATAATATATAAATATATAAATATAATAATATAAGATGTTCCACACAAAAAAAAGTTTTTTCAAAAAAAAAAACCGGCTTGCCAACGCCCAACCTGGAAAATATTTTCCCACCAAATTATTTATATATATATATCTAAAAAAAATACAAGAAATATAACTGTAATTAACCTAACGGGTCCCTTTTGTTCGGCGCTAGTTATTATCCAGTCCCTGATACGGAGCCAGTTATTATCTTGGACCTTTGTTAACTAATATATTTAAAAGGAATTTACCCGGGATAAAATCGAATCGTAAATTTGGGAATCTCTTAAATTTTATATAATTAGCCTGACATTCCAAAGAGAATAATTAAACTAAAACCAATATATATATTTACAATAAATACCTTAAATTATTAACTGTTGATTGATGATCCGGTTCTAATTGCCTTGGCTAGCGTTTGATCAATTAATTATATTGGATGAACTAATTTGTGAACATCAGTTGCTGCTGTTGAATTACACCTTCGTTGTTCGAAATGCCCAATTGAACATTGCATTTGATCCTTTAACTTTTCATTTATATATCTGCCTTTGAATCCATGCGGTTTCAACAACCGGAAAAACCATCAAACAAACGATTGTCTCTAACTGTGGTAATAGCTTCGATCACTGTTATCCTTGCTATTCACACTTTCGATAACATCATTGGATACTTTATCTTCATGTACTGCCACATTTTATAAAGCAGATTTCTTTTAAGATAAATTAAGTAAAAAAAAACTTAATGAAAACAATAATGAAAAACTTCAGAAAAAATGTATATATGTAATCCAAATCACACACTAATGAAAACAGTGTTAACTTTTTTGTTTGATTTAATGTTTAATCACCAAAAACAATTGAACATTTTCTTTTGAAAAGCAAAAATGGAATCCATCTTTTTTAAATTGCAAAATGTGATTTTGCTTTTGACATCTCATGATGTCAAAACAAAATCGGGTAATCTTCAAAATTCAGCAATGATTAACAATGACATCTGTTCATTAGTATTGGAAATAAAAATTTAGTACGTTCGTTGGCTTTTTATAATATATTCAAAATCAATTAGCAGTTAAGTTGGGAAAATTTTAAAAGTACTATTAATGTAAAAATGAACGGAAATTAATGTAATACATTTCTATTGAATTGAAAACAAAGAGGAATTTGATTTTATTATTGTTTTGCGATTATTGCGATCGTTACAATTTTTTTTCCATCAATTATTGTGTATAGAGTTTCAATTGAGGAGCCAAGTTTTTTTAAACAAGTTCTATTGCTAGCACCTTGATCACAAGTTGTACAAATAATATCGTATCCTGTTTTATTTATTTTTTGCACTGCCTCATTGATTATTATGCTCAAATCGGTACCAGAAACGTTTCCAGCAAGATAACCAACTGACTGCTTCCAATTTGAATTGAGCCCTCGTATCATAAATATCGTAACACTAGAAGCGAGACGATCATTACGGCCCAGTGGCCCGAGGTCGGTGAATCCATACACCAAATCATCTCTAATGTTATAGTCCAATTCATTTTTAATGCTCATTTCATCAAATAAAAATACGCACCGGCGATCTCTTTTATTCAGATCCTTCACTTTTGATTCCAAAACTTTAAGAACCATGTCGGATATGCCCGTTGGAAATCTTATACCCGAATGCCAGCGTTGTATGGTGCTAACTGCTGGTAGATTAAATCCAGTCTGTTGCATATGTAAATAAAGTGCCGGTGATTTATAGTAAAATTTTAATGCTAGATTTCTTTCGGGATCAGTCCAATGTTGATTTTTTTTATGCATAAATTGTGATTTAAAAAAAGTTTTAACATCTGCATTTTTATCTTTCAGCAAATCATCCAACATCTTCTCTTCTTCAGATTTATTACTAAGCTTCCTTCTCTTAGGAGTTGTAAAAATGTATCTTAAAAATGTTTCAAACGAATACATATTTATTAGCACATTCAGAACAGGTTCACAGGAGATGAAAAACGTGTTCTAGACAGAGTTGTGAAAACTTGACCATTTTTGATTTTCCTGAAACTTGGCATATATATAAGTAGTATGGACAAAATAAAAAATACTACTTATTTTATAATTTTTTTAAAGTGCATAGTTTGAGCATAGGGGGAACCCCAACATGCATGAAAAATGAAAATTCTGCCAATCCGATGTATCTTTGAAATTAAATTGCTCAAGAACGGCTATACCGATTTCATCAAACTTTTTTTTATTTGATAGATGATTAGAGATGTTTAAAAAAATTTAATTTATTATTTTATAATTAATTTTTAAATAAAAATATTAAAAAAACTTTTTTAAAGATGGCGCTAGGGTCAAAGATCAATTGGAATTTAATTAATTATTTTTCTGAAAATAGTTCTATCCTTACTCTAAAATATGTCAAATTTACAGAGAGGGGTTAATTCTTGTTCTTGAGATATTTAATTTTAAAGACTTTTAGTACGACTGAAATTCGAATTTTTCTTCATTTTTTCAAACAACTTCCCTTAACAAAAAATTTTAAAATCAATTAAATATTAACTTTTTTTTTTTAAATATAGTTCCAACCTTACTTTAAAATATATCAAATTTACAAAGAGGCGTTACTTCGTGTTCTTGAGATATTTAATTTGAAAGATTTTTAGTCAGTCTAAAATTCTAATTGTTCATTATTTTTTCGAACAATTTTTATCATCAAAAAATTTTAACCACTGAAGAAAAATTTTAACCACTGAAAAAAAAAGTTAAAATTTAATTGATTTTAAAATTTTTTGTTAATGGAAGTTGTTTGAAAAAATGAAGAAAAATTCGAATTTGAGTTGGACCAAAAATCTTTAAAATTAAATATCTCAAGAACAAGAATTAGAATTAATGCCTCTTTGTAAATTTGATATACTTTAGAATAAAGATAGAACTATTTTCAGGAAAAAAATTAATTAAATTTCAATTGCTCTTCCACCCTAGCGCCATCTTTAAAAAAGTTTTTTTAATATTTTTATTTAAAAATTAATTACAAAAAATATTAATTTATTTTTTTTCAAACGGCTAACTAATGATCTATCAAATAAAAGAAAGTTTGCTGAAATCGGTATAGCCGTTCTTGAGCAATTTAATTTCAAAGTTACATCAGATTGGCAAAATTTTCATTTTTCATGCATGTTGGGGTTCCCCCTATGCTCAAACTATGCACTTTAAAAAAATTATAAAATAAGTAGTATTTATTATTTTTTCCATACTACTAATATGCCAAGTTTCAGGAAAATCAAAAATGGTCAAGTTCAAATCTTGACTTTTCACCTGCGTAGATCACGTTTTTCATCAAGAGTGTATTTATTATATTAGGCTAACTTACCTTGGAATCTTTTCACAATTTGCGTTCGACGATGATGCGGTATTCTTAAGAATATGGAACGATGGAAACTGATTTTCACAAATTTCTGCATTTACAGAATTTGTTGGGGCTGGTAAAATAAATGGGCTTCGCATATATGTTTTCGGATTTGCAGATTTAGTCACTTGCAATTCTTCTTCACTATTTTCATCAACATTGATTATGTTATAACTTGCTTCATCCTCAATTTCATTTGTGGATAAACCAGATTTTTGAAAAGAACGCTTTCTAGCAATTGGTTTCTGAGTTATCGGTGTATGTTGTAATAAAATTTTATCACATAACTCGTCTAACTTATTTTCAGAACAACTACATATTTGTGAAGAATATGTTTTGGGAATCGCTCCTATTAAATATAAGCAGTTCAATTATGTAAAAATCCAGTGGTATTTATTTCCATGCTACTTACCCTTTTTCAAACAAGTGCGGCCAACACGATGTATCAAATCTTTTTCGAAGAAATGTTTATCACACATATATAATTTTTTATTTTGGTTTAAATTCATTTGAATATAAACATCGCCGGAATGTTTCTTCCACACATTGCCAACATTTTCATTCTTGGGGAATTCAAAAAATGATAAAAATGAACCTGGAGTATATCGGCTGTTACAATTCTTAAAACCACAACAAAATCTTGACATGATTTACAGAAAGTTTATTTAAATCAAAAAAAATAACTTTTAAATCGCAAAACAAATTTCAATCACAATAGATTTTAAGCAAGTAAATTTAAATTTAAAACAAACTACCGTTTTTGAAATTTGTATATGGACGAGATAGTTTGTGTTTGTATTGAATTTTAACCATATATAAAAAACTTACTCACACTAAAATATTACAATTTGACGAAAGAAAAAACAATTGTATTAGATATATGCGAGACTCAAACCATACTCAATCCTTTAATTTCACCATACAAAATTTAAATAACTATATTATGAATGAAAAACATAAAAAACTAACCTTAAAATAAGCTTTAATATAATTTAATCTTATTTATAGCGTTTTTTTAAGACTTAATCGTAACTTCGAATAGCCAGAAAGATTTTAAATTCATATGCTTTCAATTTGATACAAGTAACGCCACCTAATTTATACACCACATAATAAATATGATGTATCTATAGTATTATATAGTCAATGTGTGATCTTTTGAAAAACTCAAACCGGAATGAATTTTTATTTAAATCAAACTTTTAACATCGAAAACTCATTCAAAACCACAAAATGTGATTTTTGATTTGACATCTTCTAATGAAAATCAAAATCGTGTAATACCAAAGATTCAGCAAAAATTAGGAACGACATCTGTTCGTTAGAATTGGAAATAAAATTGAGTACGTTCGTTTGTTTTTTATAGTATATTCGAAATTTAACTAGCCGTTAAGTATTAGCAAATTTTAAAATTATTATCAATGTAAAAGTGAACTGAAACTAATGAAATAAACTTTTATTGAATTAGAAAAAGAAGATGAATTGGTTTTATTGTTGTTTAGGCGAACATAGCGGACGTTACAACCTATTATTAATCTAATTAGATTGTATTATTAATCTGATAACCTAATATTATTTTAAAAACAACTTTATTATTATAATAATATATGTCATTTATCCAAGGGATACCTAATATAAATGTAATACATTATGTTATTATTTCAATAAGAATTTTTATAAATATAAAAGCTATCGTTTTTAGATTTAAAATTTAATTTTTTTTTGTTAGTAAATATTACGAACAAATAATATTAGTTTAATAATGCCTGTTATTACGAAATTAGTGAAAATAATCACAAGTTGTGATTAGCTGTATAATAATCACCAAATTATTAATCTAATGGCTATTTTGATAGTTTTAAATAACAGAATTCTCTGAGTGTATTCACTATCCCCGCCGATGGTTCCTTTGGGCGTGTCCGCAAGTCAAAAAACGTAAAAATTGACTTCAAAAACGTGATTTCAGCATGTCTGCCCTTTTAATATCTTAAAGTATACAATCATTTTTTATTAAAAAATCCAATGGCAGACACTTACTCCGGTTCCTAGTATTTTTTTTTAAAATTTCAAAGTTCGAAACTTTTATGAAAATTTACATTATTATTAATATGTTATTTACATTATTATTATACATATATATTTTAAGAAGCAGACACATAGGTCGGTTCCAACATTCCGGCAGACGCTATAAGGCTTTCTTCGTCTGAATGGGAATGAAAGCGAATATCATACATACAGTCATACATTGTGAATAATTTTTGTGAATGTTATAATTTATTAGTCAGTTAAGCATTAAAAATATAATTTCTTCTAAAGAAATAAACAAAAATTTTTAACTTTCATAATCATACAAATGAAAATAGAAATACAGACTAAATGAGGGAAAGATTGGGTAAATAAGTAAAAATGGATTACAGTTCTTCGTCGGAACTGCAGGTTTCCGTGGATTCAATACAAAAATCCAAATCATCTAAGTTTTGGAGATTTTCATCATTTTCATCATCAGAGAAACTACATTCTGTAAAAAAAATTAGTTTTCAATATACATAATGTCAAGTATGACTTCATTAATAGAAACAGAATATTTTATTGTGTTTAATAAAATTACCTGATGGACATTTAACCGAATCGGTTACAAAACCTGGCAGCTGATCTCTATCAAACCATTTAAAAATGTATGTGTTTTTATCATTGATCCACCCATACTCTTCTGGCTGTAATGTTGATGGGCCTTTTTTATAAGCATTATTCCGAATATTTCATATATATATATATAGCTCTTAAGAACTGCTGCCACAGCTCGCTCTTGCACGGTGGTAAACTGCTGCCATCAAAATTGCGGACTTTTATACTGAATTGATCGTTGATGTCAGCAGCCTTATAAGTATCAACTAAACAGCTGAAATCTGGCTTTATTCACAAACACACATTTTCAGTTAAATTATCATCGCCAAGAGCTGCAAATGCTTCTTGATAAGCTGTGTTTTTTTTTCAATAATGAAAAAGGCTTTTTTCCCTTTATTATAGAATGCAGGATTATAGTCGCAGCCAGTGAAAGCATGAAAGCCAAGTAAGCGTCTACAAGTCAGTTCACCTAGATGCTCGTACATTTTTGTAATATCTATAACTCGCTCGTTTCAGGAAACTTCATCCTTGTGAAGAAGTTCCTTCATTCTAAGATCATACAAGACTCTACTATTCTTCGAATATTTTTTCAAAATAAATTAGTTTTGAATATTGTAATAACAATATTTTAAAAAGAATATTATTTAAAGTTGAAACTAGTAAAATTGACATACATGATTATCTAAAAAATATCGCTTTTATTCCCACCCTTAGGTCTTCCTTACCGGTGAGTAATTACTTACCGACCTGTGATTTGTAAACGAAACTTACTATGTTTATTTACGGATCAGTAAACATGGAAAATCGCCTGATCGTACAAAAATTAAAATGTTTTCTTTATTTCTTTAGAAGAAATGATATTTGAAATACTTAACTGACTAATAAATTATAACATTCACAAAAATTATTCACAATGTATGACTGTATGTATGATATTCGCTTTCATTCCCATTCAGACGAAGAAAGCCTTATAGCGTCTGCCGGCATGTTGGAACCGACCTATGTGTCTGCTTCTTAAAATATATATGTATAATAATAATGTAAATAACATATACAAATTTCAGCTTTGCTGAAATAACGTAAATTTTCATTAAATTTTCGAACTTTAAAATTTAAAAAAAAATACTAGGAACCGGAGTAAGTGTCTGCCATTGAATTTTTTAATAAAAAAAGATTGCATACTTTAAGATATTAAAAGGGCAGACATGCTGAAATCACGTTTTTGAAGTCAATTTTTACGTTTTTTGACTTGCGAACACGCCCAAAGGAACCATCGGCGGGGATAGTGAATACCCATTTCAACTACGGCAGGTGAAAAACTATACCTAACATCAATATGGAGTTTGCTAAAATACCGTAAGTCTGCCGGTCACTGGCTCTTAGACTATAATATTTAGGTCTTTCAGACCGAAGTAATTATTAAATTATTATTAATTTTAAATTATTAAATTATAAAAGATTAATAGATTTACGAAAACCTGGTTTGGGCCTGAGGTTAACACCCTCACCAAAAAAAAACACTTTGTTATAAAGTTAGAAATCAGAAAGAGAATAACAGACCTGGACACCAAACTAGAATTTTACCCGGACGTGAAATAGGACCAGAGTACCCAATCGGAACTAAAAATTATAATAGATTTGAACACTAATTTGTTCTATATGGATTTATATATTTTAAATAAGTACTCATTTCATTTACCACTCAAAAGTACTTAAAATTGCTTGTTGTAAAACACCATATTACAAAGGCGTTTAAAATATATTAATACATAAAAGATAAAAAAAAGATAAAACAAAGTTACAGATAAAATTAAAAATTTAAAAAAATATTATTAAAACAAAATAAAATTAATCTATCTATAATATAATAGCCGCGAGTCTATACGTAATCGGGTCGTTACGCTTAAAGTGCATTATGGACAGGGCGATGGACTGAGGCGTTATAGCTCGAGGGTTCAATTCCTGACCGTAGTACATTTTTTATTGTTGGTTTTATAATTTTTTTACATTACATAAAAATTATTGTTTTTTATTCATAAAAATTTCGTTTTGTGAATAATTAAATTGATCGATAATTTAATTTTAATTGATCGATAATGTAGCTTTTTAATGTTATTGTTACTGTATTTTCCCTGTGGACGTTTCGTTCAAATTAATATCATTTCGATATTAACAAGAAAATTAATTATATTTTTGACAGACAGTGCTAAAAATCATGTATTTATTGGTTTTCCAAGCCTTATTTTTCCTTCCTGTGAAATAAAATATGGAAAAACAAAAACTGTTATTTCAGCATTAAATACTAAAGATATTTTCTTCTTTCTATATGAGTTGACATCTTCATCACAAACATAAAAATAATAATAACACTGAGTGATACTGGATAATTTTGTTAATCTGTTCTGGTGCTCACCATCACAAAGTTTACAGGATTGTATACAAAACACAAGTTGTATAATTTTAAAAATTACCAGTAGTAATTTCCCAAGGGCGGTGATAATTCGAAATAATTTTTTGCCAAAAATTTCGAAAGCAAGTATATGGATAATAGCTCAAGGCCGTAGGCTTAAAGCTATTATCAATACCACTTGCTTGAGGAGTTTTTCAAAAAATTATGAGAATTTATCAACGAACGAGGGGAATTCGTTTAGAAACTTTTTTGCCATTTTTCATTTCTTTATATATTTTTTATGAATTATACGTTGGCCTACTGGGGTATTAGTTAATTATTTATGAAAATTATTCGATACTTTTCAATATCGCAGTAGACCAGACGTATAACTATTTGTTATTAGTATAATTCAAATGTTATTGGTGAAATTGAATGATGTCATTACATTTTAGAGAACTTCGTTGGGTTAAATTAAAATAAAACTAAGGCAAAAAATTTTGCAAAAAAAATACAAAGAATATTACATATTAGTAGTAATTGATTTAAAATTTTTCTTAAAAAAAGATAATCACTAATGATATTTTTATCTCCAAATCTCAAAAGATCAAATCATGTGTTTTTGCTTTTTTCAAATTATGTATTTTTCCAAAATCCCTCTTTTTAAATATTTTCGTTTCTCGTTTACTGCAAGCAAATGATATATTCATTGATCTTTGATTTTATTTTAATGTTAGGCTATAATGTACACAGTGGAAGCTGTGAGCGGTGCTGTAAGCAAAGCTATGCTGTTTCGCGCTGGAGCAAAGCGATTGAGTGTTCACAGTAATGCTTTATGCAAAGCTATATGCTTATACAAAGATCGATTTTATTGGTCATTTTTCTAAATGAATTCATCATCAGAAGATGAGTTATTCTTAAATGAAAGTCTTTTTTTACGGTTACCAAATTAAAGAAAGAAAATTGGTATACATAACATCAATTTAGACCTTAAAATCAAAGGTCATCAATTATATCCTCAACTTCGAGGGGATAAAACAAAATATTTTGAATATGCTAGAATGTCTATAGAAACTTATGATTATATTTAAATTCATACAAAATCAATCAAAACGCATGCTACTCAGCTTTAAAAATTGCACAGAACAGTTTCAAAGCGGAAGTTAAAAAAAATTTGGTTGCAAATTTACAAGATCACGGGCAAACGGCATTTTTCGGAGCTTGCCGAACGAAAAAGGGGCCGATTTGAGGAAAATGGCAGAACAAAAGTTTTCGGACTCGTCAAGGACAGGTGCCTCATGAAGTATAAAATATGTGGTAATCATCACATGAAATCGGCGTGGGCCCCGGGACTATATTGTATTGTAAATGATTGATGAATTATTTTATAACATATTTTTGTAGTTTTAAATTTTTTGTAAGCCTAATCGTATTGAAATTGTATCCGAATTGATTATACAGGGTGAACCATTTAACTTGGCACAAAAATAGCTCTCAATTTAAGAAAAGGTGGTGGTCCATTAGAAGATCTGGAATCTTCATCTTAATAAAAAATAAATAATAACATTATGAAGCCTATGCAAAAACATTCAATTTTTATCTGAAGCTTTTTTTTTCAAAATTGCGTTGTTTGGAAGATATTGGGTTGTGCCAAGTTAAATGGTTCACCCTGTATAATAAATAAATAAATAAATTTTTTATTACTACTATTACGGAAGTGGTTTTCTGAAGATTATTACTTTTGTTACCATTATGAGTGATAATAAGTAAGCTAAATCATTTTCCTCAACATAAAGTTACGTATTATCACTGTTGTGGAAATAGTTACTGATGAACATTTTCTCTTTTAAGCTTAATGAATTTTATTTTTGTATTTATTAAATCCTAGTATAGAATAATGAAATATACTATAAGCATGGTTTCCATGTTTGGCTGAATGAATAATTAGTGATCAAGACGTGAGAGCGATCTCGTTCTCTGCGTGGCGACTCCTATGAATTTTTTTAAAATGTCTTACAAAATAAAAAAAATTATATCTCACACAATTTCTTTGTTGCTACTGGGCTCCATATATTTACACATCCTGAAAAACTGAAGCTATTCCACGATAGCAAGGTATGAGAAGCCTGTAACGCGAGCAACATTGTTCGTCTCTATCGAAGTATATTTAGCTCTGTACCAAACGAAAATTGGAGAAGCAGCCAGCTAAATTTTTCTCGCATATGCCAGTAGCCGGCTATCTTTCAAAACATTTTAAGACTACTAAAGTTATAACGATACTTAACCCAGATAAACCATCCAACAGACCAGAAAACTATTGTCCAATCCCTCTTTTGAGCACCTGTTATAAATTGCTAGAACGACTCACATACAACCCACCCATTTTTGCACCTATCTTGAATGACCAAATTCCAGTCGACTAAGCTTGTTTTCATCCCAATCGCAGTTGCATTAACCAACTATCGTTCCACCTGCACTTAGATGCGCGTTCATGAATGAACATAAAAATGAAAAAAACATCATCATCATATTACGGTGAAATTTAACCTGTCAAATGAAGTCAAGAAAGTCTCCCCATAAAACTGCCAGCAGCCTGCTGGCAAGTGATTTTAATGTTTTGGATGCCTGGGATACCTCCTGAAATCATTAAAACAAATCTGGTCTTACTTATATTAACCCGACTTCTACGCAACCAAATTTCAATTGGCCACGTTATACCTGGACTATACACATAAATAAAAACAAATAATGGACGTTGTGCTGAATCTGTTTACAAGAGCGGAGTTTCAAAGTCCCCTCAATTTGACGGAGCTGCACAACAAACCATAAAACATATTTCAACTGTGTGTCCAATTTGACGATACAATGGCGACATATCAAACATCAATTTGGCAACTCCCGATGTAGTAGCACGGATAGACTCACTCGATGTAAACATCTAATGTTTACATGTACTGCTCAATGTTCAAATATTTTATTTTTTACTTTTTAACTAAAAGACGCGCAATCAAATCGATTGCAAGCTCGTTTAATGTGTATACATGTTTTGTTTCTAAGTTTTATTATAGTTTTAATTTGTTATTTATCTGTCCTTGTGTTTAGTTGAAGATTGTTTGATACATTAGGTGTGTTTCGATTTGACTGAAATAACTGAAAAAACAACAACAATTACATACGATTTTTCAGTTGTTTCAGTTGCTTCAGTGCCAATCGAACACTGCTATTATAACACAGCACTGTTCAGTAAAAAACTTAATGTTTCATAGCTCAGACCGAGGTTCTAAGTTTCTACTGTTTAAAAGATTTGTTATTATGAAGATTTACAGTTTATAAGCAGTAAGTTGATCATTCAAAGTTAAAAATAATGATAGATCGCAAAAAAAAAAAGAACCGTGTTTGCTATTTAGTAATGTTTATTTCAAAAACTTGCTAGTTGTAAGTTTTGCTTAAAAACACTTTGACCTAAATGGGGATTCAAACACGGTTCTTTCGGGTTAGAGTCCAGGGTGCTAACCACTAGACCACTCAACACACAAATTTCAAACATAACAACAAAACTCTAGAAATTCTCTATTTTAATTTAATTAATTCATGTTTTCAAACTCAATGTAAAATTATTTCATATATGTATTTTCTTTCGATTAAAAAAAAAGTAGATCGAATTATTTTGTTGATCGCTACCTCGACTAATTGATTTGTGTCGTTCAACATATATTAAGTAATTACAAAAGTCTACATTAAAATAAAAAGGGTAATTATTATGAAATGAATTAGGAAGCTGTCAAAAAAAATTTGGCATACATATATGTACATTGTACTTGTACCATACATATCTGATTACTACATTTCTTTCTCGTGCACGATTTGCTAATTATATACTATACGTATTATATCTAAAATTTTGCATAATCTACTACATTTTTTATTTTTTCTAAATACATTTTGATGCGAATTTTTATTTTATTAAATTATTAAACCGATTTCGCCTAAATGTTTGTTGTTTATGTTTACCTATTTTTTTTAAGATGTGTGGTTATTTGACATAAACGCATGGGAGCTTGATGAAGCTTTGAAATTTTGGTATATAATCCGGGAACAATTGAAAATGGAAGATCTGGATTCGTTTTCAAAATTAGATATGGCGAAGAACCATCCGAACACCTGTTTATTTTAATCTCGAATAACTTCTAATCATGTCGTTCAATCTGAAGGTATACTGCCTAGGTTTTTGTACTTTTTACGATAATTGTTCATAAATTTAAATGCTTTGTTTTAAGTTTTTGCTTATGGTGTTTATCCCTAGTCTAGTCTACAATTACAAATTGACTTTCATAAAACAAGGACAAGTTTTAATTAGCCGGGTACGTTGATCAAAAGGGTTACTGGGACCTTCATATAACAGGACATTTTTTTCACTGATTTTGGTGCAATTGTACAACATTTGCTCTGGAATTAATTAATTTGGAATTAATTTTGTTGACACTTTTACAAAAATGAACATTGACTTCTGATGATTAATTCTGATTGAACTTGGTATATATGTTTAAAGTATTATTTGTATAATAGTTCTGCATCCCAAATTTTGGTTTTTCAACTTCAACAACTAAAAAATGTAAAGATGAATAAAGTTTTCAATAAAAATAATAACTTGAAATTAAAGCAAATGAAAAATGTATCTAAAACCATCGACTCTCAGGTGCAGTTGATAGCGTGTATACCAAAAGATTCAAACTTAGTTGGTACTCATGAGGTTCTAAGTTCGAATCCCAACCGAAACACGTTCAGAGATAAAAGTTGTTTTCATTAACAAATAACCATAAGGTTTATTCAGATAAACCCAAAAACTGATTTCGAATTGAAAAAATTCAAAGGATTCACCAAGTTGCTTGAGTTTAATTACTCTCTTCCATAAATAACTCTAATATAAATGACATTTGTCGAACAAAAATTGATTTCACACTGATTGGATACAACCAATCTTCACAAGTGACTTAGGATGTTTACGGCATAAATAATATGCCATCCTATCCTACGAATTCACATATAGTGGTGTTTAAGAAATTAATAATTCTCAATATATATATATATATATATATATATATATATATATATATATATATATATATATATATATATATATATATATATATATATAAATATATATATATATATATATATATATATATATATATATATATATATATATATATATATATATATATATATATATATATATATATATATATATATATATATATATATATATATATATATATATATATATATATATATAGATATATATATATATATATATATATATATATATATATATATATATATATATATATATATATATATATATATATATATATATATATATATATATATATATATATATATATATATATATATATATATATATAACGATATGAGGAATAACGGAATTATCCGGCACTCTCACGGTCGCAATTTTTGACCTACACCAAAAATATTTTCTGTGTATATAGCGGAAAACAATTTCTTGGACAAGCTCGCGAACTGGCCATATCGGGGTACCGTTTAAGTGGCTAGAGTCTTAAAAGTCGAATAATCTAAGGCGTTATAACTTCCGTTTGAAACATAAAGTTTAAATAAAATTGATAAATTTTGAATATTTGAACCTTTTTTTATCATTTTTGTGAGATGACAACCTTGGCATTAAGGGTTCCTGAAAAATCAGCTGTTTTAAAAACTTACTAAACTTTGTTGTCCTTGATCTAGATGAAAATGACGAAGCTCAAAAATGAAAACGTAAAGAAACGTAAATACCAACTTATATCTATCCAAAACTTAAAAAATAAATTGTTTAAGTTCAGAGTTTGAGAGCCTGTGGCTATTAAAACGAAAACAAACGCAAACGGCCTTGCTTTCATCATTTTCGAGTCTATTTTGATTAAACTAACACTAGCTTTTAGTTCAACTTTTCAACTATAACATCAGAAATTTTCAGCTTTCTAACCCTAGAAGTTCCAATGCAAATAACATTATACTAACTCAATGCAAGCCCCTAAAACGCTATATAATTACAAACAAATCCCAAAAATATCCCAAATAAATAAAATTTCTTTTGTTTTAGGTAGATTTCATATAATTGTTTTTGTTTGTATTTTTTTTTTTCGCAAAAAGTTAAAAAATTTGTTTTGAATGTTTGTTGTTGTTGTTTTGAAGAATTATTATTGTTTTGAGTTAGGGAATAGTTTCTTTGGAATATTTGGAAGTGGTTTAGTTGAAATAAATATATGTATATTGATTACATATTTACAATTGATAGATATTTGTATTATATTTGAGGTGTAAAAGTTGTTTGATGTTGTTGTTGATTATAAATCATAGTATGGCAGTTGTGATTTAGTTAGAACGTTAATCCACCAAAGGATTTAATTTGATATTATGGAATTTTAACCAAATTAAACAAAACTATTCGAAATTGCATTGACCAAGTAGTTTCTGTTTATGTATTTAGTTTTTTTGTTTGATAAATTTTTTGGATTTTCTGTTTCTAGTTAAATTTTTTATTTAAATTAATCTGACATATCCAATTCTATTTGTACACAAAGCTGTCTGGTCCCGAAATCTACCTATTTCTAGCGGATATACGTGCCGCTTGGACTTTTTTTTGAATTAGGGAATAGTTTCTTTGTGGTTTTGGAATACTTGGAAGTGGTTTAGTTGAAATAAATATATGTACAGATATTGATTACACATTTACAAAAGTTTTTTATGAAAAGATAGATATTGGTATTATATTTGAGGTGTAAAAGTTTTTGATTAAAAGACTTCTTATACACTTTAATATTATTTTATTTTTCTAAAAATATTTTCTGTCTCTAATAGACCTTCTTCAGAGAATGAATTCTGATTTCTATTATGTTTCTATATTTAATCAAAAAATTTTCATTAGATTAACACTTTAAGTAGTTCATCAACAATTGAAAAAGTGTAGAAGTCGTTTAATGTTGTTGTTGATTATAAATTTTGTGTGGTAGTATTGCAGTTGTGACGTAGTTAGAACGTTAATCCACCAAAGGATTTAATATGTTATTAAGGAATTTTAACCAAATTAAACAAAACTATTCCAAAATTGCATTGATAAAGTAGTTTCCGGTTATGTATTTAGTGTATTTAGTTTGGTTGGTTTGATAAATTTTTGGGATTATTCTGTTGCTACACTCAGAGAATTTTGTTAGTAAATTTAATAACCGCCCGTTTTAAAAATGTGTAATAAGTTATTTTATCAATCTAATAACGATTTTTATTAAAGTAATTGCCACATTCGTTCGATTAATACTTTTTGTTATTATTTTAATAAAAATGTTTATCAAAATAAGAATACGGTCAATATTATTAAAAAAATCACAAAGGGTTGATTAAACTAATAACCAATTCTTATTAAAATGATGAATTCAGACAATCAAATAAAAAATTGTGTGATTAACGTAGAGCTATTAAAATAAAAACATAAATTATTATTTTTGTAGTTAATTTTAATAACAATTTTATTAGATTAATCATCGACGTTTTTACTTTCAAAAACGTAGGTTATTAAATTAATAATAGTATACATTAATCTTACTTTAAGTTATTATTTTTAATAACGATTAATAAAATATTGGTAAGAATCACAGTTTATATCCAGACGCTGAATAAACAACTTTAAAAAATATTTAAAAGTTTTGTGAAAAGTTAAAAGTGTTAAGAAAATTGAAAAAGTAAGATTATTTTATTAAACGATAACGTTTGGTATGTGAAACTTTGTAAATTTTTGTACTGTCTATGGTGTGGTAAAAAAATTGGTTTTTCAGTTCCTGAAGCAGATTCATCAGACAGAACATGTAGAAATTTTGTTCGATGAACAGAGTAGTTAGGCTAAAATTGAGTCTGCATGGGACAGGACCAAACAACTGAGACTCAGCGACATTTCAAAATTAAAATCAACTTCGGAAATTTTAACCAAATGGAAGCAATTTAAATTACCGCTTGGTTATAAACTGGTAATTAATAATTCAATATTAGTATATTTCAATAACATTTTAATTATAATTATAATAATATATATATAATAATTATAATTAATTATAATAATATTCCTTTTAAAATTTTCAGATAGACATTTATTTTAAAGCAATGTTTCCGAAAGCCAGCGATTTTGGTTGTAAATTACCAACCATTTATTCAAAAAAACTCAGCCCATTTTTGAAGAACAAATTAAAGATGAAAAGTTAAGAGAGGTGGTTGAAGAACTTCGCAATACAGAGAATATAACAGAAAGTAGGTTTTTTTAAATTTGTTTTTTGGCTCCAAAAACTTGAAAATCACATACAACAGAAGCAGAATACCATTCAAATTTTGCAGCAACAGAATTTTTTGCTGTCAAATTTGTATGAAATTCTGTTTCTGTTTCTGATGTATTTGAATACCCGGCTATAAGCTAAAACGTTGTTTTTGGACATGTCATTTGTAATTTTTATGAGTGAAAACAATTAAACCTATTCAATGTTAGATTCTGTAATAATATAATATTTTTCTGTTTTATATTATTTAGATGATATTCTGCTATCAACTATGTATTTACTGCACAGGATACTCCGTCAAACCAAAAAATAAAGTTTTGTAGCATAAAATTTATAAGATAAGATATTCGATATTCTTAAAACAGTTTTGCCATTATAGGCGAAAATGTTCAAAATGATGAAGAGATGTTACAAAAGTATTTCGATAAAAAATTACCAATTCAGCCTCTTTTGTTAATCAGTGGGTCTATAATAAAGCCAACTAGAATGTTTTGATAATGTACGGTATGAAGTTTATACAACATGGAATAGTAGATTCTTGTATGAGCTTAGAATGAAGGCAATTCTTCACGAGGATGAAATTTCCCGAAACGAGCGTAGCGAGTGGAGGAAATCCTCAGAGTGAAGAATTGCCATCATCCCAAGCGAATACAAGATGCTATTTTATCCACGACTGTAAAATATTTCGTTTAATTTCCAGTTTTCATGCAAAAATTTGTATCGCCATATTGAAATAAAAACATCAAAGATAGCGAAAAACAAAACAAGTTTGTTGTTTAATTTGTTAGGGGAATATTTAATAAACTATAGAGCTGTTAAAGAATTTTAATCAAATTAACTAGTTGTGGAATGAATACAATTACAATGGAAGACATACGCATGGTAAGCATATATTCTTTAGTCGTGGATAAAGTAATTGATGTGTGCTTCAAAATATTTTTTCTATGCAAAAAGTCAATTCACTAGTGAAAAAGAATAACAAATTATAGTTGCTATGGTTTTTCATATAATTTTATAAAGTATTTTAAACAACGTAACCATGAAAAAATAGAATATGAATTTTGAATGTTTTGTTGTCGATTTATAACTTTATAATTTATAGTAAACATCGATTATATATATACTACCATAGAAAAAAATTGCATTTCCTACGCGAGATAAAAACGTTTTTCGTTCGTAAACATGTCTGGCTCGACGCTAGCGCGTCTCGTGAACATATGTTTACTCACGAAAAAACAATGTTTTCATCTCTTGTAGGAAAATATACTATTATTTATTCAACTTAAAATATCCGCAATCAGCAACCAATTTTGGAATTTTATCCAAAAGTATTTTTTTACATTGAAAGGCGATAAAGAAAGAGCACATTATTCGGTCCATTTGTTGAATGATTTGTTAAATTCAAATCAATAATATATATTATTAGTTTAGCTATGTAAATTTATATTTTAATTAATAAAAAATATAGTAAAATATAATAAATATTACTATATTTTTTATTTTATATACGCACATTCTCCTTTTGTTCTTTTAACTTTTGTCACATATAAATATAAAAAATACTTTAAAACAAAATTATGAATTATTTTAGAATTAAAACTGTGAAATATAAATCTTTAAGATTAAATGAAAATAATTGAAATAAATAAAATCGTTAATAAAAAATTTATGCTCTCTTTTATTTAAAAAGTGTAAAATATAAGTTCCATTATTAATTTAATAAGTTTCATTATTAATTTAATAACATCTTATTATTGATTTAATAAGAACCTATTATTAATCTAATTAGATTGTATTATTAATCTGATAACCTAATATTATTTTAAAAACCACTTTATTATTATAATAATATATGTCATTTATCCAAGGGATACCTAATATAAATGTACAGTAATCCCTCCAACTGCGCGGGTTTTAACTGCGCGATTTCCACTGCGCGAGATGAGTTTTCAATACTAATTTTCGCACTGCGCGATTAAAATTTCACACTGCGCGACGTTTAAAAATTTTTTTTAGAATATGTAGGTGAATTTCATACAATTAAAATGAAAAAAAAATTACATTTGCCATATGGGTCATTTTTCTACAAATCGAACAGATTTGAACAAAATCAAGCATTTGTGATTTGGCTTAAAAAATTTTTAACGGGTATGATATTGAAAAAAATATACGTGTTCGAGGATTTTTTTTTGGAAAATAGAGGCGATCTGAATTTCTAGAATTTCGTGATTTTTGGCTTGACGGTTTATTTTCAAAAATTCATAACTTCGGTTCTATTAATGATAGAAGCTTTTGTTTTATTTTATTTTAAAGTTAAGAGATGGAATTTTAATAAAAAAATATATTCAATAAAAATTAATAGCAAATTCCGATTGTTATAAACAAATAAAATGTTAAAATCGATTTTTAGTGATTGCCCTACAAAAATAAAGAGTATTTGATATAACCATCGTATTCTACGTTCAATGGAGAAAATAGTTTTACTGTTAGAAATAAATTAATTTATCCAGCGCGGGACAACAAAAATTTATGGAATTTTTTGTCTTTCCGCGCTCGATAAAGTAATTTATTTCTAATGCTACTCTTACACGAGAGAGCAAAATTGCAGGTGTCAGAGAGAAAGTGTCTGACTTATTGCTAAACTATTTACACATAGCAATTTGTTAATAATTTTTGTAGATAACAATTTTTTTTTATAGTTCATCTTATATAGCTTTGAAATAAAACAGAAAAAAAATTCTATCATTACCAGAACTGAAGTTATGAATCTTTGCAAATAAGTCTTCCAGCAAAAAATCACGAAATCCTCGAAATTTAGAACCGCTTTATTTTCGAAAAAAAAAATTCTCGAGCACGTATATCTTTTTTCCTTGGGAAATGGGAATCTGGGAATTTTCCTATAAAAGCCCTAAAAAAATTTCAGCCAAATCAAAAATGTGTTCGGTTTGTAAAAGAATGACCCATATATGTAGCAATTTGCATTAGAAATTCAGTTTATTTTTAAACTGTGTGGCTGGAACATTCAATATAGATCAAATTCAATTTCAAGCCAGTAAGAATATTCTAAACAAATTCATATTATTGATATTATTTTTTCAAATTTGAGTTATTTTTTGAAATGTTATTTATGTTAATTTATCTGTTAACTTATGAAGTATTTTCTTTTTAAGAGTTGTCGAAGTAATACATGTTTTTCAGGCTATATATATTCATTTTTGTTTAATTATAACTTTAAATTATTTTTTTTTTTTTAATTTTTTTCAAAATTTGGAACCGAACCCCCCATTTTCATACAAAATAGGGTTCACATTGCGCGGTTTTGTATTGCGCGCTGTTTTTCTGGAACGGAACTACCGCGCAGTCGGAGGGATTACTGTAATCCATTATGTTATTATTTCAATAAGAATTTTTATAAATATAAAAGCTATCGTTTTTAGATTTAAAATTTAATTGTTTTTGTTAGTAAATATTACGAACAAATAATATTAGTTTAATAATGCCTGTTATTACGAAATTAGTGAAAATAATCACAAGTTGTGATTAGCTGTATAATAATCACCAAATTATTAATCTAATGGCTATTTTGATAGTTTTTAATAACAGAATTCTCTGAGTGTACTTAAATTTTTTATTTAAACTAATCGGACGTACACAAAGCTGTCTGGTCCCGAGATCTACCTATTTCTAGCGGATATACGTGTTGCTTGGACTTTTTTTAATTGTTATATAATTTAAAAGACAAAAAATATGCAATCGGCAAATTTCACTTATCCATATGTTGAAAATAATTGAAGGGTACAGGGGAAAAACAACGTAAGTCCTTTTTTTTTTTAATCGAGTTAGTGCTGCTATCTATTGAAGAAATACAAAAGCTTTCAGTTGGTATATTCAATTTTGATGAATATCAAACCCAGCCCATATAAATCAATTGAAAAGAATTCGCAACATTTTTTTTATACCCAATTTACAGGGGGGAAAACAACTTAATTCACCATTTTTTACCAACAAAGACCTCTGGTGGCCCCGGTTCAAAACACTTTTATGAACCATATTTATTCATTGTTTAGTCCTAATTCACAAATTTTTTTTTTATTTTAAGGACTTCAAACACAAAACTTGCATTTTCTCGAAATTTGATTTTATGGACTTACGTTGTTTTTCACCTATACCCTTCAATTTTAATTTGAAATGATTTTTTTAATATTATGAAAAAATGTATTTAAATATCGGTAAACCGACATGAAAAAAGGCAATCAAAAATATAAACAAAACGCATTAATTTATTTAAATCACTAAGTTTAATTATTCGAATGGGCCGTTTGTTTTTAGTGTTTGTTTTCATTACCTTCCCTAAAATATGATTCCGATAGATTTTTTAGATTAATAGATTTTGAGATAAATTAAGTTAATAATAAAAGAACTATATTTTTTTTTAGTGATTTTATTATAAACAGTTTATAAAAATAAAAAAAAAATAAAACATGGGTGAACAAATTTTCATAGTAATACCACCTTGCATAGTGATACCATTTTATCAGGTAATACCTGGTTAACTGCACACAAAAATAAATATTTGGAAATGCATCTAACATGCATTGATATCATATAAAGTAAATGGTCGAATTTTAGCCATTTAATCTTATTAAACACTTCATTTAATTTATTTTAAATGATTCAAATTTTAAAGATTTAACAATTTATATATTTTTTTTTAATATAAAGTGTTGTGTAGTAGGAATTACAAAATGTGTCACAACAACACAGATACCTTTTAAGACCTAGGTCCCACAACAACATGCGTCTTGAGGTGTTGGTGGACGCTTTTTTTAAATCTTTGTGGATTGAAGGCACTCGAGACTATTGATTCGGGCAAAGCATTCCATTTGTACGATGTACGCACAAAGAAATCCCTTTGAATTTTATTACTATGACAGTGAGTAATCTCGACAGTCCGACTGCCTGCACATACCGAAGCGTGAATGGGAATAGAATGACATCAGGAATGACGAGTCATACCGGGAAAAACATATGTCTGAGGCATTATGAACTGGATTTCATCCGATCACTGCTGGTGACGATATTTATAAAAAACAACGAAATCATCGGCAGAGCGACGATGTTGTACGGAATCAAGATTAAATGTTAAATTTCGATCACCAACAGGTCGTATAGCACGCTTTTGAACAGAGTCCAAAAGAGCTAGGATAGTAACAGATGCAGCACCCCAAACTTGACAACAATACTCCATACTGGGACGAATATAGGACTTATAAATGTGGAGTAATTGATGCGAAGTAAAATATTTTTTACATCTATTGAGGAGGCCGAGGTTTCTTGACGCGCTCTTTGCCATGGCCATTATATGATCGTTCCAGAGTAAGTCATTGGATATTGTGACTCCCAATAAATGAATGCTTTCACATTCATCTATTTGGTCGTCACACATATTAATTGAAATATCGTTGGGATACTCGGTCTTTGATCTGGAAACAATTAATAGCTGTGTTTTGGTGGAATTAAAATTCACCAAATTTTTGTCACCCCAATTGGCGACTTTTTTTAGGTCCTCGTATACATTTATGGCAGCGTCTCTCCGGGCGGGATTTATTTGTTCATGGATTTTACCCTTTGAAGGTAGGGGGACGAATGATTTGTGCAGTGTACTATCTTCTGCAAAACTATTTATTGGGTTGCTGGTGATTTGCAACAGTTCGTTGATATAAATTAAAAACAAAGTGGGAGATAAAACTGAGCCTTGGGTACACCAGCGGTTATTAATTTAGACTCCGAAGAAAAGCCATCTATAGATACCGAAATGTATCGGTTAGACAGAAAAATTTTGAATTAACTTCACTACTACAAGGGATGAAAACCGTACGCAACGAGCTTGTTGATCAAGTTGACATGCCAGATTCGATCACATGCTTTTGAGATGTCTAATGCGATTACGTACGTTTCATCACCTTTCTCAAGTATGCTATTCCAAAGATGGGCCACATTTCTTTTATAGATTTTGCGAATGCTATTTATGTTTTATTTTAAACATATAATACGGTAAAACTTTAGTAAAAGTAGTAGTTTAAAATAATAAAAAACGAAACGGAACGAAATTTATTTAATGATAATAAAAAATAAACAAAAGAATGACAAAGTATTTTTACATTTTAAAAATGTCTGGTTTTATATATTTTTTTATGAAATAATGCTTCCGTAATATTCAACTGATGTATTTTTTTTTATTTCCATCTAAAATTGATTGCGAAAAAATTTTTTAGGGAATACAACGAAAACAAACCCAAAAAACAAACGGGCACTTTGAATCATTAGTTTTAGTAGTATTAAAAAAATTATTATGTTTTTTTTCTATTTGTTTTTTTTTTTCATGTCGGTTTATCGATATTAAAAAACATGTTTTCATAATATTAATAATACCAACACACATACATTTTCAATTTACAACTTTATTATACTATGCAAAAAATAAATAATATCACATAATAATAATATCATAATATCAAATAATAATAAATATATAGTATTTTAATAAATAATAAATTATAAAAATAAATAATCATATTTAATATCAATATGCAAAATGGCAGTAAAAAACTCTCAATGCTGTGTACGGGTAAAGAAAATTAAATATCAAAGTCAAGGGAGTAAGTGGAAGTGAAGGTGTAATGAGTGAAACTTGTAAGACGCTTCAGGGTGGTGCTAGGAAATCTGCTAGTGATCAGCAAAAATTACAAACTATACCCAAAAGTGTAATTTGTAATTTTTGCAAAATAAAATTTTTATTAATTCTGCTAAGCAAGTTTAAAATAACTAACCTTCAATTAGACAACGGTCATAGCAATATGTTTTAATACAAATCTTACGATGAAGATGGTGTGCTTATTTTTACAATGTTTTCATGTGTTATAATAATCGTTTATGTGTCAAACACTCACTCCATATTGAAATATGTTTTCTAGATGACACTGTAAACATATATGTAAACAGTTATACTAAATTCTTACATAGTGATCTCCACTAAGCTCTCTGATTTATATTTACATCTATAATTCTAGTATTTGCTCACTGATTTATACATGTATCACCAATTAATCATTCAGTTTCCTTTGTCCATTCATTAAAATCCAAAACCATGATTAAAATTCAATTCAAGATAATTAAAGTCAAGATTTCAAAAATAAAATTTTTTCGCACATTTTTAAATTAGTTTTGGTTAAAATTAAAAATTGTTGCACTTATTCCTAAATTTAGTATTTCTATTCGTGAATTTGGTAACGAAAAACAAAACCGTGACGTCATTATATATAGATAATGCACTAAAGTTCGTTAACTTTTTTGTCACAAAAAGTTAATTAATAAAGCAATTTGCAATTTTTAAAAATTGCAACTTTTGATTTTTTGGTTACAACTAATATGCTGCTGCGTTGGTTTCGGATAAATTTTGTATATAAATCGAAGAATTTTTTGTACAATTATATCAGTCTATCGTTTATTTTTCAGCAAATAATTTGTAGCACAATATGAAGTTGTTTATTGCAGTAGGTTTTTTTGCATGTGTTGTACTTGTTGCAACACACGAGGCACATAGTTATGCAAATCATAATCAAGTTCGTCATGGAGGTAGTGGAGGTGGTGATGATCATGGTCATGGTGGACATGGAGGAGGTGGTAGTGGATATGGAGCACATGGTGGTGGACATGGAGGCGGTAGCGGTCATGGTGATTATCATGTAAGAACTACATTTTATTTTAAAAGATTTTCTTTGTATTTTACATACATCAATTATAGTCACATCCAGAGTACAAGTTTGAGTATGGAGTAAACGATGGACATACAAAAGATCTTCATGATGCATGGGAACATCGTGATGGAGATAAAGTTAAAGGTAATATTTTAAATTAAAATATGAATTAAATTTTAGAATTGTTTTGTTTATTTTCGTAAGGTGGATACTCTCTTCATGAAGCTGATGGAACAAAACGTGTCGTTGAATATACAGCTGATAAGCATAATGGCTTCAATGCTATTGTGAAACGAATTGGACATGCAACTCATCCACAGCACTACACGCATGGTGGTGGTCATGCAGGTGCTGCAAGAAGTGGTCATGGGGGCTCTGGAGGTAATGGTGGATTTGGCGGTGGTCACTATGGCTCAAAAGGTGGTGGTAGACATGAATGGTATGGACACCATTAATAGTAGATATAATTGTGATATGTGATAAAATATAAATGAACAATATACCTTAATTAAGAACAACATAATTTTTTTTCTCTTACAAAACCTTCTAATTGACCAATAATAATTATTTACATAATTTGCTTACACCAAGAAACATTTTTTTTAAACAAATCAATTGGGCACGGTTTCGGTCAGTATTGGTGTATAAATCAATCAAATAATATAAACAAAAACCCATTCTTTTAAAGTTTGTTCGACAATAAACAATCGAATATGAAAAATTACGTTACAGTTTTACTATTAAGCAGTTGTGTTCTAATCATATCCGGGCAAAATGCACATAGCTATGCTAATCATCAACATAGCGAAGATACTGAAGAAAGTGACATTAAAGTAAACGAAAACTTGGAAACTAAAATTAAAAGTGATAAGATAAAAAACAAAACCTACGGTAATTAATTATTTTTTTGCGAGAATTTAAATTTTTTTTTTGTTTATATTTTTATAGAAGAAAATATTATTAACGATGTTGATGATACAAAACGTATTGTGGAGTATGCAACAGATAATTATAAAGGATATACAGCTGTGGTGAAAAGAATTGGACAAAAGTCAAAACTAAAGAAACAAGCGGCAGCTAAAAAAGATGATGTTGAACAAATTGGACAAAAATTTGTGATAACTGTAATTTAAGGTTTATATAAATTAAAAACTGTACCAAAAATTTGTTTTTAGATAGTTCATTGTCTTATTTGATTATACAAAGGTTTTTTTGACCTTTATAGTTGCTTTCCAGCATTCACATTAAAATTGATAGTATATTCTTGAATCAGTTTAGAATGATGCCACGAAGATGAAGATTACGGAACGAGCGCTGCGAGTGGACTCAGTATTTCTGAATAACTCTATTGTTGTATGTGATCAGCTATGTACAAAGATCCTTAGAGTTGTACTCAATGTTAAATGTAACATTTTCTTTACATATATCAATTTCATTCACTAGTATTAAATCTATAGCTATAGCATATACATCCCTAAATTTTAGATTCTCGATTCTTGATTGTGCAGAAATTTTATCCAAAATGACAATAACTTTACTGCTTAAAGTGAAACTGGAAGGGGAATAACTTGCATCTCCCTCTTCTCTCCGAATATTACAGAAAAAATTAAAAAATTCACAGTGGCAGATTCAAAATTTCATAATCCAATCAAAATATTTGTTATGTTTTGTTGTCATAGTTATAGAATTTGTTTAAAATAATAACAAATATTTTTATCGAAGGTTACTTATTCAATATATTTTTATTTCAAAATTTATGCATATTTTTAATTTTGAATTAGATTAAACAATTATTTATAAAATATTTTGCTTGAGGCGAATAAAAATAGTATATGACGCACAGACGTAAGCTATTTTGGACTTAATGTGGGTGCAAATCTCGTCTAACGCCTCGATATGTAAACTCCACATACGTCCAAAAACCTAAGTTTTACCTCCTTGCATCATAATCGAATATTATTAACTAACTAAAATCAAGTCACCAAATAAAATGAAATTGAAATTCATAAATACGCCGTAAATTATTTAAACAAAATATTCTGTGAAAGGTCTACTTTATTCCAGCCACAATTTTTAAAATTTCTACACCAAAAAACTGTTGGTAAAACGGCAGCTAAATCCAAATAAATTTTTTTCCTTCAGCCAAAAATGACCCCTGGTGGCAATCTACAACCCCTTTCAAGTTTGGAATGAAAACATCTTATTTAATTTAGTTAAAAACCGTATGTTTTAGATCAATAACTTTTTAATATGCATATGTAAAACAAAGTGAATAAATTAACAATAAAAAGGGTTTTAATTAACTTTCACTAATTTTATATTAACTTATTTAGCTTAAAAAGTATTTTTTGTAACGCACAAAACATATTCAATTTTGTTCTAAATTAAAATAAACGAAAAATGTGTATGTCGCACATATGCCTACAAAATATTTTTTTCTGTGGCGGGAAAAAAGTTTAACATTTTACTTCTGTTGACAGGTAAAAAAACGTCACTTTTCATAAAATACTTTTTTTCCCGGGAAAAAAGTGTGTACTTTTTTCTCGGATAGATACACATAAATATATACCACATAAATGATGTATATTATGAATATTTATGAACATTTATTAATATTTTAGTGTTATGAAAAGTTATACCTTTTTATTTTTGATGTTAATAATTCGTTTTGACAAATAAAATGAATCTTAATTTTAAATTTTTATTCAAGAAAAATTGACAACTTAATTTGATGGAACTTGACCTAGTCACACTAATTCATTTAGTTTTTTTCTTGAGGAAAGTTCGTATGGTGTGGTGAATATACATATTGTAATATTTTTCCAATATTATTTTTTCAATATTATTTGTTCAATAATTATATTAATATTTTTCCAGTCACAGAAAAAAATAATGTGACACGGGGAAAATATTAGATTTTAGCTCTCGGTTTTTTGTCTGCAACACAACCTCGAGCTAAAATCTTTTACTTTTTTCCCTTGTATAATAAATAACTATTTTTTCTGTGACGGGAAAAAAATTTAACATCTTACTTCTGTTGACCGGTAAAAAGATATCATATGTTTTAAATTTTTTTTCATTTCTATTTTATTTAAATTATTTTGTAAATAATTTATTTAAATTAACATACGAAAATATTATTTTATAGCTTAATGGCCGAGTACTAGCAGTCATGGTTGCCAGTACTCAGCCATTGATGCATTACTGATAGATCATTACTGAACCAGCTGTATGGGAAGGACCATGGACCAGTTGTACAACATTGTGTGGGTGATGGGTATGGGTTCAAATCCAACATGAAACCATTGCTTTTGTATATACATATATGTATATACATTAGGGTGTTTTTTTTAGTCCAAAAGGCTCAAAACGGCTCATGTTTTAAGTATTGAACCTACAAAAATTCACCTAAAATTTCATCTTCCCAGATCAAACCTGAGAACGTCGCAAAGCGAGTTTGACTGCCATTTTATTATCATCCCATGCAAGGTTGTACAACTGGTCCAGTAATGGTCAATTAATGGTAACCAGTAACGCAACAATGGCCGAGTATACTGGCAACCATAACTGCGCCATTAACATAATTTTACTGGATGATTACTTCGGAAAATAAATGGCTGCCGTTCATTGGCCAGAGAAAAAAAACAGCAACGACCCATACAAGGTTGTACCGTTGACCCAGTAACGGACCAATAATGAGGACCAGTATTGCAACCATTGCCGAGTACTAGCCGCAATGACTGTGCCATTACAAAATATTAAAAATTATCATAGGCAAATTTAAATAAATTTAATACAAAATAATTTAATATTTTAAAATAAAAAAAAATTGTCAAAAAAAAAATTTAAAACTTACACCAACCTAAAATCTAATCAATACATATTATCATAGTATTTCAACCGAGAAGCGATAACTAAACTGTAGGTGAAAATTTTTCAAATAAATATTTCTAAATATTTTAACTCTATCGAATTTTAACCAAATGACATAGATTGGCCAATTCCTGGTTGCAATACTGGCCCAATAACAAAAGCCAATTAATATTAACAATTAACTAGCCATTGCTTGGCCATTTAAAGTAAAGTGTACTGGTTATTTTCTATAAACCGTAGATTGGTCGATTTGTGCTCCAGAAATGGCCCAATAACAATAGCCAAGTATTGTTTACCATTAATTGACCAGTGCTTGGCCATTCAAAGGTAACAATATACTGGCTCTTTTCTGTAAACCATAGATCGGCCAATGAATGGCTCTAGTATTTGCCCAATAACAATAGCCAAGTACTGTTAACCATTAATAGGCCAGTGCTTGGCCGTATTTCAGAGTCCAGCAAACCCTGCTTGGATAAAAAAATGAATAGCTGTTATAAAAAAGGGAATTGAAAAATTTTTAATAGGAAACTTATTTTCCTACAATTTATTGCTATCAGAAATCGGAAAAAAAAATTTTGCACGAGTTGTATGTAAAGTTCAATTTCGCTCCCTCATTTGCAGGAGCGGATTGCATCTTTAATTTCCTAGTGAATAAAAAAATAACAAACCACGACAACAATGATAGTTTTCATGGAAACAGAAACATATACGATAAATTCAAACAAATAAATATAAAAACCGCCTACCATGATGAAACTTAAAATTTTTGTTTTCTTTAGCTTTTGAAATCATAAATATATGGTGGCTGTACAAAAAATAGTAAAACACCCTCAGTTATATGGAGGCAAACACAGCTCAGGAGTTAAACTTGCACTTCTCTCCCTGGGAGTATAATCTACTATTATAACAGTTATTCATTTTGGCCCAAAAACGTCGTTTTTTCCATGGTTATTAAATTTGGCATACAAACTCGGTTTGCGCCATTCTCAGATTCGATCTAGGAAACTGAAATGTTGGGGGAATTTTTGAAGGCCCAATGCTTAAAACATGAAGCTATGTGACCGAAATTTTTTATTTGTCAATATTTCCAAAAAAGTGGCAACCCTTAGTTCAAAAATAAAGTAATAAATTGATTTACGGTGTTTTTTTGGATGTTTGGCTTTTGATTTTTTGATTTTAATATAGAGTAAACCGAAATGGAATGAAAATTTGTTTTTATGAAGTTGCTTGGTTTTGATTCTTAATTTAGAGCAGGTATCAAAATTGGGTCGATCTTTATAATTTAAAAAAAAAATGGTTTAAATAATTTTAACTTAAATGCAAACCCCAAGTATATATTTTTCATATAGATAGTCTATATAATACAATATAAACATGTTAAAAGAAAATTTACATAATTTATTTTATAAGGTAAAATTTTCAAACAGTTAAATTTTGCAAATCATATCGTTTTGGTGATTATAAAACTCAATTAGTGAGTATATCTATTGGTTTACCAAACCATTGCAGTTGGCAATTCAATTTTTTTTAATTTGACCCAAATTTGGAATGAATATTATTGTGAAGTATAAGCACAAAGTGGAAATGTTATAAAATCACAAAAACTCCAACATTTCATTTCGTGTTTTTAATTAAAAAATGAACTGAAGAGACTATCACGGGGCTCGAATATTATTCTAGATTCCAATTCAATTTAATGATGAATTTAATTCTCCTCTATTCGTGTGATAGAGATGGGATTCGTGGAATGTTTGTTAAAAAACCCTATTAAACGTTTTTATCTGCCAAATAATTTTCTTATAAACGAGAATGAGGAAAAAATTAATTTTTTTTAACACCTATTTAAGTTGTTTATAGAAAAATACATGTTATATATACAAAATATTACTTAACGCAAATCAAGAAAATTAAATAACTGTAACAATTACTTATTATACTTTTTGGTTTAATGGCAATCAACTCTTTCTCTTTTTGGTTTGTTAGGCGATTGAAAAGAAATTAAAAGAGATTTTGGTATATAAAGCTGAACAGGTATAAGGCTAAATCAATCAACTGACTGTGATCTAGTAGTAAACATTGAAAATGAAATCAGTTATTATTTTGGGATTATTAGCATGCATTGCTGGAGTAGTTGCTCACGATGCACATAGCTATCACACAATACATCGTAAAATTCATAGTGATGGGGGATGGGAAGGAGGGCACAAGGATTATTTCGTAAGATTATTTGTTATGTAAATTTATATCCAATATTTTACTAATATTTTGACGATATACTTACAGGCACATCCTAATTATAAATACGAATATGGAGTAAAAGATAGTCATACAGGAGATGATAAAACCGCATGGGAACACCGACACAAGGATAATACTGAAAGTAATTGAGAAATCTTTAAACCAAATTAGAGATTCCAATCTAATTTCTTTTGATTTTTACAGATGTATACAAAGTAGACACTCATCATCCAGCTGTATATGGACATCATGATGGAGATGATGATGGACATCATTGATTTTTTTAATTGTAGTTTAAGAAAAACTGTTTAGAGATAAATAAATTAAAAATAAGTTTAAAAAAACAAAAAAAAATGTTATTATTATAACCGTTTCTACTTGTACGAGAGCGAATAGTTTAGGGGTGGCATAGGCGAAGCGTCTTTGGATGCTAGGGAAGCACTGCTTCCCTTTGAAACAGGCCGCTCTTTTTCAAATTAACGATTGTTTTTTAATAAAGATTTTATCAATCATCGTTCAATAAATTTTCCATACTTATTTAAAATAAATCTTCAAAGTTTATGTAAAATTATACAAATATTTCCATATAAATGTTTATTATTATTATTATATAATTATATTAATTCCTAATATTTATAAAAAAAACTTCAACGCAATCAAAATATTTATTTATTTCGTCCAAATAATATACAAGAAGCTGTCCAACTTGCAGCGTACGGAATTATAATATTTGTACGCAAAAAAAAAAGAAGAAACACAAATAGGAAAAGAAAAACGAAAAAAATCAAACAAAAACCATAGCAGTAGATGCTGTGTTGCTTATAGCATATCATATACTATCATAGTAGTACTATGGTAAATCTGTTTTGTTTTAGTTTATATGTACTGGCAGTGGCGTAATTTCACCAAAATCTTGGGGGGGGCAAGAATTTAAATGACATAAAAAATTTTTTTTTGTAAAACATAACATACAAGCTTTTATACATACATATATTTAAAAGCATTTAAACAGTGGCGTCATTTCACCAAAATCTTGGGGGGGGCGAGAATTTAAATGACATAAAAAGATTTTTTTCGTAAAACATAACATGTACATTTTTATACACACATATATTTAAAAGCATTTAAATGCATGGTCTTAGAAATGAAACTAAAATGCTTTTGAGCTACCTTGGTTACTATGCTAGATCTTTGACTTCTGTTGTTGTTTCATCGAAGCGAATGCCGCAAAGTTCTGCACAATCCCTTCATTTGTTAAAATAATTTTAAATTTAGTATCATCTCTGCATTGTTTAAGCATCAAGAAAGTAGTTTGGCATTACCATTACTGCATTACCATTACTGTATCCAATAAGTTGGTTATGTTCGACATTACTTTTGCCGCAGAACTCCTTCAACGTCTCCAGTAAAGACAGTAAAATATCCAAATTTTTTTAACCCTGCCATTTAAATCAGCAGCACTTCTTATTGCATTATTTAGAATATGGACTGCGAATCCAATACCCAATACATTCTGGTTCAAATTCGAGCTTAGCTTGCTTTTAAATTTTCACCCCTTGACGTGACACCACTAAAATTGGTATTCGAGTTATCAGCGCAAATTGCAACTAACTTTTTGTCAATGTTAAATAACAACAAGAAAACAAAATAACAACTAAACTTGTTCAAGCTACTGGAGCTGACGGCTTATAGCAACGCTTTTATGTTTATCTGTATCTATATGTCTTTTAATTCATAATGTCCACTGTTAGTTTGCAAATTCACTCCGACTGGTAATACAATAAACCTTTGCGTCGTTATATTTTGATTTTTTTATAAAAGGATAGTCCAATTCAATATCGTATGAGAATTTACGTAAACGTTTTCTATCCATCTTGATTTGTAGGAGAACTTTTTAAATATAATTTTAAAAATTAGTAAAAATGTACCTTTTATAGTAGCTTAAAACTTTTGTTACACAAGTAAAGACTGCAAAATAATTGAAACAATTTATTTTAATTTTACTAAATAATTAATATCTTTTCTGTATTCTGTAAGTATAGGAGGTATACAGTATCTCGTTCTATCTTTTGCAAATATATACCATCTATCAAGTTTTTATGCTCTCTACTTTGTTTGTTCTTTATTGAGAAAAAAAAAATTATAAATTAGAAAATAATAATTTTACTTTTGAGCTACCTAGTTAAAGTGTGTTTTAAACAGAGTTTGAAACGCTACTTATATCACTCCTTTACTTTGTTCTTTCAGAGTGTGTAGCTTAAAAATAATATAACACTCCCACATACAGGAGTGAAAATAATAAAATATTCTTGCTACTAAATTGAAATAAATATTTTCTTTCAAATACTCAAAACTTTTATTTTTGCTTCAAATTTGATGCTTTCCAACCTAAAATGCTTTGAATGATTCGTTTAATTATTCATGTATTGTTAGAAAAATGAATATAAAGGATGACGTAGAGGGACTATTCATAAATCGAATAAAAGAACAGGAAAATGTAATCTGCTCCAAAGGAGTAAAATCATTTTTTTTACATTTTAATTTTTGAATATTATTTCAAAGGATTAAAATGAGTGCTCGAATAAAGTAAAACTCTGGTTTGTAAATTTAAATGTTTATGAATTTATACGGAAAACTGCGACTTTTTAAGTAAAATATTTTGTATTTTATTTTTCATAATATACTTTCGATCTCTCGTATATACACCGGGGAGACGTTTCTATAAACAAAGAAACCTTTTTGTTGAGATAGATCTGTTAGACATCAAAAGATATTCGCAAAACAAAATGTAAATTATTGAAGTGAAAAAATCTGAGTTTAGTATTTCTAAGAAAATTATAGTTAAAACACTATTTAGTAAAAAAAATATTGCACTAGTTTGTTCTCTCAATATAGATAAATCAACATATAAATAACATTATACAATTTGCAAGAAAAAACAGTGAAGCCATTGCTTTGACTAAGATATTGCGCAAACTGTACGTAGGTAGATATAAGGCTTATTTGATTATTTCGATAATACGGGCAAATGTGGTGGAAATATTTATTTCGTGAGACAAATTTCTCCGTGGGACAACGCAATCAAATGTGGGACATTTCCACGCAGCGTGGGACGTCTGGCCAGTTTACTACCCATAAACGTGCGTAAATTTTTCATTTGATTCAAAATTGTTCAATTATTGCGAGCTTCTTTTAAATCTACAAGAAAAACCTACCACAAAAAAATAATAGTTTCTCCCTCCCTGTGACTGTATAAAAAAATGAACAAAGATTGACGTTTAGAATACGTTTTGGATTTTATTATAACCAACCAAACATATAATTTTTGCTATTTTATGAATTAAAAATTATAGTCCATATAGCGAAAAGAATTTGTCAGCAAGTTTTCATAACATACTTTGAAAATATTTACATAACTTAAATATTTGTTCGTGTCTTTTGAAAATATTGCTTGTCCATTATAAAACATTCACTATTATAAAATCAGTGGAAATAACACAAAAAATTTAAATTACTCTCGTATTTATTTTCATTCATTTTATAAAAATTAGCACAACTATCAAGAAAACCGATATGTTATAGGATTTTACAATTAGAAATGTTTTTAATTTATTGTTTTTAAAAAAGTCTTGTAAAGTTTGTACAATATGATATAGATAAAAAAACAGGGCCAAACAGTCAGGGTTATCCAAATAAGTGGGATATAATTAGGTTGTGTTCTCCTGCATGTACTTACTTTTAAGGTTATATAAATTACCAATGACCAATAACAATTGAAATTTGAATGTTAAATACTGCACTATGAACTCTCGAGGAACCCTATACTAATGAAATATTTTGTTTCCTCTGGCTTAGAAACGAATATCTTATAAACAAAACACTATCGTACGATAGAATTTTGCCAAAATACGCACCCACGGCGTTTTTGGAAGAACGATCGTGTTCTGTTAATAAAACTGATTTCATCAGAAGATTAGATGCAATACGACCGCCTTTCGTATCGGCGGCGCTCTAGTCTATACAAAGAACGATAACGGTTTGAATATTGTGGTGAACCGTACTTTAGTCGGGCCAAAATAATATGTAACGTAATAATTATATAATCAGATATATTTCAATTAATAGTATGCGATAAAATTGGTATATTAGCTAAGTAAATCTTCTAAAAATTAGACGAATTTACAAAATAACAGTGCATTGAAATTTTTATAGTGTATAATTTTTATATAGTGTAAACGATTGAATGGTTTTATTGAATCGATGTATTGATAGTATCAGATCCTTGGGGGGGGCCAATGCCCCCCCCAGCCCTACCCAATTGACGCCTCTGCATTTAAATGCATCGACTTAGAAATAAAAATAAAATGCTTCTGAGCTACATTGGTTACTCTGCTAGTCTGGTGTTGCTACATTGGTTACTCTGCTAGTCTGGTGTTGTTTCATCGAAGCGAATGCCGCATAGTTCTGCAAAATCCCTTCATTTGTTAAAAATAATTTTAAATTTAGTCTCATCTCTGCATTGTTTAAGCATCAAGATAGTAGTTTTAATTAAAGCGCTTGTGCTAGAAATTATTATATCTTTGCTTTGTAACTGTTCAGAGAGTGAATTTGTAAACGACAGCAGATCGTGCAACATAGAAAAAAAGGATGGTTTTTCTATACGATTTTTTAGATCTCGGGCATCCCGGGATTTAAAATTTATGAGTCACATAGTCCCAGGAAAAATAAAACACCACGGGATTGCAATCCCTACGTGACTCCTCTTATGTCGAATCGTTTTTTTGTTTGTTTGTGTGTTTTAATTTATTTGTCTCAGAGAGAAAGAGTTATGTCTACCCTAAACTGACTAGAGCCAAATCGTTAAAATGTGGGACAAAATGCAAACATTCTTCCAAATACTAACTAATTAGAATTTCTATTGCGAGAAAGTGGAACGGTGAAAACGTGCTAACTAGATTGTGCATAAATTTACTATTTAATGCTTTCCTTTACTGTTTGTTTACTATTTAATTCTTCAAAAAATTCTTTTATTTTAATTGGACATTCAACCGTTAGGAAATGTGGTTGCAGTGGTTCGTACATTTTCTAAATTCTTTCTAGTGCTGGCATTACCGCCAGCCAGCGAGTTTCACTGTATCCAATAAGTTGGTTATGTTCGACATTACTTTTGCCGCAGAACTCCTTCAACGTCTCCAGTAAAGACAGTAAAATATCCAAATTTTTTTAACCCTGCAATTTAAATCAGCAGCATTTCTTATTGCATTATTTAGAATATGGGCTGCGAATCCAATACCCAATACACTCTGGTTCAAATTCGAGTTTAGCTTGTTTTTAAATTTTCACCCCTTGACGTGACACCACTAAAATTGGTGTTCGTGTTATCAGCGCAAATTGCAACTAACTTTTTGTCAATGTTAAATAACAACAAGAAAACAAAATAACAACAAAATTGTTCAAGCTACTGGAGCTGGCGGCTTATAGCAACGCTTTTTTATGTTTATCTGTATCTATATGTCTTTTAATATCATAATGTCCACTGTTAATTTTCAAATTCACTCCGACTGGTAATACACCAAACTTTTGCGTCGTTATATTTTGATTTTTTTTATAAAAGGATAGTCTAATTCAATATCATATAAGAATTTACGTAAACGTTTTCTATCCGTCTCGATTTGCAGGAGAACTTTTTAAATATAATTGTAAAAATTGGTATAAATTTACCTGTTATAGTAGCTTAAAACTTTTGTTACACAAGTAAAGACTGTAAAACAATTGAAACAATTTATTTTAATTTTACTAAATAATTAATATCTTTTCTGTATTCTGTAAGTATAAGAGGTATACAGCAAATCTATACCATTTATCAAGTTTTTATGCTGTTTGCTTTGTTTGTTCTTTATTGAGAAAAAAAAAATATATATTTTGAAAATAATAATTTTATTTTTGAGCTACCTAGTTAAAGTGTGTTTTAAACAGAATTTGAAACGCTACTTATATCACTCTTTTACTTTGTCCTTTCAGTGCGTAGCTTAAAAAGAATATAACACTCCCACATACAGGAGTGAAAATAATAAAATATCATTCTTGCTACTAAATTGAAATAAATATTTTCTTTCAAATACTCAAAACTTTTACTTTTGCGTCAAATTTCATGCTTTTCAACGTAAAATGCTTGATTCGTTCAATTATTCATGCATTGTTAGAAAAATGAATATAAAGGATGACGTAGAGTGACTAATTTTCTTCTTTTACAAATCGAATGAAAGAACTGGAAAATGTAATCTGCTCCAAATGAGTAAAATCAAAAAAACAAAAATTTTACTCTTACGAGTAAGAACGATATTCAAATTATGAACATTTTAATTTTTGAATATTATTTCAAAGGATTAAAATGAGTGCTCGAATAAAGACTCATAAGCTCTGGTTTAAAAATTTAAATTTTTATGAATTTATACGCAAAACTGCATTTTTTTAAATAAAATATTTTGTATTTTATTTTTCATAATAATATTGCACTGGTGTGTTCTCTCAATATAGTTAAATCAACATATACATAACATTATACAAACTGCAAGAAAAAACTGTGAAGCCATTGCTCTGACTAAGATATTGCGCAAACTATACGTAGGTAGATGATTACTTCGATAATGCGGGCAAATGTGGTGGAAATATTTGTTTCGTGGGACACTTCGTGGGACAGATTTCTCCGTGGGACAACGCAATAAAATGTGTGACATTTCCACGCAGCGTGGGACGTCTGGTCAGCTTACTACCCATAAACGTGCGTAAATTTTTCATTTGATTCAAAATTGTACAATTATTGCGAGCTTCTTTTAAATCTATAAGAAAAACCTACCACAAAAAATAATAGTTTCTCCCTCCCTGTGACTGTATAAAAAAAATGAACAATTTTATGAATTAAAAGTTTATAAAATGAATTTGACAGCAAGTTTTCATAACATACTTTGAAAATATTTACATAACTTAAATATTTGTTCGTGTCGTTAGAAAATATTGCTTGTCGATTATAAAACATTCACTATTATAAAATCACTGGAAATAACCAAATAAATTTAAATTACTCCCGTAATTATTTTCATTCATTTTATAAAAATTAGCACAACTATCAAGAAAACTTTTGATATGTTATAGGATTTTACATTTTAGAATTGTTTTTAATTTATTGTTTTTAAAAAAGTCTTGTAAAGTTTGTACAATCTGATATAGATAAAAACGGTTTACCCAGTCTTTTAAGACCAGGAAGACACGTTGATACCTTCATTGTAGCGCGCGTGCAGCCCAGGACATCTAAGGGCATTACTGACCTGTTATTGCTCAATCTCATTATTGCTAGACGCAATTTGTCCATTTAAGAAGCAAGTGTCCTGTTCAGGCCAAACAGTCAGGGTTCTCCAAATAAAAGGGGTATAATTAGGTTGTGTTCTCCTGCATGTACTTACTTTTAAGTTTAGATAAATTACCAATGGCCAATAACAATTGAAATTTGAATGTTAAATACTGCACTATGAACTCTCGAGGAACGCTATACTAATGAAATCGTGGCTCAGACGTGGCTCAGACACTAATATCTTATAAACAAAACACAATCGTTCTTCTAAAAGCGGTGATGCCGCGCACTTTATAGTACGATAGAATTTTGTCACAATACGCACCCACGGCGTTTTTGGAAGAACGATCCTGTTTTGTTTATAAAACTGATTTCATCAGAAGATTAGAAGCAATGCGACCGCCTTTCGTATCGGTGGCGCTCTAGTCCTTGATACAAAGAACGATAACGGTTTGAATATTGCGGTGAACTGTACTTTAGTCGAGCCAAAATAATATGTAACGTAATAATTATATTATCAGATATATTTCAATTAACAGTATGCGATAAAATTGGTATATTAGTTAAGTAAATCTTCTAAAAATTAGACGAATTTACAAAATAACAGTGCATTGAAATTTTTATAGTGTATAATTCTATCACGATTGGATGGTTTTATTGAATCGATGTATTGATAGTATCAGATCCTTGGGGGGGGCCAATGCCCCCCCCCCCAGCCCTACCCAATTGACGCCCCTGTGTACTGGTTATTTGTTTTAGCTAAGTTTTACTACTTTACATCAAAGTATCTATTGATTTTTAATAAGAACTAGGATTTATTGTTTGAATTAGAAATGTTTGAATAAATAATTATGGTGCATTATTAATTAAAAATTATTGCAGAACAGTTTCCAAAACAGTTTTGTTTTAAAATATCAACATATTTTTCAATAAGAAAGTAGAAGACCCACTGATTTTCAAATTATGTAGGTATTTGTCTCCTTTTGAACCATTTTCGTGGTTCTATTTCTCGATTGTTTGTTAGGATAGGACCAATCAACAAATACAATAATTTTTTCCCTTTGTGAATTTCAATAATATAAAACCATAGTCCATACTTTGATATATTAAGCAAAGAGATTTTTTCATGTATCTGATGAGATGAGCTGCTTTGTAACAACTATATTTATGTTCCAATATTAGTACCCCGAGCAGAAATTACTTAGGGAAAACCTGAATACAGTCAGGGCGTGATCAGGGCCTGGTCAGATCTACAAGGGCAATCCCTATTAGGGCACTCTGATGTGGGCCTGTTCCGGGCCTGATTTAGAATACCCTTTTAGGGTTAACTTTATTTGAATACATCCGGCCCTGATCAGGTTTTTCGTATTGGACCCCTAGCTGAAATTTCAATTTGTTAAAATTCACTAGAGCATTATCCTTTTTCGAAATATATAGTTAAAATCGTTTCATGTATGTTTTAGTTATCGCTTCTCGGCTGAAAAACTATAATAATAGTGATTAAGGTGGTATATGTATATTTTCATTTTTCCCATTGTAATTTTTTATTTTAATTTGATTAATTTATGTATATAATATATAAATATATATCAGGGTCTGGTCCGGCTATCCCAATCAGGGCCTGATCCGATTATCCCAATCAGGGTCTGATCCGGTAATCCCTATCAGGACCTGATAGGGCAAAAGCGTTACACTCATGATCAGGGCCCAATCAGGCTGCCCTACCAATGCCTGATCCGGACTAGGGCAAACCTAATCAGGGCCTTACTTGAGCCCTGACAAATTTCTGCTCGGGTCATTGCAAACGACTGCTTCGGATATTTGATAAAAACTGTTCCTTTAGAACAAAATAACTTAAAAGCTTTGAGTAGATCACAAATGGAACGCATAAACTTTAAAAATATTTCAAATATAAATACACAATTTTATTCTTATTTTAAAATAATTATTTTGAGCTTATGATTGATCTTACTAGTCCATTATTATTTTGATCTGACTAGTCCATTTTATTATAAAAAATACAAAAACATGTTTGTAGCCGCCGATCTAAATAAATTAGTAAAATGAAATGCTTTTCAATTACACAACTTGCTCGAGGGAGAGTAGATTAAAGTGAAACAAGTTTGATCTTCAATGGTAAGCGCCCGAGCAGAAATTACTTAGGGAAAACCTGAATACAGTCAGGGCGTGATCAGGGCCTGGTCAGATCTACAAGGGCAATCCCTATTAGGGCACTCTGATGTGGGCCTGTTCCGGGCCTGATTTAGAATACCCTTTTAGGGTTAACCTTATTTGAATACATCCGGCCCTGATCAGGTTTTTCGTATTGGACCCCTAGCTGAAATTTCAATTTGTTAAAATTCACTAGAGCATTATCCTTTTTCGAAATATATAGTTAAAATCGTTTCATGTATGTTTTAGTTATCGCTTCTCGGCTGAAAAACTATAATAATAGTGATTAAGGTGGTATGTATGTTTTCATTTTTCCCATTGTAATTTTTTATTTTAATTTGATTAATTTATGTATATAATATATAAATATATATCAGGGTCTGGTCCGGCTATCCCAATCAGGGCCTGATCCGATTATCCCAATCAGGGTCTGATCCGGTAATCCCTATCAGGACCTGATAGGGCAAAAGCGTTACACTCATGATCAGGGCCCAATCAGGCTGCCCTACCAATGCCTGATCCGGACTAGGGCAAACCTGATCAGGGCCTTACTTGAGCCCTGACAAATTTCTGCTCGGGCGTCTTTAGTTAGAACTAATAGAAAAATATGCAAAATAGTATATTATTGAATTAGGAGCTAAAGTTGTACTTTTTGTGTTGAATCTATAGTTTGGCGGCCGACCGTAGGGAGCTCCGAATTCAATACACTATTTTTTCGGCAAACGTTTAAATTTCTTTAAAAATATGAAATTAATGCATCAAATTTTTTATAAATATGTTTTAGGTAATAAATTTTCTGAAATTAATTTTTATTGATTTTAATTCATTAAAATGAACTGAAATTCATTCTGTTTTGAACAAATTAATAATATCATGTTATTTTACTTTACTACCGCCGTAAAAATATGAAAATTACTTTACTGCCGCCGTAAAAATATAAAAAATTACTTTACAGCCGCCGTAAAAATATAAAAGTTACTTTACAGCCGCCGGCAGATAAAATAAAAATGGCGTTACTTTTGCAGCCGCCGACTAAAAAGTAAGACTTTAACTACTCCCCAGCGGCAGTAAAGTTAAACTTTACAGCCGTTTCCGAAAAAATATATTTTTCTACAATAGCAAATGAATTCTATTTTCATGCAGATTTAATCCCCTTTGAAAATCGTTTTTTCCTCTAGTGTATAAAATCATATTCGCTAGATAACAAATTGTAGTTGCTATGGTATCTTCATTAAATAGTTTTTAAGACACAGTAACCATAAAAAGTAGAATATGAATTTTAAATGGTATGTCGTCGATTTCCAATTAAATAATTTATAATAAATATCATTCACGAAAAAGCAGCGTTTCCATATCTTGGATCAAAATGTACTATGTTTCTTCAAAGAGGCTATTTTTCAGTTTTAACAGTAGTTATTGTGGAATATTATTTAGAACGCAGCATCCCATTCTTAAAAACACGCGCTTCGCCTATGAGGGGTGGGGTTTGGTGTTGACGGTTCTTGACAGTGATCAAAACGTTATATGCAAGTAAAATCAATCCTGGCACTAATAGGGGTTGTCCTCAGGGTTGAGTTTTATCACTCCTTATGTGGAGTCTAGTAGTGAATGAAATTTTAGCTTTTAAGTAACCAGATCATCAAACGCCTTGTCAGCCAGCCAATAAATTTTGAAGACCTTAAGCGTAAACTACAGGCACAACCTGTATACACTGAACGGTTTTCATATTCTGAAGTTCTTAAAGAATTTTAGATGGGCAGGAATATTCAAATTGGATACTTATCAGTGAGTAGATTAAAGCCAGGATACTAAAAATCTTTTGGATTGCGGTACATTACTTTACCACAACTTTTTACTAACTATAGTTTAGTTAAGTTTAGTTTTTTTACTAACAATAGCTATTGGTATTAACTGCATCAAAACGTAACAGGAGCAGAATGACTTACAAAGTCCGAGTGAGTGTTATCCCAAGTAGCATTTTGGTTTCTTTAAAAACGCTATAAATATTTAGGGAGTATCCTAATCGAGGAATTTGATGATTTAGAGTACCGCCAAAAACATGTATTCAACCTTTATAGAACATAAAAAGGCGAAAAATCTTATGTTGTATTAGGCCTTACACAACCATAATTTTTTTCTTGTATAAACTTGTTCTCACGATATTATCGAGGATTTATCAAACCTTTTGCACTACATAAATCCCTGTATAATTTATTTTACCATACTTTGAAAATATTTATAGAAGTACTTGAGAATTTTATACATCAGCTATAGAGGAAAACAAAATCCAAAAAATGAAGAAAAGGTGCGAATAATAATGAAATACGACAAATAACATGTTATTTTGTTTTATTTTAATAATTTTTAAAATTTATTATTACATATTAAATTAAATTATATATCAATTATTATATATTTTTATTATCGCTACTCACGGATCTCGGTACTTTTGAATTGACAGTCTAACGCATATCTACTCATCATATCAACGGCTCCAAAGCATTTACGTGTAACTACATTTTGGAAAAATTGAGAGAAAGCTCAAAATACGATTTATTAAATCTAATTAAACAACTTGGAGATCAAACCATCATTATATTTTAATTTACTAACAAAATTAAAATATTATTAAAATGTTTCTAAACAAGCTTGAAAATAAAATTTTGTTATCAATAAATCAAAAAAAAATATTTTTTTTATTTATTGATAGTGATTTTTTTTAAAGCTTGTTTAGAATCACAATAAATCGTTTTGTGAGATTCCTTCCCATTTTTCTAAAATGTAGTTACACGTAAATGCTTTGTCGCCGACGATATCTCTTATTTTCATTTTTTGTATCATTAAAAATTTTATTTCACTGGAACTGAATGAACTGTTGAATCTAAAGATAAATTTAGTGAATGAAATGAAATGATTCAACATGTCATAGTAAAGATATAGCTACAAAACTCTAAAGTAAAACGAATTCAATTTTTAACGAAATTTGTTTTATACAAACCAAAATTTTAACATTAACTTAACTAAAACTAAATTAGCAAAGGAATTCCAATTCATATTTTATTGTATGAATACCCGTAATGCTGGCTAAGTTTAAACATTTTGCCATCGAACATATCGTCCCATAAATGTATTTTCCTTAAAATAACTTTCATAAAATCTGTAATTAGAAAGTTAAATTTTTTACATTCTGCATTATTTATTGATTGAATTAATAAAAATTACAAACACTAATTATATCCTTTTTCGAACTTGGTTATTTAAAAACTCAAATCACTGTTTTTCATTTAACTATTATAATATATGAACTAATAACCCTTTGTTTAAGCTATACAGTTTTTATTAAATAACTTAATATCAAACTGAACTAAAATGCTTATTAGTTGTAGAATAAATACTACACAATATAATGTAAATGACATATTTACTTCCAACTATAGCCATATAGTAACATGGCTTAACTAAAAATTTTCTCACTAAAAGTTCCTTATGTTTAATCTTTTGTTTGCGCAATCAACCTCTCTAACTGCTAGTTGAAATTGTTACACAGGGTTTATGCAAGCTTTTCAGTAAAACCTTCTTATAAGATGTTTTATAAATGTTTATAACATATATATTATCATTTTTTTCTACGACAATTTTTGCTTCTATTGATGTTGTATAACTTACTCCGAAAAATATTTTTAAAGAATATTATCGAGTATTTTACTTCTATAATTTTGTTTGCAACATTAACCATATCTATAGAGGAGTTATACAACATTTGACTGTTATAATTTTAAAATCTACGGCAAAAATGTTACTTGGGATACTCAGTACATCAATCGTAAATATGGAGGTCATTCGTTGCAATTTTTTCACCGTTTTAATGTCGATCGCAGTAGAAATTTCCAGTCTCTAGATCACATATAAAACTGATTCCAGTTTTGACCTCTAACTCATGTACTTCTTACATGAGAAAAGCACTATATCGTTGCTGTTCTTGTTTGTCCCTTAAATTGTTTTTAGGGAAATCTTTTTTCCGCTTACTTTATTTTTATTTCATCTATCGTCTCATGAAATATTGACCTTTGTTGTATTTCATTATAAGATAAGGATATTGTTTTCATATGTATTCGTTAATCTAAATATAACCAATACAAAGAATCTTGTACTTCCTTATGAAAAAATCAGTTCTGTTTTGTTAAATAGGTTGCGATAATTTTCAGTTTGCCTTCGTTGTTATATATAGCGATTAAAAAACACTTGCATGAAAACGGCGGGACTTTTGGTTTGGACGTTACAACTCTCCCATGGGATTACCTTAGGTGATATAAGTACCTTCGGGGAAACGTTCGATTTTCACTAACTACGCAAGGAATCTCCAACATTAACTGCCTTCAATGTTTTTATAATGGCATTAGGTATATTATTGACAGAATTCTCGATTTCTATAAGTAAATCCTTTTTGTTGTACACGCAGTGCTTAGGGCTATAGGTGTTGTCCAACTGGTCAGCTCTTGAACAATGTGTACACCCAATAAGAGTTGGGTAGCTTCCAGATATGTATAAGGAAGTCTACCAAAAAAATGTTTAGAAATATAGGGTTGATTGTTCGTATATTTCTATGCCTAGCTGCATTTATGAATACATTTTCACAATATACAAATTTCACAAATGTATAAGTTGCAGCGTTCTTAAAGTCTCTTGTCCAAGCTAAATTTAACTTTACTTGAATATATTTAAATAGAATTTGTTCGTTATCAGTCAAAATATCATATGATCAGTCACATGATGTTTAATAAAAAAACGCACAAAAAATTAAGAATTTACTAAGTTTCACCACTCAACTAATAGAGAGTACCTTCGTCGTTTCTAGTCGTTTCGTCAGTCGTTTTACATTAAATGTAACATGGTTACAGATGTAAAGATAATATTATAGCCTTGGTAAAATTGCAATAAAAGTCGACCAATCTTTATTTAATAAAAATGTTTGTATACAACACGTACCAAAATGGTTGACAAAATGTTAAAACAATTTCAAATAAAAATGTTCGAATTGTAAAATTAATACAAGCCTACAGTCTACATATCTCTATATATCCCGTTTAATGCCAATTTACTTGAAACTTCAGTAATCGTTAGTATAGTAAAAAAATTACTACACTGAAAAAAACATGTCCTATTTCCAATCGAAAAGCAATTGTCTCAACCTCACCGTGCGGTCACATATGGCGAATCAAACTACGAAATTGATTCAACAACTCTACAATTATAAATCGATAAAGTTGAGACAATCACACGAAATATTTATGTGAAAATAAAATATAGTTCAATTAATCTCAAATACTTAAACTTTAAAATGAAAAATTCATGATATAAAGCCAAAGAAAAATTTTTTCAGGGAAATAAGTAGTTATTATCTTTATTCAACTACTGTTATATTGGATATAACACTTATATTTTAAATAAACCTGTTAGGAAAATGTTATCGTTAGTTGTCCCAATCACTGTGAAATTGTTTGCAAATAATTTTTCTTTGCATGAATAATCAACTGCCAACTTCGAGATGAGGTTGTTATGAACTTCAATTTTTTTTTCAGTGTACGTGTTTTTTTTCATTTATGTTTTCCTAGTTTTGACACTGGGTTGGGTGGTGTGAAATTTTTTAAGAAATTTAGAAATAAGGTTTGTTTAAAAGGCAATACTATCATAATATTGCTATGATAAAAAAATTATATTTTTTTATATAAAATTTATTTCTTTTTAGGGTTCCGTAGTTTAAAAAAGCAAAAACGGCACCCTATTGGTGAGACTTCGGTGTCCGTCCGAATTTCTAAATAATCGATTTACTCACAAGCTATAAGTGCTATCAACTTGAAATTTTCTACAGTTAAGTGTCATATGCAAGGTGATTTTTTCGTGAAAAACAATTTTTTATGTAATTTTCGAAAGCACAGTTTTCGACTTATTAATGTTATATTTTTTTCCTCCGGTTATCTACTTATTAAGAAAAAATTTAAAAAAACTCACGTGTAAGAATTTGGCTCCCATGAACGAACCTGAATTACTCAATTTATTAAGAAATAATTTAATTAATGAATTCGCATGGCTCTTGTATTTGTAACTATTTTTGATAAAGCTCATCTCCCTGAACTGTGCAGAGCTCGTGAAAAACTGAGTCAGGAACTATCATCGACAAATCACGGGTTTGCATTTCAATATATTTGGCCATTTAGCTACTTATCCTCCAGTTGTGAATGATGAATCGATTATATCCACTTTATCAGCAGATAAAAATGAACAGTTACAGGATACCATCCAAGTGTTCCAATCATTTTCAAAAGTGGGCTTGGGTAGAACACATATATTGGAACACGTAATTGATGTAGGTGACGCTTTCTCCATTAAATAAAGGCATTATCCGATATCACCAGCCATTGAGAAATTGTTGGGAGAAGAGTTGGGTCGTATGCTGTCACTAGGAATAATCGAAAAAAGTACAAGTGCCTGGAGTTCGCCGGTTGTTCTGATCCGTAAACCTGGTAAAGTACGTCTTTGTCTTGACTCCAGAAAGATCAATATAATATCAAAAAAAGATGCTTATCCTCTCCCACAAATAGATGGAATACTGAGGCGTCTGCCACAAGCGAACTTTAGTTCTAGTATAAATTTGAAGGATTCTTTCTGGCAGATCCCACTTGAAAAACACTCTCGCGAACAAAACCACATGCATAGTACCCGGTCGGCCGTTATATCAGTTTGTCAGGATACCTTTCGGGCTGTGCAATGCACCACAAACCATGTCGAAATTGATGGATCTAGTAATCCATCCTTCACTCAAATCACGCGACTTTGTGTATGTATATAGATGATATTCTTGTAGTGACTGACATATTTGAGTCTCACATACAATTATTATAAGAGGTATCTAGATGCTTAAGGCGTGCTAACTTAACCATTAATGTTGAAAAATGCAAGTTCATTCTCCGAAAGTTAATTACTTTTAGGATACGTTGTGGGGAGTATAGTGTTGAAAATATATCCAGATAAAACAGCTGCGAGGTTTTTGGGAATGGCGGATTACTACAGACGTTTCATTTGTGAGTTTTCATTACTTTTGACTCCAATCTCTGATTTATTAAAAAGATCTATGAACAAACTAATTTGGTCTAAAGAAGCAGATTCGGCTTTTATTGTTTTAAAACAGGCTTTAACTACTGCACCTGTTCTGATAAACCCTAGTTACAGTGAACATCCGATTGCCTTCATGTCCTGGCGTCACAGCGTCATTACTTCCTTAGTGAAAAAGAGTGTCTAGCTGCGATGTTGGGTGTTAAAAAGTTTAGAGCTTATATGGAGGGTCATACTTCATCAAAATTATAACTGATCATGCTTCTCTTAATTCAAAAAAATCTGTCTTGTCATTTGGCCATGTGGAGTCTTTAATTACAGGGATTTAATTTTGAAATTGAGGATAGGAAAGGAAGCTTGAATATTGTTCCTGATACCTTGTCCAGAATGTTTATAGTAGATGCTTTTAATAAAGATGAATCAGTTGGAGTGAAACTCGATCTAAATTCAGAAGCTTTTAAATCTAAAGATTATCAACATTTATTTAAAATTGTTATTGATTCAGATGGTACAACGTCTGATTTGCGTGAGTCAAACGGACAAGTATATAAGAAATGGAACTTTACGATAGCTGACGTGCCACCTGACGAAGAAGTTTGGAAGTTATGGATCCTTGCGGAATTAACTGACGAGTTGATTACAAAGGCCCATAACCCACCGACCTCATCTCACGATGAAGTCGCTGAAACTCTGCATAATTTACGTCGATTCTTTTACTGGCTCCAAATGACAAACCAAGACAAAATTTGATATCTGCTTGTGATATTTGTAAAGAAGTTAAAGCACCGAACATTGTCCTGTGCTCTCCTATGATTACACCCTTCAAAACTGAAAGAATAGGTCAGCGTTTATTTATAGATGTTTTAGGACCATATCCTCGTTCAAAAACTGGTAATATTGCCATCCTTGTAGTATTAGACCATTTTTCCAAATTTCCTTTTTTATTCCCTCTACGAAAATGAACTTCTCAACCCATCTGATATGCTTCAGAGACTTATGTTTTCCACTTACTTGGTTGTCTAGATCCAGAAGTTGTGGTAACAGATATTGGTTCGCAATTTAGATCCAAACTATTGGAAGGGTTTTTAACCTAATACGTGTCAGAGCGAGTGAACCGAAGTGTTCTCGCTGCCATTCGTGCTTATATTGGGGAAGATCATACTTAATGGAATAATCATTTAAGTGATATAACTTGTGCCTTAAGATCTTAACTACATCAAACTATAGGATGTTCTCCATATTTTGCGGTGTTTGGTTTACCAATGATAACTCATGGTTCTACTTATGAGCTATTGAAGTCTTTAAATTCTTTAACCGAAAGAAACACTTAATCGATGCGATAAGTTGACCCAAATGCGTTTGAAAATTCATGATTTAACCTGAAGCTCGTAACGCCAATCGTTACAACTTGCGATCACGCGTAATGAAATATAGTCCCGGAGAACTAGTTTACAGACGAAATTTTATTCTAAGCAACGCAGGACAAAACATAAGTTCAAAACGGGTTCCAAAGTTCGTGAAATCTAAGATAATCCGGCTTGTAGGTGGCGCCGCTGGGAGGACCTGATTTCACAACGTCGAGCCATATATCATTCTAAAGACATTCGATCCTAAATTAATTAATTATTATTTTTCATTATTTATTATTTTAATTCATTATTTTTGCTCCTATCCGTTTCGTTACTACATTAAATTTTTTTTTCACACTTCTCTTTTTCGATACTATTCAATAGTATGTTTGGTTGCATTTAACACGATGTGTACATAATTTTTAGGGTTCCGTTTTTTATACAGAACACTATTGGTGAGAGTACAACGTGTTTTTCATATTATTTCGATTATCTCGTGAACCATTAATCCGATGAACTTAAAATTTGAGGTGCTTATAAAACTAGCCTATCCACACAAGATGGCGGGTTAAAAAATAAATAAAGTTGTGTTCGTTTGTTTTAAAGAGGAACGATGTAAAGCCTTTGAAAACATACATTTTTTTATCGAGACGAATAGGGTATCATATGAAAGGGCTTCATTTCAGCATTATTTAAAAATATATTTTAGAATTTCACACCTCACCATTTTTTGTATAATTTTGAAAAATGACGTTTTCTCGATGTTTTATTGCCCTGATTAACTCCGACACTACTTCATCGAAAATCTTGAAATGTATTTGGAATGATAGACAAATGAGTAGGTTTTTAATGAAAAATATAGAAAAGTGGCAGATACTCATAACTATATTTATTAAAGGGGTGGGAATGTTAAGGGGTAAAAACTTCATTTAAAACCAGGTCATGTGGGATGTCATTTGAAAGAGCACTTGATTTTAGAAATATTTCCATTTTTTTAGAATTTTTCAATGCGTGGTTTTTGAATTAATATCAATAAAGTGACACAAAAAGTTGGCCCCCCCCCTTGCATTTCGAGCCTAGTTAACAGAAAAATTTGAAAAAATTCACAGAGACATGAAGTTTGATAAACACTGAACGAAAATTATAGCGAACTCTCAAATAATTATATTTTTGTGCTTTTAAGGGGTGGGGAAGGGTGAAAAAAAACTTTTTTAACCCAAGCGAGTGGGGTGTCATTTGAAAGAGCACCAAATTTCAGAACTCTGCAATTTTTTTTAGAATTTTGCGGTGCATAGTTTTTGAGTTATTCTAAAAAATGTGCAAATCCCAGACCATCCCCCCCCTCCCCCACGCTCCGACACTGAGAGACAGAAAAAATTGAAAAAATCCATAGAGACAGGAAGTTTGCTATATTTTGAACGAAAATTATAGCGAACTCTCAAATAATTATATTTCTGTGTGTTTAGGGGATGGGTGTAAGGAGGGTAAAAAAAACTTTTTTTGATCCAGGCAAGTGGGAAATCATTTGAAAGAGCACTAAATTTCCAAAATATTGCAGTTTTTTTTCGAATTTTGCGGTGTACAGTTTTAGAGTTATTCTAAAAAATGTGCAAAGTCCAGAGCGTTCCCCTCCCCCCTACGTTTCGACATTGATAGACAGAAAAAATTGAAAAAATTCATAAAGACAGCAAATTTGCTAGATTTTGAACGAAAGTTATAGCGAACTCTCAAATAATTATATTTCTGTGTGTTTAGGGGATGGGTGTAAGGAGGGTAAAAAAAAACTTTTTTTAACCCAAACGATTGGGTTCATCATTTGAAAGAACACCAAATTTCCAAAACATTGCAAAATTTTTTAGAATTTTGCGATGCACAGTTTTTTAGTTATTGATAAAAAAGTGCTATTTTAAGTGTATGGATACCACCCTATATTTCGACGCTAAGGCCTTATTCCCGAACACACAAATGTAATCACAATATTGTAAATTCACACAATATTGTGAATTTCCGAATTCCGTATTATGTAACACCAATTTGGTGAAAATTCAACACAATATTGTAAATCAGACAGGAACAATATAGTTACTGTCAAAATCACAATTTTGCTTTATGTTTTGTGGGTTGACTTTTTTATACAAATTTCATCGACTGGCGTAAAAATTAATTTATAACGCAAAAATAAGTCTTTAATTATATTAAATAATCATATTTTTATATAAATATCATTAAAACATATTTATTTATTAAATACATTTTTATTTTATTTTGCATGTTTTAAGATTAAAAAAGTTAGTCGTCAAAAGTACGAATCTAGTACCAAAAATCTGTTATAATTTTGTAAAAATTTGTTATAATTGGTTTGGGTCTAATATGCACAAATATGAGTTACAGAATACCATTTTTATACAAAGTTGTTAAGCATTTTGGTGAAATTGACAATATTGTCGATTGACAAATATGTGTTCGGGAATAGGGGCCCTGATTTATAGAACAAATATTCCCAATTTAAACTATTAAAATACTGGTAAAATTTTTCTTTAGTTAACGTAAACAGCTATGGATAAGATTTAACCTCAAGTAACCTTTTTGATCAATGTAGATGTGATTGACATTTACTATTGACGTCTACGATTAAACATTTATTCTGTTATGCGTCCGTAGTCTGGCGATATAAAGACTTTACAACATAACTTTATGTCATTTATTTTTGATATTGTGTTCTTTTACATTCACGGAACCCTTGGCGAGCAAATTCGCACTTGTCCGACTTTTTTTTTTATTACCGTTTTTATTAAATTCTTGTTTAGTCGCGTAACTCAATTATGTTTTTGTTTCTTAGGTGCCCGACTAGATGCAAATGCTCTAAATTTTATAGCGTGTGACTGATGTTTTCGGGTTGGGGCTTGAGCAGAATAATAGCCTCACCATCTTTCATTCTTACCGAATTTTTTTTCTTCGAGGATGCGATACGAATATCCTGTAATGATTCAGCTGCAATCGAAACTTCGCAAGAAAAAAAAACTGTTATATTTGACCAAGTTGCCTTAGTTTTTGAAAATAAAAATTTAAAAAAATATCTGACGAGGAAAATATGAAAAAACAAAAATACTAGGAAGTTCGTGAAAACAAAAAAAGAAAGATCTGCGTTAGTAAATAAGCAGCAGATATCAAGTGAATTATTTTTTGCATTTATTTACAACACCAAATTTTGTACACCTGACCTCCTCGCCTGTGAAAGATCCTGGCCATACTATTCTATAACCTTTGTTCAATATTTTTTTAACCGCTCAAGTTTTGTGTCGTTGAAAAGTTTGGGTTTGATAGTTCGCAAACATAAGAATGGTAGTACGTGCGGTTTTATCCATAGAAAATTGTGTAAATTTAAGCGTTTTACCAGAAAACCAACTCTTTTATCTATCTTTATCTCACAACAGTGCCAAGGGAATTCTATAGGTATTGCTGCTTCACTTTAAATGTTAGACTACAGATAATATTATTAAATTCATAGACAACTTTGTTCTTATCAGCAAGAATAGCTCGTTTTCTCGTTAGAAGAACGGGAAATACTTTTTTTAATAAATTACACAATTAGTTAATCGTAATAAAGTAGTGCAATTTTGCCTGAGGTTATATCAACCAGCACGCTTACGTTACTACTTTTTATCAATTAATGGCGAATTGTCTTAGTTTTGCAGCTAAAGACGCAAACCGCTATGATCCCACATGTGCCTCGAACGAGTTTTTGTGCACCATTTACGATAAGTGGGTATTTCTGCAATACTTTCTCTATAGTGGATGCTTTGGAAATGTTGCCCTGAGCGTGTTAATAAATTGAATGTTCAATAGCCGACACAAGAGAAAATGTTATGTTGCTTTAAGATCGAACTGCTGGCAGAATTAATTTTATTATGAATGTTTTAAGTTCCTTCTGGCTGATATATAAGAGAATGATTTCACCTACTTTTCTTTCTTAGAGTCTAACGTTTAATACGTCTTTATGTAGTAAAAAGCTGACTTTATAAGTTGTAAAATGACGTTTTTCTGTGATCGTACGGAGTACTTTGTATTACTTTGGCTAACTTTTTAAATGATGACCCAAACCACGAAATTTACTCACAGATGACCCACAACACGAGTTACACATATAGTGTGTGCTTCAAAAACATTAAATATTTTCGATTAATAATGTTAATTACAATTATCTTTATGAAATCGTTCATTCGATACACAAATAAATCGATAACTTGCAATCTATTGACAATTAAGATTCGCACCTTTCAAATTCAAAATTGTAAGAAAGTAATTCAATTAATTAAAAAAAACATAAACATATTATTTAGTTCAATTTCATAAGATTCGTAAATTCTTTTTGTTAAAAAAAACGTATTGTTGAACGAAATCAATTTTATAAGGTTTAGTTTTTTTGGCAATATATAAATCAGAGGATTATTGCCAATATAATATCATTCGGTTTATATACATTAAACAGTAAAGTAATAATAAAATTATAAAGCAAATTAAAATGAATACTTTCATTGCGATGGGATTAATGGCGTGCATTGCAATCATTGCAGCTCATGATGCACATAGTTATGCAAATCATAATCAAGTGCATCATGGTGGTGGAGGTGGTGGTGGTGGTCATGGAGGAAATGGTGGACATGGTGGAAATGGTGGTCATGGTGGACATGTTGACTACTATGTAAGAAATAATTTCTTATCTTTATGTGAATTATATTAAAAAAATTGTTTTTTAGGCACATCCTGAATATAAATATGCGTATGGTGTTAAAGATGATCATACAAAAGATCATCATAATGCATGGGAACATCGTGACGGAGATAAAGTAAAAGGTGGATATTCTTTACATGAAGCTGATGGTACAAAACGTGTTGTTGAATATACATCAGATAAACATGACGGCTTCAATGCGATTGTCAAAAGAATAGGGCATGCATCACACCCACAACACTATGGACACAGTGGTCATGGTCATCATTAAATTAAATTAACTAAAATTTAAAAATGTGATATATTATAAATACGAACGTAAATTAAGTATACAAATTTAATATATATATATAATATAAATTTTTTTTATCAAAAAGAACCAATGAATGTCTGTTTCCGTATCGAAAATAATTAAATATTATATGTATTTTGAAACATTGTGACTGTGTGGAATGTGCACATAAACTGTTAATATTCAAACAAAATATGAATTTATAATTTGTCAATACAAATAGTAAAATTATGTATTGCGTGAATTTAAGCTTGAACAAAATATAATTAGTATGGTTTCACGCTTCATAGCTGATTGATTTATTTATTATGATTTTATTCATTACAAATTTTTGATTGATTCGTTGAAAGGGTTTACAGTTTTATTTATAGAAACATATGAGGTGTTCATATGGTGTTTTTTGGAGTCTCTGATCTGCAAAACAATTGTGTTTTTGTTATATTGAAATTCAGCATAGAAAAGTTTGATGAATTCAAGATCCACTTTTTTGTTCTGATTTAGTGATGTAAACTTGAAAACATTTTGCTCTTTGAACATGAAATTATTTTTTGTTAAGGAATGAAGCAATAACTTTCATATGCATATTTTTAAATATTTTTTTTTTCAAAATTTATTGGATTAACCGCTTCAATGAAAGGGCTAATATCACCTCTTATATGGTTATTGAAGGCTGTTAAATCTACGTGTATGGACAAGCCCTCGTACTCAAGTTCCTTCGATTAACATAGGTCGATCGCTCATTTTAGATCGGTCATGTTTTTGAACGCATCGTTTGAAGAAGCTAAACAAATTTTCAATTTTCTCCTTTCTTTTGTTTGATTTTCGGGGTTCTTTCTAAACAGTATCGAAATATCCATATTTTTTTTCGTGAAAATATAATAATTTGATTGAATTGAAGTAGAAAATTATGTTTTGTTATTTTGATTGTAAAGTTTCTTAGTTTTAAATTAAATTAGAAATAATTAGAAAAATATATTTAGTTAAATCGATGGATAAATTTTTAAAAGTTTTGTTCTTAAATTTTAATTCGTGGAATTTTTTTTGGAAATGATGATAATTTGATTGGAAAAAATAAAAAGAGTTTGAAAATAAAGAAACTGTTCTAATTTGTGATATTGGAAAAGGAAAATTATTATTTTATTCGCCTACATATTAAAGTGTTACTTTATTACTGTGATTTGCGGCTTTAAAGTATCACTTTTCAACTATTTATTTTGTTGTCATAGCTACGTCCAAGAAAGTAAAAAGCATTTATATTTGTTTAAATTCTATGAAAAATAAAAATTTTTATCAAATCAACCCTCAAATTCAAAATTTCATTATCCAATTAAAATAGTTGTAATCATTTGTTATCATAGCTACACAATAATTTGGAAAAATATTTATGTCAAAGGTTACTTGTTCCACATATTTTTATTTAAAATTTATGAAAATTTATAATTTTAATTTAGAATAAATAACTTTTCTTAAAATATTTTGCTTGCGGCGAATAAAAAATAGTATATGATGCACGGACGTAAGCTATTTTGGACTTAATGTGGGTGCAAATCTCGGCTAACGCCTCGATTTGCAAACTCCACGTCCGTCCAAAATCTTTAGCTTTACGTCCTAGCATCATAATGTACTATTATAAAACCATATAAAAAACAAATTAAGTACTAAGCTTTTTTGTTTGATTTTCGATTTTTATTCATAAAATAATTTTATTAATATCATTGCCGTCATGTGAAAATATTTTATTTTAGATTTTTATTTAAAATTTAACATGTTTCGAATTTTCTGATGATGATAATTTTAAATATTATCGAAACATGTTAAATTTTAAATAAAAATCTAAAATAAAATATTTTCACATGACGGCAATAATATTAATAAAATTATTTTATTAATAAAAATTGAAAATCAAACAAAAAAGCTTAGTACTTAATTTGTTTTTTATTTTAATTGTGAAGTGGGTGATTTATTCACAAATACAGAAAGATATTATTAGCATCTTTCAACATGAATTTTAAAAAACCAACTTGTGTAAAGTTTTTTTGGGGTGACTTGCATACTATTTTCTTATATTTTATCGTACCACAACAGTTGCTACATTGATTGATGAATTGTTCAAGGTTGATTTGATTGATAATCAATATTTGGATTCTAAATTTCGATTCTTATTAACGTATGTTGAAAGTTAATTAACAAATTCGAAAGATTTTGTCGTCGTCGTTATCGTTTGAAGTTTACGGGTTTTACTTAATGAATTTCACCTTTAAACAATTGGATGTAATATGTAGGCATCTTTTTTCCTTCTAATTTTTATTATAAATACCCATATCGAACAGAAGGCAAATATGTTCCGGTTGGGAAATAACATATTGTCTCGTTCCACAACAACATCTTCATCAACACAGTCGACAAATGATAATAACCACAACTACCACAACAGTTATCATCGATTTCAACGTCAACATTAAATGATTTATTAAGCGGTTATATCACATCAACAACTTTATTAAATACGAGTGGTCAACAACATCAATAGATGACAGTATTACCACCTTCAACGGTAAATAATAATAATTTAAAATATCAAAACTGATGGTACTATTAATAAACATAACTTAAACAGTATCAGTGTTTGTCGTGGTTCTGTATATAGATATTTCGAGAGTCGATCACATGTTAATAATAATCCATTTTTACTAACCATAATAATCAAAATAAACATCACTTTCAACAAATTCCTCATCAACTAGTCTAAAGCTACGGAATTGTGAAAACCACATCAGTCGTAGTAATTCTGGCACAAACAATGGTAATTTTTTCTTATACATGTTAACGGCATCATCCGAAATCGGGCAACAGTTTATTTATTTTCAAAAATTTTTAACAATTCCCAGATTATTTTGTGCAATAATTTTCGTAGTTTTAATAATTTTCAACAATTACCTGTTTATTTTGGTGCAACAATTCAATTATTTGGACAATTCATTCACCTTGTTTGTCGGTGAAACAGTTCAGTTATTCACATAATTTATTCAATAATTACCTGGTTTTGGTGCAAAATTTCATTTATTTACCAATCACCGGTTTTGGTGCAACCTATTTATTCATCTATGTAATTTATTCAACCAATAATCTGTTATTTTTTTTGCAGCAATTTACGGTTTTTGCCTGATTATTCAACAATCACCTTGTTATTTTTGGTGCAACAATTCGCTTACAAACAATAATAATTTTAATTTAAATCATTATAACAGCAGCAGCGACTACAACAATATCAACATTACTTTGATGAATATAATTATGGTGAATTAATTGGACAACAAATTAAAATATCGTTTTAAAAAATTGAATTAGTCCCATAAATGACGGTAAAAATAGTAGGGAATCTCCGAATTCTTTGAAGTAGCTATCGATTTGCCTGAAAATTTGGAATTAAGCTCAACTTACCCTCCACTTTAAAATCCACCCTATTCCAATATGTGATTTTTATATTTTAGGGGTGAAAACTACCTCTTATTGTCAAAACTAATTAAACTACAAATTAAATCTTAACAGAGTAAAGTAAAGTTCACATGAGTTGACGATTTTTTTTTTAATTTTATATTAAACTAGGAGGGCCCGGCGTGCTTCGCTACGCTTATAAATAAAGTTTTTGCGAAGACATTTTGTTGACGTAGAAGCAATGATCTCAAAAAGTGGTAATGAGAAATGCAAGCATATAATTTTTAATTTTTCTTTTTAAATATATGAATGAAAAATAATCAGAACTCTAGCTGATCAGTTCGGATATATGAAAAATTAGCGATCAAATACGTTTTCAAGAAAGCTAATTTGATCACTAACTTATTTGATCGCTAATTTTTCATATATCCGAACTGATCAGCTAGAGTTCTGATTATTTTTCATTCATATATTTAAAAAGAAAAATTAAAAATTATATGCTTGCATTTCTCATTACCACTTTTTGAGATCATTGCTTCTACGTCAACAAAATGTCTTCGCAAAAACTTTATTTATAAGCGTAGCGAAGCACGCCGGGCCCTCCTAGTCAACATTATTACGCATAAATCTGTTTTATTCCGACGACTCGAAAACCATCCTTTGTTCAAAGACAAAAGATGACTGATCACTGAAATGAATGAGAAAAAAAAGTTTCGTTTTTGTTGTTCGTTGTTCGCTAATATATAAAAAAGAAAATATAAAAAAATAAAATAAATTTTAAATTTCGTTTTTATATGTATGTAAACTTATAATGCATATGTATAGAAAAAGTTTTCCGTATATAATAACTTTTTTATTTATGATCCGATTTGTTTGAATCCGGATCCGACTATAGGTTACACTAATATCAGTTAGCTGTGAAAATTTCAAATGAATCCATCTGCGAATAAAAAAGCCTAATGCTCCACAAAGTTTTAATCTAGCGTATTAATATATAAGAAGAAGATGATGATAAAATATCATCATAAATATCATTCATAAAATATCATTCATAAAATCAACATTATTACGCATAAATCTGTTTTATTCCGACGACTCGAAAACCATCCTTTGTTCAAAGACAAAAGACGACTGATCACTGAAATGAATGAGAAAAAAAAGTTTCGTTTTTGTTGTTCGTTGTTCGCTAATATATAAAAAAGAAAATATAAAAAAATAAAATAAATTTTAAATTTCGTTTTTATATGTATGTAAACTTATAATGCATATGTATAGAAAAAGTTTTCCGTATATAATAACTTTTTTATTTATGATCCGATTTGTTTGAATCCGGATCCGACTATAGGTTACACTAATATCAGTTAGCTGTGAAAATTTCAAATGAATCCATCTGCGAATAAAAAAGCCTAATGCTCCACAAAGTTTTAATCTAGCGTATTAATATATAAGAAGAAGATGATGATAAAATATCATCATAAATATCATTCATAAAATATCATTCATAAAATCAACATTATTACGCATAAATCTGTTTTATTCCGACGACTCGAAAACCATCCTTTGTTCAAAGACAAAAGACGACTGATCACTGAAATGAATGAGAAAAAAAAGTTTCGTTTTTGTTGTTCGTTGTTCGCTAATATATAAAAAAGAAAATATAAAAAAATAAAATAAATTTTAAATTTCGTTTTTATATGTATGTAAACTTATAATGCATATGTATAGAAAAAGTTTTCCGTATATAATAACTTTTTTATTTATGATCCGATTTGTTTGAATCCGGATCCGACTATAGGTTACACTAATATCAGTTAGCTGTGAAAATTTCAAATGAATCCATCTGCGAATAAAAAAGCCTAATGCTCCACAAAGTTTTAATCTAGCGTTTTAATATATAAGAAGATTTAATATTTTTCATTAATAGAACATTGAATCCTTATGAGAACTTTCGTTGCTGTAAATCTTCTCCTCTTCTTGATTGAGGCACTATTATCAGAGTTTTCACCGATCTACTACAAGTTGCTTTGCAAAGTAAAACCCAAATTTTTGACAGCTGCATAATGCACCACATCCTTTTTTTGCAATAACAGAAAATCATTTTTAAAAGGTTTACAGGCATATTTTGCATTGTGATGGGTTGCAAAAATAACTTCCATGTATTCTTTAGGAGTAAATTTTTGTTAACGACGGCTTAGTCTACCTTCCTTCGTACTTTGTTCATAATAACTACTTTTTTTTGTTGGTATTTCAAGTCTTTATTTCACTTTTCAAGTAATACAGTAAATATCGTCGCTTTAATAATGAAACAACGTATGCTATTTATACGTTGTTTTTATATAATAGGAGCTCTGCATTCCCCATATGGGTATCTTTGAATTGGTGTTTTTACATTTTCGAATTATTTTATGACTGGGGGTAAGAATTAATAAATTATAAATTAACGTCCATGCAAAATGCTTGCGCACATCAAACTTTAAACTCAAATATCTCGAAACTAAACTTTTGCGTATACGTTATTTCATTATTAAAGCGACGATATGTTCCTGAGATCAGTCTTTACATTAGACTTTACAACAGAAAGATTAGGTTTTTAAAATTAACATTGATCTGTATAATTTACATAAAGAGATTTTAATCGTTAGACACCATCCCTAAACTACTCTTAAACTAATACTTAACCTAACAATAACTAAATAAAACCACCAATAATTATCAATTTGTTCAGCGATAATTTTCAGTAGTCAACAAGTTGTTGATTAGTGAGTTGTTTACATAATATTACTTGTTTTTATACTTTATAGCGTTGATTAGCTTCATTAGCATAAACATTTACATAATGCATTTGGACTTCGCGATGTAGCCGCTCTGTTCCATATCTTCTTGGAACCTTCTTGATTAATTTTAAAAATTTATGTTAATTGAGTTAATTCCAAGTATTTTTTTTGTTTGTTATTGCACTACCCCACCAGATTCCGTAAAGAAGATTTGAAGGGACGATCGATTTATATATAAGCAATTTGTTGTGGAAATTTAGTAAACTTTTGTTGTTTAACAATGGATATAGGGTTTTTAGTAGAAGCTCACATTTAGAGAGTATATACGAGATGTGTGATTTTAATGTAATTCGTTGATCTAATACTATACTGAGATATTTAGCTTGTTATTCCCATTTAATGCTAGTATTATTTACCATGATATCAGTTCGGGGGTTTTTCTCAAAGCCCTACATCTTGTAAAATATATTGCTTGGCATATAGACTCATTGATCCCGAGTTTCCAAGCTCTTAAGTACTTTGTAATTAAATTCGTATACGAGTTTAATCTGTTACAGATAGGAGCAGCTAGTTCGTCTGATGTGTAAAGAGCAATATTTTCCGAAAAAGTGAAATTCTGCAATTAACTATTTTTGATATCGTTGATATATAAATTAAAAAAAAGAGGACTCAGAATGGAGGAATCCTGCCACTATGTGGAATAGATTTGAGTTAGAATTGAGAATACTTATAAAAAGTAGCTTCTCAAGATTTTAACAATGAAGATGGGGAAATTAGCTTGTAATAGTTTTTTGATTAAACCGTCATGCCAAAATTTATCAAAAGCACTTCTTAAGTCTAAGAGTACCATACCTGTTGATGGTTTGTTAGAGCGTGAGTTTTTGATGTTGTTATGCCCGCCAAATAACGTGATATTTAACAGGTAGGATTTATAAGAAAACCTACAACCAACTCCAGAACAACCTTAAGTTCTGTATAGGTGAGTTGACAGGAAAATAGCTCTTTGTAGTTCAAACATAACAGTAAAGACTAAATTCCTACTCAACCACCACACTTTTCCATTTTTTTTTATAATACGACTACATTGCATTTTTCATTAACCTTTCTATTAACAATCATCAGTACACCTGATTTTTTCTTTGACCCACTCGAAGCATCAAGGTTGTAATAGTTTTTGTTATATATTTGCATTCTATTTACAACGTTTCGAATTTTGTTTATTTTCCCTGTTTAAATAAAAAAACGAAGTAAAAGAATTGCTAACGTTTAAATTTCTCTCTACTTTTTGTTATAATAATAATAAAACAGAGAGAGAAATGAATCGTTGCAATACATGAACATTTCTAGTTCTTTTTCCTTGTATTCTTAATTGATAAACGGGTGGTTCTTACTTTTGTTTATGTTTTATAGATTGATGGAAAGGCAAGAAGAATGTTTTAATGTTTTGGAAAAAAAATGAGACAATCTGTTATTAACTGGTTTCGTTATAAATTATAATTGTGTTGTATTTCAAATTGTATTTCAGTGTAATTTACTATTTAATAATCATGAAACTCAACTATTGGAAAAAGGATTGAAATACGGCATACAACCAAACAACACAACAAAAGAAATAAATGAAAATCTGTTAGAAATAGAAAATTCAATTTTGAAAACTAACATTCACCACCAAAATGAAATCAGGACAATAATAGTTAATGAAATATCAGTAAAAAATAACAACTTAAATAATTCAAAAACCAACAACAAAAAAGAAATAAAAACAATACGCAGTATACAAAACAAGATCAAACAAAACAATGCTACAATAACCAAAACAGATAAAGGGAATACATTAGTCATCTTAAAAACTACAGACTACAACAATAAGATAGATAGATACATCACTAATAACAACATCGAAAAATTAAGTAAAGATCCAACGAATGAATTCAATGCACAAATAAAAACTATCATCAACAAATCTATCAACATATTAAGTGATAAGAATATAAGGTATAACAAAATGATAAAACCAACAGCACCAAGTATAAGAGGATTACCAAAAATACACAAACCAGATACACCGATAAGACCATTAATTAATTTTACCACAGCACCAACATACAGAATAGCGAAGTACATAAACAAACTATTGAAATACCACATAAAATTTGATTACAGTTATTCAGTCAAAAATAACACAGAATTAATCAATAGAATAGAACCAATAATAATACCTCACAACGCAAAATTAGCATCGTTTGATATAACCAACATGTATTCCAACATACCAATAAAAGATACAATAAATATAACAAAAAAATTTGTTAATAAAAAATGGTTTAAACCCAACAGATACACAAGAAATAATAAACATAATAACCGAAATAACAAAACAAAACTATTTCACACATAACAACGAGTATTATCAACAAACAGAAGGATTACCTATGGGTAGCCCACTATTGGGAACATTAGCCGAAATATATCTCAACGATTTTGAAACAAAATATATATATAATAACTCAAATCCACACAAAGAAAATATCATTTATTGGTATCGCTACGTTGATGATATAATTTTATTATCCAAAGGAACAAATAGACAGCTTAATCTATTACACCAATACATAAACAGCAGAGAACCTTCCATTAAATTCACCTTAGAAAATGAAGAAAACAACACAATAAACTTTTTGGATTTGTCAATCAAAAATGTAGATTCAAAACACATATTCAAAATATTCCGAAAACCAACCCAAACGGATCAAACAATAAATATCAAATCACATCATCCATACCAACATAAGCTAGCTGCCTACAACCACATGATCAATAGATTGAACACTATACCGATGAACGCTGAAAATTATGAAGACGAGCTAAACAATATAAAATACATAGCCAGAAAAAATGGATATAAAAATGAAATGATTGATACATTAAATAGAAAACACAAAAACAAGAAAAATTTGCGAACCCTAACAACGTTGAAGAATGAAGAAAACTTAGCAGGTAAAAAATACGTAGGCGTAACATACAATAGAACAACATTCAAAATAATGCAAAAAACCTTAAAAAAATATGGATATATTGCGGCTTACAAAAACAAAAATAAATTAGAAAACTACCTAAAAACTAAAAAAACCAAAACTTAGACACAGGTGTTTATAAGCTTACTTGTGACGACTGAAGTAAATTTTACATAGGCCAGACGGGGAGGTCCTTCAAAAAAAGATTTATCGAGCACACCAATGAAATTAACAGAAGCGATCCAAAATCCAGATATGCCCAACATTTGAAAATAGAAAAACACAAATACACCAATATCAACACAAATTTAACCATATTACATAAAAAAAGAAAAGGACAAAATCTAGATAGACTGGAAGAAATAGAAATATATAAACATAAAAACAATAACAATATTTTAAATGATAAAATCAACACTAAAACTAACAAAATATATGACATAATAATAAAAAACAGCAGTTGAAATAGTATATAAGTAATAGTTTAAGCAAAAATTGTAATAATAATTTAAGAACTGAGGATGACGTAAGTCGAAATCGATATTCTTTAAAATAAAAAATAAAATCAAATTGTTACTATAAGGAAGATTTATTATTATAAATAAATTTAAAAATAAACAGTAAAAAGTATATTTTTAAATATTGCATTTTAATTCAAAAGTGACAAAAGCACACAAACAGTGAATAATATGGAAAACCATAATAACACATATATAAAAGTTTTAAGTTGGTATGTGTGTTACGATATTTAATTGTGCTAAAATAAAAATAATTTTGATAAGGTTTTGTGTCCTTATGTTTGGTTGGAATCCCTAAAAACAAAAAAGAATTGAATAAATAAAAATAAAAAGATGATTATGGAAAAAGTGGTGTTTCTTTATTACGTCATTGCATATTTAATTATTTTGTCAATCATGCTCGTTGATAAATGATAAGAAGAAGCATATTTTCATAAAGGAGAAAATCGTCATGATTCCAGATAATCGTATAACGCATCATATACTAGTGCTTTTATGAACAAATAACGCACTGCAGGAAATCACTGATGGTGTGAGTATTTTTTATTTTTTATATTCTTTAACTCAGTATTTTTTTTATTTTTTTTTTTAATAAAATGTGTTGTGTAATAGGGTTTAGAATATGTGTCACAACAACACATAAATACCTTTTAAGACCTAGGTCTAGACCAGGGTCCCACAACAACTGGCGTTCTAAGGTGTTGATTAACGCTTTCTTTAAACCTATGCGGGTTGAAGCCACCTAAGACTAAGTGTTCCGGCAAACTATTCCATTTGTACGCAGTTCGGACAAAGAAGTCTCTCTGCGATCTGCCAGTATTACAGCGTGGGATCTTTACTGTTTCACTGGTTGCGGCAGCCGATTGCCGTGTGGAACGGGGATAAGAATAAGTTTGAGGCATGATTCTGCTGATTTCATCTGAGCACTGTTGATGACGATATTTGTAAAAAACAACGAGGTCAGCAACAGTGCGACGATGTTGTAGGGAATCAAGTTTTGATGTCAAAGCTCGATCACCCACAATTCGTATAGCCTGCTTTTGAACAGAGTCCAAGAGGGCCAAGATGGAAACAGAGGCCGCACCCCAAACTTGACAACAGTATTCCATACAGGGACGAATATAGGACTTACTTAGTATTGGGTTTATAGAAACAGTAAAATACCTAATCTCTCTTGTTATTTTTAACAAGCTACAGTTTTGTTTAACATCATTTTCTCGAAAAATGTCAGCTTTTTGAGTTATTCGGAAAAAAGTGTGAAAAATATACGTTATTTATGAAAAATAGACATTTCCAGTCACAAATAACTCAAAAACTATTGACTTTTTGAAAACACTCCGTAGAAAACTAAATCCTTAAAATTTCCTCTTCTATCGGTTCCCATTGTTATTTTTAGCATAAAAATTTCAGCCCCTGAGATGGGCTGTTAATCAACCTCAGAGTAAAAGTGGACATCGCCGTAGGGTAGATTTTGATGTTTGAGCAATTCTCTACATCCTGTCAAAATTTCAAGCAAATTCATGTTACTTCAAAGAATTCGGAGCCGAAAACCGTCAATTACTGGACTAAATTTATTCATAGAGCTAGCATTTCAATTGACATGTCGTAATTTAGTGTTAATTATTTCAATAATCCTCACTAAATTGCTTTTATTTAGATCGAATGATATAAATTCTTAGTTTCTGTGAATTATGTGTCAAGAGGCGCCAGATGACCATCAATTTTGGGAGGGGTAAGTTAGTTTTATTTAATTGACTTTTGGTACTCGATGAGTTGATGGTTTTTGATGTTTTCGCCGTTGCATCGTCATGGACTAGGAAAGTTCAAATTTTGTTTCAGTTCACCTTATAATTATCGAGTGCATCCAGCATTTGTAAAGGGTCGAGGATAAAATTAATTGAACCTGTGTATTGAAGCTAGACGGAAAAAACTCAAGGCACGCGTATTTTATTGACTTCAGCAGCCAAATTCTGTTACTGTGAAGCGGTGAAGTGATAAGTTTTTATTACTTCACCGCAAAAATATCTTAGTGAGTGAAGTTTCAAAATTATAAAGTTAACACTGACTTTTTATTTGGCAATAAAATGAAGTCGTTTCTTTTGTTGTTATTGACATTATGTCAAAAAACACCAAAACGTCAATGTGATTTGATTTTTTAAAATTGCATTTCTGAATTAAATGCAAATTTATTTTTCAAATTTATTTTTTAAAATATTTATATATATTTAAATTTATAAATGTTTTACGTTTACATTGTGTTAAAAGTTAAAATAACCATTTAATTTTATATATTGTTGACGTTTGACAGTGCGGCGCTTGCTGTTAAATTTTTTAACATTCAATTCGCATATAGAATCGCAAAAATGGTAAAATGATAAAAAACTAGTAGGGTAGGGTGTGACCATAGCGGCCACGCCAAGAACTTCCCGTTAAGTTAAATAGGTAACATAAAGATATTTTCTTAAAACTTTAAAAAAATGAAATTCTCTTTCTAATACTACGTTCATATTACGATGAAATCAAGCTCGAAATCACCAAAAATTAAAGATTTCAAAAACCTGTTCACATTATCATTAACATGATTAAGTTTGAAATCTATTTGCACATATTCCAAATCTGTGAAAAAAAATTTAATTTCAGCTATGTTAAAGATATCCAAATAGCTTTGTCTGTTTTTTTTGGCTTTTTTTTTAATCCAAACTTCCATCGAAAAAAAAATTTTTTTGTATGATTCAAAATTTTATTGAAATTTTGCAATAGCCATCTTTTTATTTGAATTCAAAACAAAATATTTGATTTATTAAATGTCACTTTTGAAGTAGGGCTGTATTTTTTTTCGAAAATCAAATATTCAGGGGTGCTTAGCGTGATTTAGAATGGATTTGATTTAAATCAACTTTCGACATGATTTTAGTTTTGTATGGAAAAATTAATCAAAACAAGCTGATAATCGAACTGAAATCAAAAATTGTTTAAAATCATGGCAATGTGAACGTAGTATAAGACTTGCAATTAATCGTCATATTTTCATCTTTTGGTTACACTGGAAAGAAGATTTTCATTGCACCATATATTTAAAAAAACTAACGGTGGAGTCTACTTAAAGTCTACTTTGTCAACGTTGCTAAAATTTTTTCGATTTTTATCATACAATAACACCATTTTTAGGGTTTCGTACTTTGAAAAAGTAAAAACGGTACCCTATTGGTGAGACTTCGGTGTCCGTCCGCATTTCTACATTTTCGATTTTATCAAAAACTATAAGTGCTATCAACTTGAAATTTTTACAGTTATTCAATGTATTTGTCCACGCCTACTGACAACAAGAAAATTTTGAATATTATTTTTTATCAATATTTTATGGACATTGATAAGGAGATAGTAAAACAAAAGTTTGTTTTAAGGAATCGAGTTTGGTTTAAAAAAATCAAAAAAAATCCAATCCAAAAAAAATCCTAAAATCCAATCCTTGGTTGTTATAATTTCAAATGTTCATTGGAGGGGGTTGAGAGTAAAAATTACGAAAACAAAATATTTTTGGTCATGTCAAGTGGGGGGTATCATATGAAAGGTTATTTTTTTTCTAGTCTAAAACAGTTTTTTTTCTAATTTTCGAAAGCACAGTAATGGACTTATTTTAGAAAAAGTGAAATTTTAGTTTTGTCCCCCCCACTTATCTTCGAACATTACAAAAGAAAAAATTTTAAAAAATTCACGGTTGTAGGAACTTGGCAATAAAAAAATGAAAAATTTTTTTTGGTCGTTATAATTTCAATTGTTCTTTGGAGGGGGTTGCGAGTAGAAATTTTGAAAAAAAAATATTTTTGACTTGGACAAGTGGGGTGTCATATGGAAGGTGATTTTTTTTGTAGTTCAAAATAATTTTTTTGTATTTTTCGAAAACACGGTTTCTGACTTATTTATAAAAAGGTAAAGGGTCATTCCAAAGTGACTAACGTAACATTTATACCGAAATTCACAACTTTGTCCCCATATAACTAAAATAGTAAAGATTATTTAAGGCAGATGTTGACTTTTTAAAATGTAAATCGAGTTTATTTATCTAAATCAGTAAGCTTTTTTATTTAAATTAAAGTTTTAGATATTTTTTAAATAAAAATTTAAATGTGACTAACGTAACATTTTTTATACTATTAAATTAACACCTAAATTATGAACCGAAATTCTCTAGATGTTGAAAATGTACATAAAATTTATTGATAAGTTTCTTCAATGCAATTAATGTATTTTTTAAAAAAGCCAATAACTTTTTAAAAATATGTTAGTTTTTCATAAATTGACGCTTTTGATTAAAATGATGTGTGACTAACGTAACGTGACTAACGTAACACAAAAAAATTCATTTATTTAGAATGCTTACCTCATTTATTTGGAAAGCAAAGTAGTCCAATTCAGACACCCCAAACTTTAGCTTTCAGAAAATAAAAAGTCTAAAACAATTCAGTTTATTATATTTGTGCTATGCTATATTCTTTTTAGATATATTTTCATTCGTATATTAAGCCTTTTTCACAACCATGCGCTTAATTGCATTCTAAACAAAATAACTATATTGGAATTTTCACAATTGTTGCCATATCTTATAGTAAAATATATGAAAAAAAAATTAAAGGCCACAGTTACAGTTTTGTGAAGAAAAACAATTTAGCTTAAAGGTTGACTTTAAAATGGAATGACCTTAAAAAGTTGTTTCTCTCCCACTCTTTATCTTCGAACATTACAGAAGCGAAAAATTGAAAAAACTCACGGTTATAGACAATGTTGTAAAGATTGAACGAAAACTATAGCGCTTAGCTAATTATTTCAGATGTTCCTTAGAGGGGGTTGAGAGAAGAAATTTCGAACAAGTTGCAAAACGACTATAAACATTACAAAAACCTTATGCTCTAAATTTCAACAAAATTAAATGTCAAGACTGAGAAGTCTAAAAAAACAGTTGTTCAACGAACCACAGACATCCTCCCCGAATCCTTTGACAAATTTTGAAAATAGCTGATTCAAAATAGCACATTTTCCATATTCAAATAAAACCGGATGCGTTTGCGGCTCATTTTAATTCAAAAGTTTCATCAAGTTTTCATGCGTCTGAGTAATGAAAATAACGCCTATTTTTCAAATTTTCTTAAAAAAACTCAAAAAGTAAGATAGCAATTGTTTATACAAATGTCATTATAAATGGCTGACATGATGACAAACAAAATGGGAGGTAAATGATCTTGATAGCATTATTTATTCTAGTAATACTTGCAAGAGATGATATTCAGTTTTTTGGAAACCCCTAAAAAATAAATGTACTGATTTCATTAGAAAAAGACTGGGCTGTAGGTTACACCAAGATATATCGATTGTGACCATTGAAGTTGAAATCGGATCATCCGTTGTTGAGAGAGCGTTGGACAAATGTTTGTCCACATACGATGATACACACGCACATACCCACACACACTACATACTGCCAGCTAAAAATAGCCTAAACAGCTTCAGGTGGTCTTGAAACGTAAAGATATTATAAAAATTTCGATTTCAAAAATCGACCCAAAAACAATAACTTCTCATATCGGAAAGTTAATAAACAGTTGACCAGGCAATCTCCTCTCGAACCTTTGACCTTTTTGTCAAATTTAGAAAATAACTCAGGTTTTTGATACTCAAGTAAACCCGGATGCGGTTGCAGCTCATTTACATACAAAAGTTTCATCCAGATATCATTCGTTTGCATAAAGAAAATAACACGTAGTTTTTTCACATTTTGTTAAAAATCTCAAAAACTAAGATAGCAATTGTTTATAGAAATGTCATTATAAATGTCTGACATGCTGACAAGCAATATGGAAGCTTCATGACCTTGATAGCATTATTTATTAATCTCATGATATTTGCAAGAGATGATTTTCAGATTTTTGGAAACCACTAAAAAACAAACGATATGATTTCGCTAGAAAAAGACTGGGTTCTAAGTTACGACAAGATACATCGATTGCGACCATTTTCGTTAAAATCGACCCATCCGTTGTTGAGAAATCGTTGGGCAAAAATTCTCCACACAGCGATATACACATACATACACACACACACATACAGACTACCAGCTAAAAATAGTCTAAACAGCTTCAGGAGGTCATAAAACGTAAAGATATCAAAAAAATTCCGATTTCGAAAATCGACCCAAAAACAATAACTTCCCATATCGGGAAGTTAATTAATGATCAAATCGAAATGAAGAGATTTTTAACACTTCACCACTTCACAGTTACAGAATTTGGCTGCAGGACTACTTATGGTAGTTTTGATTGAAAAACAGCCTCTTGTTACACACCTCACTTAAAAACTATTTTAAAAATTATAATAAACAAAAAATCAATTTATTTTTCAAAAAAAATATTCCAAAAATTATAACAAAATCAAAGATTGAAACTTTTTTAGAATTCTAAAAATATTGCAAAATGTTGAAACTTTTTCCAATATTCTTAAAATATTGCAAAAATTTTAACTATAACAAAAAGACAAACTTTTTCAAAGTTCTAAAAAGATTCCAAAAATTATTACAAAATCAAAAATTGAAACCTTTTCTAAAACTCTAAATATATTTCAAAAATTCAAAATTCAAAAATCTTTTACCGAAATTCTAAAAACATCGCAAAAATTATAACAAAATCAAAAATACAAACTTTTTTCCGAATTCCAAAAATATTCCAAAAATTATAATAAAATCAAAAATTTAGACACTTTCAAAATTCTAAAAATATTCCCAAAATTCTTACAAATTAAAAAATATAAGCTTTTTTCAAACTTCCAAAAATCATAACAAAATCAAAAATTTCATGTTCGATTAAATTTCATGTCAAACAAATAATTAGTTTCATTTTTTTCCAAAAAATTGAGTAAAAAAATGAAAATCATTCTTTTGACAAAAATTTTTTGACAAACTCATAATGCAATAATCTAGTTTTTGGTCTCAGATACCAATACCGTCCATCAAGATCAAGATCAAATTCAATGTTCCTATTCGTAATCACTTAAAATAAACGTTTTTTAAGTCATCCAGCGGTTTTATAGATTTCGTCGGTTGTGACGGCCGGTCAGACGGCCGGCCGGCAGACAGACATACATTTTTTTTTGCTTTTTTAGAATCAATAGGTCCTGAAACGTTGAGAAATGCCAAAAAAAGTGGGGGTAAGAATTTTACTTTTGGCTCGAGAATGTAATACTTAGGGGTTTCAGACCAAAGTAATTAGGTCTTTCAGACCGAAGTAATAGTTTAAAAAATTACACTACAGTTGAACGCTAAACAATTTCTAATTAAAACAAAAACTGAGTTAAAATCCAAAATTAATATCATAAAATCGTCGCTTTAATAATGAAACAACGTATGCTATTTATACGTTGTTTTTATATAATAGGTGCGCTGCATTCCCCATATGGGTATCTTTGAATTGGTGTTTTTACATTTTCGAATTATTTTATGACTGAGGGTAAGAATTAATAAATTATAAATTAACGTCCATGCAAATGCTTGCGCACATCAAACTTTAAACTCAAATATCTCGAAACTACACTTTTGCGTATACGTTATTTCATTATTAAAGCGACGAAATAATCCTATTTAATTTTTCTAAAGCAATTTCATTTACAATTTTAATTATTTATTTAATGATGTCCATGTCCACCATGCCCATATACAGCTGGATGATGTGTGTCTACTTTGTATACATCTGAAATAAACAAAACCAGTTAGATTTTTGACCATTAATTTAAAAGAGTTTCAATAAAATTACTATCTGTATCATGTCCATGACGGTGTTCTGATGCAGTTTTATGATCTCCAGTGTGACTATCCCTTACTCCATATTCATATTTATAGTCTGCAGGTGCCTGAAAAGGAAACGGTAAAATGTTAGTTCATTTCTGTTATTTAGTGTAATAAAATATTCTTACAAAGTAATCCTTGCCATGTCCATGTCCACCATGTCCACCTTCCCAGCCACCATTGCTATGAATTTTACGATGTATTGTGTGATAGCTATGTGCATCATGAGCAACAACCATAGCAAAACATGCTAATAATCCCAATGCAATAATTGATTTCATTTTTGTATCTTTACTACTTGATCAACGGTAATTGACTGATATACCTGAATAGATATTTATTCGCTTTATATACCCAAATATATTTCAAAATTATTTCCAATCGCCTAACAAATTAAAAAGTGAAAAAATTAATCATACAGAAATAATTGAAAGAAATAATTAAATATTTTGGTATGCATTTGGGTAAGAATTTTTACCATATAAATTTTTGTTTTTTTATTGCTTGTAGTGACATTTAAACATAGTTTTGATTTTATTGGTTGGTTTGTACATTGAAGTGACGTCATATAAGGCTTAGACAGTTTTTTGTTTGTACCTTAATGTCAATACCTACATTTAATTGTTGTTTTGCTTTTAGAAATTCTTGTAAGGTATTTGTAGTTGTTTAAAACACTTTATTTATAAGTGTACAGACAAAGTCACTTTAAATAAAGTAAAGTATTTGAAGAGCGTAAACATACCACACACTTTTCTAGGCCCAGTCAAAGTGTGATTAAAACATCTATCACGCTATTGTAAACTGTTAATTTACGTACATATGAAAATCATTAGTTTGGCATTATTGCAAAGTTCATTTGGAAGTCAAAAACTGTACACTAACTAGAACTGGTCTTAAAAGTCTATCAGTATTCGAAAATAAGCTTATAGAAAAGAAACAAGGTCAATGAGATAGAATGAAATTCTTATGTAAGTGTTATAACTGTTTCATGAACTTTAATTCCGCGAATAGGTTTAGACCTTGGGCGCTTCTGGGGTTTTAAAAGACTGCAAAGGTTGGAGGTGATTATAAGTAACCCGGTGCCAGTGGAACATTACATGCATTAGTTAATAGAGCATAGACCGTAGCTATTCCAATTAAAATGCTATTTGTGATGTATGGCAGGATTTCACAGAAATAACTTTGAAACCGTTTATGCAGAACCAGTTGTACCGTTGTGATGTGAGGTTCACCGACTGGCTGTCGATGACTGTTCATGATCTGAATAATTGATTGAACTATTGACTAACAGCAGAGTTGCTTGTGTTCTAGACATACTGCATTACGTCATGCTTATTAGGTTTGAAGTGGCGTAGCACTTGATTATCGAGAACGCAGTTGGTAAAAGGCGGTGCAAACACTGTATGTACACTTTAATCAAATGTTACTTCACCGCATTTGGACTCCATGAGCTCGTAATATTGAAAAACGTATTAGTGGTCCAAACATTGAGATTTCGAAGCTGAGTAAAACAGATGGTTTTGAATTGTTTACTATACAACTATACAAGATGCCTTGTATACTTTTTGAGTTAAATGATGTACAAAAAACACATCCCACATACCGATGTTTACTTTGTCGATATAACCTTGGATGTCCTTTATGAACCCCGTGAAGAGATCTATGTCATACAATTCTCTTACATGGTATCACTGGCTAATGATTCCAATATTGTATTTATCACACCGAGTTGCTCGTTTGATTTTAAAGTTGGAGACTCCGACTAACAAGTTTGTATGCAGATTTGTAGATTTTATTCCAAATAATGCAACCTAATCTGCCATACTGCAGCAATTTGATACAATAACGAATAGAATACGATCCTCGATCCCGGCTGCAACTGAAACTTGGGGTTAAAACACGATCAGTGGCCTCTTAGAAAATATTTGATTAGGAAGTGGTGGCGAGATGTAGTACTGCAAGCAAAATTATGTATTGGACCCACCTTCAACTCTCTGGTGAGTATACTCCACGTGCGATGCTGCCTCTTCAAAACAGCTCGTTGGTTTTTTAATACCTTGATCTTTACTGGGTTGTTCGTGGTAACATACCGATGAATATGTGATTAGGAAAAACAAAAGAAATGAATCAATCACGAATTGTAAAAAGCAATGGCTTGAAATTCAAAAAAACAATTGTTATACCAAAGCCCTTGATAATCGCCAACCACCTAGCTATAAGTGAAAGGGTGTATTAATATTCATAAGAGTACTTTTCTTACGTTGAGGGACCGAAATCCGAAATGTGCTTGAGGGACCGAATTCCGAATCCGGCTCGAGGGACCAATATTATCTTATGATTGTCTGAAGATTGATGAACACCAGAAATGAATATTTGATAGTTTAATATCATGGAAACTCGAACGGCGGGTTAGAAACAAAACTATCAAGGTTCGATATTGCCTAACAATGTGACACAATAACCATCACCATGCAATAATCCAATCATTGCAATACAATTTCACGATGTAACAATATGTCGAGTAAATAATATTCATAACTCAATGCACAACACACATAACGGTGATGTTAACTGAATACATAAAATATATAATGTACCAGGCAAGAAGGGATAATGTGCATAAGAAATGTTTCACAATGTGCCGGTGCTATAAACTGGATGACTACAATATATAATATCCCTGGCAAGGCGATATATACAATAAGCTTCAAATTAGATGCTAGGTAAAGGGCGTTTCATTATATTGTTTATCTAGCATGATAAAATCAGCTCACTAGTTTTCCTAATGCGTTTTGAAATGACAACCCGAAATTCTAATTCATGCATTCAAGTTAATGATTATTATACAAAACTTGCTCATAACAAATATAAATTTTCAATTGAAAAGATAAAGCATCATATACATGTAACATTTTTCAATTATTTTAAATGACTTATGATTTTTCTAAAAAAAAAATTTTTATAATGAAACAGCAAATTACAACCAATAACAATATTATGGTTACAGTTGGCGTCAACAAAAATTTTAAAAACAAACTCATTCACTAATATCAATGAATCTCGCCTTCTATGATCAAAACAAATATGTTTTTACTATTATTATTTTAAATCTATTTATTTCCAATTTTTTTCTAGTTTGATCGTAGAAAACATTTGTGTTAACTCGCACAGAATGATAAAAATAAATTGACAAAAAAACAAACTCATGTAAAAGTTGATTCAAATAGACTTTAATTCTGTGCTACAGAACATCTCGTATAACAATATTTTATTGAGTCAGAATTTTATTTTTTGAACAAAAGCTTATAAATTTTCGATAAAATAAAATTCATTAGACATGAATCCAATGCAACGTTTTATCTTCCCGACAGAGGAATTAAATTGAATTATTTTAAAAATTGATAACACGAATGTAACACGAATAAAAAAACAATCATAAAAAACGTAATTTTTTTCACAACAGAAATTTAATTCAGTTTAATTATAATAGCCTTTGCCTTCTTTAATATTGGAGAGATAGACATGCGCATTAGTTTCAATTTTTTTTTATATAATCAGAGCGAAAATGTTTTTGTGGATTTTTGTATAAAATAACGTCAAATTATTTATAGAACACAGCCAAAAAATTTATTTCAGAGTTCAATCCAATCAAATAAATTGTTCCGCAGCATTCGTGCAACAGAATAAAATTAAGTTTATTTTCTTCTATTAAGACTAATAACGCATACAATTATTGTTGTATAAAATACAAATAAACTAATATTTATTGTTGATGGAAGGATATACAAAGTTATTAGAGCAGATATAGCAAAATAAATAAAATCTATTGAATGCAGTTAAAATATTTCCTATTTATTTATATCTAAATCAAATTTATTTACATTTTTGTGTTTATCAAGTTAATGATGACCATGTCCACCACCACCATGACCATATACAGCTGGATGATGTGTGTCTACTTTGTATACATCTGAAATAAACAAAGCCAGTCAATTTTTTAAATAATAATTAAGAAGATTTTCTATAAAATTACTTTCAGTATCATGCCCATGACGGTGTTCTGATGCAGTTTTATGATCTCCAGTGTGACTATCCTTTACTCCATATTCATATTTATAGTCTGCAGGTGCCTGTAAATAAAACATGAAATTATTTCTTTTCAGAAATATGTTTGAATAAATATTCTTACAAAATAATCCTTGCCATGTCCATGTCCACCATGTCCACCTTCCCATCCACCATTACTATGAATTTTACGATGAATTGTGTGATAGCTATGTGCGTCATGTGCAACAACGGCAACTAAACATGCTAATAATGCCAATGCAATAATTGATTTCATTTTCAAATCTTGTTTGTTTTCTAAACACAATTGAATTACTGATACCTTAACCAATTTTTCGTTTCTTTTTATACAGAAATTTATTTCTAAACTACTTTCAATCTCGACCACGTTACAAAAAAAATAACAAAATAGTTTCAAATAATGAAGCAAATCACTGTGTAAAAATTAAAATGTTAAAAAATTTGTCGTCATATTTAAATAATAATTCGCCTTAATTTTCACTAAAATAGTTTTCGTAAATCGTAGGTAATACATAGTTGAGTAATATCCTAGCAGGTGGTTGTTTCTCTTTTCGGAAACAATTTGTTTCTTGGTTTAATGAGAAACAATATTTGAGAAACAAATTTGCTCATAAACTCAAAATATTTAATGAATAAAAATTCTTAAATTTTGTTCAATATCTTTCTTAATCGTTACAGTAATTTCTTTCGCTTTTTGTTGAATTTTATTGGATTTGTAAGAAATCTAAATCAATTTGGAAATCAATTTCGGGTATATAAACAGCAAATAAATTGATTTAGGTATCAGTTATTCGATTTGAATCAATAAACGAACAAGATTAAAAAAATGAAATCAATTATTGCATTGGGATTATTAGCATGTTTTGCTATGGTTGTTGCTCATGATGCACATAGCTATCACACAATACATCGTAAAATTCATAGCAATGGTGGATGGGAAGGTGGACATGGTGGACATGGACATGGCAAGGATTACTTTGTAAGAATGTTTTATTACAGTAAAAAACTTAAATGAACTAACATTTTACCGTTTCTTTTTCAGGCACCTGCAGACTATAAATATGAATATGGAGTAAAGGATAGTCACACAGGAGATCATAAAACTGCATCAGAACACCGTCATGGGCATGACACAGAAAGTAATTTTTAAAAAAATCTTGTACATAAATGTTCAAAAATCTAACTGGTTTTGTTTATTTCAGATGTATACAAAGTAGACACACATCATCCAGCTGTATATGGGCATGGTGGACATGGCCACCATTAGATTCATTTAAAAAATTGTAAATAAATTTGAGCTAGACATAATTAAATTTGAAAATATATTAAACAAATTTCCAAGTTTATGTTGTTGACAGATTATTGTCAAACACGTTTTACTCAGAAGGTTGCAAGAATTTAAGAAAATCGCAGTAACTACGCAGTAGACAAGTAACTAATAGATACATCATTCTAGAAATTCAATTGTTACGATATGGGATTTGAAACTAGATTGAGTAACGGTGTTATAGTGTTACCCTGCATAAAATGGGCGGACAAACAATCCTTACACCACCTTTGCTACTGTAATGTCTAAAGTTTTTTGAAAAACGTCTGATATTCCTCGTTTGTCCCTATTATAATATGGTTGTTGTCTTTTTCATATAGTGAAAAAAGTATGAAGGTAATTGGTGACAGTAAATCTTTTCGTTGCTTTGAACAAAAAACAGTAGTTTTTATGAACTCAGCGCTATCTTAAAAGTTTTAATTACTCGTTATAATTTGCATTGCAATTGCAATTGTTTTTGTGACTTGCAGCGCTTTTGAGTTTTAACCTTTTTTTTCGAAATGTGCTGCTTTTTCTTAAAAAGGAGTTCACATGACATTTCAGTTTAAAGCGATTGAAATGAATTATAACAAAATTATTTTTTTTACAAAGTTTCACATCTTCAGTATTAATTATAATAAATTATAAACTAACGTCTCTGAATACCCAAATATTATACCATGTCTACTTCGGTTTGTGATATTGAGTAATTTTTTTCTGAGTAATTGGTCAAAAAATTATCAGGAAAAACGGCAACGAGTGAAGATTGCAGTGAAGTACTCAGAAGTCACTCAGTATAATATCTGGATCTGAATAGCTGTTCAGTCCTGTTCAGTTTAATCCTGCTTATCTTATCAGATACATGTTGAAATAAATGGCTTTTCTGTGAAGTTTGGTGAACAAATTGTTTCAACTTACAATTTGGATATATGGTACATAATTGCTTCAATCTAACCTTGTTACCAGTATTTCATAAGGGCCACCTGTTAGTTTTCTGCTGTTTGTGTTGTTTATCGAAGCTTTCGTCTACTTGAAAGCTTGTTTTGAAATTTTTAAATGAAATTAAAAATAGAACTTTGATTATTGTCCGATTTAAATAACTTTGCTTACTTTTGGAAAAACTTTATTCTAGGTCTAAATTTCCAGTAACGACGTTAAATTCAGGTTACACAACAGTATGTGAATTAAAAAATTTAAAGAGATAGAGAATCAGATGGATTAGTTGTTATTTGTTAATGGTTTGGTAAAATAATGAATTTAATATTTATATAAGAAGAATACAAAAAAAATAAGCACGAAAAAGTATATTAGTAGGTAAATTCAACTTACTGTCAAGAGTTTTGGCATATTGGAATCTAAGTCTAATTTTTCAATCAAAATTCAAAACTATAGTAATTAGTGATTTCATTCATATTCAGTTGTCTGCTATTTGGTTATGAGTTTTGATTGGTTTATTGGCATGTGTTGTTTAGAAATAATTTTCGCCTCAACTCTTCATAACTCACCGACCACCGTATGATTTCTACCACAATTGTTGCAATATTTGTTTTGAAGTTTTATTTTTTTTGAATTTTTCAGTTTGCTTCATTTGTGCAATTTTTGGCATTGTGCACTGAAGGGATTCATTTCTTTTATTTTGCGGTGAATATATTTTCGCATATATTAAAAAAGCAATATTCCGCAATATTCTTTCGCATATATTAAAAAATAATAAAACTCAGTCAACAAGAGTAAGCTGCTTTTTCATTCATTAAATACAAAAAAAAAGTAATTGATTGTATTGTATAAAAAAGTCAACACAAACATTTTCTCTTTGATTATTTGAAAAACAATAAATTCAAACTAATGCACATGTCCCTCTGTCAAATATTGAAAAAGGCAAAGGCTACTATGATTAAATTTAATTAAATTTCCATTGTGAAAATTATTAGTTTTTTGATAATGGTTTTTTTGGTTTCTTTTTAGTATAAAATTTTATACCCTGCATTGTAGGTCATTTCATTTTCAAAATACCAAATAATTAAATATGGATCGAAAATGAAAAAAAATTATTTAATTGTTTGGAATTAATGGTGGAAAAAAAATTTTAAAAAATCATTGTATTTTTAGGTTCCGTGTTTTTATTAGTGTATTTATATCAATACATTTAAAAAAATTCAATTTAAATTAATACATGTTACTCGGTTGGATGGGCGTTATATTGGATTCGTGTTTAATGAATTTTATTCTCTCTCATACTATTCTCCATTTGGATTTATTTTCAGGTTCATATAAAAGGTTCTATGTAATTTTTTATTTATTTATTGCTTTTCAATAAAAATCTAAAATAATATTTTATATTGTTATCAAATCATTATTTTCCCGCATGGAGGGATCAGTTTTTATTGATTTGTTAATTTTTTAAAATTTTTGATCCATGGATGTGACCACCCCGCGTACTCCCTGCTATTGGCATATGAGTTAACGTGAGATATGACATACCGTTGGCAATAGTAGTGAGATATTACTAGTCAAGGTGGTATCTTTGGGGTACTGCCGGATGAACTGTATTCAGTCAATGGTAGCACCCTCAATCTTATCTATGGAATAATCGTTGATGATGGAAGACTGTTGCTTGCTTGAGGAAACGAGCCTTCATATAACTCTATATCTGGGCTTTAATAATCGAGGAAAACAGTGCATCACATAATCAAGGATTATACCACTAGCTGGATTATTGGCAACCCCATTTTAGTTTTGTTCCCAAAAATTGTTAATACAAATTTGCTATTTACCTTTTATTTTATTTTCATGTTTTCTATCCTATCATGAAATATTGGCCTATGTCATATTTTATATGTGATAGGATTTATTGTTTAGTTATCCATTATGTAACAAAAAAATATGAAATAAAATTAAAAAAAAGATTTGCGTTCATTAACATCCTTAGAACGCATGTTGTTGAGGGACGTTGTCTTTCAAGGTTTTTATGTGTTGTTGTGACACATATTGTAATGCCTACTTTACAACACATTTTGTTAAAAAAAATCAAACATGTACAATATTAATTTATGTATTTTGTTTTCGTCCTCTTCAAAACAAAAACGGCATGTTGGATCATTTCGCACTTCAACTTTCACCATGTGTTTATTGAAGTTTTTATATTAATATGAACAGCTACAAACTTAATAAGCAGGTAGTTTGACGGCTCACCTCTAGAGTAAACTTTTGGGAGCGCTTACAGTTTTCAGTATTCCGTCATAGAAAGTTGACGCATTGAAAGAGAGCTATTCTATCAGCCTTCCTGGGCAACTCTTTGCTAACTCATAAGCCTTTTATTTACAGAGATGCCCACTACTTTCTGCTATCCACACCCATGATGTGCTGTTTTTGACTGCTATATAGTTCAAAGACTTAATGTATTGTTGCATTACTTTTAACTTACAAGGGCAGCTTTTTCTAGATTTTTTAGAGCAGCCTGGATGTCAGTATAAACAGTTATGATCTTACCATACCACTTAAGCTTCTTCGCTTGTCCTCAAAGTAACGAATTTATGAGGAAATTATAGATAGTCAACTATATTTTAAATCAGGTAAAACGTGTTATGATTATTATTATTCAAAAATTACTTATTCGTAATTTTTGTTGTTTTTGTTAATATACTTTTCAATGTTAACATTGTTTTTTAAAATGATGAATTCTGAATACTTAAAATGTAAACATGTCTATTTGTGACCTGCATAAAGATAGGTGCATAATATTTATCTAGAATCTCTTTGACTTTTGCGATATGATTTCTTCTATCCTGTTATATAACGCAAATATTTGATGACGATGGAGCTACAAATCAAAAGCACAAATATAGAATGCTTCTTGCATCCGCCCATATCCCGATCCTGATCGTTTATTTAACGCAATAAAACATCCAAGTCCCGCTCCGTTAGGAAAAACTAAGTCTAAGCGTATTTGCGCGGTGCGCCCTGTGATAGATTCAGGCGATAACCACCAATTCATGTTATTGCAAGCAATACGGTGCAAAGCAAGGCAAAATTATTCTGACTATATGAAATATTTTGAATTTTTCTAATATCAGTACTTATTAATTTCCCAAAAATGGTGATAATTCGAAATAATTTACCAAAAAATTCGTTTGAATTTTTTTTTATCAACTTAACTAAATAATTAAAACAATTATCTTCCAACAAAAAACTTTAAGACATTTATTAATTTATAATTCTGTCTGTAAGAAAATTAAATATTCGTGATAATTGTGCCGTGGAAAATTATCAGTTTTAATTTCCCAAGGGCGGTGATAATTCGAAATAATTTTTTGCCAAAAATTTCGAAAGCAAGTATATCGATAAAAGCACGAGGCCGTAGGCCGAGGGCTTTTATCAATACCACTTGCTTGAGGAATTTTTCAAAAAATTATGAGAATTTATCAACGAACGAGGGGAATCCGTTTAGAAAATGTTTTGCCATTTTTCATTTTTTTATATATTTTTTATGAATTATACGTTGGCCTACTGTGATATCAGTTAATTATTTCAAAATTGGGCTGATGATTTTTAATATCGCAGTAGGTGTTATTAGTATAATTCAAATGTTATTGGTGAAATTGAATGATGTCATTACATTTTAGAGAATTTCATTAGGTTAAATTTAAATAAAACTAAGGCAAACAAATTTCAGTAGGGATTTCCCAAGGACGGGGATAATTCGAAATAATTTTTTTCGCAAATTTCAAAAGCAAGTTGATTGGCTATTGACTATTTAAATGCGACGTTTCCAAAAAATTATGAGAATTTATCAACGGTCGAGGGGAAAGCGTTTAGAAAAATTTTGCCATTTTCGATTTCTTTATGTTTTTTAGGGTTCCGTTTTTTATACGGAAGAGTAAAACGGGTTTATTGGTGAGAGTAAAACGAGTTTTTCACATTATACGATTATCTCGTAAACTATAAATGCTATGATCTTGAAATTTGAGGTGCGTATAAAACCAATCTGTCCACATGAAATGACGGATACAAATAAAACTAAAGTGGTTTTCGTTTGATTTACAGGGATATGATGTGATCTACGACCTTTGAGAAAATACATTTTTTTAAAGATTCAAGTAGGGTATCATATGAAAGGGCTTCATTTCAGTATTCATTCTTTAAAAGTTTATTTTGGAATTTTGCACCTCACCATTTCTTGTATAATTTTGAATAATGACGTTTTTTTCGTGTTTTCTTACCTCGATTAGCTCCGAACCTAACTGATAAAAAATTTTCAAATGTATGTATTTGGAATGATAGAAAAATTAGTAAGTTTTTAATAAAAAATATATAAAAGTGTCATAGACTTATAATTAGATTAAGGGGGTGGAAATGAGAAGGAGTAAAAACACTATTTAACATGTGGTCAAGTGGGGTGTCATTTGAAAGAGCACCTAATATAGAAATCATAGCAACGAAGTCTCAAATAATTATATTCCCATGTGATTAGGGGACCGGGGTAGAGAGGGCAAAAAAAACCTTTTTTGACCCAAGCGAGTGGCGTGTCATTTGAAAGAGCACCTAATTTAATATTCGTTGCAAATTTTTTTAGAATTTTGTAGTGCACAGTTTTTGAGGTATTGTCAAAAAGTGCGACTTTCAGACCGTTCCCCCCCACCCATACGTTTCGAGACTGATTGACAGAAAAATTTGTAAAAATTCATAGAGTTAGGAACTTTGGTAAATTTTGTATGAAAACTATAGCGAAGTCTCAAATAATTATATTTGTGTGTGATTAGGGGACCGGGGTAGAGAGGGCAAAAAAAACCTTTTTTGACCCAAACGAGTGGCGAGTCATGTTGTGATCACAATTCTGCATTCTCTAACTAAATTATTACCTGATCTACATTAAGCAAGTTTTTCGTTTAACGCTCAATTAAATAATCAGTTGCACATATAAAGAATCTTTTGATCACCCATCCAACCTGTATTTTTCTGATTACGCACCATCTGTGTCTGGATGTTGTTATTATTACATTTTTTTTCATTGTTTTGATTTAATTTATGTACATACAAATCAAAACAAATGAAATACAAATGTAATAAATAACAGAATTATAACTTTTCTTTATTTTTGCGTTAGACTGAAAAACAATACAAATGATATTCTCTCGTAAATGTTCTCTATTCTTTGGCGCTTTAATAAAACTTGTTGTCGGTTTCAAAAGAGAAACTAATGAGAGGGACGAGTAATAATGAAACAACTTTTGTCCTTCTTTAGCATAAATCAAAAAATAATATTTATACTGCACATTTTGCTTAATTTTTGGTCAGTTGGTGTTACAGTTTGGAAATAAAATTAATAAAAATCAATTTTCTCTAATTTGGGATCAAACAATAATATGGCGATTCAGTTGATAATTAAAACTAAAATTCCGCGTTGGTGATAATTTTTTTGAAATCTGTTTTTGATATAATTTAAGATTGAAATCATGCCGGTAAAATAAATAGTTCGGTTCGTGTAATGGTCAAAAAGTGTTAAACTTTTGTTTCCGAAAACACAGTTTTCGTTGATTAAATGACTTTGAATTCTATTCAAAGGTCGGTTGAATTCAGTTTCGTGGTTATAATTCGATACACCACCAAAATTTAACCAAAATGTTGAAAATTTTTGTAATTAAAAGTTTGGGTGCTTATGAAAACACGAACAATTATAACTAGAATATTATAATAAATAACAAAAAATAAGATTGTGTTAAATTTTAGTTCGTTGTCACGTGAACAGTTAACCATAAATTTAAGTGTAGATCATGTTAATGCTTGACAAAAGAAAATTTAATAATAAAAAAGGGATTGTTTTTTTTCAATAAGCTAAATAAAGATACAGAAAACCTTATATTTCGTTTTCTTTTTATTTTGAGTGGTGGTGCTATAATTGAACTAACAAACCTAAGATCATATCTAGCAACATAGTTCTGGTTTGCTTACTGTAAACAAACAAAAAAACAGGAAAATAAACAATAAGTGAAAATAAAAGTAAAAAATAATAATAATAAAAGTAATATTGCAAAGCCCAAAAAAAAAACAAGTGAGGAACTGGTGGGATATTGAAGATCGTACGTCAAGACATCTACTTCGTCATATGTCAACCATCTGGACTAACAAGGATTCCATTGCAACACTCTATACATTATTAAAGTAAGATTTTCTATTATATATGATTGTCTTTTCTTTTCATATACGTATTACTATAAACATTATATATAACAACTTTAAAGTTGAGGTCGATATGACCAGATAAATAGTTTTTTTCACATAGAGGTTTTTTTTTCTGGCAAAGGCCATATTAGGTCTTTTTTTACTTTTATTTAGGAATTCTTTAATTTAAATCCCGGATAATAACGGTGTATCAGACAACGTTATAAAAACATTGGCGTCGAAACACGAACTTATAACGGGAAATTGCTCTCGTTATATATAAATTATATAAATATATTTGAATATTCCGGTTCCCTTTAAATTTATTTTCAATTTTTTTGGAATATTAGATTTTTTCCATACAGTTATATGTATATAACTTTTTTTTTTCGATTGATATTTTGTTTTGTTTGAATATTTTTTATTAATTAACGGAATCGAAGTTGGAATTTGTCCTATTAAATTTTTTTTGAAGAATTTTTTTAAAATGTTTGCAAAAAAGCGTGGTGTTCATCATAGGAAAGAGACAGAGCCTCGCTTCAGAACACCACTCTATAGAAGAACGAGGCCGTGGCTGCCCGATCAGCTTCCTTTCTGGTCCAAGGAAGAGCTGGCTGATCCCGGTCCAGGGTTGGATGGACCTCCTCCCCCGAGTTTTGAACCAAAAATTCTAACAAAGTGGGAGGAGCCTGATCCAGCTCTGGACAGGGATATAACCAAAGAACAGTGGAAAGCTCTGGCCAAAACCATGAAGATATTGGTAGAAGATCTACCTCCTCCTATGACCGGGGTAAGAAGAAGGATGTTGGCCAGGAGAAAGAAGAACGAAGCCCGGAAGAAGGCTGAGAGGGCAGCCCTGAACTTCGCAGCAACAACGGTGGACAAAATGAAGCTACCTAAATCAAAACCTAGCCTATCTGATTCTGATTAAGAGTCAGATGGTTGTAGCACAGTCCACCACACATTGGTTCCTCTAACAAAGTATCCAGGAGAGCTTAACTCTCTTAACATGTTTCGCTGGTTGAGGGTCGCCTCTGCCTAAAGACATGCGATCACCAGATGGATTTTTTTTTTCATTAATATAAATTTCATTTAGTTTTCCTGCCCGAGATATGATGCGGACTTCGCTGGACGTGGTTTTGCAAAAGTGAAGAGATACCTGTTGGTGTTAGTCTCGCCTAACCAAACAGGATCTCTTCTCCAGAGCTTAACCACTCCCCTGCAAAAGCGAAGCCGCATTCATATCTCCACCCTGCTGGGAAGAGCCAAAGCTCAACCTAGCCTCCCTTCAAAAATTTTAATGGGGTCAAATCCATCCATCACCGACAAACAATAGTAAATTTAATTTTTTGTAGTACAGACGGATCTGTAGGGTGGAACTCTATACTGGTCCACTCTCAGCAATGATATTAGCGTTAATGTTTTCTTATATTTTTTTTCTTAGCTTTATGGATGATTGAACACAGCATATGATTTTTTGTTGAAACAGATGTTTAGGCTGTATCTTAAAACAATGCTGAGTTCTTTTCATCATTCGGGAGGATACTAGAGTGTAGATTTTAGGATTTTAGACCTATTTTTATTCTAGACCTCACATATCAGTGCTGAGGAGAGATCGCGAGCTCGATTTTCCAATCCACTTCTGCTACTACAATTTCTTAAACTTTTTATAATACAGTCAATCGGTATGGGCTTTGCCTGGAAAAGAATCTCTAACTCATTAAATAAAATAAATAAATAAATACCTTTTTGATATTGATAAATAAATAAATTATCATTTAAATAAATAAATAACAAATATTTTTTTTCTGATATTATTATCATAATAAATAAATAAAATTAATTAAATAATTTTGATATTTTCTATAATTAATTAAATAAAAATTTTGATATTTTTTATTAATAAATTAAATACTTTTTTTCGTTTAAATAATTAAATAAATATTCCGATATTTTATATAAATAAAATAAATATTTTGGATATTATTATTAAATAAAATAATAAATATTTTTGAATATTTCAAATAAATAAATAAATTATTATTTAATAAATAAATAAATAACAAATAAATATTTTTGAATATTTTTAAATAACAAATAAATATTAAACCAATTATTTCTATAAATAACTTCTAAATAAATATTTTTTGATAAATAAACATTAGGTAAAAATACAGATATAAATAAATAAATATTTTTTCTGATAAATAAATAAACATTTTCCCTTTTTGGAAAATTTACTAGATATATTTGTTTATATATATTTGTATAAATTAACTAAAAATTTTAAATTTAGGTAACCCTGTAAAAGAAGGACAAAGGTTGTTTCATTATAATACGTCTCTGCTAGTCGCGGGTTACGCTTTTTGGTCGCGTTTTTACAATTTATTGTTGGTCACGTATTTTTATTATTGGATCGCGTTTGTATTTGTTTGGAGATACTGGTTGATTCATTTCTTTTTGTTACGAACATTGCAGGGTGTGGTCTTGTTTTCGCTTTTCATAATCGTATTTGGGTTTTGTCTGGTAATTGGCAATTGTTTGCGAATCTTTTTTTAGAAATCGTTATAATTATTTTTTTTTTGACAACAAAAGAAAATGTCAAATTTACCTTTAGATCATCCATTTTTCGGTCTCGAACAATGCGAACTGTGGGTTGAATGTTTCCTCCGAGACATCCAGTACAACAGCGAAAACTGGATACAACGATTAAGTGATGCTGTTCGAAATTCGGCTATGCCAGTGTTACAATCACACGCTTCTAATGCTAAAGAAGAAAGCGAAATGATCGTGTCAGCAGCGTTATTCTTGGCTCGTGAAGTAAGGTGTTTGGTGGCTCCAGTACCACAGAACGTATTAAAAGGGTTAATAAACAGAATAACCCATTATGTGGATCGAAACAATCGTATCAATAACGTGGAAGCGTTAACTGATGCCACTGAATACGCAACCAAGATACTGTCTCAGACTTTTAGGACCATCACGGCATTGATAATGGGACCAGAAGGAGGAGCAATAAGGAAGGATGTACCGGCTCCTGCAAACTTAGATGAATCATTCCAAGGAGTGTTCGCAAGATCAACTCCGAATCACATGGAACCACTGGGTGACCTGATTGACGATATGACAGGCCGTCAACGAAGAGCGCGTCTTCCACAACAAGCCAATGATGTACAGCAGGAACAGCTTGGACCAGCAATACCACTGGAAGAACTGTTCAACGACATTAGGATAGCGCCACCTCCTTACCGTTCAGCTAGAGTTTCAGCAGTGCCAGCTCAAATACAACCGCATGAAGGGTACCAACCAAATAGGTATTTGAGTCAATTTTTCTCTAATTGGCTTCCTTACTTCTCTGGAGACGGGTCCTCACCTGATGCTCATGAGTTTTTCCATCTGGTCGAAGTAGCTGCACGAAGGGATCGGGTGACTTTTGATGATTTAAAGTCAATCGTTCCCCGATATCTCCGTGGAGCGGCTGAAAGACATTATATTAATCTGACCTATGAGTATCGGGTGGTGACCTATCCCATACTGAGAGAAGCTTTATTAAACACGTTTGGTACCCTTACCGATGATAAAGCGGTGTTAAAGGTATTGCTGAGCCGTAGGCAGAAAAACAAGGAAAGCGTTTATGATTACATAATCTGCATGAACAACCTGAACAGTAGATTGATCCGGCCGTATGATCCACGCGATCTGATAGACATAGTTCGGGACGGTTTGTCCGTGGAACTTAAAAACGCCACCATGATAGCAGAGTTTGCTTCTCTTGAAGACCTGCGTGTGATGTGCCAAAAATTTGAAAAATTTTGGGCATCATCACCCGTAGCGTCAAGGACAGGTGGGCAACCTCTGCTACCACCGACAAGAACAGCTGGTCAATACCGGATCAGCGAAGTCACACCTTCAGATGAAGATGAAACAGGTCCATCGAATTACATAACAGCTCCATCTAAGTATAATACTGGTCCAGAAAACTACTCAACAGGTTCATCAACATATGTAGACGCCTACAATGCACCACCCAGAATTCTGGCCAGACCTACAAATACCAATAAGTCTATCCTGCCACCACCACCTCCTAGGACTGATCATCAGATTTGCAGCAGATGTAAGGATATTGGTCATTCAATTTATAACTGTCCTCAAAAGCTGTACTGTTACAGATGTGGTAAGGCTGATACTATCTCTACTAAATGCACCAACTGTCATCCATCGCTTCATTTAAACTCTCGGGCGGGAGTACAGAACTCGCGTGCTGTGCCCCCAAACCCATCCTTGAGTCCGCGAGGTCGTTTGAGAGATGCATCAACCACCACCGAAGAAGATCTTTTGCCACCACAACACCCAAAATGAACAAATCTGCTTCATTTTCAACACCATTTCCGGTTCGTCGGAAAAATAGATCTATAAAACGTATCGAACGTTCGCGCAATTACTTCAAAAAAAGAAAACTCTTAAATAAAGCGTGTGTTTCTTCGATCATTTATCGGGTAAATGATCCAAGGCCACACCTTTATATAAACATTTTTAATAAAAAAGTTTATGGACTTCTAGATAGTGGAGCCTCTATCAGTATTCTGGGAAGAAATTCCCTAGAATTATTAAGGAACGCCGGCATAACCTACAACAAAATGTTTTCTGCCATCCGCACTGCAGATGGAACCCGTAATCATATTTTAGGTTATGTGGATGTTCCGATAAATTTCAATGGCTCATCGAAACTCTTTCGCTTTCATGTTGTCCCAAGTCTGCATGAGGAACTCTACCTGGGCATCGATTTTTGGAGGGAATTTGGTATCACCCCTTCATTTGTCAGTGAATTGACACTAACTGAATCTACCAACAGCTTAACTCATGATCTAAACCCTGACCAGCTACAAGAACTGGAGAAAGTCAAGGATTCTTTCCCTTCTTTTGAGGCATTAGGACTCGGCAAAACATCTTTGGTTGAACATGTCATCGATGTTGGGGATAGTGCACCTGTGAAACAGAGGCATTACCCCACATCGCCGGCAGTTCAACAAAAGATTTATGCTGAACTAGACCGGATGCTTCAATTAGGAGTGATTGAAGAGAGTTCTGACAGTTCTTGGTGCTCGCCAGTGGTTTTAATACAAAAATCTTCTGGAAAGAATCGTTTATGTTTAGATTCAAGGCGTGTCAACGCACTGACCAAAAAGGATGCTTACCCACTTCCATTAATCGATGGCTTGTTGGGCCGCCTAAATAGTACGAGATACATAAGCAGTATTGATCTCAAAGATGCGTTCTGGCAAATTCCTTTGTCAGAAACATCTCGAGATAAAACAGCCTTCACAGTGCCTGGACGACCATTGTACCAATTCAAGGTTATGCCTTTTGGTTTGTGCAATGCTCCCCAGACAATGTGTCGGCTGATGCATAAAGTGATACCTCACAAGTATCATGAAAGTGTCTTCGTCTATTTAGACGACCTACTGGTGGTGTCCTCAACATTCGAGGGACACATGGAACTACTGTCTACAGTCTCTACTCTTTTAACTAATGCAGGATTAACCATCAATCTGCAAAAAAGTAAGTTCGTGCTGCGCGAAGTAAAATATTTGGGTTTTCTGGTTGGTGAAGGTGGATTAAAAACGGATCCGGAGAAAGTACGAGCGATTGAGGAATATCCAGCTCCAACAACTGTCAAGCAGATTCGTCGGTTGCTAGGTATGGCAGGATGGTATCAACGATTTATACCAAATTACGCTAGTGTTGTTTCACCTATTACGGATCTTCTGAAAAAAGGTCCCAAACGACTGAGATGGACTGATGAAGCTCGAACTGCGTTTAACAATCTAAAACATCTTTTAACAGTAGCTCCAGTTTTAATTAACCCAGATTATGGAAAAGAATTTTTCATCAGATGTGATGCAAGCATCACAGGTGTAGGAAGTGTACTGTACCAATTGGATGATGAAGGCCATGAGTGTCCGATAGCTTTTATGTCTAAAAAGCTAAATAAAGCACAACGTAATTATTCAGTGTCTGAGCTTAAGTGTCTTGCAGCGATTCTCAGCGTGAAGAAATTCAGAGCCTACGTGGAGGGTCACAAATTTACTATTGTGACCGATCATTCAAGTCTAAAGTGGTTGATGTCACAAAAAGACTTGAGTGGTCGGTTAGCTAGATGGAGTTTAAAGCTCCAACATATGGATTTTTCTATTATACATAGTAAGGGGACCCAAAACGTAGTACCTGATGCTCTGTCTCGTATACATGACGACACGTCTGAAGAATTTGCTGAAGCACTCGCTCATATTGATGACACAATTAAAATAGATGATGGAAGTTATCGGCACCATGAGTACACTGATATGATAGCCAAAGTACAATTGTCTCCCCAAGATTTTCCAATGGTGAAACAATTGGATGGTAAGCTATACATGCGTATAGAACCTAAAGCTGATGCAGTACCTAACGATTTGCCTGTGTGGAAACTTTGGATACCAAAACCTTTAACTATTAAATTGATCAAGGAACATCACGACAATTGTATAGCTGCTCATGGAGGGGTAAAGAAGACCTTGGTGGGTCTTCGGCGTCTCTACTACTGGCCGGGCATGGCATCCCAAGTTCATGACTATGTCGTGTCTTGTGATGTCTGCAAACAATCAAAGGCAACAAATCAGATATTGCGTCCACCAATGCAATCCCGATTTATAACAGATAGACCATGGCAGCGTATATATATTGATTTTTTGGGTCCGTATCCCAGATCAAAATCCGGGAATACTGTTCTTCTGATTGTACTTGATCATTTGTCAAAATTCGTATTAATCAAACCACTCAGAAATGCTACTTCACCTTCTGTGAATACATTTCTGCGAAATGAGGTTTTTCTAACTTATGGTGTTCCAGAGTTTGTACACAGCGACAACGGTAAACAATTCCTCAGTAATTCTTTTCAAAAACTATTGTCTGAATTCAACATTACACATATTAAAACGGGAGTCTACAGTCCTCAAAGCAACGCTTCGGAAAGGGTCAACAGGTCTATATTAGCTGCGATTAGATCTTATATAAAAGGTATGCATAATACGTGGGATTCTCATCTGGGAGATATAGCTTTTGCACTACGTTCTGCAGTACATAGCACAACACTTCATTCTCCATACTACGTGTTGTTTGGTCAACATCCTGTATCTGATGGCAGAACTTATTCAACTCTTCGAACTTTACATAGTCTTGGTGAACCAATTGACATGGACCTGGATCATACAGACCAATTAGCGATCGTTAGAACCCGCATAAAAAAATATATGGAAACAGCTTTTGCGAAGTCTCAACAACACTACAATTTGCGTACGCGACCTCGAACATTCGAGCCACAACAACGAGTCTTGGTACGACAACATCACCTAAGTGATGCAGCAAACAAATTTTCGGCCAAGCTGGCTCCGAAATTTCTACCGGCCATTATAGAAAGCAGGGTTGGTAACGTATTGTACAAATGTTCAAATTTGGATGGTAAGTCCATCGGGACTTTCCATGCCAAAGACATAAAAATTTGAAAAATTTTAAATACCTATAGAATAGCTCTCTGTTAATTTATTTCTTGTAATCGTTTTCATCTTTTTTTTATTATTAATTATTATTAGTTTTTTTTCTAACTTTAATTGATTTATTACAATTTCTCACCTTGGTTGTTCTAATAAATCATCCACTATGCTTAACATATTAACGTTTTCGTGTTAGATGTGGGCCGCTTAAGACTTTGTCTGCGGTTATCTGACTCTACTTTGAATTAGCTTACCCTCCCCATTCAGTTTTCAATTAAATTTCAAAAATTTTCACTATTTTTCTAGATAGTCTTCCTCGCTAACAATAGTAATGCTATCTCTCATTACCTGAAATTGAATTTTGGTACTTGAGGGCGCTGTTCAGTAAGAGTATTAGGTAGTTCTGTTTTTTTTCTTTAGTTTTAGTTTTTTGGGAAATTTGATGTACGTAGAAAGAGATTATCAGGCTCATATCTGTCATCAGTTCCACATACAATTACTGAACAGGGCTCTCAAGTATGGAATTTCGGTTGACGGTCGTGATGGTCAACATTTTTTATTCCTTTTTATTACCATAGCACTTACCTTTAACTAAATAATCTCATATACCTGTATCTATTGCTTGACTCAATTACAAACTCTGTGCTGCAGCTTGGGGGTTGTTGACGTGCCAGGACCCGGTGTGTCTCAACTGGGGAGCTTTACTGCGAGACATGTTAGGTTATACAATCTTAATACAGTGGACCAACAAACCTTTTGCTTCATCGGTCAAGAATATAGGATGCAGATGAAAGCAAACAATTTAAATACAATAAATGAATTATTTTTTTTTATTACAAACTACAACATACATCAAAATTCATTTAGTTTTCCTGTCCGAGATGTGATGCGGACTTCGCTGGACGTGGTTTAGCAAAAGTGAAGAGATACCTGTTGGTGTTGGTCTCGCCTAACCAAACAGGATCTTTTCTCCAGAGCTTAACCACCCCCCTGCAAAAGCGAAGCCGCATTCATATCTCCACCCTGCTGGGAAGAGCCAAAGCTCAACCTAGCCTCCCTTCAAAAATTTTAATGGGGTCAAATCCATCCATTATCGCCAACCAACAATAGTAAATTTTTTTTTAAAAATTACAAATACAACATATACCAAATTTCATTTAGTTTTCCTGTCCGAGATGTGATGCGGACTCTGCTGGACGTGGTTTAGCAAAAGTGAAGAGATACCTGTTGGTGTTAGTCTCGCCTAACCAAACAGGATCTCTTCTCCAGAGCTTAACCACTCCCCTGCAAAAGCGAAGCCGCATCCATATCTCCACATTGCTGGGAAGAGCCCAAGCTCCACCCAGCCTCCCTTCAAACATTTTTGTGGACGTAGCAAATCCATCCATCGCCAACCAACAATAGTAGATTTACTTTATTAAAAAAGTACAACATACATCATTTTCAATTCATGCATTATGGTTGTACAACATCTACAATTTCAAATCTTTCACCACGTTACACAACATCTTACATTATACGGAACGTCTGGTTGTCTTGGGAGAAACATTCAATTCATCAATTCGAATATCTTTTCTAAATGACATCATCGTGATCATTTTCTTTTATTAATCCTTGCTAATTACCATATCTGCTACCTAGCGGCGGTTAACAAAACTCTGTTGTGATCACAATTCTGCATTCTCTAACTAAATTATTACCTGATCTACATTAAGCAAGTTTTTCGTTTAACGCTCAATTAAATAATCAGTTGCACATATAAAGAATCTTTTGATCACCCATCCAACCTGTATTTTTCTGATTACGCACCATCTGTGTCTGGATGTTGTTATTATTACATTTTTTTTCATTGTTTTGATTTAATTTATGTACATACAAATCAAAACAAATGAAATACAAATGTAATAAATAACAGAATTATAACTTTTCTTTATTTTTGCGTTAGACTGAAAAACAATACAAATGATATTCTCTCGTAAATGTTCTCTATTCTTTGGCGCTTTAATAAAACTTGTTGTCGGTTTCAAAAGAGAAACTAATGAGAGGGACGAGTAATAATGAAACAACTTTTGTCCTTCTTTAGCATAAATCAAAAAATAATATTTATACTGCACATTTTGCTTAATTTTTGGTCAGTTGGTGTTACAGTTTGGAAATAAAATTAATAAAAATCAATTTTCTCTAATTTGGGATCAAACAATAATATGGCGATTCAGTTGATAATTAAAACTAAAATTCCGCGTTGGTGATAATTTTTTTGAAATCTGTTTTTGATATAATTTAAGATTGAAATCATGCCGGTAAAATAAATAGTTCGGTTCGTGTAATGGTCAAAAAGTGTTAAACTTTTGTTTCCGAAAACACAGTTTTCGTTGATTAAATGACTTTGAATTCTATTCAAAGGTCGGTTGAATTCAGTTTCGTGGTTATAATTCGATACACCACCAAAATTTAACCAAAATGTTGAAAATTTTTGTAATTAAAAGTTTGGGTGCTTATGAAAACACGAACAATTATAACTAGAATATTATAATAAATAACAAAAAATAAGATTGTGTTAAATTTTAGTTCGTTGTCACGTGAACAGTTTTACCATAAATTTAAGTGTAGATCATGTTAATGCTTGACAAAAGAAAATTTAATAATAAAAAAGGGATTGTTTTTTTTCAATAAGCTAAATAAAGATACAGAAAACCTTATATTTCGTTTTCTTTTTATTTTGAGTGGTGGTGCTATAATTGAACTAACAAACCTAAGATCATATCTAGCAACATAGTTCTGGTTTGCTTACTGTAAACAAACAAAAAAACAGGAAAATAAACAATAAGTGAAAATAAAAGTAAAAAATAATAATAATAAAAGTAATATTGCAAAGCCCAAAAAAAAAACAAGTGAGGAACTGGTGGGATATTGAAGATCGTACGTCAAGACATCTACTTCGTCATATGTCAACCATCTGGACTAACAAGGATTCCATTGCAACACTCTATACATTATTAAAGTAAGATTTTCTATTATATATGATTGTCTTTTCTTTTCATATACGTATTACTATAAACATTATATATAACAACTTTAAAGTTGAGGTCGATATGACCAGATAAATAGTTTTTTTCACATAGAGGTTTTTTTTTCTGGCAAAGGCCATATTAGGTCTTTTTTTACTTTTATTTAGGAATTCTTTAATTTAAATCCCGGATAATAACGGTGTATCAGACAACGTTATAGTCATTTGAAAGAGCACGTAATTTATTATTCGTTGCAAATTTTTTTAGAATTTTGTGGTGCACAGCTTTTGAGTTACTGTCAAAAAGTGCGACTTTCAGACCGTTCCCCCCACCCATACGTTTCGACACTGATTGACAGAAAAATTTGTAAAAATTTTAGAGTTAGGAACTTTGGTAAATTTTGTATGAAAACTATAGCGAAGTCTCAAATAATTATATTTGTGTGTTTAGAGGACCGGGGTAGAGAGGGTAAAAAGCGAGTGGGGTGTCATTTGAAAGAGCACCAAATTCATTGCAATTTTTTTTAGAATTTTCCGGTGCCCAGTTTTTGAGTTATTGTCAAAAAGTGCTAAATTCAGACCGTTCCCCCCCCCATACGTTTCGACACTGATTGACAGAAAAATTTGAAAAAATTCACATAGACAGGAAGATTGGTAAATTTTAAATGAAAATCATAGCGAAGTCTCAAATAATTATATTTGTGTGTTTAGGGGATGGGTGTGGGGAGAGTAAAAAAAACATTTTTGACCCAAATGAGTGGGGTGTCATATGAAGGAGCACTTAATTTAAGAAACATTACAATTTTTTTTAGAATTTTGCAATGCTCAGTTTTTGTGTTTTTGAAAAAAAAATATTTTTGTATGTAGCCTCTCCACCCCTCTAAATTTCAACACTTGATTGACGGAAAAAATAATCAAATTTAAACTATTTACAAGCTGGTGTAATTGAATCTTTCTTGAGTTACCATAAACATCTATGGATAAGATTTAACCTAAAGTAACATTTTTTGAGTCATTTTTGATTTGAGTCATTGTAGATTTGCTTGTAATTTACTATTGACTTTTACGATTTAAATTTTATTTTGTTATGCGTCTATGGTCTGGAAATATAAAGACATTACAACACAACTTTTTTTCAATAATTTTTGATATTCACGGAATCCTTGACGAGCGAATTTTATTCGCACTTGTCTGACTTTTTTATTTATTTTGGCTCAATATAAACCCATCGAGACGTCAAGCAAAATTAATATTATTGAAAATTGAAAATAAACAAACAACAAGTAAAATATCATAAATAGCATATACAATATATCTTTACTGTGAATTATTTTTCACGGAAAAACTTGGATTCCTCAAGCAATATTATTTTAAGACATTTATAAATATATAATTCTATTAATTCATAAATATATTTCTGTAAATAAAATAAAATATTTTGAATAATTGCCCTATAGGTTCGTGATAATTGCCTTATTTACGATATTTGCCATTTTATTAGTGTAAGTGCACTGTAATTGGTTAAATTTAATGATGTCATTACATTTTAGATAGTTTTATTGGGTTCCAAATAAAGCACCAGATTTTCGTTAGTAATTTCTAGAGGCTTTCTAAGGAAAAAAAATTAACTTCATCTGGAAGTTAATGTTTACTATTCAAACAAAGAAAAATGCTTTCAAACAATTTCACGGCGATTAGGACAACTACACGTTAACATACGCCTGACAACAGAATAAGGTTTATTTAAAACGATAAATGCAATGTAACAGTAGTTGAATAAAGTGAATAACTATTCCCATGAAACAAATTACCTTTGGCCTTATATCATGAATTTTTGATTTTTGAAAACTAATTGAACCTTATTTGTTTTGTCTCAACTACACCGTTCTGTACCTGTTCAGCTGTTAAAGCAATTTCAGAGTTTCGGATCTGCCTCCGCGGTTAGGTTGAGACAACTAAATTCCGACTGGAAATAGAACAAGTTCTTTCAGGCTACTTAATTTAATCGAGTTCTTTTTTTAATTTATCGGCAACATGGACTGAGTTTTGGTTAACTGAAAAACCGGGATGTTGATAATAATTATTATTTGAATGAAAAACACTTAATTTTGGTCAGAATCAATCCCGGCCTTCCAAATTCAACATCAAGAACTTTACAACTCTGTCACTTAACACCATAATTGTTTTTTTGATAGAAATGACTTTTTTAAAATAACATTTTTCAAGAAACAAAAACAGCAATTTAACGTAAAATATTTTCTATTTAATTTTGCCTAAATCGTTTTATTCACATTCTATAATTCAACTAATAATGACTATTTCCAAAACCTTCATGCCCAAATCCACCATGTCCAAATCCACCATTTCCGTATCCACCATGTCCATATCCGGCATTAGAACCACCATGTCCATATCCAGCATGAGCACCACCATTGCCACCATGTCCACTGCTATGTCCACCATGACCATATACAGCTGGATGATGTGTGTCTACTTTATATACATCTGAAATAAACAAAACCAATGAAATGTTTGAACATGCTTTTGATTTTGTGTAAAATTACTTTCTGTATTATGACCATGACGATGTTCTGATGCAGTTTTGTGATCTCCAGTATGACTATCCTTTACTCCATATTCATATTTATAGTCTGCAGGAGCCTGTAAGAAAGTTATAAAATTAATTATATACAGCAATTCAATTGACTAAATGTTCTTACAAAATAATCCTTTCCATGTCCATGTCCACCATGTCCACCTTCCCATCCTCCATTGCTATGAATTTTACGGTGAATTGTTGCATAACTGTGAGCATCATGAGCAACAACCATAGCAATACATGCTAATAATCCCAAAGCAATAATTGATTTCATTTTCAAATCTAGTTAGGTTATTGATTACAATTAAACAACTGATACTTTAAACAATTTTTGCTTGCTATTTATATCCACAATTATTTCTACATTACTTTCCGATCAATTGGATATGTAATAAAATACAACAACAAATAATTTGAAAGAAATATACATAGTTGAAATATTTAATAAATGTGCAACATTTAAAAATTTCAACCGTCATGGTTTTAATTTGTTTTGATTAATTTTTAGAGGTAATTCTTCAATTAACAATGGTTTGATTAAGAATTCTTTTGTTGAAAGTCTTCTTTCGTAAGTACAGTAGCGAAAATTTTTCGCGTTTAAATTAACAAAAAGTTGTAGGCGGAGATACATATTTGTCCCTTTAAATCCGTTTCCTAATTCGTTTTTTATTCATAAGATTAGTTAGTAGCTTAAATCTTACTCTATATGCTTTTATTCCACTTTAGAGCGACATTGCAAATTAGAAGATGTAATTTAAATCCGTGCTGTAAATACTTTTTATTTTAAAAGTTCCAAACTAATTTGATATAAATTAATTAGATTAGTTAAATTAATAAAATAAAATAACTAAATTGCTTAAATTAAATAAATTAATTTAAATAATTGAAATAGTATCTACTTTATGAAGTAGGTTTAATACTTTTTAATTTATTTTAATTAATCATTTTTAAGGCATATGAGTCCTTCTTTTAAAAAACCGAACACCTTTCTGACCGACGCATTTTTGATTTGGCTGAAATTTTTTTTATGGGTTTTATATCGAAAAAAAATATACGTTTTCGAGCACGAACTGAAGTTATGAATATTTGAAAATAAGTGTTTAAGCCAAAAATCTCAAAATTCTCGAAATTTAGATCTATTTCCCCTAAATAAAAAAAGAAAAAATCCTCGAACAAGGATATCTTTTTGTTTATATAGAACCCGTAAACAAATTTTCAGTTGAATCAAAAATGTCTCAGGCACATTTTGTCCTAATCTGTTCGGTATGTAAAAGAATGACCCATATATGGAATTTTTTGTCGTCCCGCACTCGATAAATTAATTTATTTCTAACAGTAAAAATCATTTCTCCTTTAATTTAAAATACGTTTTTTATAGGAAATGAAACATAGAATACGATGGTCATACTAAATACTCATTTTGTGGGTGGGCGGGGTAATGACTACAGCAGCCAAATTCTGTAACTGTGAAGCGGTGAAGTGATAAAAATTTCTTCGTTTCTTTTCATTAAAAAACTTATCACTTCACCGCTTCACAATTACAGAATTTGGCTGCAGATCGATTTGAACATTTTATTTGTTTATAACAATAGCAATTTATTGATAAATTTTATTAATTTTAATTTGTTTTATAAACTAACATCTTTGAACTTTAAAAGAAAACAAATTAGAGGTTTCTATCTTTAATAGAACTGAAGTTATGAATATTTGAAAATAACTCGTCAATTCAAAAATCACGAAATTCTCGAAGTTTAGAACTACTATATTTTCCAAAAAAAAAATCCTCGAACATTCATATCTTTTTTTTCGATGTAAAACCGGCAAAAATATTTCAGCCAAATCAAAAATTTTGTCCAAATCTGTTCGGTTTGTAAAAGAATGACCCATATTAGAGAAATGCTTGAAGAGCCTCACTAGTCCAAAATGCAAATTTAAGCTCAGTCAATCAATACCAATTTTAATGCATTTATTAAAACATTACTACTATTTTTAGGAGCATCAGAACTTTGAAAATCTTCATCATCAAAAATCTCTTAGCCTACATTAAGTCATCAAGTCTGTTTCAAGTAAACTCAGATTGCTGAAAGCAATTTTTGTAACATAGCATTATATTTATATATTGCCGCACATATAACTGAAATGGTAAAGTGACTCGGCTTCCTGGTACAATCTGGATATCAATGATTGTAGTGACTTTGCTAAACATTTAAAACCATCTTCGGTAAATAAATGTACTAAGCGAAAAAATGTATTTACTGTTTTTAAACAGTTTTAGTAGAGAATAGAGCAAATGCCAAATTTTTAGCTTAGACACGAAAATAAACATTAAACCCAAATCAAAATTTACAATGAAGATCTTGCTGCTTACAAGCGATGGCAGAAACATCTTGCTGTCGCTTATTATGAATATTTTTATTGGTTAACATATATTCTCTACTCACAATAGTTCACATATACACGCATCTACCCTTACCAAACAAAATGTTGTTAATTAAATTACCGAAAACGATTAATTGAAACCAATTTTTTTTAAGTATTTCAATCTTTTATGTGTAAAAGGATTACAAAACTCCTACTAAATCGCAAAAGAGAAACAAAAGATTCTAATTTCTTACATTTAATGCATATCTTATTTCGTTAAATTTTATTAGGAAATTGTTTTGAATGTATCGTGTGATTGTATTTTTTTATTCCAATTAACCATTGACCGGAAATAATTCGGAATAAAATTCGAGTATATATAAGGCAATATTAACTTTGGTAGGTAGTCTTACAATTTTGATTCATTTGTACGTACTTAAGTGAAGTAAAATAAAAAAAAATAACAATGAATTCGATTATTGCATTGGGATTATTGGCATGTGTTGCTCTGGCTGTTGCCCATGATGCACACAGTTATGCAAGCATACACCGAAATATTCATAGTAATGGTGGTTGGGATGGAGCTGGTGGACATGGAGGATATGGAGGACATGGGGGACACGGGGGACATGGCCAAGATTATTACGTAAAATCATTTTTTTGGCTTAGTTTAAAACCTTTTCAATTTTAAATTTAAATTAATTCACAGGCTGTACCAGACTACAAATATGAATATGGAGTTAAAGATGGTCACACTGGCGATAATAAAAATGCATGGGAACACCGACATGCAGGTCACGTTGAGAGTAACATAAAACATTCTTAATTTAAACTTTGAAGTACAATTTTAAATTGGGTTATTATTATTTCAGATGCATATAAGGTAGACACTCACCATCCAGCTGTATATGGACATGGTGGACATGGAGGAGGAAGCGGAGGACATGGTGGATTCAGTGGATTTGGTGGTGGATATGGAGGACATGGTGCATATGGCGGATATGGTGGTTTCGGACATGGATATTAGTTAGTTTATTTTAGGGAACAATTGTCATTAAAAAATAAATTATAGCAAATTATAATCGAATAATCTTGTTCTTATTTTTGTAAATCAATTTTCACACAGCAAAAGTATTCAGCATTTGTATGATCCCGTATAGCCTTCATAGATGACTTTCACTCTGATCAGTTTTGAAATATCTTCTATAAATCAATACCAACGATTAAATCAAATCAATGACGTAATAAAAAAAGCTGAGCTTTATATTTAACAACAAGTTGTACAATTTACTCAACAACATTGATTGTTTTATTGAACATAGAAAATTTGATTAATTAGTTTTGTTACGCATTCGACTGAAGTAAATTAATGAAATAAATTTAATTGAATTTTATTGATTGATCAGATCACCGTTTCACAATTAACATATATTAATACAGTAGTAAATTGGGAATTAAAAGCCGATTAATAAGACTGAAAAGCTATGGATGTTTTATGATCTGTGCTATCAATTGCAAATCACACTAATTTTTCTACAAAAAATACACAGTGGTTAGACGCGTAAAAATTTTGGGGATGCGTGATATAGCAGACATTTTCTTTGTCATTCAAAGATACATCGATTCAACTATTTCCGAGAGTGTAGTGAAGCTTATCTTGTATATTTTAAACTAAACTTAAGAAATAGGAATATTTATAGACGAGTTATAAGATCTTTCTTATATTTATCTTTTCCACTGTATCTACCCATGGCATTTGATATTATGGTTACTAACTTCCTTCAACCCAAAAGATTTTTCAGGAGCCTAACCTAGGACTACCAAATGTCATCTTCCTTTCTCTTTAAAAGTCAATTCGCCACTATCTTAACCTAAGGTCAACTGTTTTGATCTAGTTGTCTGTCGATTGCCAATCATTCCCATCTATAACCATACAGTGCTCCGGGTTAAATTGTATACCTTGATATGATGATTCTACCATGAAAAAAACATTCTACCAACATTGCTTTTCTAAGCTGCGGGGTTTACGGCGTTATGAAATTCTGAGTTCACTTATGATTTTTAAGAATGGCTTTCTTCTTTGTTTCACATTGGAGTTCATATTTTCTAGACAAATATCAAGTACCACTTAGTGCTCACCCTACTGCGTTTCTGTCTCAGTAGCTCGGCTATCTTCATTAATTGACCTTTTGGACGGTGACAGTGGAACCTTCTGCCATCTTCTTCTTTTATCTTTTGGCAAATTGTTTGATGTCGTGATGTTGATCCTACTACACTCTGCACTGCAAGCTGCTGTTGTTTCTGATACTATGCTTCTTGCGGTTTGTAGAGTAACTAGGCACTTAGCAAAAATGCTTTCAATGAGCCTAATATTGTGATAAGAACAATTTAAAAGATAACCTAGATCCCTATCACGGAACGTTAAAAAAAGTAGAAAATCTCACTTAATTGGACTAACAAACTAAGAACGGAGGATGAAACTAAGAACTCAACATCCACCACAAATATCTTTGCCTCTGGCAAGAAATAGTAAATGTTCACCTTTAAAAAACATTTAGTACTATACTAAACACAACTTTATTGTGACGGTCATAGATAAAGGCGACAAGGATAGTCACAAAAGCTTTAAAAAATGGGAAATAATTTAAGTTTACAACCAATTGCGCCTCAATCTTTAAGTTGAACCCAGAACCATCGCCCAACTGCTGTGCCCGAAGATGGCACCAGTGGCTCCAAAAGCTGATAATATGTAAAGAATAGCGGTCACTTCTGATCTACAAAATTGCCATGAACTCTTTGAGGGAGCTATGACCAAGTACGTGTTTTGATGTCGTCGAAAGAAATAAAACGTCAGATCCTAGGAGACTATCTGTCTTAGCAATGTAAATTTACCAACTTTTAATCGCAAGATTGGCTGAGTGAAAAATCCAGTAAGAAGCTCGCGACAGGCTATGGTTGTTATAACTAACGAGCATAGCTTACCTACCCGGCTATACGTAAAGGGCGACCTAAACATCTCTGCGGTAAGGTTGTATACAAAATCTTTGCAATGATAGCAGCTGAAGCTTTGCCAACAAAGCGTCTTCCTCAGAAGTAAGCTGGTTCTGGGATGATGGGAATCGCTTGGGGAACGTTTAACAGCTACGCATCAGAAGACTACCTATCTGCACATGGTTAACCTGAAAGTGTCAGTCAAGCAATGTGAAGACAGTCTAGTTTGTCTAAATGATGATTAAAATGCTCCAAATAAAATTTGACATACTAAAAAATCTCCAGTGGCACTTATAACTTGACTCACAAGCATGAGTGACGACAAACTTCTGATTCAAAAGCTATGAATATCTAAGAAATTAAAAACCTGGTTCAGAACTACCATTTACAAATACCTCTATGCGAAGAACAGCGGTGTGGTAAAAGCTTGTATTGGTAGATAAAAATAACTTGAATATTTTCTTAGCACCCAGCTCCAGTGACAACGATTTCACCATTACCATCAGCATGAATATCAACCAATACTCACTTTGGCTGTCACTAATACCCTCATTGTATATGGCGATATGATTGCCAAGCTACACTCCAATCAAAACATCTGCTAACATCGTTGCGGAAGCCAAGAAAATGGGCAAGGGATATGGCCAAGAGGAAATCGGCAGCTTTTTGTGAAAACCTTTTCTATGCCCTGCTTTGAAATGGTTGGTATACCTTTCTAATGGACCAAAGTCAACGAAGTTTTTTCGCCTTAAGCGAGGAACCTCTCACTAGTACCCAATGATCGAATATCCATCGGTCTATTATACTCCCTTCCTAAAACATTATGTAATGGACATTGATCCTGTTAATAAGAATACTGATAGGAAGAAATCAGAAGACTGCGTACCTTGGGTGATTATGTTCCGACGAGCGACAGTCATGCGGATACGAGAATAAAAGTCCCCCAATTCAAAACAAATTAACTGACATGCGCGCATTTGAGACAGAACAAACGGACAAAGACAATATGAATAGAAGAGACTCTGATGACTTACTTAATCTTACAGTAATAATCAGCAATATTCAGCAGTAATCGTACAAAAATAATCAACAACAATCAGCAAGAATTATAAATTGTTGATAAATTGATGTAAGTGTTGCGTCTATTGAAATGGCTTTTATTGAACAATGATCACAAAATATAACAAGTCAATGAGCAATAATCAGAAACTATGACACATAGTTTCGCCAATATCATCCTGTGATTGTTGAGTGTTTATTATCGCATTAATTGTCATTAGACATTTTTCTAATCTATTATTTTGTTTTTCTAATTTTAGCTCAAGTACGAATGTACTGTTTGAATATACTTAAATTTTTTCAATCAAATTTGATTCAATAAAACTAATAATTCGTTCTCATACCTATAATCTTAATTAGGACAGTACAAACAGATAGAAAATATTGTATTTTCAATTCCTGTTTTTTTATTATTTTAGTTAACTAGACTCAAATTAGATTTGTTTTTCGTAATGTTTCTAAATCAAAACTAAAATTGCGCCAACAAAAATAAACTAACCAACGTTTTGCTAACACTCGACTCCACAGCTAAATATTTAAAAAATCTACACAACTATTAGAATATCACTACATGAAATTTAACTGAGAAAATAAATAAATTATATGACTGGAGTCATCGAATTTAATTACCGAACTGACCAAAATATCAAAACAATGTCCAACTAAATATCATATTTATTTTCATGAGCCAGAAATATTTTTAAAACGAGAAAGAATATTTGACACGTTGGAAAAAAATATATCGTTAAAAGTTGATCGGACAATTATGCGCGACGACTCAAGAAAAAAAGAGACTTATGAACTTTTCTTGAAGAATACCACAACGAAGAATAAAATGCTTAACATCGACAACCTGTACTGTACGTGTCGACTCATGCAAACAATTTGTGTTTAAACTGTATGGATTCTCAAGTAATTATTTCAAAACGAAAGCATTGATTTATGAAATATCAGCAATACAAAGGAACTTTATTCTCTCATAGTGGGACGGGACCGCTTCGAAACAATTGAAACAATTGATTTAATTTTTTTATTTATTTTCCAAAAAACACAAGTATCCAAGTATAGGAAAACATTAGTTATTGAAATAACATACAGAATTTAACGGCAAATATAGACTAAGCTAAGTGAGCTACAAAATAATTGCTACAATTTAATTATCATTAAATATATTCTTAATTCCAAATAAATATGTATATTCTTATTCCAAAATTTCGTTTTTATAGAAAAAAATACAAACAAACAAATACAATTATATAATTGATTTCACATACTGTAATAAAATTTTGTATTAAATAAATGATTCAGAGGAAATTTTGGTTACAGTGATGAGTGAGAACAACAGTAACAAGAGTTACAAACTGGTGACAGTAAAAACCTGTTGGGTTCAATAATTATATATTCTTAATAAGCAGCTTTTATTCGTACTAGTTCTTTAAATAATATGAAGTAAACATAAATAATATGAAGTATTCAGGTAAAAAAAGCGAGCGATGGCAATAATGTATGGCGAATATCATACTCCTGACAATATTTCGTGTACAAATCATATCTGACTTCTGTTTTGAATTGACTGATAGTATCTTCTTTGGCTTTTGTAGTAAGATTGTTAAAAAGGTCAATGCCTCTATAAAATGCACTTTTCATAGCGACATTGATACTATAGTTGGGTAATCTAAAGAGGCCAGCTGCCCTACTTGGTCTGTTTGTTACTGTTAGATTTTGGATTAAAAAGTTTCGAGTTCTAATAAGAGCTTTAGTTATTTTATAAATTAGGAATAGATATTCGTAGGCAATTAATTTTGAGAAAGGTAGCACCTTTTCCGAGTACAACAACTTAGAGGGATGAAGCTTGGGAAAACCAAAAATTGCTCTTTGGGCCTTATTTTGTAGTATTTCCAATTCATTTATTTTTGATTTGGTCAGTGAACCCCATATGGGGAGTAAATATATCAAATGAGAGTGGATATATGAAAAGTACAGATGAACTTTGACTTCCTGGCTAATGAATTTTTGATGTTTTTCGCAAAGCTCCTATAAATGGTGATATTCTAGTTTTTATGACGTCTGCATGATATGTCCAGTTAAAAGTTGATGAAATATGGAGGCGTAGATATGACACTTCATCTGAGGAAGTTATATGCATTTATGATTAAAATACATGCTACTAAAAAGGTCAGATGACACATTTTTCTTAAGGCAAAAATGCAGAAACGTAGATTTTTTTTCATTCAAGCTCAGAGAGTTTTCATTTAACCAATTATCTATAAGTGTCATATCATGTTCCATAGACAGTTTAAACTCTTCATAACTAGAACAGGAATTAGGATAGTATCGTCAGCAAAGCATTGTAGATTTACTTTTAGCTTTAGGTCGAATAAGTCATTGATATATATTAAGAAAAGTGTTTGTCCAAGTATTGACCCCTGTGGGACACCACATTTAACATCCAAATATTCAGATTTTGCGACGCCAATCTGAACAAATTGTTTCCGATTTTGCAAATAATTCTTAAGAAGTTCTAATGCTATCCCAGAGATTCCAATTCTTTTTAGTTGTTCAACAAGAGTTGAATGTTTTACACAATCAAACGCTTTACGGTTTGAATTAAGTGAGTTATAAATATTTTCGGTAAAGTTAAGAGTTGCTGATAACGTGTTTGTATTTTTTTGAAAGCCATACTGGTGAAAGTTAATAATTTTATGGTCATCTATAAACTTAGTCAAGCGTCTGAGTATGACTCTTTCAAATATTTTGGAGAATACGGCCAAAATTGAAATTGGTCTAGTGTTATTTTTGTCATATCTATCACCGGTCTTAGGAATAGGTGTTATACGCGCTATTTTCAAGTAGTCTGGAAAAATTCCTCAATTTATGCTGACGTTTAGTTCTTCCGTTAATAGTTTTACAATCTCATGTGCTATTGCTTTTATTGATTTAGTTGAAATATGATCCTATCCCTTTGCAGAGTTACTGGCAAGCTCTGTAATAATTTTGAGGACTTCATCTTCAGTGGCTTCTAAAAAATTATTCATTTTCACAAACGGATTTAGGTTGTGGGGTGGAACTATATTATTAGTAATTTCGCTATTGCAATGATCTGAGGATAATCCTACATTATTATAATATTGGTTTAAAATATTCACAACAACCTTCTGATCAGTTATGAGTTCATTATTTTCTTTTAAATTAATGGTATTAATATTTTTAATTTGTTTATTATAAAGGATTTCATTTATGACAGACCACAGTCCACACCTTTTTGGAATCGGTAGAGCAATTTCGTATTTTACTAGAGGGCTATTATTTTGAAAACGTACATTGAAAAAAAATCGACTATTTTTAAAAAATTTGAAATTTTGATATATTGTTGATATTGACGAAAGAAAAAAACAATTTCTGCTTTTATTTTTTGAGTACTCTGAATCGAAGTTATGCGCGGTTGAATTTTTGAGGCTTTTTCACGTAGTTTTGGTAACGGTGTCAATGTTTTGTTAATAGGTGCCACAAATTTCATGCGATTTACGTATATTTTTGCAAATAAAGAGATAAATAGTCGAATAATCGAAATGTGTAAATTGGAAATTAATAATTTTTCCTTTTTCCTCTAGGCGGCGCGTTAAACCTTGGTTCACTTCAAAGTATCTCAAAAATCGTCATTTTTTTCACAAATTTTAAAGTAAACACATGCAGCTATGAAACTAAAAAATAAAAAGTGAGAGATTCCATAGTACAGATGTTAAAATATAAAATTTACAATATATTAGATTCACATTTAGTAAAGCATAATTAATTTGATGTAAAAACACATGTGAATTTTTCATATACTAAACTTTAAAAAATCGTATAAAAATATTCATATTTAATCTCTCACTTTTTATTTTTTAGTTTCATAGCTGCATATGTTTACTTTAAAATTTGTGAAAAACAAAAAAAAATGACGATTTTTGAGATATGAGCTTTGAAGTAAACCAAGGTTTAACGCGCCGCCTAGCGGAAAAGAGAAAAATTATTAATTTACAATTTTGCACATTTGGATTATTCAACTATTTATCTCTTCATTCGCAAAAATATACGTAAATCGCATGAGATTTGTGGCACCTATTAACAAAACAATAACACCATTATCAAAACTACGTGAAAAAGCCTAAAAAATTCAACCGCGCATAACTCCGATTCAGAGTACTCAAAAAATAAAAGCAGAAATTGCTTTTTTCTTTCGTCAATACCAACAATATATCAAAATTTCAGATTTTTTCAAAATCAAAAATTTTAAAATCGAAAAAAAAATGTACGTTAACAAAATAATAGCCCAGAATAATAATGGATTTTGCAGTTCAGAATTTCTTGACGAACTTAAGATCTCAATACTTTAAATTGTTCGTTAAAATTAGTGTTTTGCTGAAATTTTTTGTGTAATTTATAATATTGATCTTTTGTTTTCCTTAAAACTTGTAATTCTGTAGTAAACCACGGTTTTTTGAATATTAGTTTAATTTTGTAAGTTTTAATTTTCATGTTACGTTTATTTAAGCCCTTTAAAAACAAGTAAATTGATTCAAAATTAAATCCTGTAAAATTTTTACTTTGTAATGCTAATTCGATGTTCCGGTTGTTTGTTATCAATGATGTTACATATTTAGGCCCTGAATCGTGCAAGTCAATGTTAGTCAAAATATATTGATGATCACTAAAGTCAACCCGGTTAATCAGAATATTAAATTTGAATTTATAATTCGTAACAATGTGATCAATAATTATTTTTGTAGGATTTCCACTCTTTAATGTTAAATTTGTGTGATGATATAAATGTAGTTTAGTCATATCCAGAGGAATTCAGCAAGCAAGAATAATTTTTTACATAAGCTTTATCTGGTCGTAGTAGATCAATATTACAATCCCCAATAATTATTAGTTTGTTATATTTTTCCAATTTTAAATTCCAAAAATAGTGATAAACTGGTTTCAGGTTGCCTGTATATAACCATTATTTGCAAATTTAGAATATTCGACTTAATAACCAAGATTTCATTTTCAAAAAAAGATTCCTTTTCAATCAAACTAAATTTCGGTTCATTTCTAGCAAAAATTGTAATGCCACCAATCGATCGCGAATTTGGTTAAAAGATATGAAATTATTTAAGTTAATGAAGTTATCATCAACACTTTCCAAAAAATTTTCTGCACAGACAATAACGTCAATTTTTATATTTAAATTGTACACAAAATATTCAAGTTGCTCCATTTTATTTTTAATGCTGTTGATATTAATATATAAGATATTGATACCTTTCAGAATATACGCTATAGCAGCCTCTTTGAAATTTTCTAGATTCAGAAAGTGGTTATTGTTGTTATCACTATCATCACACATTTTAGAATTCATTGTTGATTTAAAAAGAAGGAGAGTAGAAAACAAAATTAAAGTATCTTAATTAGTGTAGGGTAAATAACTATGCAATATTATTATATATATATTATATATATATTAAATATTTTTAAACACTAATAGTCACTCACTTTATAAGAATAATAGTAGTTTAATCAATGAGATGAGTGTATAATGAAATAGTCTATTCTCAAGCAAAAGTTAAAAATTTGAGCGAGGCACGAGCGAGAATTTTAATTTGCGAGAGAAGAAAATTCATTAAACACGAATCGATTACAATACTTTATTCTCTGACAAAGAATTGTGTATTATAAAAAATAAAAACATTTCCTTCAATTAAAACAATAAATCTTTATTGTTTTAATTGATAAATCAAATTTCTTAATAAAAAAAGCCTGATGATAAAAAACTCGCTTCTCATACAATCAACCAAGTTCAACTAAACGAAATAAGAGAATTTCATTTAAAATTTGATTTTTGAACAAAACTTATCAAAGCAATTGTAATTATAATTTGAAAATAATTTTAATGAAATCAAAACAATTTGACCAATTGGAATCATATCAATTGAATAATGATGATTTTTTTCTAGGAAAATTTTCATTAGACAATAGGTTATTTTCATTAGGCTATAGGTTAGAAAACACTACAATAATACAAACTATTATTATCGAAAAAACATACAAATAAAGCTGACATAATTAAATGGAAGAGAATAATAGTATATTCTTGTATGAGCTAGAATGAAGGCAATTCTTCACGAGGATAAAGTTTCCCGGAACGAGCGTAGCGAGTGGAGGGAATAATCCGAGTGAAGAATTGCCTTCATCCTAACCGAATACAAGATACTATTTTATCCACGACTACAAATAATTCAAATAATTTCATTCATGTTTTCCTTTCAAGTTTGTATCGCCATATTGAATGAAATGAAAAACAAAACCAAACATGTTTGTTTATTTTAGATTTTATATATGTATTGTTTTTGTTTTAACTGGTTTATATTACTATACCAACAAATCAAGTTTTTAATTTGTTAGGGGAATGTTGAATAAATAAAGCGTAATAAAAGAAATAAAGAAGAATTTGATATATAGAAAAGGAATGAATACAATTACAATGAAAGATATACGCATGGAAAGTATATATTCTTTAGTAGTCGTGGATAAAATATATTATATTATAGCCAAATCAAATTAAATACTGGTTTCAGAAAAAATTTTGCGGAGCTAATTTTGTTGTGTGATTTTGATTATATCATCATATGATTGTACTACAACGGTTGTTTCGTCATTTTCATTGATGCGAAAATAAATATTACCGTATTTGAACCAGGCATATGATATTTTTTTCTTGTTTTTAATATCGTTCAACTTTTTTAGTAACTTTACATTAAGTGAGGTCATTCGATTACTGATGAATATTTTGTTAATACCCATACAAGCTTGTACAACTGGTCCAGTAATGGTCCGTTACTGGCAACCAGTAATGCAGCAATAGGTGAGTACTGGCAAGCACGACTGGGCCATTAAAAAAATGTTACTGGATGATAACTTCGAACAATAAATGGTTGCCATTCATGGGCAAGAGAAAAAACAACAGCACTGGCCCATACAAGGTTGTACAGTTGGCCTATTAACGGGCCAATAATGATGACCAACATTGTAGTAATGACCAAATATTGGCAACCATGACTGGGCCGTTAAAATATACATCATTATTGTACGTAAATTTAAATAAATTAAATACAAACTAACTTTTTTTTTTTTAATAAAATGTGTTGTGTAGTAGGAATTACAATACGTGTCACAATAACACATAAAAACCTTTTAAGACCAAGGTCCCACAACAACATACGTTCAAAGGTGTTGATGGACGTAAATCTTTCTTTTTTAGTTTTTTTTATATTTTTTGTTAGAGAATGGATAACTAAACAAAAAATCTTATCACTGACAAAATATGACATAGGCCAATATTTTATGATAGAATACAGAAAATAAAAGTACATTAAAAAGTAAATAACAAATTTTTACAAAAATTTGCTGAAACAAAACAACAATGTAGTTGCCAATAATCCAGCCGGTTGCCTATTCCTTGATCCTGTGACGCACTGTTTTTCTTGAAGATTAAAGCCCACATACAGTTATATGAAAGCTCGTTTCTTCAAGGAAGCAAAAGCGTCTCATCATCAAGGATTATTTCACAGCTAAGATTGAGGATGCTACCGTTGACTGAATACAGCTCATCCGCCACCACCCCTAAGATGTCACGTTGGCTTGTGATATCTCACTGCTATTGCCAGTGGTATGTGATATCTCACGTTAACTCGTATGTCAATAGCAGAGACTGGAGTACGCGGGTTTGTCACACCCGTAGATCAAAAATAAAAGAAAATTTCAAAACAATAAAAACTGATCTCTCCATGCGGAAATTTAAATAAAATTTAAAATAAAATAAAAATGACATACAACTGGCTTAGTTGCAAGAATGGCTGAGTAATGGCAAACATGGCTGCCAGTACTCCGCCATTAAAAAAAAAATAAAATAATATTTTCATACATAAATTTAAATAAATTATTTACAAAATAATTAAAATAAAATAGAAATGAAAATAAATTAAAACATATGCCAAACTTTTCTATATTATCATAGTCTTTCAACCGACAAGGCAATATTTAAACTATATGTGAAATTTTTCAAACTATGTATTTCTAAAAGGGATAATACTCTAGTGAAATTTAAAAAAAATCACATGGATCGGCAAATTCATGGCTACAGTACTGGCCCAATAACAATAGCCAATTAATGTTAACCATTAACGGGCCATTTCTTGACCATTCAAAGTAAATTACACTGGCAATTTTCTGTAAACGGTAGATTGGCCGATTCATGGTTTCAGTAATGGCACGATAACAATAGCCAAGTAATATTTACCATTCATGGGCCAGTGATTGGCCATTCAAAGGTAACAATATACTGGCTATTTTCTGTAAACCATAGATCGGCCGATGAATGGTTCTAGTATTGGCCCAACAACAATAGCCAAGTACTGTCAACCATTAATGGGCCAGTTCTTGGCCGTATGTCAATGTCTGGCAAAACCTACTTGGGTAGATGTTTATGCGGGAAACAGCTGATTCAACAATAAAGGTCCATTAGTTTTCAATTTATCGAGCAGAACCTCCTTTCCTATGTAATCACTAAATGTAACTATCACCTGCAGTAGTTTTACACTTTGGTTACGATTACTGTTGATAAACTTTTTATATGAGGATTGAACATTTTCTAATCCAAATTGAAACACTTTATCTAACTTTCTAATAACAAATTCAGACGGTGTAATATCGCTAGGTAAACCAGTTATGAGAATATCATTTATGAGTTCCTTTTGTTTAATGCGATTAATTTCTTTTTGTACTTTTGAAACATTGGCGGAACAATCAGTTAGTTTTACTTGGATATCTTCAACAGTTTTCTTAAGGAGTTTGTTTTCTTTTCTAAGATTGGTTATCGTAGTATTAATTTTTTCAATTTGTGTAGTAAATGAATTACGATTTTCTAGGATGGCCGCCATTATTTCTTTGAGAGATGGATTTTCAGTTTCATAACTATTCATTTCTGTTGAGTTAATAGTGTTACTTCTTGTGATAATATTTTCTGGCATGTTGAAACTGGTATTATATCGTTGTTAGATATTAATTAGTTTTAAAAAAATCACTTTTTTATTTATTTTAATTTATTTGAACTCCACAATCTATTTGAGAAACTCACTCGGTCGCCATTTGCAAAAAATGATGATGATTGACGTTCATATTCGTCAAAACATTGATACAAACAAGTTGTCAACAGCAAAATATACGTCAAGTAAAGAAAAAGTCTTTAAATGCTCCTGGACTTTCTAATACGCAACATCAAAATTTTTATGAGCACACTGTATACACACTGTATACTATACACACTGTATACTATACACACTCTGACTGCTTTTTTTTAATATTGAGTGAACATTCAATAACACACAACCGGATGCTATCAAAAGATGCCACAGATGGGATTGAATGTTGAGGAATCCTTATAAGTTTTTATCAAATGCAAGTTCCTCATGCAGAAGCATCCACACTGTACTGGGTCTGTTCCTATACAAAAGAATTACCAGTCGTGGAACTTGGATAATCACAGCTTATTAATAGGGGTTAAGGTTAATAATTTCAAAGTAACGGTCTAAACCGATGCTGTCGCAATTTTGGTATCGGATAATCGACAACGTTAAAAGAGCAAAGGCAAATTTTCTTGGCAATAACGTTTACTTGGGTTAAAAAATGTAGGCTAGGAATTAATTCTGCAAAAACAGAAATGATTCTTTTCACCACAAAACTTAGCTAGAAACCAAACATTAATCAGACTGATCTTAATGTACGGTGTAATACTATGGTGGACTAAATTGTCCAATGCAATAAACCTGAACTTGGTGAAAAAAGAATGACTTGACTGTTCACGTGTAGAACGACCTCCACTTGAGTGACGGGAACCATTCTGCACCTTCTACCGCTTGTTGTGCTAGGTCAACAAAAGGCCTTTAATAAAACCCTTTAACACAGTATTACATTAGAGTAGATCGGCAGTCGCATCGGACACTCCATAATTCGGTACGAGCTAGGAATCAACCAAAACAACATTGACAATATGCTTTCCAAACTATGCTTTGAAAGAAGTTTTTGTATTTTAGTACTCTTATACCCTAGAGAGAAACTTTGAGAGAGTTGTGGCTTGGCGATGAATAATTTGGCGTATAGTCACATTTAATCCACATGATGCCAAAATAAAAATATGCAGCTCATGCCTTCCAGGATATCTCAGAGGAAATAGAAAGTCTGGATGGTAAGAGGGGTAGTGGAAATCTTTTTGAATAACTGTATATTCGAAGGTAGAGAGAGGGAGCTGTTACCATTAAACTGTATTTGAAACTGTCTAAGTAAAACAATTTCCTAATTTTTAGTTAGTAATTAATTTATTTTAATTAATAAGACATCGAAGTAATACTATCAAAATATGATTTTTAAGTGAACGAGAATTACATTTTTAATTACAATCATGTTAAATAAAATTAATATTAATCAGAACTCATTTATACTTATTAATTAAGTTAAATAGGGTGGTCCATATAATAATATATTATGTTTGTTATATGGAATACATAACAAACATTACTCCCTCTTTGTCTTCCACTCTATTTCAGTCAACACCAAACTGAATTGACTGCGATAAATAAAATCTTGGGAAGGTTGAAGTCGCTTATCTTCGAACGAGATGGCCAAGCAGTTTGATATCCAAACTATATAAATGGCTAGTGACTTTGGCATTAAGGATAATTATATAGCTTATGCATTTGCTAAGCAAGAAACTGAACTAGAACTTCCACCAAAAAAGGCTAGTCACTTGTCTATCTTAAAAAACTAGCTTATGACAGGTCGACCTCTATAACCAATAGCCGGTAGTTAAACACCAGATCTTGCAAGATGAACTGACACATTTGATCCAAGTAAAGTTTTACAGACCTCCAAAGAACTAATATCCCTATTAAGACGGGAAAGTGGTTCATTGGTAAGAGTTATCACTGGCCAATTGATCTTTGGAGAACTTGGAGAAAAAAAATTGGCCCTCCCACCAACAACTTTCCGTCCAACACTGGTTCATAGAGTGCAAATTTATTTTGGAACGCTGACTTCTCACCAGCCTTCTGCCACCCTTCTCACCAGAAAATTCCAATGCTTTAAGTAAAGAAAGTAGTCTGTGTGTTGTCTTGACCTTGTGTTATAATGACAGCCACTGCAACCTAACATAATCTAGGCTAGAAAACTATTTTTGCTTTGGTTTTCTATTAGGACTTGCTGAGTTCCAATGTTCACGGCATCTATTTAACCGTATCACGAAGCTAAAAATTGAAAAGTTTTCTTTTATCAATGGACTATCAAAATTTTAGCAGGTGGAGCCACAGTTCGAACCACGATTGTTGTTTTATTGTTGAAAATCCAAATTTGCTCAAAATAATTATAAACGGATATATTAAATTTGTGGTTCCGAATATAATAACGATATATATCAAGGTAAGTGTCAACAACAATTTATTTTAATTATCAGATAATCAACAATTAAGATACACGTTGGTTGTGGTTGTTAATTTTGTATGTTTTTAAATTAAAAAGATGACCTAAATAGTTTCGTATTCGAATTAAACCTAACTTAATTGCTAATTTCCACAAAACATTATGCGAAAAAAGTTTCATAATTTTCGAAAAATTTAATTATCTATAGAACAAAAAATTGTCTAAGCAAATATCTCAAATAGTAAACTATAAAATCTTCCGTTTCTCTTATTAAATCTTAACATTTTTTCAGGTTCGTCGCCTCATATTGCATTGACGTTCTTCATTCAAATAAAGTTTTCTAAATTATTGACTTTTACGTAATATGCGTAATTCTTTGATTGTTATAATAAGACCGTAAATTGTTTTAATTTCACAATTTTCCTATTTGAGATGAAGACGTGGTCATATATATGCAGTAAAATTCAAGTTGACCAAACATTCTGATTATTTTAGTTTTCATGGTCGGCGCTATAAAAAAGATTTGTTTTTGAAAAATAAATAAAAAAATCAACACCACTGTTCATTGAGACAATCATCTAAATAACACTATTAATTGTAATTATTATTGTTTTTTTTTAAATATAAAATTTACAATCCTCAAACGAACATCTTCTATTTATTTTCTTTTGTTATTAATATAAGTATTTTTTATATAAATTACTTTTATTCTGCGGTTCGTTTCACACTTACTTTACGGTGCTACCTAATAACACATTATTATATAAATTTGTTCGTAAACTTATTTTTACACAAAGTGAATTAATTGTTTCTTATACTTCTAAGGAATCAAATAAAAACAAACAGATTTTCGTAATAATTAAAGTAAAATAAAAAAATCAAGTGTAAATGCCAATAATGCAATAATGAATATATTTATCAAAACAAATAGTGAAATATAAAGAAAAAATAGAAGTTTAGTGAACGATGTTTTTTTATGACCACAGACACATAATTTTAAAGAATTTGGGAAAATTGTTTTCATTATTATGATTGAGTGAGAAATTAAAGTGATATTATAGTTATTTGTGAGTTTTGTGTGTTTAAAGAAACAACAAAGTGGAAAAGCAAAGTAAAGTGTTGATTTAAAAAATTGGCGATTAAGGGAAATATAACGATAAATTAAAATGCGTTTGAAATTATTGTACAGGCAAGTTTTCCAATTGTTTTTATTAATGTACTTTTGTTACAAAATTGTAATTAAATTTTTATTTTCATCAATCACTTTTGTTATTGAAGCTAGTACTGAAATAAGAAAATAGTTTAGCTTCATTTTCATTTATGCATGAAGTTCTTTAAAGAAAATTATGTATTTGGTTGTTAAAAGTTGTCTTTCTAAATAAAATTTTTTGAGTTTTGAAATCAGGCAGTTTGTTATAGATGGTTACAGAGAAACTGATATTTTAGTAAATTTGTTTGGAAAACTTAAAGTTATTCTTCTTGATACATCTACCGACCATTTCACGTTTAGCATTAAATCTAATATACAATGTAAAGTTTAGTGTAAGTGTATATCGTTGAAACCGATGTAAAACAATTATTTAAGTCATGAAATGGTTACCAAGAAATCGAAATAATGCTCTGAATTTTTTATGTCGTTTCATCAGTAGATCAGACTCTTGATGTACGTGGTATACACAAATATACGTGGGTATGTTTGGGAATGATTGAATCTTTTTTAATATTTTGTAAATTAAAGACACTCGAGAGTCGAGACTATTGATTCCAGCAAATCATTCCATAATAAACAAATTTACTTTTTCTGTGATGGAAAATATTTTACTTAATCGGTTTCTACCTCAAAGTAATGAGTCTCAAGCAATCATGGAAACTATGGCTATCAATAAAGTTTTTATTTTTATGCTTTCTTGTCTGGCTTATGTGATAAACTGTATTTCAAAATAAAACAAAAAGTTCCAGAGAAGACAAAAAGCTTAAACTTTAAACTTTTTTATGATCAGTCTGTCAGTTCTTGGATTTAGTTAACCTCTTTTGTTTTTATAACCGTTGTTACTTTTTGGGAATATCGAATTTAACTGTAGTAATTTAACCAGGTCTCTGTTGTGAGAGTTTGTGCGACTTATTATTCAAATATTTTCCGTATCAAAAGTCATACAATGATGCATAATTTAGCTTTAACTGAATTAAACTCACCTTGCTGTCTGAGTTTTTGTTTGGTATCTTGCTTAGTTTTAATTCATTAAATGACGATATCCAGGAAAAGATAGAAGAAATAAAAATAAAATAAGAAATAAAAGGCAAATTTTCTTTAAAAAATTTACAGGAACATAACTCAAAATGAGTTGCAAATGAGTAATACAGTTAGTGGCATATTCCTTGTTCATATGAGTTATGACGCAATGTTTTCAATGATAAAACTTGTTATAGTAAACAATAGTAAGCTCACAAAATCAAGTTCAAAATGCTATTAAGGTTATATTAATTTATTTTAGAATACCAAAATTTTCTACCAACGTTTTCAATACTATAGTTGCAAGAGTGAACGTTAATCAATCCCAGCTATTTATAGTACGGAAAACCTTAATAATAGTTCAAGTAATGTGAAAGTTCTGAGAATCAAATGCGATTTTTAAAATTCAAGTCTGGCAAGCTATGAATAATAACTATTGTAAAGTATACATATAGGTCTAAGAACTTAATGGAAACTCTTTATATTTAAAATTTTTGGACTTTAAAGTTGACGAATTACTACTATTTACCCGACAAACGTAATCTGCATGGTGCACAAGCCTGTACACATTTCGTGCACTTTTGTTTACTAATTTATAAGTTTTTTTTACATATATATATATTTTTTATATGCAATATATTTTTTATATTTTTATATGTATTTTTAAGGTTCCGTACTTTGAAAAAGTAAAAACGGTACCCTCACCAATACGTGAGACTTCGGTGTCCGTCCGAATTTCTACATAATCAATTTACTCACAAACTATAAGTGCTATCAACTAGTTGAAATTTTCTACACACCTGTGTAACTGTTTCTCACACCTGATGATAGCAAAAAAATTTCAAATATTTGTTTTTATCTATATTTTATGGACATAGATAAGGAGATAGTAAAACAAAATTTTTTTTTAAGGAATCGAGTTTGGTCTAGAAAAATCGAAAAAAGGGAAGTATTTCAAAAAAAATTTTCATTGAATTTTCGACTGCTTAGTTTTTGAGTTATTACCAAAAACGAGTGGTTTTTTGTCCCCCCTCCTTAACGTCGAACATTACAATAGAAAAAATTTTAAAAAAAATTCATGGGCTTAAGGATTTTGCTAAATCGAAACCAAAATTTTTTTTTGGTTGTTATAATTTTTTCGTAGTGCAAAAGAGTTTTTTTTGTACTTTTCGAAAGCACAGTTTTCGATTTATTTTCAAAAATGTTAAAAAATTTTTTGTCCCCCCTTAACTTCGAACATTACAAAAGAAAAGATTTAAAAAAATTCATGGGTGTAGGGATTTTGCTACATCGAAACAAAAATTTTTCATGGCATCATGGCATGTGAAATGTGATTTTTTTTCGTAGTGCAAAAGAGCTTTTTTTGTAATTTTTAAAAGCACAGTTTGTTTTTATTTTCAAAAATGTAAAATTTTTGTCTGTCCATCCCCTTAACTTCGAACATTACAAAAGAAAAAATTTAAAAAAATTCATGTGTGTAGGGATTTTGCTAAATCGAAATAAAAATTTTTCTTGGTTGTTATAATTTCAAATGTTTATTAGAGGCTTAAAGTAGAAATTTTGAAAAATAATTACTTTTGATCATGGCATGTGGGGTGTCATATGAAAGGTGAAAGGTTTTTTTTGTAGTGCAAAAGAGTTTTTTTGTAATTTTCGAAAGCACGGTTTTCAATTTATTTTCAAAAATGTATACATTTATTTTGTCCCCCCCCCTTAACTTCGAAAATTACTAAAAAAAAATTTAAAAAAATTCATGGGTGTAGGGATTTTGCTAAATCGAAACATAAATTTTTTTTGATTATTATAATTTCAAATGTTCATTAGAGGGGGTTTAAAGTAGAAATTTTGAAAAAAAAAATTACTTCTGATCATGACAATTATTTCTGATCTGATCTGACTGTCATATGATAGGTGATTTACTTTACTTTTGTGGTGCAAAAGAGTTTTTTTTGTAATTTTCGAAAGCACACTTTTCGATTTATTTTCAAAAATGTAAAAATTTTTTTTGTAAGCCCCCCCCCCTTAACTCCGAAAAATTTAAAAAAATTCACTGGTGTAGGGATTGTGCTAAATCGATACTAAAATTTTTTTTACTAGTTATAATATCAAATAAACGTGAGACTATACTAACAACAACTATTTTTTTCCCAAATATTATATACACGGATGACGAAACCCTCAACGAGCGAATTATATTCGCACTTGCCTGATTTTTTTTATATATATACAAATATATTAAGTTTAGGCGAAAATTAAAAGTATTTGAGTGCTAACGTCATACGAATTTGTGGTAATTTAACATTTTTAAATCAAGTAGAAATGTTTACAAAATGTGCATAGACTTTTCGCGTATACATACAAAAAATTTTGATGCGTGACTTTTGTAATCAGGATATTCTGATACGTTATGAATTTTTCCTAGACTAATATTTTTAGTATGGCCGTTTTTTCTACCCATTTATAATTATACAATTTAATTAAAAAAACAGAAATAAGAAAATAAAATATTTGACTTATATAATATCGATTTTCCAAAATTTTCTTAATATTATAAAAAATTAATTTAAATATCAGTAAACTGACATGAAACATGGCAAACAAAATAAATAGAAACATTACAATCATCTTTTTAAATCACCAAATTAATCATTCAATGTCACCGTTTGTTTTTGTGTTTGTTTTCATTTCCTTCATAAAGAAAGTTCTTTTGCACATAAAACATTTCTTTCACATTTCTTTCATCTCATAAAATGTTAAATGTTTCGTTTTTCTTTTGTTTATTATTATTATCATTGAATAAATTTCGTTTCGCTTTGTTTTTTTATGATTATAAAACTTGCATCTGAAATATGTGTGCATATTTATGTGCTAAGGCGTTTTACGACATCTGAATGGTATGTTGCTCATGTCCAAGTCCATACATGTGTTGTGCACAATTTTTGCAAATTTTATGTTTTTTTTCAAAATTCTTTTATGACTTTAATTCACAACATTCTTTTGGAATCGAGGAGTACGAATTTTTTATGGAAGATACAATATTAAATAAGTACATTTCAGAAAAAATTAATTCTAGACATAAACCGAATTCTCGGTGCATTTTGAAAATAAACAGACGAAAAATAAAAGAGATGTAAAATAAAAAAGAAAAAAGTCAGACAAGTGCGAATATAACTCGCTCGTCGAGGGTGCCGTATATACAATACTCTACGAAAATAGTTTTTCTCAAAAACGCTATTTTAGAAATAATTCAAAAACGGTGCTATCAAAAATTACGAAAGCTAGAAAAAAATTCACTTTTCATATTACAGGTGACAGAAAAATCAAAAAATAAAAATCAAATTTTCTAAATCAAACTCGATACCTTAAAAAAATTTGCTTTTTAATATCTCCTTAGCAATGTCTATAAAATACAGACAAAATCAAATCTTTGCAATTTTTTTGTTTTCAGTAAGTGTACACATTTTATAACTGTAGAAAATTTCAAGTTGATAGCTCTTATATTTTGTGAGAAATTTGGACGGATACCGAAGTTTCACCAATAGGGTACCGTTTTTACTTTTTCAAAGCACAGAACCCTAAAAGCATGTGTGTGTGTGTGGGTGACCTTTCTGCGTAGGATCTTGATGAAAATTTGGCAAATGATACAGGTTCACTTGAAAACGGAAGATCTGGATTCATTTCAAGTTTCATTCTAAGTTTAAATCTTGAATAACTTCTGATCCCGGCTTATGATCTTATTGAAACTTAGTATATAAGGTTTTAGTACAGTTTCCAATATTTTTGCATACCAACTTCGGGTTTGTCACTTCCGGTTAAAAAGTTTTGTTTTCAAGTGTTTATCCATACTGTAGCCTTCAATTACCGATCGATTTTCATGAAACGTTGGTAAAAGCTTTCAAGTTTCATGAAAAAAATTTTATCAGCTTTTGAGGTACATTGGATAAAGGGTTCGGGGTCCACCATACAACAGCTGGTTTTTACCCAATGTTTTTATGTTTGTTGGGAGCATGATTAGTTTTTGAAGAATTGATTAGTTTTTGAGCGATAGTGAACAAAGTGGTGGGGGTGTCCCATAAACCTGGCTTTTTGAAAGCTCAATAACATCTGTACCTGATAATCGAATTAGATGTAACTTTGCACATAAGCTTTTAGTACGGTTCACAACAGTTCTGCGTCCCAACTTCCTGTTTGCCACTTCCGGTTAAATTTTTTTTTTGCTTTTTCTCGTACAACAGAATTTATGTTTGTTGGGATACTACTACTTTCTTTAATATTTTCATAATTATAACTACACGAAACCTATAACATTGGTTAGCTTTTAATTAAAGTATTTTATGGATATTACCTCATTATATATCCAGAACACTATGTTTCCAGAGCTGTGGTGAAGTCAGCCTATGCATCAGCGTCGCAATATTTTTTTTATTAATATTATAGTACAGAAATTAAGTTGCAGTTTAAAAGTATTTTAGTGCCTTCGTCATACATATTTGTTTTAATTTAACATTTAACTTTCAGGCACAAATACATTAATATTTGATGTATAATTTGTATACCTAAGATTTTCTAATACGTATGAATCTTTCCTAGATGAATACTTTTAGTAACGTCAATGCGACATATGCAGATTGCGGTCGTATTTTGAATTTATAAAATGAAAATGTGAGTGTGATTGCATTTGTAAATGAGGGGTCCATTTTTTTACGATACAATTTATTTGAAAAAAAATTTCAAAAAATTTAAATATTTGGCTTACATATAACAAATAATATTAATTTTTCATAATTTTCTGAATAATATAAAAAAACTAAATTTAAATATTAGTAAACCGACGTAAAAAAGGACAAACAAAAATTTTTAAATAAATATAATAATTTTTTGGAATCAGAAAAATTAATTATACAAAGTGCCCGTTTGTTTTTTTGAATGTTTGTATTACGCTCACAAAAATTTTCTTTCGCACATAATTTTAGATGAAGATAAAATAAAATTCATCAATTTATTAATACGAAATTCTTAATTATTGTCTAATAAAAGTTAATCAGTCATTTTAGAAAATGTTAAACAACTTTTTCACTCTCCATTTTTTTTTATTCTTTGTTCATTATTCTTTAAACTTCGTTTCGTTTCGTTTTTTATTATTCGTGAAACATGCGGCTAACGTTTGTGTGCTAATATGAGCTAAGGCGTTTTACGAGATGTGCACGGTATGGTGCACATAATGTGCAGGACATGCGCTATGAACAATTTTGTTCTCGGAGATTTTGTAACATGCACAAATAATGCACATTACAAGCAATTTTTTCAAAATTGTTTTACGGGTATTGTGTTGATAATAGTTTGTGAATTTGTTTTGGTCTGGGCTGTTAGCGATTCCCACCTAGAATATAGTTTTCTGTGAGGATGGTAAACCTACAAATTCTCTAGAAAAATAACATTTTAGAAGCTTGTTTTCTTTGTTTTAGTCATGTCTCAGTCGTTTTAATCCATTTTTTAATTTTAATTCCTCCTTTTCTTGGCGTTATTAATTGTAAATATATTTTAAAACATTGTGAGTAACCTAAATTCTTATATTTTATCTCGATAAAGATTGTTTCCTTCCTGCGTTTGGTCAGCAAAGTAAAAAAATGTTCGATTGCTTCATAATAAATCGTTTTTTTTTTTCATAAAAATTAAAATGTTGTTTATTGTTGGGCTTAGAAATTAAAATTCTTAAAACAATACTAGAATCTCACTCTTCACAATTAGTTCAAAATATAGATGAACATTATGTCACACAATTTAATTGATTTTTATATTCTTATTATTTTATATACATCAATGAATTTATTTATTCAGTAAAATAACCACACTCCATCTATAGTTTGAGAAATTATCTTATATATTTTAAACCACAATTTTTACTGTTAATTAACCAAACGAAACAAAAGCAAAGTGTCTTTTAATCGAATTGTTACAACTATCTAAGTGTTTTGATGAACTTAAATTCAATCAAACAATATTACAAAAACTTGAGAAAAAAATAAAAGAAATAGAAATTTGCATCTTGCAGTATAAAGTTATATTTGAGGAAATTCGGTGAGACAAAATAATTAATTTTTATTTGTTAGCCTACGGTAGTGGAAGATAACCGCGAAAAATGTGGTTCATCAAAATATGATTAACAGTTATTCATTCCATGGATGATGAGGGAATAGATTTTGAAATTAAACAATAATATTATATTATTTTATCGATTGGTTGAATAAATTAGAAAAATTCTGATTTTATTGTTCCATGTAAACGTTTTTTTTTTGTAAAAATTTGCTACACTTAAATTTATTTGCAATATACTATGCAGAATTTTGAATTCGTTTCGATATCGTTGTTTAATGTAGATGAAAAGTATTTCTGTTTGAATATTAATGGAATTAGGTAGATAAATAAACGAATAATTCACTTTTCAGAGTAATTGTTTTTTATATCAATAAACTGAGAATGCGCCTGAAATAGTGGAAAAAATCGTTAATGTAACTAATCTTTTTCTAGAATTCAAAATATTTTAAAAAAATTCGATTTTATTTTTAAAATTTTTGCTTAATTTAGTCATTAAATTAATAACCACAATAAAAATCTAAATACTTTAAACTCTAAAATCAACTGCTATTTTATGTGATAATTGTGTGTGATAAGTTTATGTGAATGTATAATAGAAATATGTAAAACAAAACAAATGTAAGATCAAAAAATGATTTGAAGACAATTTATAGTAATAATATGACTTCTAACACAATATAAAAAATTTATGGTTGGATGAGAGAACTATGTATTGTATTAATATGATGTACTCAGTCGCTACTTATTTATAACGGATTAGTGTATAAATAATTTATTTTTGTTATTTTGGAATATTCTAATGTTTACGTTAAAAGATTGTCTCACAATTTGTTTGCTACTATTATATATGACTATCATACATACATACAGATATGCTAAAAAACTTGAATAAATAATTCACAGTTATTTAGGCTTGCAGTTACGACATTGGTTAAGGCCTCACAAATCAAAACGGCGGTTATTTTTATACCAGAATAAATACAAATAACTTTGAAATTGGACTACATGGTGATTTTTTTTTTGTAAATAGAATGTGTTGTGTAGTAGGAATACAATGTGTCAGAACAATACATAAAAACCGTTCAAGATTGAAGCTACCCTGAATAATGTTCATCCGCCAGTATCTCATAAAAAATCATCTAGGCTAGTGACATCTCACTTCTATTGCCAGTGGTATGTAAAAGCTCACTTCACTCATATGTTCACCCAACCGTAGATCAAAAATTTAAAAAAATTAAAAATCAAGAAAAATTGATCCCTTCATGCGTTCCATACGTCCACAAAACGGTTGTTTATATTACAGTATACAAATGTTTAAAACCCTTAAATTCTATTTCATCTTAAGGTTTTAGTTATAAATCAACTATGAAGGAACTTTGATACAAGATTTGAGTGATACGAGCAGGGATTAGCTTTTTGCAGAGTGGATGAAATCCTCTTAACATTTTATTTAAACCATGAAGTTAATTTCTTCAATTGAAGAATATCTAAGAAGAAATTCTAATAAAATAAAGCTAATTATTCTAACTTTGAGTATAATATGGAATTGATTAGGCTTTGTGAAGCAATTTTTTAGAACTTGAATTCGTTTTTAGATGTAACTAGAATATGAATTCCTTGCGAAATTCTCAAAGATTATACAACAGAATATATTGTTTTTCGTTTCCCTTTAAATTCGTTTGTAAATTTTTTTCTTAAATTAAAGCTAAAAACAGTTAAACGACAGATATAACCGCCTTAAGATTTATACTACATTTTCGAAACTCGTTGTGAACCTCCTCTATCCAGAAGCGTTGTAGTTAGTACGACTATAACCCATTTGGCACATTAGTTGATTGTTGAACTATGGCTCATGTACTTTGTTTTTCATCCTCTTCGAATTGCCGTTCCATCATAGAGCATTTCTTGTTTTGTGAATTGAGTAATTTTAGAGTTAAATTTATAGATTCAACGATAATATCTTACAGCCTGTTTTTCGCTAATTAAAGTTAAATTAAAAATGTATTCTGCCACTTTGCTCAAGTTTTATAAAGTATTTAGAGATTGTCAGAATCGGCACGTTTAAAAATATGTAGCAAATATTTTTTGATTAGTATTGGCTTTTTTTAGTTAAATCTCGATGATTCTGCAAGTCAAAATATAAAGTTTCATCACAGTGGAAGTGAAATGATAGCAGGTGCCTGCTATTGAGATACTAGATAACGTAAAATATCACACACCACTGGCAATAGCCATAAAATGAATAGACAATAGCCATAAAATAAAATAAATCAAAAATAAATAAAAGGTCAATTTTTCTCCAAAGAAACAAGGAAAATATATATTGACACATAAACGAACACAAAATACGTTATGAACCTAAACATTACAGAATTTTATGGAAAATATTAAGAGTGGAAAACTTTAGAACAAACTGGATTTTTTAATAAGCGGAAATATGTTTCTATATATTTATATGGTTTTTTTATTGATGAAAACCAACCAAGTGATTTAATTTAACACAAACTTCAAAGTATTAAGCTATAGTAGTGTAAACCGGGATCGTTGAAAACTAAATTTTAAAACCATAATAAAAACATAGTTGTACAAATATTTCTTTTACGCGTCTTTTGTGTCTTTTGCGAAATACTGAGTGTCACAGGTGAAATATTCTTTTTCTAAAACTTTAATTGCTATTACTTTGAAATGGTGCCTTATCGTTTTTGTGTCAATGACGATGTTTTATATTTGTCTCCAAAAGGGAAAGGAAATTGGAGAAAAATTCAGTTTTTGGGTTACAGCAATACGTTGAGCAATGCAATAACAACCATAAATAAATTGAATGGGTACAGTTTGTCTAAAAACTCATGCATTTCTACATTAAGTTTATTTTGTATGTCACAGTTATTTGAAACAAGATCATAAATAAACTTAAGAATGACAATGGAATTAATCTACCACTTTGATACAGCAACTAAAAATATTAAAACTCAATTATGCTCGATGAGCATCGTGTCAGTTTTGTTTTTTTTTTGTTTTTTTCATTTAGTTTGACTTAGAACTAAAAAAAATAGCAAAAGAAATATTTTTGACTTTGGTACATGCACAGACCAGGACCGACTGATGATAATAACTAGTACGAAGTTGCTCAAACATTCCTGCCTGGTTACTTTTGGAGTTCAGTATCCCGCTCCATTCCACCAGAGGATTTAAAAAAAAAAGAACAGGTTCATACCGGTAAATATACCGACAATCACCAACAATCAAATTCCATATCGTCCCTTACCCCATTCTAACAAAACATACTGGTTACCCTTTGGCAAATCCTTTCAAAAACTATGTGAATGGAAGAGGCTAGATTTCTGTGGATAATTCCATGTTCCTAAGGTACATGATAATCGAAATTCAAAGAAAACTATGCTGTTTAGACTGGAATATGGGAAAAGAACAAAGTCTGCCGACTACTAAAAGGAACAGAAAACGTCGGTTTTGAAAATCGGTGGTCTATTTAGATCAACTACCTACCTCTGTTTATTAGAATTTCGTTTAGATTATGGTGACTGACCATATTAAACTTAAAAAGATAGAGTTTGGTAAATCTCTTAAGCGCTTCCTCTAAGCCCTTTCCATTGCATATTTAAGTTCCAGTTGTTCTCTAGTTCCATTTTGAATGTCCAGTTTGGTGCTTATACTTTCGATCCTGAGATTGAATGACTCACACTCTACCAACTGAACTAACCGGCCACTGGCAAAAGCTCCAAGGAAAGCGGTCAATGGTTCCCTCAGGTATCGGACATTTTGATTTTCAATCAAAAAAATTGCATCATAATTTGTTGTCTTTGCTACAATCAAGATACAAGCTTCTGCCACCAGTTGGATGATAAAACCATTCAAAATTCAAATTGAAGTTCTTTAGTTCTTTTCAGATATATTAAAATTGTGGAAACTCTTTTTTCGCAAAACAATTTGGGACAGTGCACTAATTAGAGAGAATTTAATCAATGACAAAATCGATTACTTGAGAATAAAACATTTGTATGGCGCACTAATCAACAATCACCCACTGGTGACCACGGCTCTACAAACTCACTGTAAAAAATAGGCATTCTGTAGTTGCACCATATATAGAGCAAATAATTACCTCGTGAAATGTGAAATAATGTAATACTATTCCTTCATGCTTTGATATTGCTTCTCAGTTCACACTATTAGCAAAGGCATGTTTACTATACCAATATTGTTTTTCTGAAAAGTAAAATAGTGAGTTCCAGATTCTAAGCAAATGGCTCCACTTAATGATTTCCCAGTGAACACAAGACATAAATATGACATCATACGAACGTCATATATATATGTGATGTATTTGTGGCGTAAATTTTTCATTAAACTGACACTCTTCATGACCATAACATGGTATAATTTATTTGATGCTTTCATGACATCATACTGATCTCTTATATTTGACTTTGATATGATGTCATAATTTGGACTTAAATATAACTTTAAATTGATTAGATAAATTTCACTAGAGGTATATCCTTTTTAAATATATATATTTATGAAAAATTCTGCGCATAGTTAGTGCTTTCTATCTTAAAGCATATGGAATAGTGGGTAAGTAATGAGTAATGAATGACTAACGGGTAGATTAGATTAGATTAGATCAGAAATGGTTGGGCAAGTTGCACGAGGCAAAACTTATCCTGGCACGCAGACTCTACGGTCCATAGCGCCGTGTCCGAGTTTGGTCTCATAACAACTATTCCACAAACTTTTCTGTAAGTTTAATGAAATCTAGAACCAACTGTATTGGCGACAGTTTGATTGTGCCAGCCTCTACAGTTTCAGCGCCAAAAATTCTAGCTCTGATCCTAGAAAGGGCTGGACATACACACAAAAAGTGCTCCGAGTCCTCCTCCTCTTCAAGACAACACCCACATACAGGACTTTCACTAAGTCCCATGGTAAAAAGGTGTTTGTTTAGATGTCCGTGTCCTGTAAGGACACCGACCACAGTGCTGAGAGTTTTCCTCTTCAGACTTAAAAGAAAATTAACATTTTTATCTGAAATGCTAAAAAACATCTTACTTTGTCTGCCTGTCGATGACGCATTCCACAAGGCCTTCATCTTGAGGTCGGCATCCACCTTACGGGTGAGTGTTAACTGGTAAGTGTTTCCGTCACTTTTATCCTACAGCTACATCGCAGTCACAGAAGTTTTTATATTACCATGATATCAATCTTATGTAATAGCAACGTCACAAATATCACCACAGACATCACATTTATGATTATGTCATATTTACATCATTATTGTTACGTCATGTTCTTATGTAAATAAGTGTGAAATAATGACATGCTTATGACTGTTATATGACCTAGATCTTACATAAGATGTGACTTAGCGTGAAGTAATTTTGATGTCACAATGACGTTTTCTGGGTTCTTATCCTATGCAGTTTAAGTTAAACCAAACTGTCTGAACTGTCACAAATTTAGATAGGCATCACAAAATCCTGGAAAAATTAAGAAATTTAATTTACCGTGATTCTTGGAGATACAAAACTCATTTCGTCATTTAGCGAAAAAATCGAAAACGTTAATTTGTAGCCTTAATTTTATAATGAGCATGATGATACTCCATCAAAAAACTTAAGGCTTAATAGCATATAAATACAGCATTAATCGGTCGGGACTTTTAGAAAAATGATTTAGTAAAACTCCAATCACTTATGAAAGCTAATTATCACCTTAATTTAATTAACCCTTTAACCTAGCTTAGCCCCGCCATTTTGGAAAAAATTAAAAAGAAAGATTGTGCTGTATTGTGCTGAATGAATGTAAACTAGAAGTTTTGTTAGTGGGTGATATGGAATTGTTTCTAAGTAGCACAACTCGAGCACAATAGAGCACAACCTCTGTTTACATATTTTTTTTTTTTAAATGCCGGGGCTAACTTCTGCTAGAAAAAACGTTTTAGCATGTCAACTTTTTTACATTGGTAGTATGGTCTTCTTTTTGAGTAGCACAACAATAGAACAATATAGCTCATCCTTTGTTTTTGGTTTTTTGCAAAATTGCGGGGTTAATTTTTGATATTAGCCTTTTGCTCGAACATTTATTTATTGGTTATATGGTTATGGTTATTATGCAATACAGCACAACCTTCTTTTTTATGTTTTGTTAAATGGCGGGGCTAACTTCTACTCGAAAAATCGTTTTAACGTGTTTAAATTTTTCCGTTGGTGGGTACGAATTTGTTTTGGAGTAGCACAACTTTAACACAATACAGCACTCAATATTTTTTCTTTTTTTTCCTAACTTCTATTTGAAGAAATGATGTTAGCGTTATAATATTTTTCTGTTAGGAATACGAAATTTTTGTCTGAGTAGCACAACCAGCACAACTCAAGCACTATACAGTACAACCTTTGTTTTTATTTTTTTCATAGTGGTGGGGCTAACTTCTGTTCAAAAAATATGTTTAGTCTGCCAACTTTTATTCATTGCTTATTTGCAATTCTTTCTGAGTAGCACAACCAGCACAACTAGAGTACAATAAATAACAACCTTTGTTTTTCATTTTTTTCAAAATAGCGGGGCTAACTTCTGCTTAACCTTCTGCTCGAAAGCTTTCTTCTCGAAAAATCGTTTTAGCGTCCCAACTTTTATTCATTGTTGATACGGGATTCTTTTTGAGTGGCACATCCAGCACAACTGTAGCACAATACAGGACAACCTTTCTTCTTTGTTTTTTGCAAAATGGCGGGGCTAACTTTAGCAGCACAACCAGCACAACTTTAACACAATACGGCACTTCTTTTGTTTTTGATTTTTTCCAAAATGGCGGGGCTAACTTCTATTCGAAAAGTAATGATGCTAACTTTATAAAAAATTTCTGTTAGGGTTACGAAATTTTTGTCTAAGTAGCACAACCAGCACAACTCGCCCACAATACAGCACAACCTTTGCTTTTCATTTTTTTCAAAATGGCGGGGCTTACTTCTGCTCGACAAGTCGTTTTAACGTGCCAACTTTTTTTCATTGATAATATGGAACTATTTCTGAGTAGCACAACCAGCACAACCCTAGCACAATACAGCACAACCTTTGCTTTTAATTTTTTTTTTAAATGGTGGGGCTAACTTCAACTCGAAAGATCGTTTTAGCGTGTTTAAATTATTCTTCTGGTGGTACAAATTTGTACACAACTCTAACACCGTACAGCACACCCTTTGTTTTTCTTTTTTTCCAGAATGGCGGGGCTAACTTTGACTCGAAAAAATGATTTTAGTGTGTAAAATTTTTCCACTAGGGATATGAAATTTTTTTCTGGATAGCACAACCAGCACAACTCGAGCACAATATAGGACAACCTTTGTTTTACTTTATTTTTTAAAATGGTGGGGCTAACTTCTGCTCGAAAAATTGATTCAGCGTGCTAATTTTTTTCATTGGTGATATGGCACACTTTCTGAGTAGCACATTCAGCGCAACTGTAGCACAATACAGCACAATCTTTGTTTTAAATTTTTCCAAAATGGCGGGACTAAGTTAGGTGACATCTTAATTTAGTCTTTTTGTAAAATCACTCACTAAAAGCATAAACACGTTGAGTGAATCATTAGCGATCTTTAGTTCCATAGATAATTGTCATTTGTTTCTATCCATTATCTGGTATCAATTTGGTGGTTGGCTTAATAAGTTTACATGCTTTGTTTCATTTTCTTCTGCAGTTCACCACTGCACCTTTTCGATTAAGTATTTCCATGGTTAGTGTTAAATGATTCAGATATTATTTCTTTTAAATTATTGCATTTACTTTGGTTTGCAATAAACATATTGTAACGACTCTTCGTTGGTTCTTTTCGATTATTGAGCAAATACGACAGCAAAAAGACAGATCTTTAGTTAACAAAATCTCAAACTTTATTTATCAACAAGTTACAGCAACTTCCGATTTTAATTACAATAAATTCCAGGGTCTCCAATTTATGTACGATAAACTTCACCGCTTTTCCACAATTTGAATCAATAATATTTGGAATCGTAAAATCTGTATTTACTATTCCACTAAGCTCAAATTCTTTCACTATTAGTACCCAGGCTCAAGTACCACCGATTATTCCTTATACTTGCGAATATTTATAAACACTTTTAATTGCAAAAGTAAAACTGACTATCTGATATTTTGTTCGCTTATTTATATTCAAAAACAAATAAGCAGAATCTTCTGGTACTCACTGTAGTTGTTTCTAGAAACAATAGGCCACACCCCTTTTTAATTCATTAATGTAAACATTTGTATAACAAATTTAATTTACATTAATTTATGCTAATTTGTATTAGTTAAAAGGAGTTAACTTTTTAATTCATCTTTGCCGAATGTATTGGTTATTAAATTAACCCATTCTGGACGAAGTTTATTACATTGCCCTCCATTTAGTTTTGTTCGTCCCGAACAATATCAGCTATCGCATTGGTACTGTTACCTTGGTACGGTGCCAACCTTTGCAGATGTATCACTTTCATCTTGGTACGGGGTCCCTTTTGGATGCGGTAGATTACATCATTAATTCGTTTGATTATTTTATATGGACCTTCCCAATCTGTCTGCAGCTTGGGTGATCTTCCCTTACTTCTCCTGGGGTTGTATAGCCATACCAATTCTCCTTCTTGAAAACCGCCACTATTTGCATTTATGTCGTACCTGGTTTTCATTTTGTCACTGGCAATCTTAATGTGGTTTCAAACCTGCTGATGGATTTTATTCATCTTCTCCCTTAGTTGTCCCACATAATCTGTTTTCGTAGATACCAGACCTCCAGGGATGCCGAACTCGATGTCACTAGGAAGATGTAGTTCTCTCCCGAACATGATATTCGCTGGCGTTTCACATGTCGTATCGTGCACTGCGCTACGATAGGCCATCAAGAATAACGGAAGATCCTTATCCCAACTTCTTTGGTTGGCTTCTACTACCTTTGACAAATGTTCTTCCATGTTTCGGTTGAATCGTTCTACCATGCCATCCGATTGTGGGTTCATAGGTGTTGTTCGTGTTTTTCTAATGTCGAGTGTTCTGCACAGCTCTTCCATCAGTTGAGATTCGAAATTCCTTTCCTGGTCCGTATGCAACTCGAGCGGTGTTCCATATCTGCAAATCCATTCGTTGACTAACGTTTCAGCGACCGTAACTGCCTCCTGGTTCGGTATCGCATACCCTTCCGGCCATTTTGTAAAGTAATCAATGACCACCATGATGTATTTGTTACCTTTTGTAGTTTCCGGAAATGGCTCCGCGATGTCTATAGCGATTCTCTCCATTGGGGCACCCACATTGTACTGTTGCATCTCTGCTCGAGTTCTAGTTTTTGGTCCTTTGCTCGCTGCACAAGTATCGCATCGCCGACACCATTGCTCTACGTCGGTTCGATACCTTACCCAATAAAACCTCTCCCTTACTTTGGCTAGGGTTTTATTGACTCCCAGGTGTCCTCCATAAATACTTCCATGCAGCTTTCCCAGTACCTCTTCTACTCGACTTGATGGCAACACCAGTTGTTCCAACACTTTATTTCCGTCAGCGGACTCCCATTTTCTTTTTAGAATCCCGTTGTCCATAAATAGTGAGTCCCATTGCGCCCAGTAGCATTTCACCTCCGTACTTAAAGGTGCGACCTCTTTCCACTCCGGTCGCCTTCCCTCGGTTTTCCATTTCAACGTTGGAGCCATAGCTGGATCTTCTAGCTGCTCTCTTTTAATTGCCTTGGTACACCAATCCTCAGGAGTTTGGAACTTGATTTGGCTCGCTTTCATTGCCTCATTTCCCTCAGTTCTGTTACAGGACTTGCACTCCTCTATACAGGGTCTTCTAGACAAGGCATCGGCGTTACCATGGATCCTTCCCTTGCGGTGTTCAACTTTGAAGTCGTAGTTCTGCAGGATCTCTATCCATCTTGCTGCTTGTCCTTCAGGGAATTTGAATTGTAATAACCATTTTAGAGCAGCATGGTCCGTGCGAATCAGGAATGGTTGTCCACACAAATACTTGTGGAAATGTTTCACAGCCTTGATGATAGCTAGCAACTCCTTCCTCGTGACACAGTAATTCCGCTCCGGCTTTGACAGAACTTTACTGAAGTACGCCACCATTTTCTCATCGTCTCCAATTTTCTGTGACTAAACAGCTCCGGTTCCTACATTGCTTGCGTCTCTGTCCAGAATGAACATTTTTCCGGATTCTGGATAGGCTAGTATAGGGGTGTTGCATAGTTTTTCTTTTAAACGGTAGAATGCCTCATTACATTTGGTTGTCCACAGAAACTTGGTATTTGCCTCTGTCAATTTATGTAGACTCTTGGCGATATTCGCAAAATTCTCCCCGAATCTACGATAATAGGTGCATAGGCCAAGAAAACTGCGTAGCTCATGAGCATTCTTCGGTACTGGCCAATTTTTCACAGCATCAATCTTCTCGGGATCGGTTCTGACTCCATTTTCTGTAATGATGTGTCCAAGGTACTTCACTTCTTTGTGAAAGAGATTGCACTTTACCGGATTCAACTTCAGGTTGGCATTACTTGTTCTTTGGAGTACTTCTTCGAGGTTCATTAGATGCTCTTCGAAGCTGCGACCCATTATAATGATGTCATCAAGATAAACGAGGCAGGCTTTCCAGGTTAAGCCATGCAACACGCATTCCATTAGACGTTCAAATGTTGCTGGGGCATTGCATAGACCAAACGGCATCATATTGAACTCCCACAACCCATTGCCAGTAGAAAGTGCTGTCTTTCGTCGATCTTCTGGATGCATTTCAACTTGCCAGTAGCCACTCTTCAGATCTAATGTGCTGTACCATTTGGCGCCTTATAGTGTATCCAGTGTGTCATCAATTCGTGGCAGTGGATAGCTGTCCTTAACGGTTACCTCATTCAGCTTTCGATAGTCTACACAAAAACGGGCTGACCCATCTTTTTTTCTAACTAGCACCACTGGTGAGCTCCATGGACTCTTAGATGGCCTGATGACTCCATCACTTTTCATTTTGTCCAACATTCCTTGCACTTCCTCGTGTTTAGCTAGTGGTAGTCTTCTAGGAGGCTGCCTGATAGGATGAGCGTTTCCAGTGTTGATCCTATGTCGCACGATGTTTGTTCTTCCAACATATTCATTTCCAGTAGAGAAAACGCTGCTCATCTTCGTTAATACCCTCTTGATTTCTTTGAATTCGGCCGGGTTCATTCTTTTACTAAGATCTTGAAGTATTGCTGCTAATGCGGGATTGTTTCTCTGCATGAAGACCTTCTGCTCTTCTTGACAGCTGATTGTCTCTTTTATGGTGCTGCATTTGGCGATTTCTTCTCCATGATTGATGACCACTCGTTTATTTGAGAAGTTAATCAGTTGCACTGGAACTACTCCCTCTTTTGCTGCTACTAGCGTTCGGCCAATCATAATGTTTCCCCCAAAGTCGTTGTTAGCTGGCTCAATCATCAAAGGTGAATTTTGGTCACTTTTATTTTCTCAGATTTTGCCGGGATCTCAGTTGGTCCGTCACTAATAACACGGACCTCAGCATTGTCGTTGGTGGCGTGTAGCACTATTTCTGTGTTTCCATATCTCAGTACGTGGCTTCCCAGATCTAATATAAAATTGTATTCTTTCATGAAGTCAAGCCCAATTATGCACTCATCTTCTATATCTGCTACAATGAATCGATGCCTAAATGAATTTCCTCCAAGGTGAACTTCTTGGTCGCTTTCTCCATGAACTAGAACTGTTTCACCCGTAGCTGTTTTTAGGGTGAATCGTCTTGCTGTATCGATCTGACTAGCATGAACCACATCTGGACGCACTATCGATCTTGAGGCACCTGTCTCCAAAGTCAACATGCACGATTTGCTTCCAACGGTTGCCTCAAGGACTAAACTACTATGTTCTCTTTTGACTTGTGATACTACCAATGTCGGGCATTGCAATTGAGCCAGCTTTCGCCCTTCAAAACTGGCGCAATCTAGTTTCCCGAATCCGGAACGAGGCATCTGTCCTCCGAGTGCGGCTCCCATTTACATTCTCTTCGGATGTGCCCCAACTTTCCACAGTTCCAGCATCTTACTCTGCTAGACCTACTTCGTTGATTTCGCTCAGGCTTATCTCCCAGACTTTTGACTTTTAGAGGTTCTTCAGCAACTTCCATCTGACGTACTCTATCTGAGCCATGCGCTCTTTTTCCAGCTTCCATTTGCAGGGCCAATGCTAAGACTTCTGCAGGTAATTTCTTCCCGCTTAGATACAGCTGATTTCTCATATGTACATCTCGAAGAGCATTGATAAATGTATAAGCTGCCAGCTCGTTTCGGTGTTCAGCGTTATAGTTTGGATATGACAGATTTACCAGTCTCACAATGTCAGCCTCTAATTCTTGCAAAGTTTCGCTTACTCCTTGTTTTCGTGTTTTGAGCTGCATGCGATGAAGAGCTTTCATATGACTTTCCCCATATCTTACTTCTAAGGCCTCCTGTTGTAATCACGCCCATATCTTACTTGAGGCCTCTTGTTGTAATCACGCTCTGTCGCTGATAGTGTCTGCCAAATTTCAGCAGCAGGTTCCTTAAATGCCAATATAAGCGCATTTGCTTTTTGCTGGTTATCAACCCCAGTTGTTGCTATCTCAAATTGCATCTTAAATATCTGATACGATGTAGATCCATCAAATGCGGGTGTTTTTACTCTAGCTGGGGCTGAAGTAGTTGATGGATTGATCATATTACCTGACTTCCCTTGTGCTATTTCTTGGCGTAACTCACTTGAAAGTTTGCGTAATTTCTCTTCATGTTCTTCGGTAACTTTCCGCAACTCCCTTTCCATGTTGTTGATTTTGACCTCTGCACTGGATCTACGTGACTCTATTACTTCACGTAGACTTTCTTGCTTTGCCATCATATCAGCAAACTGTTGCCGTTGCTCTACTTTTTGTTCTGCTGCCAGAACTTTTTGTTCGGCTGCCTGTTTCTCTTGTCGGGCCATCAGATCAGCAAGTTGTTGTTGTTGGTTGTTTCCTTTTTTGGCCATCATATCAGCAAACTGTTGTTGTTGGTTGTTTCCTTGTTTGGCCATCATATCAGCAAATTGTTGTTGCTGCTGTGCCATCATTTCTTTCATCAACACCATCATCGGATTAATTGCTGGGGCATTCTGAACCGGAGCTTCCTCCGGCTCTATTTCTATGACCTCTGTGTTTTGGCCTACTTCTTCTAAAACTTTACGCAGCCGGAATGCAAGTTCTGCCTTCGTTCCATGGATTGGAGCATTCCTTTTCTTCAACTCATCCTTCAGCTGGGTCTGGCTGAGATCACTATTATTTACTGTCTTGACCATTGTTTCAATAATCCCACTTCTGACACCACTGTAACGACTCTTCGTTGGTTCTTTTCGATTATTGAGCAAATACGACAGTAAAAAGACAGATCTTTAGTTAACAAAATCTCAAACTTTATTTATCAACCAGTTACAGCAACTTCCGATTTTAATTACAATAAATTCCAGGGTCTCCAATTTATGTACGATAAACTTCACCGCTTTTCCACAATTTGAATCAATAATATTTGGAATCGTAAAATCTGTATTTACTATTCTACTAAGTTCAAATTCTTTCACTATTAGTACCCAGGCTCAAGTACCACCGATTATTCCTTATACTTGCGAATATTTATAAACACTTTTAATTGCAAAAGTAAAACTGACTATCTGATATTTTGTTCGCTTATTTATATTCAAAAACAAATAAGCAGAATCTTCTGGTACTCACTGTAGTTGTTTCTAGAAACAATAGGCCACACCCCTTTTTAATTCATTAATGTAAACATTTGTATAACAAATTTAATTTACATTAATTTATGCTAATTTGTATTAGTTAAAAGGAGTTAACTTTTTAATTCATCTTTGCCGAATGTATTGGTTATTAAATTAACCCATTCTGGACGAAGTTTATTACAATATTGTGTGTTTCCAAAAAATGTAGCAAGGACGCTCTATTTGCGTTACCATCATACGCTGTTATGGAATTGTGGCAGTTAATGTTGCAATACTTGATGCTTTTTCTTCTTTATTTGATAGTGTTTCATCTACATCCCCAAAAAGTACGCAGAAGCTTCAATAGTTTTAAGAAATTCACCCAAACGAAAATAAATTTCTAGTCATTTTGTTTGTTTGCATTCTGTACATGGTGTTGGGATAAGTAAAAGATCGTAAACATACTCCTCAAACTAGCTGAAACCATTTTTAACTTGTTTAGATAATCCTGATGCAACTTAATTTATTTGTTTGAGATTTTTATAACGTATCGTACAGGTATGCTATCGTACTTAGTGTATGTCAATAAAGGAAAAATAAGCTTAGAGTCAAGTACTTTGGGGCGGTATGTATTGGTCTAAATTAGAGTAAAATAATAAATCAGTCATGAACCTAAAGCCAGGTTTAATATATATACTGTGTGCCCCACAGTAAGCTGATAAATCAAGTATTATTCTAGAGTTAGGTAGAATATGTGTTGTCTGACTGAGAATATGTTGATAAATCAGCCGTGATTCTAGGTTTGGATATGGTGTTCATCTTTAGCTATTACCAGATTCACCAGCAGAAGCTCCACTAGTTTTCTTCCTTTTAAACTTAAATTTTTAAACAAGGTTCATTCTATTGCTCTTTAAAAATGAATAAACTTTGCTTTCAAGAATTCCTAGATTTGTTTTAAAGAAATATACACTAGCTCGTTGAAAATAAGTTACCAAATGCTATTTAGCTACAAATTCCAAAACAAAATTAATTAATGTTTACTTGCAGGTTTCGCAATTGTGTGATGAGTACGTGGACGCCATTTGTAGTTGTGATAAGTATTTTATTACAGGTAAGCTCATATCATATGATACTAAACAGCTTTTATGGTTATTATATTAAACACAATTTACAAATAAAACATTATTAGGCGAACTTCCAAAACGTTAGAAGTGAAACAATAGATGCAACAACTGAATCTAGTAACTATGGAAAAATTACGAATAGCTTAAAAAATAGAGAAAACAGTAGAGATACTAGTGGTCGGATAGTTTTTACATCACCTAGAAATTTCCCTAGTACCGAAATGCCAAAAATTATCCAAAAACGAAATCATGATTTAATTGACAATGAACAACAAATTCAGGTGAGACATATATTCTAATCGATTTGGAACAATTTAATTAACAAAACCATATATACGTTCTAAAGAAAACATTGAAGGTTGTAGATAACCGAAATAATTCTAGGGAAGGAATAACTCACGAAGGAAGTGAACGTGAACCGGTAAGTTTAAATTTTTGATAATATTTTTTTTAAAAATATTTACAACATAATTGTCATTGTTTACTATCGCTATGCTATTATATTGCTATCGCTATAACATAAAATTTCAAATAATTAGAATTAAGCCTGCTTGAAAATAAACGTTTCATCTGGCATCATAGAAAAATATATAGTTCAGTCTGCTATGTCATTTTCAGAAGTTATCTCCTGAGAATAACCCCGCGCCATTTTGTCCAATTTTGAAATGCATCCAAATTTTCCATTTTCAAGTGAACCTGGATCATATATCAAAGTTTCATCAAGATCCCTTGCGTTTTTGTCACAATATTATCTCACAATAGAAAATTGTGGTGAAGTAAAAATTATATATTCTAACGGTTTAAAAAGACAAAAAACGAACAAAAATCAAACACATTTTACACATTTAAATGAGAAACAATTTTGTAAAAGGCTTCTTGGCTTCTTGGAAATTCTCTTCTTTTACCATGGAAAAAAATTTCAAATGGATGAAATTCCCTAATTTAATTCTAAAAACTTTCGATGAACTAGAATAACATAGTACATTATGATGCAAGGACGTAGATTTGCACCCACATCAAGTCCAAAATGGCTTACGTTCGTGCATCATATACCATTTTTTATTCGTCGCAAGCAATAAATTAAAAAAAAACTGTTTAATCTAAATCAATATTAAAAATTTTATAAATTTTAAAATAAAAATATGTTGAACAAGTAACCTTTGACCAAAATGCTTGTTATTTTCTTTCAAACAAATCGTATAACTACGACAACAAAAAATAAACAATTTTTTTGATTGGATTATAAAATTTTGAATTTAAGCTTGCTTTGATACAAATTTCTATTTTTTATTGGATTTAAACAAATACAAATGTTTTTTACTTTTTTGGACGTAACTATGACAGCAAAATTATATGATTAAAAAGTGACACTTTAAGGCCGCAAATCACAGTAATGAAGTAACACTTTAATACGTAGGCGAATAAAATAGTATATTATGATGCATGGACGTAAAGCTAAGGTTTTTGGACGTATGTGGAGTTGGCGAATCGAGGTGCTAGTAAAGATGTGACATTAAGTCCAAAATGGCCTACGTCCGTAAATCATATACTATTTTTTATTCGCTGCAAGCAAAATATTTAAAAACATTTTTGAATCTAAATCAAAATAAAAAAATTTTGAAATTTTGAAATAAAAATATGTTGAACAAGTAACCTTTGACCAAAATATTTGTTATTTCTTTTCAAACAAATCGAATAACTATGACAACAAAGAATAACAAATATTTTAATTGGATTAGGAAATTACGAATCGAAAGGTTGCTTTGATAAAAATATCTATTTTATAGAATTTAAAGAAAAACAAATGTTTTTTACTTTTTTGGACGTAACAATGACAGCAAAATATATGGTTAAAAAGTGACACTTTAAGGCCGTAAATCACAGTAAAAAGTGTTACTCTTTAATATGTAGGTGAATAAAAAAATTATTTTTATTTCATTACATCGTCTTTCGTTTCATCAACGGATAATCAACGTATAATCGTATTTTTATTCAACCCCTTTCATCAACAAATTAAACCAAAATTCAAACTAATTTAACTTTAAATAAAATAATAGGTAATTACAAATAATTTGACTTCTTTCCCTTTTCTATATAATACATTGAGTTTTGTAGAAAAATTTCATTAGAATGACAATCCTCTATTTTACTCTACAAAAATTTATTACGGAACGAATAAAAAAATGTAATAGACACATTTTCATTAAAAACGACCTTAAAACTAAAAATGTTCACACATTTCTCAACTGTGGTAGTCTTTAGCAAATTAGCTACGCCATTTTTGATTATATTGATTTATATTGAATACTCATATTAAGGTTTGATTAAACAAATTATCATAAAAATAATGATCAGCAGCCAAATTCTGTAATTGTGAAGTGGTGAAGTGTTAAAAATTTCTTCATTTCGATTTTATCATTAATTTTTTATCATTTTACCATTTTTGCGATTCTATATGCGATTAGTGTTAAAAAATCTAATAGCAAGCCGCGCACTTTCAAACGTCAAATATACATAAAATTAAATGTTTATTTTAAGTTTCAACACAATTTGAACGTAAATTTTACAAATTTAGTTATATATAACTATTTAAAAATTAAATTTGTATAATTAATCTGCTTTTCATTTAGAAATGCAATTTTTAAAAATCAAATCGCATTGACGTTTTGCTGTTTTTTGACATAATGTCAATAACAACAAAAGAAACGATTTTATTTCATTGCCAAACAAAACGTCAGTGTTAACTTTATTGTTTTAAAACTTCACTCACTTAGATCTTTTTGCGGTGAAGTGATAAAAAACTTATCACTTCCCCACTTCACAGTTACAGAATTTGGCTGCTGATGTGTGAAATTTATTTTTTAGTTTGTTTCCAATGAAATTTGTTTTTCTTTATTTTATTCTTTGAAATCAATTTATGATTGGTTTATTATTCGTTCGCCATGTTAATCATTTATTTTATTTTTCGTTGAACCAATTAAAATCTTTTTAATTGTTGAGAATTCGCTTATCAACTGAAAGTCTTTAAATAATTATTCATAATTCGAAGCTCTACCGTCGATCAAATTTAAACTTTTAAAATATAAGATCAAAAAATTGTTGTTTTAATATTTGAAGTTATCATAAAATGCTTAAAATCTACTCAAACATCAATAAAACTTCGGAAAGATTTGTGAGTGATTAACCTCAAGTATAAGGAATCGTGTAAGCATTTTTGCAATTCGAAATCAGTTTGCATCACTTCATAGAAATTTTTTTGTGTTTCGTGCGAGGATCTACGAAAATTTGAATTAATTTAAAGTTTTTTGGTCTAAAACTTTAAGAAACGCATACCGACAAGCTAAACAACTATAGTTACCTGTATATATATACCTTACTACCTGATATTTTTGAAAAATTTGATGACTAGACCTACAAAGACGCACACCAGAAAAAGATGCACACCAGAAAAAAAACGTGATTGACACTTGAAAGCTTATGTTTAGTTCCATTTATTAACTATCGAAAAGTAAAGAGATAGCTTATGCGATTTGCAAACAAATGAAAACAAATGTGCGTACATCAACACCTTAGAGCGCATGTTGGTGTGGGACTTTGGTATTAACAGGTTTTTATGTGTTGTTGTGACACATATTGTAATTCCTCCTACACAACACATTAAAAACAACAAAATATTGCTAACTCCACCAATTTTTTAAAAAAAAGGGGTAGGATCGTTTGTGGTAGAGAAAATTTTCAATCAAGTATTAATCTGATTTGCAAATTTAATTTAGTTTGTGTTCATAGAATAAAATATATGTTACACAGAGAGAAAAAAAGAGTTAAATTTGATAAAAAAATCATCAAATTGATGATTTTTGTATATCAATATATGGACGAGAATATGAGTTCTCAAATTGATATAAAATGCTGCATTAGATTGAACTTTGGTTTATTTTTTTGAGTTGATGTAAATCTACTGATTATGATAAACAAATTTCTTATTTTGATATTATATTCTCGATATTATTCTCAAAGCTTATAAACTTGTTGTATCAAATCAATACCAAAAGTATCAATTTAAGATGGAGTTGTATTTCTTCAAGAATTTGAGCGGAAGAAGTTGAGAAACCAAAAGCTCATTTTAAGAAATTCTGATCATTTTAAGAATTTTTTTGATCGACATGATCGTATGTTACTTTTGGTATTGATCCGATATATTTCATTTACAATCAATTCATTATCATTTTAAGAAAAATGTTTTCTCAAATCGAAGATGACAATATTTAGTTTGAGAAAAGATTTTTCTCAATTTCAGTGGGAATGCGGTACGTTCAGCGACACCCACAAAAGCAAATAAAAAGCTGCCTGTCAGGGTTTTTAAACCCGCGGGAAGATTTTTACATGCTTCGGTTTTGCTAAATGTATCGGACATGCACTCGATGTTATACGGCTATTTAGATTGACTTATGGCTGTCAGAGTTGTTTCTTATCACATAGACCTTTAAGAAACATCACTACTGAGACAGCTATAACCCGTAAAATAGCAACCTTGGAAAAATAAAGAACTGGAATAAAACTCAATCCACCGATGTTCCATTAACCTTAAACGGGATAAAAAAATCACTATTTTTAAAAAATATTCTTTTATTTTAAATAGATAATTTAAAAATAAATTAATTATAATTTTTAATTTTTTTTTATAACGCATTTCGTACAAATGAGCTAATCGAATTGAGAATAGTCGGCTTCCACATTCCTTTCTTATTTGTTGCAGGAATTCTTGTATTTGGTCTCGTAGCGTAGTGAATTAATTTGAACAGTTTTAAATGTCGTAGCCCTGTAAAAATTTAAATAAAAAAATAAAATTAAATTACTATTGAAGTGAATCAGATAAATTAGTTAAAGTTTGCTGAAATAAGTGACTTCTATTGAGGGAAAAAATCAATCCACTGCATGCGTGTCGTAAGAGGCGACTGAAATGGGGTGTTGTAGCGTGGCTAACCCAATTTCATCATAGGCTCACCTGTGGAGTTGAGGTCCCCTTCTTCAAAAAAATCAGCCCACCGCACTCATGCGTGTCGTAAGATGCGATTTTCCTCGGCCCATAAAAAACAATTGTTAATAAAAGACAACATAAACCTTGGAATGGAACGTCTTTCTGGTTTAGACCTCCCTTGCTATTGTACCTGGACAATCTGTTTGAATCAAACGTGGAACGTGAGAACACTGTTCCAACCCGGAAGCCTCCAGAATCTAATGGGGCAGGCAACAGAATACCAGATAGATTTTTTTTATGGGTGCGTTGAATGTTTCGGTATTAGGAAAAATAGGAAAAAAACAACAAAAAACAAATGGATATGGGATAAGAGAAATAAAATACTTAAGGGAATGATTACCCTGTACGATATCAAAAGGGTAGGAAGGAAACAGGAGGAATATGATAACAATGTAGACTTAAAACAACTGCCGAAAGGAATGGTTACCTCGTGTGCCTGAGGGGCAGTAGGTAGGTTTATACCGTCCATGCCCTGTTTGCGTTAGTTCGACGACTAACGACGACGTCAGTTGTGTGAAATTGTGCTGAGTAATTTTTCACACTGCAGCGGGTGCCCAACTAGCAAACTTGCTTCTCAATTTGGAATTATATAAGTTTTAGCTTCAATAAAGCTTCGCTTAAGCTTCTAAGTGGAAGCTAGTTATATTTTACTTCTATAAAGTTTCGATATACAACTTCCACGAGAAGTTCTCCGCACCGCCGGAATGAAAGCTTCTAAAATATTTCTATATTTAATATAAGAAGCTTTACCGAAACTTATCTACAGATCACTAAATAGAGCTTCCGAAAAAAGGTTATAGAAGTTATAGCTGTCATTAGGATTGTAGTTGTTTCGGTTGTAACTGTTTACAGATCGTATAGAAGCACAGCTGTCATACTCTAAAAATTGCTTCAATATCTGAAACGAAATATGTCAAACTGACGGAAGCTATTGCTTCTATTATTTCAACTAAATTTAGATGTAGAAAATATAGTGTAATTCAGGGGATTGCTTTTTATGGAAAAAGATATGTGACATGTAATTTCAATGGGTTTATACGAAATTGAAGCTTATACGAAATTGAAATCGTTTTGTTTTTGTCAAAAAAGTATTGTGCATAAAGTGGTTTTTGTTTTTAGACTTATTTTGTACAAGGCGAGGAAAGTTCTCCACATGGCCTTTATCGAAACTGCTTAGAAATTTTAAAGAAACTATGAAGGTGGGGAAGTTAGTTTCGGTAAGACTGTTTAGTGTTTTAAAAGAAGTTAAAATGCTAATTTTGTGGCCAACCTCATTCTCGTTATTTTGCTCTTCTGGCCGTCAATTTAGAATTAATTGTATTATTTCGGGTTAGGTTTTTCCTTTAGTTGTATGGCCCCCCATTAATTTGGGGAGTTCAAAGAGAACGAAGAAGTTTTTACTTTTTGGACGGTAAAAACTTCTAGTATCTAAAAATTCAAAGGGGTATAAAAAACGGCATCGCAGAAGTCTTTATATTTCTGGGACTTGTTTAAGGCTGGGAGGAGCTTGCCAAGGACCAACCGGGCTGGCGGCTTATTGTTGTCTCTGCTAAGTTCCTTAATGGGACATAATGCAGAAGTGTGTTTTGAAAGTTGTGAAATTAGTGGCGAAAAATATCTTTTTTGAATTATTTCACCAGAAACCCGTATACTTGTAAACATACCATAACTACACTCAATAACTACACACTTTTCATGATCTAAGACTGCCTTGCAAAAGATGAATGGACTGTACTGAATTATTTATTTTGGACTTTATTTAACTAGTATAAAAGGATCAAGTTAATGCATAATCAAATTAATGCTTTCAACTATATATTATGTACCGTTATACTTTAATTGTGATCAAAACTTGTTTACCTGGGTCAGTTGGCATATCGTTCAAATCCTTCAGACTTTGCTTATCTTTAACTAGTTTGCGTAGCACTGGTACCACAACTTCGAAAAAATGTTTTGCCTTCTCCAAAAGTTTTTTATGTTTATTCGGAAAGAGTCTTTTAAAATCTAAATCAATCTGTAGAAAAAAAAAGAATCTGTAATTCCAAAACAGTCTTAAAATGCCTTCAACTTCAAACTTACCAAAATGCTGGCATTATAGCATTTCTATAAAGTGACCAGTCATTAAAAAATGTTTTAAAGACTATCCTTTGTTTCTTTAAACTCCCTTAGACGACCCTCACAACTCCGTATCCAATAATTTTCTATAGTCAGCCACGGCTCTTGAATGACAGGTAAGGTTTGCTTCAGCTCTTGAAATTCTTTTTGATCATATTCAGTAAGATCAACCGTCGAAGAACCTAATATTAAAAATAATATAAAAACGAAGTTTAATGCGATGCATTTGTCTGAAACAATTGTAAGAAGTTTTACCAAACAATTGTAATCCTGAAGTTGTTGGAGTATGCAATCGAATTTTTTTCGGTGTAATCAAGCAACCTGCACCTCTTAATTTGGTCGAAGAATTTTTATACAAATTTTATAATTTCCTTTTGGAATTTTGCCATCATAATAGTTATAGTTTTAAAAACAAAAAAAACTGTTAGATTTAAAACTTATTTTAAATGTTTTTAAAACTTTTCATGCAATTTTTAACATTTTTTCATGCAAGCATTTAGTACTTTATACTTTAGAGCTTTAGAGCTCAGAAATCGATAATATCGGTTGATTTCGGGATTTTAATAAATTTCGGCAAGAAATGTATGTATTTACCCAGAAATTTTTGTCCCCGTTTTACTTCAAGCCAATTGTTTAAAATATCCGATTTTCACCTTCGATTGACTTGAAATTTTGTGTGTGATGTAATTTAATTCAGTAATTTAAGCACCAATAGTAGCAAGTACATGCATCAAATAAACTGAACCCAGGACTCCCGGCAAACTGAAAGAGCCAAACCTCGTTCTGTGCACGCAAGTTTACTTTAATGAACGCAGAAATTTAGAGAAACATGCAACTTACCTTTTGAACTCTTATTATTGCTGATTTTAAGCACAGCTAGTATCAATTCTCGCACGGACAAAACTTATTTTTTCACAAGTTATAAGACGCGTTCATCTGCTGAAAAACTATCTCACTGAATAATGTATCGTAATTTTTTCTTCGAACGTATTATATCAAAAAAAAATATTATCATTTCGATCTTATTCTTATACGTTCAATTTGAGAGAAAAAGAATGAAATCGAGAAATTTTTTTTCTCAATTTTATCTACGTAAGATCAAATCGAAAGTAATCGAATATTAATTATTTTCATTTCGATCTCATAAGTTTAATTTGAGAGAAAAATAATAAAACTGAGAATTTTTTTTTCTCAATTTTATATACGTTGATCCAACCGAGAATAATCGAGTATTAGTTAGTTTCATTTCGATCTCATAAGTTCAATTTGAGAGAAAAGGTATAAAATCGATAATTTTTTTCCCTTAATATTATCTACGTGGATCAAATTGAGAATACTCGCGTATAACTTATTATTATCTGAGCTTTAAGTTTCAAAAAGAAACAAAAAGGATTAGAATGAAAATATTTTACTCTCATTTTGACATTTGTGAATCAAATAAATGATGGGGAAGTAACAAAGTGATGTGTACTTGTCTGTTCAATTTGAGAAATGGAAATCTTATTCTGATTCAAAAATTTCTTATATTTATACAGAAAAAATGAAAACGATCTTTATTTACTCAAAACAAGAATAAGTGTATTTCCTATTGTTGAACAAAAACAATTCTCGAATTGATAGTTTTTTCTCACTTTTAAGGTTTTGTTGTATTAAAATGATATAAATTTACTCGAAATGAGAATAAATGTATCTTCTGTTTTTTATCATATATAATTCTCCATAATAGTATTTTATTCACTTTTTTGTGTGATCGAATTGATAGTTTTTATCTCAGTTTTAAATTTCGGAGTATTAAAATGATTTAAATTTTCTCAAATTAAGAAGAAACTGAATTTTCTATTTTCAATCATGCAAAATTCTCAAATCTAGAATTTTTTTTCTCTCTGTGTATTTACGATTGCTTTTTTGTATATACAAGGATATTAAACTCATAATGTTACCTTTCACTTAAATCTGATCGACCTGAACACGCCAGATTCTTCTTTATAAAATATCAAATTTGGCATTAATCCACTTTTAGTTTCGGGCTATGTCCTTATTGCTTAGCTTCATGTCTTCGATCTCTGGTCCTTTGAACGCTCCTCTCCACAGCTACTTAGCTATTCTTCTAAATTGTTCATATGGGTGACAAAAGAAATTTGTGTGCAGAAATTATGTAAATGGAACTAGTTGAATCTTGAGATTATACCAAAAAATTGTAGGTCCCCATCAAAACCATCCGTGCTAATATCGTTATCGTGATTTTATTGTTTTCCGTTCTGTGTGCTATAAAATAAGAATAATATATTGGTTTCAATTGCGATGATTCTAGCTGCAAATTTATCCAACAAGTAACCACACAATTTAACGTTAATTTCAGATATCGGATCTATTTTCTAGAACACAGCAAGCTTAAAGCTATGTGAGGAGCGGCTAGTGATGTAAAAGTGTTTAATACTATTGTATAATACGCGGTATTATACGTAAAATACCGTATTGTCCAAAACGTAGTAAAATAGCAGGTATTTTATTATAAAATTTTTTTCTATTGTGGTGGCGCGCGAATCAGCAATCTGCCATTATATTGAGATTTCGCGTGGATTACTTGAAGAATTTATAACTGCGAAAATATATACTACTGGTTCTCGAATATATGAACGATACAGAAGAAATCAATGAGTTATTGCCCCTTGTTACTAACAGTTAGAAACGCATTCTTAGTGATTCGCAAATTTCTATGGCAACAAAATTGTTGTAATATCAACAGAACATAAATTTCAAACATCGAATGCTGCATCATTACTATTCACCGTTATAGGGAATTTTTTTTTATGCAGCAAATTAAAATTATGAGCCATGAACCCATTCCGTTCCACTCATTATGAGCTATGAACTCATGGACTGTCATTCACTTTTACATCTTTGAGTAGTCCTCTTTCTATACATTCAAATTGATTAACTAAAACACTCAAATCTCAAAACTCACATTCTGAAACCGATGGCAGCTATATTGATTGTTTAACTTAGTGGCAAATAGTTTGTGGCTCTTCGGAATGTTTCATCGTTCCGCATATTCCACTGTAACAGAAAAATCTTTTTCAATTTGCAGCCTAACTCATACTGCAAGAAGTATTTGTCTTACAAATCAACGAGGCGAGGCGTAAACTTGTTTATGTGAAAAATCATAATTTAAATATCCAACAGTTTACCGATGGAAAATGATAAGTCTTCAATTTGAATAAAACCATAAATACAATAGCTCGACGCGAATGAAAGTGATTAATATTGAAACCAAGCAGAATCAGATGAATAAATAGATCTTATTAGCATTTGTTTAAGAAATATAAATAAAGATAACGATAAGAAATCCAAATGTCGGGGCAGATATTTAGAAGAAAATGGATTAGTTGTGATTGAAAATGGTGATGGAAGTAATTTTTTGTTGTTATACCACTAACACTGTATGTCGGCTATTGCACCTTAGTACAGAATATACGGTATTTTATTTTGTATTATACAATGTATAATACGCTGTATTATACAAACAAAAATAAAATACCGTGTTTTAACATCTCTAGGAGCGGCTAATCCAAAAATTATTCCACAGCAGCTAATACAATTATTTATCATAGCTTTAAGTGGTGATGCTGCACTGAAAAAAAATCCTATGCTATTTCTAAAATAAGGACTTTTGTTGGCAAACTTTAGTACTACTAACTAAAATTTGATAATGTAAACCAAAATTCTTTTGCTGTCTGTGGAAACATTTAGTTGTTATAAAGAAATTGGTTTCGTTAAAAATTTTCTCCGATCAAATAAATTATTTATTAGACATAAATAAACTTATTGTCAGCAATATATTGTATCACGTACACTTTTGAAATTTACGGAAGTAGCTAGGAAATGGGTCCGTTTTTTTATTATTCGTCGGCATCTATGAGTTGGTTGTATACAACAGCAAAGGCAATACCTTTTGATCCCATTTCGTACTTGTTTACCCATTATTGAGTTCATGGCCAGTGAAGTAGTTTACGAAATTTTGAAACTGTTATGTTGATTCAAAGATGGCCTTCACTTGTACCTTCGGGATACTAATCCTCAACATTTTACATTAGTATTCATTTTACAAACGGAAGTGTTGCAGGTGTTCAAAGTAGAGATTTGTAACATCAGACAAATCAATGATCCGTTCTGAACGGATCGTTTATTTGCCCTATTTAAGAAAGGTCGGTAATCGATGCATAGGTTACTTGCAAAAAACGAAGATATTTAAATGAAAAACGCTAATAAAACGGTCTAGTTATTTAGTCAAGAACCAGCAGTCAAATTTTTTAACTGTGAAGCGGTGAAGTAATAAGTTTTTTAATAAAAAGAAACGAAAAATTTTTTAATGCTTCAGCGCTTCACAGATTAAGAATCTGACTGCAGCTTTTACTTAAAATAATTCCCATGAAATCAAAACCCAAATACCTAAAATGTTGCGAAAGATTTATTAAAACATTTGGGAAATAGCATGAATTTGCGAAATTAAAAGAACACAACTGACGAGATATTGCTCTTTACAATCAAACAGAAATATTTATTATTAATGTAATTATTTTAAAAACTGCAACTTAACTCCGGTTTTGCCAACCTGTATAAGTTTATTTTCTACTATCAATACTTAACAGAATCTAGGTTACTACCTGTTGTGACCATCGTTTAACAGGTACTACAGTCTAACTTATCGTATTGCTCATTTTCACAGATATGAAGACATTGAAAATAAAATTAATGACAATAATCAACGATTTCATGTGTATGGTTAGTTCAGACATGTACAAAAACTAAATCTTTATTGTACAACAAAATTGTATATTCCATATAACAAATATTGAAAAACTTAATGCATCATCCCTAATAACAACAAGTATGAAAATAATCAAAACAACCCTCTTACAAACAATAGTGCCTCAACTGTTTTTTTTCTAAGCTCAATCTGAAAAATAATAAACAGTTTGTTTTAAAAGCACTAATTTTTCAAAATAGAAGCATTGTCTTTAGATCGTCCATTTTGAATATATCGTTCGTTTAGAAAAAACCATCTTTTTTCGATTCTAGATTGGTCGTTCATTTTGCATCGGCCGTTCATTTTAAATCGTTCATTCTTTTGAACGAATCGTTTATTTTAAGCAAAACCAGTTTTTGTTTTGTTTTACGTTCACATACTATTCAGAATAAATGTGTTTTCTTAAATTTGATACAGTGTGAGTTGCTGCTGTTGGTATATTGTAATGAAAATCTGTTAAAACTTCGATGAAATTAAAATATTTTACAAGTTAGCTACTAGTTGGGCTTAAAAGCTGGCGAGTATATTGTAAATAAGTCACCCTATCAACTTTTTTGGTAGATCTAGTTACTAAGATAGTGAATATGATAACTCTAAGAGAGTTTTCTACCATCTAGTAAATTCGTTGGGTAGAAAGCTGTAAGCTCGCCTAATGTAATCGATATTTTAGATAAATAAATTTCTAAGAACACATTTTTGTGCGAAGTTATTAAATTATATGAAAAAAATGTTAAAGAAGTTCATTACACATTAAAAGTTTTTATTAATGCATCATAAATTAATGGCCGACGGATGATGTTTTTTTTACTAACTGAACGATCGATCATCGTTCACTAGAGTGATCCACTCAATTAACATAGGTCGTTCACGACTGACTCATGGGGGTCAAACGTATGTTATGAGGAAATTGAACCCAAATTTGGTACACAGGTATCCAAGGCCAATATCTCACTCGTTTTTTTCTTTTTTGTGATATTTTGTTATTTAGTGATAGTATTTCTCATAGCTTTCAATAAATTTGTATCTCGGCTTTACACTGTTCTAGTTCTAAATACAAATTCTACTCATCATTGAAATTGAAGTCGGACTATACTTTATTTCACTTAATTTTCAATCGCTAAACGCAAAATAGCCTTTTTAAAATAGCTTTTTCAACAACAAAGGGCGAGAAATAGAAGAACCATCGTTTTACAGCAGTAAGACTGATTATGTTTCAAGTTGCTGCCTTCGACATATAATGTTTTAAAGGAAATTTATAATTTTAGGAACGTAATTTACAGCAACTTAGAATGTCGTAGAGCTATGATTGCAATACATAAAGAGCGGATAAACACCACAATATAAAACACCATAAAAGTAAATTTGATGAAAATCTTCACTGAATGACGCCCAATGGTAACGTTTGTAAATATGAAATCCATATCACATGTTCACTTCTTGCTTATTTCATTTTCAAATTTAACGCATTTATTCTATAAATTAATAATAATTTCTGTTCTTTTTATGTCAAAATTATTAATTTATTCGAAACAAATTTAATTCATAATTTACTTTAAAAAAAACAACAAACAGAATTAGAACTGAACAGTTGTAATGCGTCTAGGACAAAAATTAGTATATGCATTTGATAATTTGACATCATTTATATGCAATTTTTTATTTATCGGTATCACGCATAATATATATATATATAATTATTATATTCAAGAATATATTTTCTTATTTATTTAGAATTTAAGATTTAGTACAAATAAAAAGTGTAGTATGTAAGAAGAAAATAATATAAATATATTTTGTAATATTTGTTATACTCTAGTGCACTTAAAATCATTATGCCATCAAAAAATGTGTATTGTTACAAATTGATGAAAGAACCGTTATTGTTTGTTATTTACATTATTTACATAGAAATATGTAACAGAATTTTTAGCTTTGGATTTAAATTGAATTTTATGTTGAAATGAATAGAGGATCAGAGTGGAAAGGCTTAAAAATTGTAGCACCCTCACCTCTACCTATAAATTTCATGTAGAACATTGCTGTGTTATCTTGATCTTATTAAAAAAACAACCTTTAAGAACATCTCAAATTCGTGAATTAAGACAAAGTAAAAATTACATCATTATATATGTTAATTTCAAGGAGTTTTACGTACTTCAAGGAAAAACTAAATTATTTTATTAAATTTATTTTTCCTTCACATCTCAAATCACAAGTTCATCGTCTCTTCACATATATTTTTTCCAAAAATTATTAAAATTATGTTTGAATAAAAGTGCGACAAGTAATTTAACATAAAAGAATATGAATTGTTTTTCATTTATTAACCGTTAATCGTCTTCTTCATCAACATATAATGTGTGGTATACTATTAACAAAATGATACAAATTAGAAGTCCGTTACGGCCTTATGTTATAATGAAGGTTATGATGTTCTTCTGATTGGAAAGATTAGTGTTCATATTATTTGTTTTGTTGAATTCGCCATTTAGGAAATTTGGTTCGATGGGTGAATTGTGAAATACATATAATAATTAATTTATTCTATTGACACGAATTTATTGGTTCAAGAATTTTCGCTGATATTTTGCAATAAGAATTTCACTTTCAATTAACTTTATCGTCTATTGTCTCAACTCACTGAAACCGCAAAGTCGTAAACTTTTAATGGTAAAAGTTGAAGCTATTAGCTTGTGGATTGGATGGATTTATGATTGAACGTCATATATTTATTTATTCACCTCAAGTTGAATGAAAGTGTTGAGTTTGATACAAACTGGAATAAAATTATTAAAAACCCTGAACCTCAGAACATAGAAAACATGATTCAAAATTATGAAACATCTTAACTTATGTTTTATTATTTAAAAATATAATTGATTGATTTTAAGGTTAAATTTCTCCTACTAAAACTTTCGATTTCAATCGAATTATTTAACTTAACACTAAAATAAACATATATTTTTACTATAACATAAACCATATAAATATTTATAATATTGTTCTTTAAATATTACAACATTTTGATATGATCTATTAATTCTGGTGGTAAATTTTTTATTCATAAATGAAAATTCATGGAGTAAGTAATTAAATAATAATTAATAAAATTAACATAAACAAGCATTTTTAAATTTTCATAGAAAATTGTTTAAGAATTACTAATATACTTTACAATGACGTCTATATGTAGGTGTTAAAAATTGTTAAACTGTTGTATCGAAGCATTTAGAAGCATTTAGATGCAGCAATCATTTGAACTTGTTTTAGTAAATTTTGTTTCAATAATTGGATTGTTTTAATATATTGTAATTTTTTAGCCGAGTTACTTGGATTTAACTGTTTCTTGTTACAAAAATATTTTCTCTCTTAAATTTATTTTTTATTCGCGTATATATTAAAGTGGTACTTTATTACTGTGATTTGCGGCCTTAAAATGTCACTTTTTAATAATTTATTTTGTTGTCATAGTTACGTCCAAAAAAGAAAAAAGCATTTGTATTTGCTTAAATTCTATGAAAAATAGAATTTTTTATCAAAGCAACCCTTAAATTCAATATTTCATTATCCAATTAAAATAGTTGTAATCATTTGTTGTCATAGTTACACAATAATTTGGAAAAAAATCACAAATATTTTGTCAAAGGTTACTTGTTCCACATATTTCTATTTTAAAATTTATGCAAATTTATAATTATAAATTAGAATAAACATTTTTTTTTTAAATATTTTACTTGCGGCGAATAAAAAATAGTATATGATGCACGGACGTAAGCAATTTTGGACTTAATGTGAATGCAAATCTCGGCTAGCGCCTCGATTTGCAAACTCCACATCCATCCAAAATCTTTAGCTTTACGTCCTAGCATCATAATGTACCATAAGAGGGAACCAGGTTGACCGTTTTTGAATTCAGCTATATTCACTCATATCCAATTACTTACATCTAGTGATGATTTTCTAAAACTTGCCCACTGGTTCCAAATAAAATTATTATTCTTTCATTCAAAACTTTCTACATATTTTGAGTATACAAGTTTTTGCTTTAGATAGCCTACTCTGACTTACGGTTGAATCGAGTTGTTCTTTTGTATAATCTTGCATTCGACTTTTATAAAACTCTTCGAAAATATAACGAAAAAAAAATTAAAATGTTACTCTTATGATTGATTATTTATTATCACCTATTTTCGTTTTCGTTTTTACTTTCCCGAAATGGAAAATTTTTTTTTGGGTCAGATTTTAAATTCGAGTCAAATGAAAATAAGGTGCAAACTAAGCGGGTTTACTTGAATTAAAAGACATTAATTGTTTTCAAAATTTGGGGTGGGACACAGTGGGTCATGGTGTGGTAAGTGGATTGCCTTTTAAGAATATTAAAACAACTGCCTACATATGAAAGGTTTTTGACGAATCTTTCGTAAAACGTTTCAATCACCATTACCAAGAAGAAATTTGCTTTTGAGGTGTCTTGTGTAAAGTGGTCGGTATCAAATAGATGCTGAATTTTTTAAATTACCGATATGTTAGGGTGTTGCGTTTGAGCTGATTTTTGATCATCATTTTAATTATGTTTTAATACCTTCTGAACCTGTCTAGACAACATATTTTAGATCACAATCTTGATGTGTGTCTAATTCTGTTTAAATTTAAGTCGGATTACACACACACATATAGATCCTATTAAAATTATTACAATTGATGTGTCGTATAATAAGTAAATCTCAATAGTGCGTATTTTGGGCTTTCAAAACCCCTATTGAGATAATATACACTTTGGTTGCATTTTTTACAATGAACCCTATTGGTGAGAGAATAGTAGATTCTTGTATGAGCTTAGAATGAAGGCAATTCTTCACGAGGATGAAGTTTCCCGAAACGAGCGTAGCGAGTGGAGGGAATCATCTGAGTGAAGAATTACCATCATCCTAAGCGAATACAAGATGCTATTTTATCCACAACTGTAAAATATTTCGTTTAATTTCCAGTTTTCATGCAAAAGTTTGTATCGCCATATTGAAAAAAAACATCAAAGATAGCGAAAAACAAAACAAGTTTGTTGTTTAATTTGTAAGGGGAATATTTAATAAATTACAATGGAAGACATACGCATGGAAAGCATATATTCTTTAGTAGTCGTGGATAAAATTTATTTTTGAATTTTACATTCCACCATTTTGAGTATAATTTTTAATAATGGCGTTTTCTTTATGTTTTCTTTTCTGGATTAGCTCCGGAAATCAAAAATCTTAAAACATATTTGGAATTATAGAAAAATTAGTAAGAGTTTAATGAAAAATATACAAAATATCACATACTCATAATTATATTTATTAATGGGGGGGGGGGAGGTAATGAGAAGTAAACACCATTGAAAACTCGGTCAGGTGAGGTATCATTTGAAATACCACTTTATTTAAGAAACATTGCAATTTTTTGAAGAATTTTGGGATGCAAAGTTTTTGAGTTATTGTCAAAAAAGTGCAACTTTCAGGCCGTCCAGTTTGTTCGCACTTGTCCAACTTTTTTAAGTTTGTTTTGATTTTCTTGTTATTATTTGTTTTTATTTATGTTCTATAATAGCTATTTATCTACTAAGAGCGTACTGTACGTCTTGTTTGCTTGTGAGTGGAATTGTTGCTCGAGGTGTTAGACAAACACTCAAAGGCAAAAAAGATACTGTATGCCAGAATTACATACAAAATTTTTTGTATTCGCATACATATTAAAGTGGTACTTTATTACTGTGATTTGTGGCCGTAAAGTGTCACTTTTTAACCATATATTTTGTTGTCATAGCCACGTCCAAAAAAGCAAAACACATTTGTATTTGTTTAAATTCTATAAAAACAGAAATTTTTATCAAAGCATTCTTTTAATTTAAAATTTCATTATCCAATTGAAATTATTGTTATTATTTGTTGTCGTAGTTATACAATTATTTTGAAAAAAATAACAAATATATTGTCAGAGGTTACTTGTTCAACATATTTTCATTTCAAAATTTATGCAAAATTATAACTTTGATTTAGAATAAACAATTTTTTTAAAATATTTTGCTTGCGGCGAATAAAAAATAGCATATGAAGCACGGACGTAAGCTATTTTGGAAAATGTTTAGCTTTACGTCCTAGCATCATAATGTACTATTGTACGAGTAAGATTCTGTATATGCATTAATTAAATATGCATTAATTAAAATACATATACACAAAATAGTAAAATATTTTTTGAGAAAATCGTTAAACTTAAATAATTTTTTTTTTTCATTTTTTTTTCTAAATTTTTTTTTTTCATTTTTTTTTCTAAATTTTTTTTAGCAACCAAATTATTTAATTAACCGACTTCAAAAAGAAGGAGGTTCTATGGCTCATTTTGGGTTTTTTTATGTATGCTCACCGATTTCTCGAAAACGGCTCGTTCGATTTGATTGCCTTAAATTGTATCCTAGAGAGGTAGGTTCCGAGATGGTCCCTTATTTTTTTCTATGGCGTGAAAAATAGCGTTTTTCAGAAAATCGAGTAAAATTGCATTTTCTTATGTTTATTCACCGATGTCTCGAAATCGGCTTATTCGATTTGGACGATTTAAATTGCATTCTATTAAGGTACATCTAGAGGTGGTCCCATTTTTTCCATGACGTAAAAAATGCCTTTTTTCAGAAAAATGGAAAAAAACTATATTTTTTATGTATTTTCGCCGATTCCTTCGAAACAGCTTCTACTTGGTTGGTTTGAGCTGCATTATATTGCCTGCAATACCTGGATAAGAAAAAGCAATGGGGCCAAGCCTGCATCTAGACCGCGCAATAGCTTTTGGAGGTTGGGCCAGGCTTAACATTTTCAAACGGCCCAAGCTTGGACTGATTTTCTGGGGCCAAGTCTGACAAAGCGGGCTTGGGTCAAGTCTGGCAAATAAAACTTGGGCCAGGTCTACCAAGCCAATTTTTTTCCTTTAAATGTGTAGAAAGAGGTTGTGAAAAGAGTAACATATATGAAAATAAAGATAAATATAATATGGACTGCACATGTTTACAATGCATTAGACTGGTTAATAACGCGTAATATAATAAACTGAACCTTGGTTCAGTCTAGGCATTTACAACTGGCCCAGAACTGGCTCAAAGCTAACTAGCCAAGGCTTGGCTCACCAATCCTGGCCCAAGATTGGTCTTTTGTTTAACATTGGCAGCTCCTGCCCGGGCATGGATGCCAAGGTGGTCCTTTATAATTTTTCATGATAGGAAATATTCCGTTTTATTTTTAAAAATCGGAAAACCATGATTACTAGATTTTAATCGATGCATACTTTCCTGGATTTTATGTTATTGCTTCAAACACTTTTTTAACAGACGTTTGCTTTTATTCACTAAAAATAAAGAAATAAAAAATATTTTTAAAAAAAATAGAACCGACTTCAGAAAAAATCACAAAAAGTGAAAAATAACTCAATTGTGGCTTATAGACAAAAATTTAGTTATATCTAACTACAGTAAAAAAAATAAGATTTGAAACCAAATTATTATATTATAGAAGTTATTTGTTATTATAATTATTATAGTTATTATAATAGTTATTATATTATAAAAGCTATTTGTAGTACAAAACTGTTCGAAATCGGTGCCACATTGACAAAAATTTACACATATGTCTCCGGTTTGACCCCGACATCCAACAGTTTTGTTATACAAATAACTTTTGTAATACAATAAATATTATAACAAATATAATAATTGTAATAATTACAATAACAAATAAATTCTATAATATAATAATTTTGTTTAAAGGTTTTATTTTTTGGCTGTAGTTAGATATAACTAAATTTTTGTTTCTAAGCCACAATTGAGTTATTTTTCACTTTTTGTGATTTTTTTTTCTGAAGTCGGTTTTTTTTAAATTTTTTTTAATTTATTAATGAATGAAATTATATTTGTTAAATATGAAAACTTTTTTTCCAACGAATTGTAATCACCTATTACTTTCACTCACTGTTTAACGACAAATTTTTTAGAAAAACCCTTTAATTATTATTTTTTTCCCCAAAAGAAATTGAAACAAAAACAAAAAGGCAAAACTTCAATTTTATCGTTAATTTTATTTGTATTTCCTGACTAGTTTCGGACTCTATGAATCCATTAACAAAGGATTTACAACTGATTTGATTTTATGTTAAATTACTAACAAACCGCAAATGCTAAGATTAAAAAATTTTCTTAAAATAAAAGTTCACAAAACAAATGTCTGCAAATATATGAAAGCAATTTTTTTGGAAATAAGCTTAAAGCATTTTTTATTCGCCTATATATTAAAGTGTCATAAAGTGTCACTGGGTCAACGCTTAGATTTTGTTATCATAGTTACGTCCAAAAAAGTAAAAAACGTTTGTATTTGTTTAAATTCTATAAAAAATAGAAATTTGTATCAAAGCAACTTTTAAATTTAGAATTTAGTTATTCAATTAAAATATTTGTTATTATTTGTTGTCATAGTCATAGAATTATTTTGAAAAAAATAACAAATATTTTGTCAAAGGTTACTTGTTAACCATATTTTTATTTAAAAATTTATGCAAATTTATAACTTTGATTTAGAGTAAACAATTAGTTTTTTAATTATTTTGCTTGCGGCGAATAAAAACTAGGGTTAGTGAAATCCGAAATTCTACGTCCACGCCGTGCTACCTGGGTAATGCTAACAGAATTAGGTTGGTGTAGTTGAGAGGGGCAGAGTAGATACTGCTTATACTCAGTAATTCTACACCATGGCGAGTCATTGGCGCCACAAAACCAATGCAACTCAAGCGTCTGCTCTCCGTGTTAGGGGCGGCTTGGAGCGGGTGTCTGTCTTGGATCAAGCGGCTCGCTATATAAACGTGTAAGAAAGCGTCTGTTCTCCATGTTAGGGGCGGTTTGTAGCGGGGCGTCTGTCTTGGATCAAGCGGCTCGCTATATAAATGTGTAAAATGGTTGTTTCTGGTGAACCTTAAGATGCAGAACGAACCCATTCACGAAAATTTGGGTTGGTCGAAGGGCTAACACCCCATTTCCGTAAAAAATTACTTGTCATGAATTCTGTACACAGGCCTGGGATTATCTCGGATTCATAATTAGAACGACCTCGGAAACTGTACCCGGACCTACGATTTAAAAATGGGAACCTGGAACGTGCTAAGCCTTAGAAGACCAGGAGATCTACCAAACTTACAAACCAAATCAATAGCTATACACTGGATATAGTGCCGTTACAAGAACTAAGATGGCCAGGGAGTGGAATCCACGAAACAGCCAAGGGATACACTCTTTATTATTGCGGTCATGAAAACGGAGGAGAATTTGGAGTTGGCTTTCTCATACATCGTCGCGTGAATCAACAGGTTATCGACTTTTGCCCAATTAATATGCGGATATGCACAATGAGAATCCGTACGCAAAAATTTAATGTAACGATCATCAATGTTCATGCACCTACTGAAGACAAAGCAGATGACATTAAAGACCTGTTCTTTCTAGAACTCGAAGAAGTCATCAATAACATCCCGCGGACACGATATAAAAATCGTGGTAGGTGACTTCAATGCGCAAATTGGTAGAAGTGCAGAACTTAAAACCACATGTCCCGGCCGTAGGGATGGAAAAGTCGATTCCGATTCTACTCGATAATCGACTTTTCTGCTAAAATAATCGATTATAAAGAATCGATTTTTCTCACTTTCAAATTCGATCAAGAATCGATTCTTAGTATTCGATTTTTTTGACATTAGAAAAACATTAGAAAAACATTTCTTCGTCATGGTTTTTCAATTAATTTGTTCAAACTTTATCCACAAATGTGATTGCTTAAAAAAAAAAAATTCAACTAACAAAAAGTGTTGCGTTTGATCATGAAAGTGAATACACTGCATATCATCAACGCTCTTCACATGGTAATGGTATTTGGGATTTTTTAGACGACTCTTTGATACAAAACCATCAAAATAGTGACAGTGATGAAGTAGGCGGGTTGCCGATTGAATTAAAACAATTCATTAATCGGCCAACAGTTGACAGCAAAAGTAATCCGGATCCAATTATCACATGGAAAACACTCAAAAATGAAAACCCAAATTTATCAGAAATATGCCACGTCAACCATCAACCATGTGAGCGTTTATTTTCATACTATGGTCTGATTGCAAATCAGATTTGAAGTCGTTTAACGCCTAATCATTTAAATATACTACTTTTCTTAAGATCATGTTACAGAAAATAAGTGGTTTTCATAAGTTGATTGTCTAAAATTTATTTTGAATAAATGTATATCAATGAAATATAAATTTAAATTTTTTTCAGTTAAAGCTAGTTTTCTTAACATAGGAATCGATTAAAATCGAAAGAATCGACTTTTGCAGCCGGAGAATCGATTCTGAGAATCGAAATGTATAAAATCGAAGTAGGAATCAAGAATCGACTTTTCTATAAATCTTTCCATCCCTAGTCGGCCGTAACAGCTTGCATCATGCTAGTAACAATAACGGCTTTCGCGCAGCTGAACTGGCTATGATGTATGATCTAGTAATTTCTAGCACTTTCTTTCCTCATAAGAGAATCCACAAAGCAACGTGGAAATCAAATGATGGAAGAACTGAAAATCAAATCCATCACGTCATGATTTCTAAGAGACACTCTACAAGTATAACTGACGTTCGATCATACAGAGGTGCTGATATGGACACCGATCATATGCTTGTCATCTTCAAGTGTAAGTGCAAATTATCATCTACATTTAATAGGCAAGCAAAAAAGACCGTGCGCTGGAATGTCGAAGCATTTAAACACCTGGAAACACTGAATAGATATCGAGAAATTGTAACGCAAAGCATAGAAGAGCATGACATCCCATCTAAGATGCCATTAAACATACAAGAAGAATGGCAAACGCTTCAATCAACCATCATATCCGCAGCACAAACTACAATCGGAAAACGACCACCGAAATCACACAACGTTTGATGACGAGTGCCGCGAAAGCATTGAGCACAAACAAAAACTGCGAGAGAAATGGTTAACAAGAAACACCCGAAGCTCCCAAACTGATTATCTATGCGCCAGAAAAGCCTCAGCAAAACTCCTACGGAAAAAGAAACGCGAACACATGAAGAGCTGTATCGAAAACATCAACCAACATGCAGCTAATGGAAATTCGAAAGAGTGTTTTGCCAATGCGCGGAATCTGACAAAAGATTTCCACCCAAGATCTACAGCCATCAAAAATGGAAACAACGAGCTTACAACAAGTGAACGTGATGTGCTGGAAGTATGGCGATCCCACTTTCAAGACCTACTGAATAGGACGAATGAAGTTCATCCTATTCGAGCAATTGCTCCGTCAAGTGAGGAGATTTTTGTCCCTTACCCAACAATAGAAAAAGTGGAAGCTGCCATCAAAAAATTAAAAAATGGCAAATCACCAGGTATCGATGGAATCCCTGCAGAACTATTTAAGAATGGAGGAGCAGCTCTGGTCTCACGTATATATGATCTGATTTTTTGCAATCTGGGACCAAGAAGAACTACCTGCTGAATGGAAAACAGCTCTCATTGTTCCGCTACATAAAAAGGTGACCGCCTAAAGTGTGCGAATTATCGTGGAATCGCACTGTTGAACACTGCATATAAAATACTAGCTAATGTCGTACTCGCTCGGCTATCTATCATAGGCGACTATCAGTGTGGTTTTCGTCCCAACCGTTCAACCACAGATCAATGTTTTACCTTAAGGATGATTCTGGAAAAATGCTGGGAGCACAACATGAGCATTCTCCAGTTCTACGTTGATTTCAGGCAAGCATATGATAGTATCATCCGCGACAACCTCTGGTCCGCACTCATATGCCTTGGTATCCCAGAGAAACTTGTTTCTCTGTGCAAACTCACAACATCGGGATCAAATTGTAGAATAGTAATCGAAGGGTCAGTTTCTGATCCTTTCGATATAACATCAGGTGTTCGACAAGGTGATGCACTCGCGCCCGTACTATTTAATTTGGCGCTTGAGTACGCGATAAGAAAAAGCCGAATTGAGACACAAAACTGTATATTTAACAAATCTAGTCAAATTCTTGGCTATGCAGATGATATTGTGCTTCTCGGACGTAGAACAAGCGATATCAAGGATAGTCTCTCTCATCTTGAAAGAAATGCTAAACGACTTGGATTATGCATTAACACCGGCAAGACTAAACTTTTAACAACATCCAGGAATATACCTCCCGGCAATCTGAATACTGGCGACTATGACTATGACTATGACTATGAATATGAATATGAATATGAATATGACTATGACTATGAATATGACTATGACTATGAATACTGGCGACCAAATAGTCTGTCACCAATTATGTAAAAACATGAAGGTCTCATTACCATAGCATAGTTTATTGAAACACTCTTTAATAGTCTGCAATACTGAGCCTCTGGAGTGGTACGGTCGAGTGATACTGCCAAAACCAGGTTAGGTAGTAGATGATTTTAAGTCATACAGACCTATAACAGACACAATAGAAAGATTTTTGAACCAAAAAAGGCCTAACCATCGCAGATGAACTTAGAGCAGCAAGGGACACTATCATACACTATGTACCCGGTACCCGGTACCGGGTATTCACACCAACAGAACATGGGTTCTGGTCCATCGTTAACGTTTCACCTAATCAGGCAGCAATTCTGGATTGATGGGAGAAGAAACAGTGTTTGTAATGTTATTAACAAATGCGTTATTTGTTTCAAATGGATGCGCAGATCTCAAAACAATAAACTTGTTACCTACCTGTAATAAGATATAAAGCAGCAAGATCATTTACATCTTGGGTTGTGGATTATGCTGGGTCAGTACAAATCGCGTTTTAAAAAGGAAGAGGTACAAAAATGATCAAAAGTTATATCGCTTTATTTATCTATATGGTAACGAAACTAGTTCATACAGAAGCTGTAAGCGACATGTGCATCCATGTTTTTGTAGCTGCTTTAAATCGTTTTGTTTCGAAACAATAATCATAATTATATTGTTGAAGAGCATTTGGCAAAATCACATGTACAATGGCACGTTATCTCTCCAGGTTCCCCTTATTTTGTTTGCTTATGGGAAGCTGCAGTGAAGTCTGTGAAAACACATCTTAACAAATGTGCATCCAATATGCCATAAGCAATTTTCAACTTCCGACCAGTCTATGCAACGTCGGATAAAAATCAAATACAAACTACAAGCCTGGTTACCGCATATAATACCTTACACAATTACTTGCTAAAAATAGGTTTTCATTAAATAATGTTGTAATCAATTTTTAAAGTTTTAAACATCTAATTCTAGGTTGTTTATTTATCTGAATCATCAGGATATATTCCACTTACAGCATTAAGACGACCATCCCCACCACCATACCACCAAACAAGTGGTGAAACGTGGCAATTATACAACCGAAAATTTCATTTTAACAACACACGTGTTCAACGTAACTCTTAAATAAAAAATTGTATATTTAAATTTATTTATAACAAACAATTTATGATTTTCAGACATTGAAGCTGAATGTCAGGATGATTACATGAAAATAAGAATTGGTTTTAATGGCACATTTGCAGGTTTACTTTATTCATCTGGATATGCATACGATCCTGATTGTATGTATATAAACGGTTCTGGACGTGATTATTATGAATTTTACATTCAACTTAATCGTTGTGGCACATTAGGGAAAAATGCAATACACGATAATAGTCGAAAAAATCCGACAAAAAATTTCATGTGGAATACAATAACGGTACAATATAATCCATTAATTGAAGAAGAATTTGATGAACATTTTAAAGTTACGTGTGAATATGGTTACGATTTTTGGAAAACTGTTACATTTCCATTCTTAGATGTTGAGTATGTGACTGTAAATATATATGTATTTATTTATGTTTTAATTTTATTTTTTTATATTTAGAGTTGCAACTGGGAATCCAGTTGTATTTACATTAAGTCCACCAGAATGTTATATGGAGGTTCGGAATGGATATGGTGTTGGAGGGAATCGGGTATCCGGTCCTGTCCGTGTTGGTGATCCACTCACATTAATTATTTACATGAGAAGTAAATACGATGGTTTTGATATTGTTGTTAATGATTGTTATGCTCATAATGGAGCAAATAAAAAAATTCAATTAATTGATGAATTTGGGTAGGATATTTTTGTTTTACATTAAATTTATTTGTAATTATCAAAAATATTTTGAATTCAGATGTCCAGTTGATGATAAATTAATATCAAAATTTCGTGGATCATGGTCGGAAACAGGTGTTTTTGAAACTCAAGTGTATGCATTTTTAAAAACATTTCGATTTACTGGATCACCTGCTTTATATATTGAGTGTGATGTTCGAATGTGTCATGGACGATGTCCGGTAAGTTTTTAAGAAAAATCATAACCATCCAAAATATTTATTACAATATCAATCATTTTTAGACTCAATCATGTAACTGGAGGAATGTTAAAGGTGTTACAAAGCGCGATCTTTCAAATAAAACTGAAACAAATCACTTGAATGATGGTTCCGATTTACAAAAATTAGAATCTACTTTGTCAGATAATATAAGTTTATTTCAATCGTTACGTGTTTTACAAGAAGGTGAAAGTGATAGTGATGAAAACGAGGAAAGTGAAAAACGGATAAATGATTTGCATGAAACATGTTTGAAAACTTCATTACTATCAGCATTAACAGCTGGGTGTTGTATTGTATTTTGTATTTTAACAGGATCTTTACTGGCCGCATGTGCAAAACTTAGATATCGAAAAAAAGAATCTCAAGTTTATAATGCTTATATTAATCATAAGGGACAAATTGATTAATTTAATCTTAGTGTTATATATATATTTAAATCAGCAAAATCATTATCATAAAAACAATCTGTGTTCTACAACTGAAGACTTTGAAGCTCCGTTTTTCTCCGTTTATGATATTAATCAAAGTTACTATCGATAAGTTTTATTTAAAATAATTTTAAGGTATTTATTGTAAATAACTTATTTTTAAAGATAAGAGTTGAGCAATTCAGATATAACAAATTGAACGGTAACTGAGGGATGGAAAATATATTTTTTTCATGACATGTTGCACGATGGTTATGTAGTGTTATATGATGAACATACACAAAGCTAGAAATAGTTCATTTTGAGCGGATTGGCTGCTTGCCAGGGTTTGACGAATTTGCCAGGGTTTCACAAACAAATAATTTGTTCCAATTAATATTATACTGTGATATTTGTTGGTTAATCATTTTGGGGCATTGGTTTTATAATCCGGTTGAAGGTGCCATTAACAGGGTAAATGTTTTTTTCTCCAAAGAATTTAAGTTGCACTGTTGCTGATCTCGTTATGTTCTTATAAAAATTATCACCAACATTGCGCAGTTTGTCGGTTTGTTTAAACTAAAGAAATCGCTGTTATAGTATTTTGGTGTTTTTGTGACGTAGTTTCACAAAATTAAAGTTATTCAACCATGCAATCTGCACCGCATACACAGCAATTCGAATAATTTTTTTTCTAGCGTTCCTCTACGCAAGCATTTATCAGATATCCCTTTAAGGTGATTAATTGAGAAAACTCATTGCTACCTAGCCAGCAACTTTGCCACAGGCAGAGCTTCCATTTAGATATCAAGGCTTTTACAAAAAACTTCAGCAGAACTGATATGGCCAACCAATTGTGTCCAGCCAAGATGTTGCTGTTGGAAATACTGATGCATGTCGAGTTTTTGGTTATAAATAATTTAATTTAATTTTATCTTCATCTATTTATGCGTAAAAGGTACTCCAAAAATCAAACACTTTAGGGAACGGAGGGATTGCTTCCTCACAAAATAAATCTTTATTGTTCGTCATAGAACTTTATCGTTTCGGCAGATGTTTCTTATATTTCTCACTACTAAACAGTTATTTACTTTTTTCTAATCGACTACTGTGGAGATTAATATTCGACTATGTGATTTGACATATCTGTTCCTTTTCCATATTATTTATTCATATTATTTTAATATTGTGTATTACGAATTAAGTTATTTTCATGATTTTAATGTGTTGTATCGTACAGTAAAACTATAATGCTGAAATGGTTTCATATTTTTGTTTTTTTTATTAATAACTAAAAAATTTCAAAATATATAAAAATATTGCAAACAGATCTCATTTTAAAGAGATCTCAAAATACACTTTACTTCCAGTTAGATTAGAATATCTAGTAGTAAAAAAATTGGTCGAGTTCAAAAAATCACATCTAAGGTCTTTTCAATAATTTCAAGGTCAATTGAGTTCATGTTATTATCTAAGATTCATAAGTAGCCGGGTCTTAGTTGCTCAAGAATGGATTTGTCTAAACGAGGTAATTAAAATTATTCGGAAATGATTTATGGTGGCTTTCCATTCAGATCTCGATTTGTGGGGTTAATTCGTTTTCTTTTTGTTTATACAAATTAAGTTGTGTCAGTTGTTTGTTATAATGAATTATCACCAGCTTTATACGGTTTTGAAATTCAGCAGTTTTTTTCATTTTTGCGATTTTTAGGGTTCCGTACTTTGAAAAAATTAAAACGGTACCCTATTGGTGAGACTTCGGTGTCCGTCCGAATTTCTACATAATCGATTTTTTAAAGTAGAAATTTTGTAAAAAAATTATTTTTGATCATGTTATATGAAAGGTGATTTTTTTTGTAGTGCAAACCAGTTTTTTTTGTAATAAGCACAGTTTTCGACTTATTTTCAAAAATGTAAAATTTTTTTTTGTGCCTCCCCCCTTATCTACGAATATTACAAAAGAAAAAATTTAATAAAATTTTCGGGTGTAGGGATCTCGCTAAATCGAAACTAAAATTTTTTTTGGTAGTTATAATTTCAAATGTTCATTGGATGGGGCTTAGAGTAGAAAATTTTGAAAAAAAAATATTTTTGATCATGCCATGTGGGGTGTCATATGAGAGGTGATTTTTTTTTGTTGTGCAAAACAGTTTTTTTTGTAATTTTTGAAACCACAGTTTTCGACTTATTTTCAAAAATGTAAAATTTTTTTTGTCCTCCCTTATCTACGAACATTACAAAAGAAAAAGTTTAAAAAATTCTCGGGTGTTATAGGGATTTTGCTAAATCGAAACCAAAATTTTTTTGTTTGTTATAATTTTAAATGTTCATTGGAGGGGTTTAAAGTAGAAATTTTGAAAAAAAAATTATTTTTGATCATGTTTTGTGGGGTGTCATATGAAAGGTGATTTTTTTTTAGTGCAAAACAGTTTTTTTGTAATTTTTGAAAGCACAGCTTTCGATTTATTTTCAAAAATGTAAATAATTGCCCCCCCCCCCTCCCTTATCTACGAACATTACAAAAGAAAAAATTTTTAAAAATTCTCGGATTATATTCGCACTTGCCTGACTTTTTTTGTAGTACTCATCGAAAATTGGTCTGTTTTCATTTGTGCACTCTTATGAATAGACCTATTATTGAAAAACCTTGGAACATTCAAAAGTAATTAATAATTAATTTTTACGAAAATGCCGTTAGGGTTTTTCACTTGTAGACGATGCAGTCACCACTCCATAAAGCTTGGTCACAAGTTTGTTTAAATTTCAAAAAGTGAAAAAAACTTTATTTTAAATTTATATCCTTAAAAATTAAAAATTTGAAAAGTTTGATATCATAAATGAAATTATCATACATGAATTTATGTCATAGATGGTCGTACATGAAATTAGACGGTCTGAAAAGGTTGAACCTACCCAATTTTGATGGTATATTAAACTTCAAACATTCAAACATAAATATCAAACATTTAAAATAAAAAAGTTGTTTACCCCTTTTTCAACTTATAAACTAGATGTTAGTCATACATGAAATCAGGCTTTCTAAAATGTTGCCCATATCTGATGGTATAACAAACTTTTTAAATTTCAAATTTTAGATGATATAGATTTAGAAACACAATTTTTTTCATTTTAAAACTTGCGAACCCTTTGATGACCAAACTATGGCTGTTACACTTTCTGAAAAGGTTGGATCTCCTCCTTTCCAATGGTATATACAACTTTTTTATGGAGGAGTGACTGTGCCATCCGCAGGTGGAAAACTTGGTAAAACTATTTTAATCATAACTCTGCCCCTAACGGTACTTTTGTAAAATTAATTTTTAGTAACTTTAGATATTAGAATGGTCTAAGGTCTTTCAATATTGGTGCTATTCGTAAAAATGCGTAAATAAGAAGAGAAAAAAGAACCATTTTGGGTGAATTTTTTTATTGGTAAATAAAAGCTTACGGGACCAAGAAAATTAAATTGAAATAAAAACAAACAACCTAATTAAAAACATCCCGTTAAGAAAAAAGCATTCCAAAAGTTTAATCAAAACAAAACTAATGAAAATCTTAGACTGTACCGAATTGACTATACATGTAGAAATCAAATAGATGTAGAAAAAAATCTATGAACTATAAATTTTAACAAAAAAAGACTTAAACATTTCTATATTTAATGGAGTAATGATCAAATCATATAGTCAGATCTTTATAAAGCTCATTAATTTTGAATGTAGTCATATACAAGGCTCAGTTAGTAAAAAAAAATCAAGAAGGTTAAATTTATGGCCAGAAATATCAGGTATTCTTGTATGTCAGTTATTTGCGTGAGGTTATGATACATCGCAAATAATTCCTCTTGTTTGCCAACTTCATCATTGTACGAGCTTTGTTTGAGCTACTTTCTGTAGTGAATAGTAAATCAAATAAAGGATTATTGTAGTCGCTTAATCTATCTATCTTATTAGACAGACAATCTTATAAGATAAGAAATGAATTCTCAGAGGAGTTAGGTTAACGTTAGGTTAACGCTTTACCTGACAGCAAACCTTCCACGAAACCATATTGTGATGCCTTGAATTGAACTCATAGGCTTGGATTCTCAAGCATAACATACATTCAAAATACCAAAAGAACCATGCTTGTCAAAAATTTATGTTTCGACTCATTATTTGAACATTGGGATTTGTTTAAATATAATTTTTCTTCTTTTTCACTATTAATCGTTTCCGTCTGAAAAATAAAATAAGGAAACTATGCTCGATGCACTCATGTACTGCGTTATGGTTTCCACCTAATCCTCTGATGTATTTGTAAGTGAATACAACCAAGATATTTGACTAACATTATGTTAGACATCAGATCTGGATCGATTACAGCTTTCCTTACCACTGGTAGTGCCGAATCGGTCATGATCGGTGATGAACCAGGACCAGGACCTGATCAGTTAAAATAGGGCATTTACTACAAAATAAATTACAAAATGCCAAATTGTTGTAAAATAGCATAATTAGGAGCTAAAGTGCTACTTTTTGTGTTGAGTCTATTGATTAACAATTATAGACGAAACACAAAAAAAGTTACTTTAGCACCGAATTAAATACACTATTTTTTGGTAAACGTTTAAATTTGTTTATATTTTTAGATTTAAAAAGGTAATATGTAGCTATCCTGGCTGAAAGTTGATCTTTTCGCCCGTAAAATAAAAGCCCTTTGCTATATAAAACGTTAGTAAATTTTTCTACTTTGCTGCCCGTAAAATAATTGCTCGCAAAATAATCATAAAACTAGAACAAACAAACAAATTAAATTTATAGAGAAAATCATGGCATGTTAAGTAATTTTCAAAATGTCTAGCGAGTTTAAAAAACTCAAAAATTGGTTTATTCTACAATTAAGTTGTGTATTTGTGCGTAAAACGTTGTACATACACTCAGGCTAAAAGGAAGATTACGCCCTTGGTTCAATGAAAGTCCTCGCTTCGCGTCGGGCTTCAATATTAACCGCAGGCGTAATCTTCTACTTTCAGCGATATGTAAATAACTATTCTATTCTTAAATTAAACGTTACTGCTAACGTAAAAATATGAAAGTTACTTAAAAAAATAAAAATGGCGTTTCTTTACAGCCGCTTTGAATAAACGTCAAAAAAGTAAGGCTTTAACCTTCTCTCTAGTGGCAGTAAAGTTAAACTTTACAGCCGTTTGCCGAAAATAGTATATTATTTAATTATAGGAGCTAAAGTGCTACTTTTTGTGTTGTGTCTATAGTAACAATTACACAATTATAGACGATACACAAAAACCTACTTTACTGCCGGCGTAAAAATAAAACAAAAATGGCGTTACTTTGCTTTGATTATAAGTAAAAAATGTAAGACTTTAATTAACTCCCTAGTTGCAGTAAAGTTAAACTTTAAAGCCGTTAGCCGAAAAACGTTATTTATACAAAATTTCCAAATTAAAATGCTTTTTACTTTAAGGTTAGCCTTTTCAATAAAATTATTTTACACATAGTCTTTAACAAAAGAATCGATAAAGAAAGTATATTTGAAATTTTACAAACGTTTATCTTAAAAGCATACATTTCTATTGAAGTGATACAAAAAAAATGTATTCAAATTAAATTAGGCTCAGGGCAAATAGGGCATACCTTAATAAGGAAATCATATGTTTGTAGGCAGCCAATTCATTTGTAGTTGTGGTTAACCACGTGACTTCATCGTGAAGATCTACACTCGTCGTAAAATTTTCTGCTGGTCTCTTTTGCTAAGAGCATTCTCAAAGTAGGGCTTAGTTATCAAAAACATATTTAGGTCTACTTAAAACGTCATATTTGTTTAGATTTTTTTTCACTTTTTAAGATGTTAACCTGTTGCAAGAAATTAAATGATTTATGTGCAGTATTGAAGTTTCAAAACTGCTAAATGGTCTACCTAATTTTATAACGCCGTGATATGGTGTTTTTCCCTTGTAGACGTTTTAGATACCAATCTCTTTTATACTACTTCATTCATTCAGGGTTTCTAAAAGTAGCTTTCTAGGGGTTGCGAGTATTTTACTAGCAGCTCTTTAAATAGCGTATTTAAGTAAATACCAAGGTGCATGGAAGATCTCCATGGATAGTTTTTTGATCTCGGAGGGATCATTGTAGTAGGAAGTCTGATAGACCATAAATGTCTACCAGTTGGTCGCGCACGTAAACCTCACACGCTGCTAGCTCGAACTGGCGTGAATCCTCTTGACCAACTCTACCCACAAGAAATTTAGAATAACAAAAACAAAACGAAACGCGTGCCCCATAACTCAGGCTCTTAGGAATACTCAGGATCTCCAGAAGAAAGAACTGCCATCTCACAACTGTCCCCTAAATGATCTACGTTAACAACCCCATCAACAGCAAAACCAATTAAATTTAGCGTATTTTACCTGTATTACCATCTTCCCCAAGAGTTAAATTTCACCATAAGCCTCGTCCTAATATCCAAATCTACTACATTTCTAGTCCAAAACGAAGAACTGAAATTATGTTGTGCTAATCGTTCAATTTCCTGGTTGGCTGTTTTTACATGCATGATTAGTAAATCAGTCTCAAATATGGTCTGGTACGAACACTGCTTAGTTTCTCGATATCCAAGATAAATAATAACACCAACAAACTTTGTTTTTATTTCTTATTATATCTTTTCTCATACTATTCTCATAACATTCTCTTAAATTATATCCTAAAGTCTCAATACTTTTACTCAACTTTAACTCTTTTGTTTTGTTTTATTTTTTTTTTTTCTTAAAGTTTATCTGATTTAGTTCGAATTTTTCAACTTCGAAATTTTGTTAAATTACTTCACACTATCAAATTTAAACTTTAATCACTTAATTCGGATATTCCACCGGACTCGACTCAGCCAGTCCATAGAGCCACTTTTGGCCTTAACTCCCAAACGCCAACTATACAGACACTTTAATTATTTTTCCAAACAAACTCAATCTAGATTGTTTAGATTTTAAATTTTAACATCTTTAATTCTCTCACTACTGATTACACCAACTCAACTCCATATCCCAAAAAAATGACCAGCTCAGCTCACCACTCAATATTTTAAAACACACTCTTGCTTCAACTACCAAATCCCAACTCTCTGAAATTTAAACAAAAAACTTGCTAAACTTCAATTCTAGAATTCTCTTCTCATAGAATATGATATTCTGATCAAATATGATATTCGCGTTCAGCAGGTCTAAATCCACAAGAAAGTTTAGTTTTAGTCAGGGAGACAAAAAAAGTTCAAAATTTGTAAATTAGTGTAACACTTAAAGGTGTTAAATGGAAAATGTAATTAGATTAAAAAAATAAAAAAAATTGTAAAAGGGTGTGATGAAAAGTGTTTGAAAATGCGGTTAAACATATTTCCGAATATTGTGGAGAGTATATTACTATCTACGAGGAATAAAGTTACAGTACATTTATCGTAAGTGTTCATGGCTATTACACCATTTCAATATCTCTTGCGACAGTTTTTTCGAAATGTTTCGGGAATCGGGAGTATGTTTTTGATCCTATTCTTCAATTTCAGTGATGAAAGGTTGAAACGTTTCCGTTGAATTAATTTTTGATTATTTTGGCATTTAGTAGAGTTTATTTAGAATTTACTCTAACACATACAAGGAAGTGGCCGATTCCAATAAAATCCCCTCTAAGGGTTCCCTACCTGGGTTCCATACGTAGAATGCTTGAAAAAAAAACATGCTGCTATATTAGCAGGTGATCAATTTGATTTCGAATGTTTCCATTTGGTGAGACTGAAGTCTGCTTTGGAATCGATCGGTGCCGAAAAAATTGACAATTCTCAAATGATTTGATAATTCAAACTAATTCAATATCTCACAATGAATTCGTGTATTGATGTTGGTTCTATAATCTTTTACATTGTTGCATAGAAAGTGTCCTTATCGAAAGATAATGTTGTTTATTCCTAGTTACCATAGGAAGCAGATTCTCTCATTGACCGGGGTAAATTTTATCGCATTTTTAATACGATACAAAAACCTTTATCTAATTTTCTTAGAGAATATGACCATTACAGATCCAAGAGTGACTATCCCGATCTTGTTTTCCTCTATATGACAGTCTGATTTCTTGCAGAACGGTGTTATTTAGTTTTTAGCCGCTCTCCTCTTCGTTTCTAAGTTCTTAAAATCATAAGGACTCTCAGACTGCTTATACGTAACGATCCGGTAGTCTGGTCCGTTTTCCAACGTCCAACTATACCGTGGATGTGCACGCGTAAGCTCAATAAGAACCCTTTTTACTTTATGTGATTTATTTTTGATATTGTGTTCTTTTACATTCACGGAACCCTTAGCGAGCGAATTTCATTCGCACTTGTCCGACTTTTTGTTTTTTAAAGAGCCACCACTGCAGTTTCTAAGCAAACAATTTTTTTTATTGATTAATAAGATGACTTTCCTAGGACTTAACAGGAATATTTTTGGTTAAATCTTTGAAGTTTGGTGCATAATTTGTTACAACCGTTCACAACAATTCTGTAAGACACTGATTGGTCAACTGTGAACGATATCTCACCTTCAAGACCTTAGTTGAAATTAAACTCCCGGAGCAGATTGTTTTAAGTGTGGATATTTTGATTCTGGCACAAGTTTTCAAAATTCAATAACTCAGCTGCAATTCAGTTCCCCAAATGCTTTTACAACAAGTATTATTTCAAAAATGGGAACTCCATCTTTAATAATATCACGAATGGCTTACTAAAAAATCTGATAAATATTTTTGTTTTGCTTTCTTTTCTCTCGTTATTTAACACCTTCCACAAAACAATTTTGAGGAGAAGAAAACTGTAACAAATAAAAACCAAAAGAAAATTTCGTTATTTGTTTTTGTACGAAAATAAAATTTGCCACTCTTAAGAAAATACAGCAGTAACAAGAAAATTCTCAAAAAAATTCTGGAATCAAAAATCCAGCGGCAAAAAATTTTGAAATAAAAAAAAAAGACAGTGTTAAGGACTGCCGATAGAAGTGAAAACTTAAAACTGTGAAATAGCTGTATATGTTCCAATTATTGCAGCCTTGCAAGTTAGAATTTCAGAATTGAAAATTAAAACCAATTAAATTATTCTGGGTTTCACATCTATTAGCATTCCAAGCAACTATTATATACCTTTTTATATTTAAAATAATCAAAACATATCATATAAAAATACACATTTTATTTTTAAAAAAATAGCGTGTCAATAAAGAATATTCCAAAACTAAGACTAAGGGATGGCATCGTTGATTGAAAAAAAAATTCATAAGCCAGCACCCCTAAGATATTTCTTTGGCTAATAAGATTTTACTGCTATTGCTAGTGGTATACGATATCTCAAGACAACTCATATGCCAATAGCAGGGACTAAAATACGCGTGGTTGTCACACCCATAGATCAACAATTTAAAATTTTACAAAACTTCCTGCGGAAAGCTAAGTAAATTCATTGGTGTGAATGCGCATTGTTGCCGTTTGCAAATCACTATCGGCTAAGTGCCACCGTTTTTAATTATTTTATTTATCATGATTGCCATCCATGTTTAATCATACATAAGCTATATGCTTCTTTGTATAGAATTTGTGCGATTTCCGTCTCGTAATGTTGAGCTTTAAATCAATATAATCAATGTTATCAAGTATCAACTTACAAGTATAAAGTCTTCACTTAATTTTAGAAACATGTATTACATACCATTCCAAACCAACAACATATTTGGTGTAGATGATAAAATTTGTAACATCATGTGTTAAATTCCAATACATATAATTTTGATATACAAATGTAATTGGTTTTTAATAAAAATCAAAAAATAAACAATAAAAAAAATGTACCACAGTCCAGGAATTGAACTCACGAATTATAGAACATTAGTCGAACGCGATATTCACATCGCAATTTGAAACGTTAAGAAATGATAGATGTGTTTCATATTTAAAAATATTTCCCTGATTTAAAACTGATAACGCAAATATATAAATTTTTCCCCGTAGAAAATTATTTAGCGCGCCTAAAGAAGTTTTCACTTCAAAAATTCTGGAATAAGTAATTTGATATCAATTTTCAATGAGCAACGCAGTTTGCCTGATGAAGTGCCGCATGTGGCTGTAAGAGCCGCATATGTCAACCGTTGAAATTTACTATTTTTGTTGGTTTTTCGGGTATGATAGTCCTGTAGTCCTGTTCTGTTTATTTTTTTGTTCATAGATTTTACTAGTCTCAAACTCAACACATTCAGGATTTCATAGTCAATACTTAGCCAAAAAAAATTTCAGTTGCTGTAGACAACAACGAGGATGTGAATTGACCAGTTCCAGTAGTGGGCTTTTAAAGGAATGTCGGAATAAACAAACAATTTAGATTTTAGCATAACACTTACCACCTTGAGCCAAAATGTTTTGATTGATTTAAATCAATGATTTTAAAACAACAAGTTGAATTAAATCTGAATTTGAACCAATGCTTTTAGAGTTTTCATAGGATCCATATATTTAAAAAGGACTTCAAAATTGGTCACTGATATTCTGACTAATCCATTAAATTAATTCCTTGGTTCAATCAGATTGTAGACAATATTTATCTTCATTGGTTCCTGTAGAATATAGGCAAGGTTTATTCTTTTCAAAATTTTATCATGGTTTCATTTTACATGGAAAGCTACCGTTTTGATATGAATGAAGCAAAAACTCACATTGTTCGTTTACTGTCCATTTTTACCACTAATCATTATTATAAATTTAATTAATAATAAAAAACAGTTCTATAGTACACTAGCGCCGCAGTCACAAGCTTTTAATAGATTTATCAAAAACTACAATATTTAATATACACACCTTTCACACAGGTGTAGCCACAACTAAACAAATTTGTTAGCGCGCTAATACGTTAGCGCAATAATTTGTTATCGTGATAAAATTAGCGCTGTAATTTGCTAGAGCGCTAGTTATTGTGAAATTTAGCATGTTAATTCTTGCGCTAATGAATGATGGACGATAACACAGGTGTGGCCCCAACGTATCAGAAATTGTTAAAATTACATTTTTATATTTGTCTTTTCCTCATACCAGTTAATGCTTCCAGTGTATTATGTCTGCTTTTTCGTTAAAATTTCACCTGTTGTGCATAAACATTGAATTTGAGTCAAATGTTACAGTTTCGATTTTTGGGTCTTGATTGGAACTGAATGCCGAGTGCATTCCCGATTTCATGTTTTTACTCAATATTTTCGTAAGATTACTTAAAGATCCTTTTTGTTATGGCATTTTGAACCTGCACATGAAATCGCTTTCCTTTATACCAATCATCATGTTAACATTAACTACTGTTACTCACACTTTTTCAATCATTCTAGTCTTAAAATTTGTCTTCTGAAATTTTCTGACCCTTGTAACCCACAACATTTTTAAAATAAATCATCAGTTGAGAGACGACAACCGCATTGTATTTAATATCACCTGAAATTTTATTCGTTTCACCTCGTCCTGATCCTGTTTTATTTTAACTTACATACAACGAAAAATAAATGCCAAGCTATTTTAATTAAATTTTCACTCATACTCTTATTCTTAACATAAATTAAATCTATATTTAACGATAATTATATAGATAAGTAACTATAAAATAAAAATATAATTTATAAGCAAGCTGGGTAGCATTTACAGAAATTATTGGGGTAAGAAAAATAAAAAAAATTAATTATAATTCTTTTACTTTTTTTTATTTTTCTTTATAAAAAAAAACAAAAAATAACTTTGGTGTTGGAATTATAATCAAATATTTTATTTAAATTCATATAGTTAATAGATTAATAATTTAATAAAAGCATAGCTATTAAGTTATTTAAAAAATAAAACAAAGTTGTAAATAAATAAAATTTAAATAAATCTTAATTCAAATCTCTTATTTTAAACGGATTTTTTCTTGAATAACCAAAAACATTTTGTTTTTGATCTAATTCATTTAACATTATAAAATAATTCGTTGGTGGTGATTTTGGTTTATTATTCCATTTACGTGATTCAACAATTAAAAATAGCCAAATTGTAAAGATGAAATGATAAGCGAATTCTAGAAGGCTTAGAACTGAGCCTCCTAAACAAAATCCAAAAATTCCACCAAATACAGCTGAAATAGAAATAAAAATAAAAGTCTTTAAATGGAACAATTACATTTAACTCAATGAATTAGTGGAGATATAACATCGTTCAGATGGAAAAAATCCCATCATAAATATCTCCACTGAATCTTGGTGCAAATTATGAAATTTTTTTGGCTATCGATCTAGTTTCGAACCAATGAGAAAATTTTAAACTGTAGAAAAGTTTATCATTCTCACATCAGAACTAGCCGACTAGATAAAATACCCCCAAAAAATGTTAACGCGTATAAACCAAAAATTGGTCTATTGTTATAGCGGATTATAAAGAAAACCAAAAAATTACATAAACATGTATTTATTAGATTCGTCAAAGTGTCATTAGAAGTTCAATATGATTCGAGTTGTAGAGTAACATATTCGCTGTATCTCAAACATTTTTATTTATCTAACTTTGTCAGATGTCTAGCTTTTATTGATTATGACTTACAGCGATAGAAAAAAGAAATGAAAAGATAATTAATCGAAATATAAAGTGTCATTGGTGTTAATGTAAGTTGAATCAGTTTTGTAATTAAAAATTTGAATAATCTTTCCATGGAGATTAAATTTAAAAAAATTGGTATTGAATGAAAATTGAAATGTTCGTTGACAAAATAATATATAACTTGAGTTTGATATATAACTAGATTTTGATAGTTTTAGAGATAATTAATTGAAAATTAATTATTATAGTATAAGGTTATGTATTGGATTACTGATTGAACATTGAATTATCTAATACTAAAAATATAACATTAATAGTAACTTAATTGAAATGATGATGAAACCTTTCTCCCTTTTGTTTATTTAACTTTTTCAAAATTAAGTTGGTAATAGTTTCAATTGATTGAAAAAGTACCCATTTTTTATAATTTTAAATCTACGTAGTTTGAGAAAAATTAAATTTTGTTTAGAATTAATTGTTTTTTGGAAAACGATGAGTTAAGATAGTTTTTTTGATTTTTCAAAATATTTTTAATAGATAAATAAATTTGAATATAGAATAATGTATGAAATATACTGAACAGTAAACATGTATATTAAATATTACATTTTGAAAGTAACATTTATTCAAGAGAATAATTTATAAATAAAAAGAGAGCTCATTTACAAAAATACATACTTTTTGGGGAATAATTCTTATTTCTTAATAAAAATTTACCATTGAAGATATTTGTTTGTTTGAAAATTTATTAAAAGAAAATTATATTTTCTGGTATCAATTCATTTTTAATTGAGCTATCATGACACGAAGTAAATATATATAGCGTGAAATTTACAGCTAGACAACTAATGAGCTACAAACATTGTCAAAAATGCTTAATTAAAATTCATGGTTTGATTTTATTTGTTGTCGTACAATTCACCTATGATTCTAAAACCGTTTTTAAAAGAACCGGCACCTACTTTAAGCAAAATTTTGTACAAATTGATCGCAGTTAGCATGCCAGCTTGATCTGTGGCGAGCATCTAAATTAAAATTTTTAAATTTTAAATTTAGCAGGCGATGTTTTTTTTGTTAAAATTTATTTTATGAAAAACAAGTAAGTTTAGAATTATTGTTTTATTGTTACACTCCAATACTGTTAATAAAAACGCCATATTTATATATGATGATTTTTTGTTTCGCCTTGCCATTATTTAAGTATTTCAATATTCAAGTTAATTAGGTTACTTAATCTGTAAATAATAAATGGTATAATAGTCTGTAAATGTAATGTATTATTCTACGTTATAGTTTGTTGTACCACTACACCTTAAATAAAATAATTGCTTACAAAACCTTTACAAAGGCTGTTATATGTTTTTGTAATAATTCTGCGAAAGGATATGTTACGCTAATCTCAATAATAGCAGAAATGATTAAGGATCAGTTTTAATGCAGAAATAACTGATATCAAAGTGTAATTGCACAGGTTAACTATACTGCAACGGAAGAACACTAGTCGTATTCCAATAATTATTTTGAAGGTGTAGATCCGGATACAAGTTCAGATACTCGTAACATAATTCAAAATACCTAAAATTAGATTCTATACTGCACCGAAATTCTCAACAACTAACAACTATTCATCAATGAACATATTTCATCTCCATCAAACAACAATAGATAAACGCTACTAGCCGCCATTCACAGCTGGATACCTCTTGCTTCCGTATAGCGTAGATGCTAGATATTTTCTTCCACATAGCATAGATGCCAGTTTTTCTAATTTTACATAAATTAACGTTGGTGTACACTAAGCCTCAGATTTTCCCCCCTTTTGATTTAAATTTATATGAACGAACTGTTAAAAATCACCAATAAAACAATAAATAGTTTTGCAGATGATGCATTTGATTCTTTTAAGGATAAAATGCATGAACCAATAAATCACACCACAGATGCATCAAAAAAATTATTTTCCACGTTTTACTCGTCAGTCGGTTAGTGCAAACAAACAAACTATCAAGATCACAGACTGCCATAGTGACACAATACAAAAGAACTTCTTTGTCCGAACACCATATAAATGAAACGACTTTGTCATAATCAATAGTCTCGAGTATTTTAGATTAACAAAGGTTTACAAAGAGGTTCATCAAAACCTCAGAACGCATGTTGTTATGAGAACTAGGCTTTCAAAGGTATTTACGTATTGTTGTGACACATATCGTTATTCTTATTACATAACATTTTTTTTTGTTAAAAATAAATTATAACGAGCGACTGTCAGTGGCTTTTCGCTTCAATTATTTACAAATCTACGTAATATATAAAATGCCTTAGAAAGTATATTGATGTGGTACCTAGGTCTTAAAAGGTTTTCATGTGTTGTTGTAACATATTTTAATAACTACGTTACTGGAATAATAATTACACAACACATGTTGTTAAAAAAATAAATTATATTTATTGACGGAAATAACAAATAATCATAACAACACGTTTTAAAATATGAAATTTTTCATTCATGTTATTTGTTCAATTAAACAAATAACCTGTAGCTAAAATATCGTGGGCTCGTTTAGAAAAACACCTGCAGTTGACTACTGTTAATAATAGTTTACTGCACTATATTGAAATATATTAATGTTGAAATTTCATCATACTTTTTGAAAGATCACTGACGTTCAGAAATACATTTTTGGGTACTAAATAATTGACTGTCAATGATGGAGGCTTACTGGCATGTAAATTTAAATTCAACCTGTTAACAGTTTATTGAAATTACGATGAAAATTTTTTGCCCTAGTTTTATTTTAATTTAACCCAATGAAATTCTCTAAAATGTAATAACATCATTTAATTTCACCAATAACATTTGAATTATACTAATAACAAACATTTATACGTCTGGCCTACTGGGATATTAAAAATTATCAGTTGTAATATCCCAAGGGCGGTGATAATTGGAAATAATTTTTTGTCAAAAATTTCGAAAGCAAGTATTATCAATACCACTTGCTTGAGGAATTTTTCAAAAAATTATGAGAATTTATCAACGAACGAGGGGAATTCGTTTAGAAAATTTTTTACTATTTTTCATTTCTTTATATATTTTTTATGAATTATACGTTGACCTACTGTAATATCAGTTAATTATTTCAAAATTCGGCTGATAATTTTTAATATCCCAGTAGGCCAGACGTATAAATATTTGTTATTAGTATAATTCAAATGTTATTGGTGAAATTGAATGATGTCATTACATTTTAGAGAATTTCATTGGTTTAAATTAAAATAAAATTAAGGAAAAAAATTTTCAGTTGTAATTTCCGAAGGGCGGTGATGATTCGAAATAATTTTTGCCAAAAATTTTGAAAGCAAGTTTATTGATAAAAGCACGAGGCCGTAGGCCGAGGGCTATTATCAATACCCTTGCTTGAGGAACTTCAATATGGTATATTTATCAGAAAAATTGTCATTTCCCACTATGTAACGACCAACAAAATTCTATTAAATAGATTTTTCTTTTAAATTATAAACCACACAGACCTCACATTATTCAAATTGTAAATCCTACAATCAGTAATATCAAAAAATTTAAGATTTCTTTCATATATAGCATCTGTCTGGTTATGACGTTCCACTGTAACGCATATTTTTACTATTTTTTCTTTTGCCATTTGAAACGAATAAACTTCTTCTTGTTTTAAACAACAAAATAAAGGAAATTGAGCTTTGGCTGTTATATGTTTGCAATATCAATAGTTGATTAAATTTTGAAGGACCTTATCGTTCTTTTGTTTGGTAGTATTTGGATGAATTTTCTTTGTCTGTTTTATTTGTTTTATTTATTATACACATGGTATATTTGCAATGTATGAGTAATTTTTTTTTGCCGTTTGAGAAATTGAAGCCACAAAACAGAGATAGGTAGAAATTTTTTGGAAAAGTCATTGAGTAAAATCGCATCGAATTATAAAGTTAGTTGTTGTTAAGCTTTCAAAAATTGAGTCCTAGCTTTGAAATTAACTTGTTAAAAAGCGGCAACGGCGAACTTTTTCTAGCTTTATTCTAAAAATAAGAATATACATACTTGAAGAAATCCGCTAATTATTTTCTCTTGTTGTTTGGTTCCGGTCTTTAAATTAAAACAATTATAAAAGCATTTATGCGTGTTACAAGTAAGTCAATAATATTTTAACGTTTTTTTTACTCAATTGTTTTGATGCTTCACATTGTGAATTAATAATACATGTTTTTTTGTTTATATAAATGATGAACATTTTTTTGTTGTTTGTAAAGCTGAGTCATGAAATTTCTTGAGATGTAATACAAAACTTTAAATTTGTGAGATATAGAGAAATTGTTTATTGGATGATAAGTGGAAATTTTAAATTGTGTACGATGAAAAGGAAAATGGTTAGAAACAAAAAATTGGAGAATACCATTTATAAAAATGTGTTTCTTTCAATTTTTTTTTTAATAAAATAATACAATCAATATTTAGTGAAATTATTGTCTAGCAAAATAAAATAAAACAAAACAAGATTTATTTGTTTTTGTAACACATGCGTAAAAAATATTCAATTTTGTACTAGAACAGAATAAAAGAAAAAACTACTTTTCCACACATATAACGACAAAATATTTTGTAAGCCTGGACCGTAACGCCGCCTGCATGTGAGATTTGTAGCTAATGCTATCCATTTATCTATCTATATATAATATTTTTATAGCACTAAAATATCAAAATAATAATTTAAATAATTTACCATATAGTAAAAACAACTTAAACACATTGCATCATTTGAATTGCAAGAAAAAACAATTTATTTAGGTTTTCAAAGTTTACAATTTTGACAGCGCTTATTGGATTCCTGTGTGTTGTTTTAGTTAGATTCTTATGTTTATATTTTCGAGCTAGTATAATTTACAACTATTACAACGAAGATGGCGCACTTTAATTATTTAAAAAGCTTAAATTTGTTTATAACTTTGTTAAATAAAATGATTAAATGAACAATTAAATAAATATTTATAAATTTTACGCACTTGTTACAAAAAATAGTGTGTATTACTAGTGCGAATGCGTTTTCCAAAAGCGAGTTATTTGCCGCATTCCTTGCGGTCGTGCGGCAAACTAACTCTTGTTTGGAAAACGCATTCGCACTAGTAATACAATCTGCTATTGTTTCGTACCGAAATTAATGTCTAGCGAATATAAAAAAAACATTTATGTCATTTAATTTATCAAATTTTAGTCTAATTAAATTAAAATGAAAAAATTTTAAAAAAAAGATTATATATGTGTTGGTCCTGTTCCTAAAATTTATGATTTGATTGTATAAAAGACCGTGAAACAAAAAGAAAATTCGGTCGGAATTCCGTATATAAATAAAAATTTTATAAAATATTTCACAATTTCACGAAGATTCAACAACGTTTTGACTTGACCCCTTTTAATTTTGATTATTTTTTGTTTATAGATAGTCTTTGATAAATAAAAAATACAAGTTCTCTTAGAATTTTTTTTTTCGACCAGGGGTCTTCACAGGGTGCCCCTCAATTTTCGTTATTTTGTGATGTGAGTGCATTTTGACGAGCGATTGTAGAAAAACTACTCAATCGATTTTCATAAATGATATGTCGTTGAATAGGTATTAGAACAAAGTTTTTAAAAATGTACCCTGTTAAGTTTTTGAAATAATTTTTAACGGTGTAACATAAGAAAAAAATGCTGTAATTGAAAAAAAGATGGCATAGCCTTTTTTTTTTTTTTTTTTTAAACTAAATTGAAGCTTATTTTATATCTAACAACTTGTGAAAGTTTAGGAGATGCGATATTTTTTGTTTTAGAGATAAAATTCGTTGTGCATATGACTGTCGGGAATCAGTTTTTTTTGTTCTGAAGGAAAATTATAAAAATGGCGATTTTTAAATTCAGATTTTTTTTTATGTTAAATATCAAATATTTTATTATTAAATGAACTTTTTAAAAAGCAATTTTAGTCAAGTTCAGCAAAATTTTGCGACATTTTGACTCGACCCTTTTAATTTGGTTTATTTTGGTCTATATTTAAAAAAATTCTACTTGAAGCCGTATTTTTTATTTATCCAAGGCTATTTATAAACTAAAAATAAACCAAATTAAAAGGGTCGAGTCAAAATGTCGCAAAATTTTGCTGAACTTGACTGAAATTGCTTTTTAAAAAGTTCATTTAATAATAAAATATTTGATATTTAACATAAAAAAAAATCTGAATCTAAAAATCGCCATTTTTATAATTTTCCTTCAGAACAAAAAAAACTGATTCCCGACAGTCATATGCACAACGAATTTTATCTCTAAAACAAAAAATGATGCTAGTCCTAAACTTTCACAAGTTGTTAGATATAAAATAAGCTTCAATTTAGTTTAAAAAAAAAAAAAAAAAAAAAGGCTATGGCTTCTTTTTTTCAATTACACCATTTTTTTCTTATGTTACACCATTAAAAATTATTTCGAAAAATTAACAGTGTACATTTTTAAAATCTTTGTTCTAATACCTATTCAACGACATATCATTTATGAAAATCGATTGAGTAGTTTTTCTACAATCGCTCGTCAAAATGCACTCACATCACAAAATAACAAAAATTGAGGGGCACCCTGTGAAGACCCCTGGTCGAAAAAAAAATTCTAAGAGAACTTGTGTTTTTTATTTATCAAAGACTATCGATAAACAAAAAATAATCAAAATTAAAAGGGGTCAAGTCAAAACGTTGTTGAATCTTCGTGAAATTGCTCAATTATTTATTGATTTTATTTTGTTATTATTGAAATGAGTTTTCAATATGAATCTAATCCGTTTTTCGAATCCGTTACTTGAGTGTAGTGATAATTATCAAAGTCTATTTTTGTTATTGTATTTAGGCGGAATTGCCATAAGGCGTTATATTTGGGTTTCCATTTGCTTTATTGCCAAATGAGAAAAAATTGAATATTGTTTTGTAATTAACTTTGTTTATTTTTGCCATAAAAGGAAAAAAATATAATTACAGTTAGATTACTGTCTGTGTGGGCAGTGGCGGATTATGCCTTTAAGGGGCCTGAGGCGGAACAAAATTTTGGGGCCTAAGATTTTACCGAAAATTTTGCAAATGAGTTTGATTAAGACTGTTTCTTAAATAATTTTTTATCCGCTTCAGAACGGAGAAAGATCGTTCCCCACTTGCGTTGCATATCGGCAATGTAAGAAATATTTTTAAAATAGTTTCCACATTGGGAAATAAAGATTGCAGGCCATCAATGATTACCTTGTACATCTTAAATGGACAAGTGATGTTCTCTTCTTTTATATATTTTAAAAAATGATGTACTTCGTCTTTAAAATATTGTACTTCTATATCCCTCGCATATGTATTTGACAATTCTAAAATACACTTGTCAACTTCATCACTGGATATATTTTGATAAAAAAATAATTTAAAATTATTTAAAACAGTTTCATATATGGACGTTCTGGTAGACATTTCAGTGGCAAGTCTATCACAGATCATATTGTGAGTATTTATAATAAACAATTCTCGTCATTTGCAGATGATTTATCATACATAATTTTGCGTTTTCTTTTTCGTCCTTCTTTGTAGCTAATATTGTCTGTTAGTAAGTTTGCTTGCTTTTCTATGCTCTCAAAATCATTCCGAACATTCCTTATAAATTGTGACAAAGAATTAAACAGTTTTACTCCTTGTAATAAGTTCGTTTGAATATTTTGAAATGATTTTCTAGTACTATTGATTCATTGCAATAATATATCCCATAGAACGGTTAATAAGGCAATTCATATTCATCGAAAGAGCTAGCTAATTCTTTAACCTCAACTTTAGTAATCGGTTTTTCGTCTTCATTTTCGCTAATTTGGATATAAGAACGCTTTTAATATTTTTGTAATTAAACCGCAAGGCGGATACTGCATCAGCTCTTGCAGACCATCTTGTCACTTGTGTCACTTAATTTTTTCATATGTTTGGAATTAGGATCGGAAAAATTATCAATAAGCAACTTCCATCTGTGAGTAGATGAAGAAAAGAATACATATATATTTTGGATAAAGTTAAAATAATACACCGCAGTAGAATAGGCATCTGCAGCATAATTTCCAATTAAATTAAGCGTATGACTTGTACAAGGAATAAAAATGGCGGTCTCACTTAGAGTTTTAATTCTGGCTTGTAAACCATTATATTTTCCGGCCATATATGTTTGACCGCGACAATTTTTAATATCCAAAGACAAATTGTTTAAAGTTTTCAAAATAAGTTGTGCTAGATATTCTGAATTGTGATTTTCAATTTGTAAAAATCCAAAAATCGTTCTCTCGCATCGCCCACTTTATCAATGTACCTTAATATAAAACTTAGTTGGTCAGTGTGGTTCACGTCTGGCCTAGAATCAACAATAATTGAATAATATAAAGAGTCCTGAATTTCTTGAATTAGGTGTTCTTTTACTTCAGTTCCCATTAAATTTATAAATTCATCGCATGTGGTATGTGATAAATAACTTACATTACCTTTTCCTGGATGGCTGTACCTCTCCAAATGATTTTTAAGAAAATCATCAAATTGGGATAGGTACTCAATGCATGTCATAAAATTTCCTTTTCTGTTCGAATCAATATCTTCTCGATGACCACGAAATGCTAAACCCAAAGTAGCTAATAGCTTTACTGTAGCATGCAACTCTTTTTAAAACTTCCCGCCAGCATTTTTGTTGTACTTCAATTTCACGAGCTATTTGAGTATCAGTACGTCCAGTTACAAACAATCTTTTTTTCAAACAAATTTTTTAGACAATCTTTATTCCAATCAACGTTGATAAAACGAAATATACAACTAAAGCTAAAACACCTATACTATATCAATCATATCATATGGAAACCCTTTTCAAACGTTAATCCAAATGATGAATTTTAAGCATACAATAAAAGATTTCAATTCTACACGTTAAAAAGTTTTCATTTATTTAGTTATATATGAAATTAATATAAAATATGTACAATTATATGCTTAAAATTGAGGTTTTCAGTTTAATGCTTTCAATAAATTGTAGGTCTTAAAAGAAATCCAAAATCATTGATGAAAACATAAAACTCAAATATACTTCAAATATCCAAAAAATACTTATCTGGATTTTGTTTTTATCAATAATTTTGCGATTGATATAATAACAGCCCATTGCAAATAAAGTTTTAGTATTAATATTCATTCGTAACAGTGGAACTTTTCAAAACAAAATGTTTTTTTACTATACAAATTAGAAAACGAATTTGTACATTAAAAAATTATAAAACTATCAAATTAGAATTATTAAAATAAATACATACATGAAAAAAAGTAATACAAATTGACAACCTAACACTTTTACATGTGGGATAATATTAAAAAAATCTTTGGTTGAATGAACGCAGTCATCTGATATTTGAATACCTATAAAATATCAATACTATTTGTAGCGAGGGGGCCCCTGTGCATGTGGGGCCCGAGGCGGCCTCCTCTTCCGCCTCCATGGTAATCCGCCACTGTGTGTGGGTGAAAATTGGCAGTTGGTTTTGCTCAGATATTTAGTATCACTATTACTGTCAACAACTTTATTTTCGGTTGATCAAATGATTATTGCTTACAATAATTTTTTTGAGCGATGAATTACATCTCTATGATTATCAACAACAGCATTGTTCTGATTAATTATCTACATCACCCTTACAATGAACTACTACATTCTTGAAATCAAATATTTATTGCCAACAACTACAATATGTGATCAATTGGTTATTTCATTATTTTCGTCAGCATTAGCCTTGTAACCAATTGTTTACATCTATATTATTATAACCAACAACATTTTTTTTATCAATTGGTTGCTTCAATCTTATTGTGAACAACAGCACCTTTTGATCAGTTATTCACATCTATTCTATTCACACCCACCGAAATTTTGGATCAGTTATTTAATATTTACATTTATAATATTAACAACAACAGCAATTTTTTATCAATTGGTTACTTATCATTATTGTCAATAGCATTTCTTTAGTTCTATTAATGAAAATAGCAGCTAAGGCATGGTTAGGTATTGAGAGATGGGTTCTTCTATCATCATGGGGTGAGCCATTTATTTATTTTGATATCCATGTTTATAAGTCCTATATTCATCCCTGTATGGAGTGCTGTTGTCAAGTTTGGTGTGCTGCTTATGTTTCCATCTTGGGTGGGTGATCGAGATTTGACATCAAAACTTGATTCCCTATAACATCGTCGCACTGTTGCTGACCTCGTTGTTTTTTACAAATATCATCATCAACAGTGCTCAGATGAAATCATCAACATCATGCCTCAAACTTATTCTTAACCTTGTTTCACTCGGCAATCGGCTAGCGCCACCAGTCAAACGGTCGAGATCCCGCGCTGTCATACTGGAAGATCGCAGAAAGACTTATTTGTCCGAACTGCATTCAAATGGAATAGTTTGCCGGAATCCATAGTCTTAGGTGGTTTCAATCCGCAGAAGTTTAAAAAAAGTGTTCATCAACACTTTAGAGCGCGGGTTATTGTGGGACCTAGGTCTTAAAAGGCATTTATGTGTTGTTGTGACACACATTGTAAACCCTATAACACAACACTTTTTATTTAAAAAAAAAATAGTGTTGGTGTGGATGTGACCGTCTTGGTTTCTTAGATGCTAAGGTCGTCAGTGTCTCGTTTGTTCATTTTTTCACCTTGGTCTAACTTTTTATTTCGAATACATAAAATGCACTTTCAGGTAATTTGTGTTGAAAAGATGGACATTCTCTTGAACAATCGGACTTACGTGATTGAAGCTAGGCGGAACGAAAAATCTCTAGGTGCGCAGTCCATCGCTTGCAACCTTTGTTATCCTTTACAGTGGGTCCAGTCTCCATTACAAACTTCATTACTTCACCACAATTTTAAATTGTAAGAAGTAATGCAATCTATCGGAAAAAAAATCTTACATACCCCAAATTCTGTTGTATCTTTCCTTTTGAACTAGCTTGAACTTCCTCTATCTAAATAGCCAAAAAAATTTTGGTGTACGTCTGTGTGTGGGTTAGTTGGTAGGTTGTGTGGGTGTGTGGGTGGGAGACCTTTCTGCATAGGATCTTGATGAAACTTTGGCAAATGATACAGGTTCACTTGAAAATGGTAGATCTGGATTCATTTCAAATTTAGACAAAATGACAGGGGTTCACTCGAACACCTCTAAGTTTAAATCTTGAATAACTTTTAATCCTGGCTTATGCTCTTATGGAAACTTGGTAAATAAGGTTTTAGTACTGTTGCCAATATTTTTGCATACCAACTTCCAGTTTGTCACTTCCGGCTAAAAAGTTTTTTTTTCCGATGTTTATCCCTACTGTAGCCTACAACTATCGATGGGTTGTCATGAAACGTTGGTAAAAGCTTTCAAGTAACATGAGAAAGATTTTATCAGCGTTTGGAGTACATTGTATGAAGGTTGGGGAGTCCACCATACAACAGGTAGTTTTTCCCACCATGTTTTTTAAATTTGTTTGGAGCACACAACATTCGTTCGTTAATAAATTTCGATGAAACTTTGGAAAAAGGTGTAAATATGTATGGCAAGGAACTGATTAGTTTTTGAGCGATAGTGAACGAAGTGGTGGGCACCTGTTCCGAGCACCTGATTTTTTGAAAGCTCAATAACATTTGTTCCTGATAATCGAATTGGATGTAACTTAGCACATAAGTATTTAATACGGTTCACAACAGTTATGCATTCCAACTTTCGATTTTTCACTTCCGGTAAAAGATTTTTTTTTGTAATTTTTTGAAGTTTTTTCAGTGTCTTTATGCACACTACAGCCTATAATTATGAAGTGATTATGATGAAACTTATGAAAAAGGTTGCAATCAGTGTGAGAAGAAAGTTATTATATTTTGGAACACATTGATCAAAGTGGCGGGGGTCTATCATATAAATGCTGACTCATCACACTTTGTTTTTAAAGTTTGTTGGGAGCATACAGACTTCATTCATTAATTTATTTAATGACACTTTGAAAAAAGATGAAGACTTAAATAACAAAGAACTGATTAGTTTTTGGTCTATATTGGGATAAGAGGTGGGGGATCTCCCGAAGACCAGTTTATTGTGTAACCATTTTTTCAATGTTTGTTGGGAGCATACAGCATACGTCCGTGAATGAATTTTGATGACACTGTGGAAAAACATGCAAATATGTATGGCAGGCAACTGATTAGTTTTTGAGCGATAGTGAACAAAGTGGTGGGGGGTCCCATACACCTGTTTTTTTTGAAAGCTTAATAACATCTCTACCTGATAATCGAATTGGATTAAACTTGGTTCATAAGCATTTAGTACGGTTCACACCAGTTCTGCATCCCAACTTCCGGTTCTTTACTTCCGGTAAAAAAAATTTTTTTGTAATTTTTTGAAATTTTTTTCAGTGTCTTTATGCACACTACAGCCTACAATAATGGAGTGATTATGATGAAACATATGAAAAAGGTTTCAATTAGTGTGAAAAGATAATTATCATCTTTTGGAACACATTGATCAAAGTGGCGGGGGGTCTACCATACAACTGCTGACTTTTCACACTTTGTTTTTAAAGTTTGTTGGGTGCATACAGACTTCATTCATTAATCAATTTTAAGGGCACTTTGAAAAAAGGTGGAGATTTTAATGACAAAGAACTGATTAGATTTTTGACAATATTGGGATAAGTGGTGGGGGCCTCCCGAACACTTGTTTATTGTGTCACCAGTTTTTCAATGTTTATTGGGAGCATTCGTTCGTGAATAAATTTTGATGACACTTTGGAAAAAGATGCAAATATAAAAAATGCAAACGTTATGGCAAGGAACTGATTAGTTTTTGAGCGATAGTGAACAAAATGGTAGATTCCGCGCGAGCTCCTGTTTTTTGGAAGCTTAATAACATCTGTATCTGATAATCGAATTGGATGAAACGTGGTACATATACATTTAGTGCGGTTCACAACAGTTATGCATCTCAACTTCCGGTTTGTCATTTCCGGTTAATTTTTTTTTACTTTTTCTCATACAACAGAATTTATGTTTGTTGCGATACTACTGCTCTCTTTAATATTTTTATAATTAGAACTTCGCGAAATCTACAACATTGGTTGGCTTTTAATTAAAGTATTTGATGGATTTTAGCTCATTATATATCCAGAACACTATGTTTCCAGAGCTGTGGTGAAGTCAGCCTATGCATCAGCGTCGCAATATTTTTTTATGGCCAACATTAGTTAAAAATTATACACTTTTGACAGGTCTGTGTTATGTCAGAGTGCTCAGGAATCTATATCATTCACGGGTCTACATATTAAGAAGTATTTCTAGAAATTCGAATAATCCATTTTATTATTCTAATTTTGTGCAATCAGCCGTTGAAACGCTTCATATTTTGTGGCTTAAAAGCCTCTAGTATCGTAGCTGTTTGTCGGACCTTCGTCATTAATGAACCTATCTAAACTATGGTACAACAGATATTATCGAAAATTTATTTGTTGTCTAGATCAACAAATGCGATCGTAAGTGTGTATTAAGATATTTTTTTGCAACATCCGGGCACCCAAAGATATTACCTGAATATTCAAGTAATTAAAATTTTTCTTAAAAATCATGGTATAGTCCCCAAATATACGAGCACTAAAAGGAAGTAATAAATATATATCCCTTCATAATTAGAAAAACTTTTATTTTTGTATATCGGGAACATGCACAAAAATTATTCAATTTGGTTCAAAAATAAAATAACAAAAAATATATATGTTACGCATACATACATTTAAAAAATATTTTGTATTTTTTAAAATAGTAGAATTTGTTACAATCAAAACACTAAATGTTACACATCGAAATTTAAAAAAAAATGAAGTGCGTAATTTTTACACGCTGTTGAAGTAAAACTTCTTTGGCCACTGCAGCAGGTATTACTAAAAATATTAAATATAAAATAAAATAGATATGTCATATTGAAATTTAGAGTTTCTTTCTGGTATGCTTGATAATATGATTTACAACAATGTGTAATAAAAAGCCATATTTACATGTTTTACAAAGTCTTACAACAAATTACAAATTTCACGATGGATACATGTGCACTTAATTTAACAATTGGTACGACAATTGATGCATTTTTCAATCAATTTAGAAAATTTGTCATAAACCTCTAATTTCATATTTCAATTATGCTAATTATTGAATTGACTTTGTAATACATTATATAAATATTGCTTTTTATTACACAATAAATTATTTTATCAAGAAATGCAACTCTACATTACAATATGACATATTTATTTTATATTTCATCTTTTTATTATTACCTGCCACAGTAGCCAAAGAAATTTATTTCAACCGCGTGCAAAGATTACACGCACTCATTTTTCTATTTAACAAAACAAATTTAAGCAACACAAATATTTTTTCCCGCTCGGGAAATCCCGGGATGCAAACTCTAAACAACATGACCACCAAGACCGCCATGACCAACATGACCATCATCACCACCGTGAACACCATGACCACCATGACCACCGTGACCACCATGACCACCGTGACCACCATAACCACCATGACCACTATGACTACCATGACCACCATGATCACCATAACCACCATGACCACCATGACCCCCATGACCACCGTCACCACCATAACCACCATGACCACTATGACCACCATGACCACCATGACCGCCATGACCACCATAACCACTAGGACCACCATGACCACCATGAACACCTTGACCACCATGACCGCTATGACCAACATGACCATCATGACCACCGTGAACACCATGACCACCATGACCACCGTGACCACCATGACCACCATAACCATCATGACCACCATTACCACCATGACCACCATGACTACCATGACCACCTGTACCACAATGAACACTATGACCACCGTGACCACCATGACCACCATGACCATCGTGAACACCGTGATCACCATTACCACTATGACCACCATGACCACCATGACCACTATTACCACCATGACTACCATGACCACCATGACCACCATGGCCACCATGACCACCATGACCACACCATCTACAATCGACACATCCAACTCATATAACATTTAGTACGAGACTACATAAGTGAATAAAAAATATAATAACAAATGAACAAATGAATGACTTGACCATACAATCCAAAAAGATCCGCCAAACATGCTTCGATTCCTGAACCAGTTATTCGATTTTGCTCAAATTTCAAAACGGTGCTTTTTGCCATCTTATATTTCATTATATATGCTATATACCAAGATTTGCGACAATTTATTTCTCTGCTTTTAAAAAAGCCAAATATGCTGCCATTTTTATTAATTTACGAGTCCAAGCAACCATTGCAAACAAAAATGTAGCAGACATATAATATTTTGAAAACTGATATTAAATTAAATTAAAATGCTCCAAAAATTCGGATTGAAAATCATTAAATTTAATTCAAAATTTTGTTTTATTAATTGCATTTCTGTTAAATTTTTAAGTATCGAAAAATATGAACTATTTCTATAATGCTCCAAAAACCAGTGAATATTTAAAATATGTGTGTCATAATCGCATATTTGCCGAATATTATATTCGTTTTTGTAACTTCCGTTGCAAAATTCTCATAACGCGCCTAAACAAGTTTTACTTCAAAAAAATAATTTAAATGGCAGTGTTTATAGATACGATCCACGATATAATATACGATATATCGTGTGCAATACATGGCGTAAATATTTTACATATGAAAAAAACGTGTTCTAGCTAGACCGAGTTCTGAAAACTTGACAATTTTTGATTATCCTAAAATTTGACGTAAAAGTAACATGGGCAAAATAATATATACTAGTTATTTTAAAATTTTTTAAAGTGTATAGTTTGAGCATAGGGGGCACCCCAATATATGCATATAAATTGCAAATTTTGCCACGCGTTAACTTTGAAATTAAATTGCTCAAGATGGCTACACCGATTTCAACAAACTTTTTTTGTTTGATAGATGATTAGTAAATTTTTAGAAAAAAATTAATTAAACGTTTTTTTAATTAATATCAAAATTAAAATATTAAAAAAACTTTTTTTAAAGATGGCGCTGTGGTCACGTGTTTCATCATATTTTTTCTTATTTAAAGTATGTCCCTTTTACAAAATTTACTTTTTTAACTACTAACTAGTAACTTGAGAAATCGTCATTATTTACTCGAATGCCCCAATGAGAAGTCATTTTTCTCAAGCTAGGTCAATAATAATAACAAAAAATTACCTAGGTTAATAATGACCAATTTTCTTTTATTTTTAATTGAAAGTAACAAAAAAACACAAACAAATAATAATTGCTTTCCTTTGTTTCGTTTTGTTTGAATGAAACTAAACTTCCAGGCTACTTGATATTTTAAGATATTTAAAAAATGAAATGGAAAATGACTAATATCAAAATCTAATCAAAGCAAATATGATAATTAGTGTTAGTAGTTAAAAAAATTCTATATATACCTCGGTTGAGAAGACTAATATAGACCTCGAACATTATATCCCTCGGCGCTACGCGCTTCAGGATCTAAAAGTTCTCGGTCAATAATAGCTTACTTCTCTACCTTGTTATATAATGTACTATTATTTCAAAAACATAAAAACTTCTATTTGCAGTAATGTTTTTCAAGTACACCATTTTAATCATACGATATACCTAATAATGATTTTATACCGGGTACAAGAGTATATATCGTACATAGCGTGTCATTAGACACAGCCTATAAATATACGTTATACAATTGTCTTTTTTTAATTGCACCATTGTATCAGTCGATGATCTTTCTAGATTGAAACTGATGGTACAATTGAAAATGTTAATAGAATATTTAACGTTTTAACTAAATTTATGGGATTTAGGTACAGACAGGAGGTTTTCGTTTGTTATGACAGACGACAGACGGACATTTTTTCTTTTTTAGAATCGTTATGACCACAAACATCAAGAGATGTAAAAAAGTTGATGGTTAAGTTTTGACATTTGACTTTATATTATAATACTTTGATCTTTCAGACCGAACTAATATTAAGTGCTCTAAAATTGAAATGAAATAAACTGTAAACACAATTTGTTCTATACAAAATATAGAAACAAACGTTACACTTACCAATAGGTTTTGCAATACCGGTTAATCAGTTAACCGGTAAACCATTCAAAATTACATTATCAAAAAAACGGTAAATTTCTAATTTTTTACCGGTTTCGGTAAAAATTAAACAAACTTATATTTATGCTTATTTATAATTGAAAAAATTAATAATTATAATATTTTGAAGGAAATTAATTAATTTTTAATAAAATAGCATAAACTGGACCTAACTAAACATATTTTAAGACATGAAAAAATCCAATGATGAAACCCCTCAAAAGATACGATGAAATGTTCCTACTTGATATTCTAACAATTTCCGCTAGTAATAAAACGCAGGTACATGATGTTCGTTCGTTCGTTCAAAACAAAACCGTATTCTGAAAATCGTCAAAACCAAAACCACATTTCAAAAAGAACCAAACTGTAACCGAAATCACATCCTAAAAATCATCAAGCCTTAATCAATATCGGCAAAAAAATAGTAATCAAACCTCAGTAGAAAGCTTCATATCGGTCTAATCATTGGTTCTTTAAATGTACATGGCGCAGCGCAAAGAAATGAAACACTTTCTACCTAAGCGTTATTAATTGACTTCGCATTTTTTCTTAAACATTGGAATCGTTTAATGCAAATATTGTAGTTTTTAATAAACTGTCTGACGAAAACTCAAACAATAATTTTTTAGGCAAAAAGTCAAAACCGAAACTTATCATAACTTATCATAAAACCAAAACTATTGTTTCGAAAAAACAGTACCACAACCAAAACTTATCATTTAGAAAAACCAATACCAAACCCATAATTGTATATTAACAAAAAAATAAAACCAAATCATTAAAAATAATTAATGATTTTGCAGTCCTGTATATAATTACAAAGATCCATTTATTCCAATAAACTAAGTAATCAGATTAATAAACAACAAACAACCGTAAACCTAAATTTTTATTCTATAAAATATTTTCTATTTTATCAAAACAACAATCATCAATATCTGAATGAGAAAAAATTCAATCTGAGTAAACTCATTCTTTCTCTTCAACAAAAATTATGAAAAAAGATCGATGAGCATTTATTTGAAAAAAAGATGAAAGATCCTCAATTCAAAAACAAAACAGAATGAAAAATTAGTGATAATATTCAATCTTTATCAATCAACTTTTTGGATGTATTTTTTCAAATGAAAATATGATTCAAAATTTTATGAGGAAGATGTTCAAAAAGGAAAAAAAAATATTCATGGATTTGCTTTATTTTTTTTTCATTGAATATGAACATTCAAAACTAAGAAAAAGCAAAAGATGATGATCAAAAAATGAGGAGTTACTATCTCTACTGAAAAATGACCTTAGGGATTCACAAATATTATTAAAAATTAAATTGACCTTTTTCCAAGAACAAAACATTCATGGCAAATGTTTACAGAAAGCTTTCACAAAATAAATTAGTTACCATACGAAGAACAAATGTTGAATTCCAACGTGTGTTTGAAGCAGCTAGTCTGATTTCTATGGAGGAACTGGATGAACTTGAATGATAACACTTTAGAGACAACGTGTTTCTTACGCCAATATTTTAATAACCAAAACCTTGAAAAATTTCAAGATTTAAATTATTTTTAAATTTTCTTCTTTAAAAGTGTAATTATTTATTATCACACGCCAATTTAAGTTAAAAATAGTTTGCTTAAACTAATAATTCAAAAAAATTTGAACAAATTTTATAATTTCAGTAAACAACCGGTAAATTACCGGTTAAAGGTTTTATAAAAGTTTTTTTTACCGTGTTATCGGTAATTTAAAATGTCAGAAAATTTGCCAACACTACTTACCAAACAATATGTCCCAAGTCATATAAACATCACGACGATATTTGATACAAGTCAATTCTTTAAAATAAACATGAACCGTCGTTAGATTACTAAGCTCCAGATTGAGACTGAAAACAAGAAAATATTCCAAAAAAATTCACCGTTAAATAGTTAAATTACACACAAACAAATTTTTTACTTACAACATTGGTTTAGGGGTAATTGCATGTGTTCGTTGCCCTGATACGAGATGAGTAAAATACTGTTTTTCTGAACAAGTGGGTAAACATTCACAATTCATTCCGTCTTCACTAACACCAGATACAGAAGAATTGTTTCTTACGCTGTTATAAATATCTAAAACACATTAAAATTAATTTCAGAGTTAAATATATACTCAAATAAATTTATTTTACGCTCATTTAATCGTAAACAGTTTACATCACGTAAGTTACATTGCCGAAAGCGACTACTGAATTCTTTCATACCTACAATTAAATTATCAAATATTTTTTTTTATTAATTAATTATAAATTCTTACTTGTCTCTGGAAAATAGAATGGAATACAACCACACAAATCCAAAATAGTATCCACCTTGCACTCTGCCATACACGACTCAAACGTATATGTTTCTGTTGTCCTTAGTTTTTTCTCATCTTCAAAATAACATAACCGTAGCTCAATTGGTAAACTTCGGATGGCATCATCACTAACCGTAACAGATGGTGCAACTTGTATATGAATATCCTCTCCAGGTTGCGCAATATCATTTACTAATCCTGGATGTGTTTGTGGGTTATGAATTGCAATACTTACCCCATAATATGGTCGTGTTGCAGATACATACGTTTCTTCTTCAATATCCAATAAAACTGCTAATCCAACGGAAGATCCAGCTCCAGCAACATATAGCAATTTATTCAAACTTTCATTATTTGAATCATATTTCATAGTTGATGTTGGTCCAAAAAAACTTAATGCCATTTTTGATGCATGATAATTGAAAGAACAGCAAAAACCTTCACTACTTTCGATAGTTCGAAAAATTGAATGACATGGAATTTCTCTTCCTAACCAAAAGCACGATTTCATCATATTATTACAGGGTTGTGCTAATTCTTCCATTAACCTCTTTGAATTGTATCCCATTGATTCGAGAACTCTATAGATGTTAAGATAGATATTTTCGAGATATATAGGATAAAAAAGTGATGAGAGTTTTTCTAAAAAATCATCAATCAATGCTCTTTCAACACCAACAGCGGATCTTAAAATAAATTCAATATACATTTATATTATTATAAATAAAAGCATTTATCCACGACTACTAAAGAATATATGCTTTCCATGCGTATGTCTTCCATTGTAATTGTATTTATTCCACAACTAGTGAATTTGATTAAAATTCTTTAACAGTTCTATAGTTTATTAAATATTCCCCTGACAAATTAAACAACAAACTTGTTTTGTTTTTTGCTATCTTTGATGTATTTATTTCAATATGGCGATACAAATTTTTGAATGAAAACTAGAAATTAAACGAAATATTTTACAGTCGTGGATAAAATAGCATCTTGTATTTGCTTAGGATGATGGCAATTCTTCACTCGGATGATTCCCTCCACTCGCTACGCTCGTTTTGGGAAACTTTATCCTCGTGAAGAATTGCCTTCATTATAAGCTCATACAAGAATCTACTATTCTCTATTTCTTTCCATGAATTGAATTATAAATAAGAGTGAAATGAGAGTGAAAATGGTCCTTATTTCTAAAATAGACAAAAAAACGTTTCTCACTACTTTTTTACATAATTTATGTCGATTGAGACACACCAGCCAATTTCCAAGAAATTGAATAGTTTATGCCGGAGCATCTGCACTTGTTTTTTTAAAATTGCAATAACCAAGCTCTTTGAAAAAATTTGGTATACATTAGTATTTAGTACGTTTTATTTCAGTCCTGTATTCTAACCTTTTTATTGGCTATGTCTCTGCCGGTTAGTAAATTTGTGACTGTTGGGGCATTACAGCCTTTGTTAATAATTCAATTTTGATGAAAATTTTGCAAAACACATTGTTAGGAACATGACTGGTTTTGAGCGATATTGAACAGAATGGTAACGGTTTACCGAACAGTGGTTTATTATAATCTTCTTAACACTTGGTATGCATATAACGGTTTTCCAAAACTCACAATAATTTTGGATTCCAAATCTTGATGTGTTGTTTTTAGTAATAGTAGATTCTTGTATTCGCTTAGGATGATGGCAATTCTTCACTCGGATGAATCCCTCCACTCGCTACGCTCGGGTCGGAAACTTCATCCTCGTGAAGAATTGCTTCCATTCTAAGCTCATACAAGAATCCACTATTATCCACGACTACTAAAGAATATATGCTTTCCATGCGTATGTCTTCCATTGTAATTGTATTCATTCCACTACTAGTGAATTTGATTAAAATTAAGTAGATTCTTGTATGAGCTTAGGATGATGGCAATTCTTCACTCGGATGATTCCCTCCACTCGCTACGCTCGTTTCGGGAAACTTCATCCTCGTGAAGAATTGCCATCATCCTAAGCTCATACAAGAATCTACTTAATTTTAATCAAATTCACTAGTAGTGGAATGAATACAATTACAATGGAAGACATACGCATGGAAAGCATATATTCTTTAGTAGTCGTAGATAATAGTGGATTCTTGTATGAGCTTAGAATGGAAGCAATTCTTCACGAGGATGAAGTTTCCGAAACGAGCGTAGCGAGTGGAGGGAATCATCCGAGTGAAGAATTGCCATCATCCTAAGCGAATACAAGATGCTATTTTATCCACGACTGTAAAATATTTCGTTTAATTTCTAGTTTTCATGCAAAAATTTGTATCGCCACATTGAAATAAAAACATCAAAGATAGCGAAAAACAAAACAAGTTTGTTGTTTAATTTGTTAGGGGAGTATTTAATAAACTATAGAGCTGTTAAAGAATATTAATCAAATTCACTAGTTGTGGAATTAATACAATTACAATGGAAACATACGCATGGAAAGCATATATTCTTTAGTAGTCGTGGATAAAATTATTTATAGTGTAATATGATGACATTTTCTAAAATTATAGCTATAGAAACAAAATAAATAAATGGCAACAAAACATTTCCAGAAAAAGTATGATTCCAGAACTGGTGGTAGAGTAAGTTTAACCATCACCATCACCACTGTTTTTGTTTGACTTAATAGATGTCTGAAGTAAAATAAGCAACGATTGAGACTCATGATTGGGACGCAAGAATCAACTGTTGACTTTTGTGAGAAATGGTCAGTTGGTAAGTGAATTTCCTCAAGGTGGCTCTGGATCGGATAGAGAATACCCAATTCATCCGAGCATCTAGCATTAAGTGAACCAGAAAATCCATGACGCCGCAAGATAATGTGACAAAGGAGGATAGGAAATCCATGCATTAGAAGGGGGAGCAAACACCAACTTAAACCAGACACTAGCTATGCAAGTGCGATTTAGATGACGGTTCTGGCCAAATAATATTTTAGGACCCTGTTTAGTGCAGAAGACCTGGGATTAATCAAAAAGAACTGGTAGATCAACTGGTGAAAGTCTGGATGCAAAAATTTGGGTTTAGGGGTATTCGCTTCAAATTTGGATAACTTGTGGGACAGTATTAGGACGAACAAGCGGTTTGCTGGCTTGAGCAGTGCTGACAAATTAGAAATAAGTTTGCATTCGCTTGTGATGAGAATGGCAAATGATATCCCGATAGCATGCAACGCTACAGTCTTTCACCCACGACGCGCAAGCCAGACTACTGAGAAATCTCTCGTGCTGGTCGAAGCACTAAATGGCATAATGAATACTGGAGAACGGATGTAGCTGATAACGGATGTAGGATAAAGATATAGACTGCAGATGATGGCAGTAGCAGAACTTATATGACCGAAGAGGAGAAGCGGTTATTAATAGATGAAAACGCAAATACGCCTCTTCCCAATAGCATATAATAAAGACATAAGGAAACCTACGCGTGGCCCTACTGAATGTTTACATCATAGCGTAACTTAATATTATCACGCCATAGCGTTAGCTGTGGTGGCCAGAACATTCACCAACAAACAGTTCGAACCCAGCATTTACAAAATCAGCGTGAATAGTCTGCAAACAGCAAGGCAAAAGAAGTTTAGGATCTTATTGCAAAATCACCTATAGAGCGTGTATTCTTATGATAAACCTTTAATACTTTCGTCTCTCAGATTTTCGCACCAAAGAGCCAGGGGATATTACATAAAGTTGTAAACCTTTTCGCTGTACGGAAGAAATTCTCGTCACTAAAGATGGTTTTGAAAGCCTTCTATGAAAACATCTTTGTGAAAACATCTCTCATCTGTTACGTCAGCGTCAAGATCAAGATTTCATTTTCGGCGTCAAGATCAAGAAAACTTTTATAAAAAACAATCAACAGGGATCGATTCTTATTCCAGATAGTACTGGTGGGCGGAAAATAAACGTTAAGGAATATTAGACCAAGCCCATAGGAGTGAAAGGTGACTGCCACGCTGTTTAAACAAGGCCATATATCAAGTAGACTGCAAGAACCCCATCCTGTAACTGGTGAAAAAGTGACTGTTATCGCACCTTGAGAAAAATTTTAGGGGTAGTCTAGCTTTTGGACGTATCTCAGAACTATGCGGAACGGAAAATCTGATATTCACTCTAAAAGGTGGAAAACAGAATGACAGATGACAAAAGAACTCAGCTGAAATTTTACAGCAAGATTCTACTCTGGTAAGTTGTGGTGTTGCAAGGATAGTCAGACGCATTCAGAACTGAAACTGCGCTTTACTAGAAAATTGCAGGCCAAAGAAGATATCAAAAAATTGATGTATAAGCTTTTCTAGTCTTGAAGCCTTAGACAACAGCTTATATGGTTCAGTCAGGCCGATTGGAGTCTTATCGGATCTCATGTGGAGTCTAGTGGTAGATGAAATTCTAAGCATATTTGGCGAACAGGGCATTAGGTGCTTTGGTTACTGAAATAAGAAATAGTTGCTATGGCAAGAAGAAAGTTTAAGAAGTCACTTTGTGGAATTATACACAAGGGTCTTTAGACTTCGTGGAGATGCTGCTAAGACTGGTTTTCTTTATTTGCAGGTTTAGATGGTTCTACTGATAGTTCTAGAGCCAAAATAGATGCCGGGAAAGGAGTTTGTGAACCAGGGATCAAGTACACTGACCCAATTGGCCTCTACCCCAGTGTCTTTTATGCCAAAACTTAACCCGTAAGCCTAAGGATAAATTATTGAAGAAGCCAACAGACTAGCGACAATGGGTACAACTACTTCTTTTCATAGGAAATTATTTTGGGGTTATTATTTAATTATTACAGGGATCATAAAAAAGGATAAAGAAAAAACAAATAAATAAGGAATGGTCCGAGACCTGTAGTAATTCCACGTGGTTGCAACAGTCCAGAGAACTAATTAGATTGAATAGGTAAAACAGAGCAGTAATACACTGCAAGACTAAAGGTGCAGCCTATGAATACTAATAGGGGCACTTAAAAGCCACACCTCTAAAATATTTGTTTGGAGCACACAAATGAATATAGAATCTGTCAAATATAGGTAGAGACCTCAAGCCAAACGGTTGAGAAGGATGCATTTGTGGCTGCTCTGTATTGACGTGAATTATTTCTATTCATTGAACTTTTTCCATATCCTGAATTTACTAAAGGGCCGGATTGGATAGTGTGCTCTTACTGAAATACTCTAAGAAGCAGATAAGTAAGAGAAAGTGATCAGCTAGGTCATTTAGCACAGCATTTCAGCACCATAAATAAATCTAATACAATATAATCCAGTGTTTCTCAGCCAATGGTTCATTAGTGGTCCGTCTATTTCTTTATATTTATTACAAGTTACATTTTATTTTATTCGACGCTTTTTTCAATCGTCAAATGTAATGCGTATTTTTTTATTTCACTCCTTTGGAGTGGATTTTATTATTTTCTTTCATTCTATTTGCAGAAAAAGAAAATTAGTACTTTTACGTCATCCTTTTTATTTATTTTAGTAACAATACAAACATAATTGCACAAGCAATTCCGAAAAATAATTTTTCTTAACGAAGTAAATCACCAAATTTGAAGCACTAATTATACGTGAGAGTATTTTCTAAAAAATGTAGTCTTCCGACAATTACAAATATAGATTTATTTTTGTTCTTTTTACAACCATTAGCCATTTTGAATGAATTTTATTCGCTCGTAAATTTGCAAATTTTTGCTCGAAAAATATAATAAATCTTTACAGTATTTAATTAATTTTTAATTTAACCCAATAAAATAAAAAAATAATGTTCTGCAGCATTCACGCAACAGAACAAAATTAATAGCTGTTAATTAATTGCTTTTAGTTAATTAATAGCTGTTAATTAATTATGGTTATATAAATAAACCTACATTTAAAGTTGCCGGCAGAATAAAACAATTTATCTGATTTTATTGAACTGAAATAAATTTTGTTGATTCTATTTTGTAAATAATTTGATAGTATTTTATAAAAAACATTTTCGCTCTGATTATATAAAATCCAATCAAATCAAACTAATGCGCATGTTCCTCTCTCGAATCTAGAAAAAGGTAAAGGATACCATGAGATAATTGGATGAAATTTCCATTGCTAAACAAACTAATTTTTTTATAATTGTTTTCTCAATTCTCATTAGTATTAGTAGTATTACTCTGATATATGTGTTAATTTTCTTTTATATGTGTAATTTTCTAGTTTATTTTTGTTTTTGTAAGCTGCAATATTTCCATATTTTTTTAAAGTTTTTTGCATTATTTTCTTATATGTTACGCCTAGGTATTTTTTGCCTGCTAAGTTTTCTTCATTCCTCAATGTTGTTTGGGTTTGAAAATATTTCTTGTTTTCATGCTTTCTGTTTAATGTGTCAATTATTTTGTTTTTATATCATTTTGCTTACAAAAACAAAAGTAAAATAAAAAATTACCTAAAAAGCAAAAACACCCAAACTTTAAACACAGGTGTTTATAAAATTGCCTGTGATGACTGCAGTAAATTTTATATAGGGGCAGTCTTTCATAAAAATGTTTATTGAACATATCAGTGAAATTAATAAAAGTGATCCAAAATCAAGATATGGCCAACACTTTCAAACAGAAAAACACAAATACGCCACAATTAACACAAATTTAACCATATTACATAAAAAAGAAAAGGACAACATCTAGATAGATTGGAAGAAATAGAAATATATAAACATAAAAACAATAACAACATTTTAAATGATAAAATCAACACCAAAACCAACAACAAAATATATGACATAATAATAAAAAACAGCAATTGAAATAGTATATAGGACAATAGTTTAAGTAAAAATTGTAATAACAATTTAAAAACTGAGGATGACGGTAGTCGAAATCGATTTTCAATAAAAATCAAAATCAAATACAATTGTTACTATACGAAAGTAATATATTATTAATTAAATAAAAAATAAAAAATAAACATTTAAAAAAGTATATTTTTAAATATTGCATTTTTATTACTTTGATGTCTTGCATTGTAGGTCATTTCATTTTCAAAATGCCAAACTATTATATAGGAATCGAAATTGAATCAAATTTATTTAATTGTTTGGAATTAATGGCACGAATTGTATCATTGATTACAAACTTTGTTTTGCCCATTCTTTTTTTATTTGTTTTACTTGTTTTATCAATAAATTTTAAAATAATTCGATTCAATTAATACATGTTACTCTGTCAGAAGAATAGATTGTTGCATTGGCTTCGTGGGTAACGACCCAATAAACATTTATCTGAATAAGTTCAGGGGAAATGAGAATTATACAACTAAGACCTGATTAGCAGTTGAAATACGCCTTTTTCAGATATTTATTCAGGCTAAATCGTTATACAGCCTATTTGGCTGCATAAGGTTCTGAATAAAGACGTATTAAGGTTAATTCAACAGCTTGTATTCAGGATGAGCTTATTCAGCCTATTTGACTGCATAAGGTTCTGAATAAAGACGTATTAAGGTTAATTAAACAGCCTGTATTCAGGATGAGCTATTCAGCCCATTTGGCTGCATAAGGTTCTGAATAATGACGTATTAAGGTAATATTTATAGTGTAATATGATGACATTTTCTAAAATTATAGCTATAGAAACAAAATAAATAAATGGCAACAAAACATTTCCAGAAAAAGTATGATTCCAGAACTGGTGGTAGAGTAAGTTTAACCATCACCATCACCACTGTTTTTGTTTGACTTAATAGATGTCTGAAGTAAAATAAGCAACGATTGGGACTCATGATTGGGACGCAAGAATCAACTGTTGACTTTTGTGAGAAATGGTCAGTTGGTAAGTGAATTTCCTCAAGGTGGCTCTGGATCGGATAGAGAATACCCAATTCATCCGAGCATCTAGCATTAAGTGAACCAGAAAATCCATGACGCCGCAAGATAATGTGACAAAGGAGGATAGGAAATCCATGCATTAGAAGGGGGAGCAAACACCAACTTAAACCAGACACTAGCTATGCAAGTGCGATTTAGATGACGGTTCTGGCCAAATAATATTTTAGGACCCTGTTTAGTGCAGAAGACCTGGGATTAATCAAAAAGAACTGGTAGATCAACTGGTGAAAGTCTGGATGCAAAAATTTGGGTTTAGGGGTATTCGCTTCAAATTTGGATAACTTGTGGGACAGTATTAGGACGAACAAGCGGTTTGCTGGCTTGAGCAGTGCTGACAAATTAGAAATAAGTTTGCATTCGCTTGTGATGAGAATGGCAAATGATATCCCGATAGCATGCAACGCTACAGTCTTTCACCCACGACGCGCAAGCCAGACTACTGAGAAATCTCTCGTGCTGGTCGAAGCACTAAATGGCATAATGAATACTGGAGAACGGATGTAGCTGATAACGGATGTAGGATAAAGATATAGACTGCAGATGATGGCAGTAACAGAACTTATATGACCGAAGAGGAGAAGCGGTTATTAATAGATGAAAACGCAAATACGCCTCTTCCCAATAGCATATAATAAAGACATAAGGAAACGTACGCGTGGCCCTACTGAATGTTTACATCATAGCGTAACTTAATATTATCACGCCATAGCGTTAGCTGTGGTGGCCAGAACATTCACCAACAAACAGTTCGAACCCAGCATTTACAAAATCAGCGTGAATAGTCTGCAAACAGCAAGGCAAAAGAAGTTTAGGATCTTATTGCAAAATCGCCTATAGAGCGTGTATTCTTATGATAAACCTTTAATACTTTCGTCTCTCAGATTTTCGCACCAAAGAGCCAGGGGATATTACATAAAGTTGTAAACCTTTTCGCTGTACGGAAGAAATTCTCGTCACTAAAGATGGTTTTGAAAGCCTTCTATGAAAACATCTTTGTGAAAACATCTCTCATCTGTTACGTCAGCGTCAAGATCAAGATTTCATTTTCGGCGTCAAGATCAAGAAAACTTTTATAAAAAACAATCAACAGGGATCGATTCTTATTCCAGATAGTACTGGTGGGCGGAAAATGAACGTTAAGGAATATTAGACCAAGCCCAGAGGAGTGAAAGGTGACTGCCACGCTGTTTAAACAAGGCCATATATCAAGTAGACTGCAAGAACCCCATCCTGTAACTGGTGAAAAAGTGACTGTTATCGCACCTTGAGAAAAATTTTAGGGGTAGTCTAGCTTTTGGACGTATCTCAGAACTATGCGGAACGGAAAATCTGATATTCACTCTAAAAGGTGGAAAACAGAATGACAGATGACAAAAGAACTCAGCTGAAATTTTACAGCAAGATTCTACTCTGGTAAGTTGTGGTGTTGCAAGGATAGTCAGACGCATTCAGAACTGAAACTGCGCTTTACTAGAAAATTGCAGGCCAAAGAAGATATCAAAAAATTGATGTATAAGCTTTTCTAGACATTGAAGCCTTAGACAACAGCTTATATGGTTCAGTCAGGCCGATTGGAGTCTTATCGGATCTCATGTGGAGTCTAGTGGTAGATGAAATTCTAAGCATATTTGGCGAACAGGGCATTAGGTGCTTTGGTTACTGAAATAAGAAATAGTTACTATGGCAAGAAGAAAGTTTAAGAAGTCACTTTGTGGAATTATACACAAGGGTCTTTAGACTTCGTGGAGATGCTGCTAAGACTGGTTTTCTTTATTTGCAGGTTTAGATGGTTCTACTGATAGTTCTAGAGCCAAAATAGATGCCGGGAAAGGAGTTTGTGAACCAGGGATCAAGTACACTGACCCAATTGGCCTCTACCCCAGTGTCTTTTATGCCAAAACTTAAGCCGTAAGCCTAAGGATAAATTATTGAAGAAGCCAACAGACTAGCGACAATGGGTACAACTACTTCTTTTCATAGGAAATTATTTTGGGGTTATTATTTAATTATTACAGGGATCATAAAAAAGGATAAAGAAAAAACAAATTAATAAGGAATGGTCCGAGACCTGTAGTAATTCCACGTGGTTGCAACAGTCCAGAGAACTAATTAGATTGAATAGGTAAAACAGAGCAGTAATACACTGCAAGACTAAAGGTGCAGCCTATGAATACTAATAGGGGCACTTAAAAGCCACACCTCTAAAATATTTGTTTGGAGCACACAAATGAATATAGAATCTGTCAAATATAGGTAGAGACCTCAAGCCAAACGGTTGAGAAGGATGCATTTGTGGCTGCTCTGTATTGACGTGAATTATTTCTATTCATTGAACTTTTTCCATATCCTGAATTTACTAAAGGGCCGGATTGGATAGTGTGCTCTTACTGAAATACTCTAAGAAGCAGATAAGTAAGAGAAAGTGATCAGCTAGGTCATTTAGCACAGCATTTCAGCACCATAAATAAATCTAATACAATATAATCCAGTGTTTCTCAGCCAATGGTTCATTAGTGGTCCGTCTATTTCTTTATATTTATTACAAGTTACATTTTATTTTATTCGACGCTTTTTTCAATCGTCAAATGTGTTTATTATTTCACATATTAATTTTTTTTATCTACGAAAGCATTTAAAAATTCTATTTCCATGCAGGCTTACTATCTTGTGAAAATGTTGTTTTCTACTAGTGTAAAATCATTTTCGGTAAATAACAAATTATTTCTGCTGTAATATTTTCATGTAATTTTATTAAGTTTTAAAATGAAAGCAACCGTGAAAAAATAGAATTTGAATTTTAAATGTTAATATTATTGATTTCTAATTTAGAAGAAAAGCTAGGTAGGAAAAATTGTTTTGCCTACGGGAGATGAAAACGTGTTACGAACAAATTTTTACTCACAAAAAACAGCAAAATGTACTATATATTTTTAATTTCGTTTTTACTCGTAGGAGTAAAATTTTTATTTTTTTATTTCACTCCTTTGGAGTGGATTTTATTATTTTCTTTCATTCTATATGCAGAAAAAGAAAATTAGTACTTTTACGTCATCCTTTTTATTTATTTTAGTAACAATACAAACATAATTGCACAAGCAATCCCGAAAAATAATTTTTCTTAACGAAGTAAATCACCAAATTTGAAGCACTAATTATACGTGAGAGTATTTTCTAAAAAATGTAGTCTTCCGACAATTACAAATATAGATTTATTTTTGTTCTTTTTACAACCATTAGCCATTTTGAATGAATTTTATTCGCTCGTAAATTTGCAAATTTTTGCTCGAAAAATATAATAAATCTTTACAGTATTTAATTAATTTTTAATTTAACCCAATAAAACAAAAAAATAATGTTCTGCAGCATTCACGCAACAGAACAAAATTAATAGCTGTTAATTAATTGCTTTTAGTTAATTAATAGCTGTTAATTAATTATGGTTATATAAATAAACCTACATTTAAAGTTGCCGGCAGAATAAAACAATTTATCTGATTTTATTGAACTGAAATAAATTTTGTTGATTCTATTTTGTAAATAATTTGATAGTATTTTATAAAAAACATTTTCGCTCTGATTATATAAAATCCAATCAAATCAAACTAATGCGCATGTTCCTCTCTCGAATCTAGAAAAAGGTAAAGGATACCATGAGATAATTGGATGAAATTTCCATTGCTAAACAAACTAATTTTTTTATAATTGTTTTCTCAATTCTCATTAGTATTAGTAGTATTACTCTGATATATGTGTTAATTTTCTTTTATATGTGTAATTTTCTAGTTTATTTTTGTTTTTGTAAGCTGCAATATTTCCATATTTTTTTAAAGTTTTTTGCATTATTTTCTTATATGTTACGCCTATGTATTTTTTGCCTGCTAAGTTTTCTTCATTCCTCAATGTTGTTTGGGTTTGAAAATATTTCTTGTTTTCATGCTTTCTGTTTAATGTGTCAATTATTTTGTTTTTATATCATTTTGCTTACAAAAACAAAAGTAAAATAAAAAATTACCTAAAAAGCAAAAACACCCAAACTTTAAACACCGGTGTTTATAAAATTGCCTGTGATGACTGCAGTAAATTTTATATAGGGGCAGTCTTTCATAAAAATGTTTATTGAACATATCAGTGAAATTAATAAAAGTGATCCAAAATCAAGATATGGCCAACACTTACAAACAGAAAAACACAAATACGCCACAATTAACACAAATTTAACCATATTACATAAAAAAGAAAAGGACAACATCTAGATAGATTGGAAGAAATAGAAATATATAAACATAAAAACAATAACAACATTTTAAATGATAAAATCAACACCAAAACCAACAACAAAATATATGACATAATAATAAAAAACAGCAATTGAAATAGTATATAGGACAATAGTTTAAGTAAAAATTGTAATAATAATTTAAAAACTGATGATGACGGTAGTCGAAATCGATTTTCAATAAAAATCAAAATAAAATACAATTGTTACTATAAGAAAGTAATATATTATTAATTAAATAAAAAATAAAAAATAAACATTTAAAAAAGTATATTTTTAAATATTGCATTTTTATTACTTTGATGTCTTGCATTGTAGGTCATTTCATTTTCAAAATGCCAAACTATTATATAGGAATCGAAATTGAATCAAATTTATTTAATTGTTTGGAATTAATGGCACGTTTTGTATCATTGATTACAAACTTTGTTTTGCACATTGTTTTTTTATTTGTTTTACTTGTTTTATCAATAAATTTTAAAATAATTCGATTCAATTAATACATGTTACTCTGTCAGAAGAATAGATTGTTGCATTGGCTTCGTGGGTAACGACCCAATAAACATTTATCTGAATAAGTTCAGGGGAAATGAGAATTATACAACTAAGACCTGATTAGCAGCTGAAATACGCCTTTTTCAGATATTTATTCAGGCTAAATCGTTATACAGCCTATTTGGCTGCATAAGGTTCTGAATAAAGACGTATTAAGGTTAATTCAACAGCTTGTATTCAGGATGAGCTTATTCAGCCTATTTGACTGCATAAGGTTCTGAATAAAGACGTATTAAGGTTAATTAAACAGCCTGTATTCAGGATGAGCTATTCAGCCCATTTGGCTGCATAAGGTTCTGAATAATGACGTATTAAGGTAAATTAAACAGCTTGTATTCAGATTGGAGTTTATACAGGTTGGAACTGAATAACAACCTGAACAATGTTCAGCAAAATGTTATTCAGCTTGTATACAGTTCTACCTGAATAATGCCTACGGAAAAGGTTTTATTCAGTTGAGACAGATGACGCCTGAATAATAATTTGCTCTTTCAGGTCTTACACATACCGTATGTATGTAATTCAAAAAAATAATAGACAAAAAAAAACATTTTTTATAATTCACTAGACATTTTTGTGTTAGGTGAGTTGTATATATATACAAACTTTTTGATATTTAAATATGATAGAAAAAGATATATGACCTTCAGCGTACGTAGTATATACGCCACAATAGACGAGTGGTAATGTGCACGACTAGCGACGCGAAGGTTCCAAGTTCGATCCCCGGGTGAATCTCAACAAAAATGTAAGTATAAAATCATTTGAAATAAATATTAAAGAATAATAATTATAAATGTGCTGTTCTCTTCATAAAAATTTCAGAATAAACTGCAGAGCAACTTCAGAGAAAAAAAGAGGAAAAACGTAAAAATACTGCAACGGATAACCTGTTTAACCTGTATAAATTCCCCGCTTTTGGCGCCATTTGGTATTAATAAGAGCGGAATAAAGCCGTTCGTTGACGTTTTTGTAACAAGGGTCAGTAGGAGGGGAACATTGAAATTAGTCGACTAAGGCTTTATACATCGTTTATACGTGCCAAATCAGCCAAAATGTTTATTGGGGAGTTTTATTCTCTTGCAAATTTGTTCGAAACTTTTGACTGAAAAATAAAATGTAGCATTAAACACGTACACAATAATTTACTTTTACCTCGAGTTAAGAGTAAGAACTATTTTTTTTAATTTTTACTGGTGTATTTGGAAATATTATATTTATTTACCTTATATATTAGTTTACCTTATTCGCTCTGAAAGAAAGGAGTAACTCCACTAACATTATGTAAGGGATCAGATCTGGATTCTTTCAGAAATGATTCCTAATTTCACTACTACTAGGTCCCTAGTAGTAAATGCCGGATCAGAATCATATGTCATTTTCCAATTAAGGTATGCGATATTTGTCCTGATCTGAGCCCTATTTCATTTGAATAAATTTCATTTGGTTAAAACTCACTTGAGTATCATTCATTTTTAGATAAACATAGTTTCACATTTCACATATACTTTAGTTATCGCTTCTCTGCGTCATGACTATATATAAGTTTTATCCTTACTAATATATAGTCATGACACAGAGAATATTTTAGAATATTTTTATAAACATTTCTTTTCTAATGTATGTAGTAGTAAATTTTCTAATTTTTCTAATGTATGTTGGAGCAAACTCCCTATTTTAAAAGATCCAGTGCTATTCCGTTTTTAGTAAGGCTGCCTGATTTGGTTTGGATAGCTTGAGGCATTACATTACTGATCAGGACATGTTCAGCGTACCTGATACGGCAGTATCAGTAGTAGAATAAGCCGTATCCGGTCCAGCAGCCAAATTCTGTAACTGTGAAGCGGTGAAGTGATAAAAATTTCTTCGTTTCTTTTCATTAAAAAACTTATCACTTCACCGCTTCACAATTACAGAATTTGGCTGCAGATCTGAGCCCTTACATAATGCTAGTCGGGAATATAACGCCTCAAACTAATCAAACTGGATCAGGCAGTTCTACTAGAACTGGACCAGGACCGGATCATTTAAAATAGGGAAATTACTACTACTTACATTAGAAAAAAAATTTTATACAAATATTCTAACTTTATACTTACCTATATATAGTCATAACGCAGAGAAGAGATAACCAAAGCATATGCGAAATTTCGCAAACTACGTATATCTAAAATGGATAATACTCTAGTGAATTTTAACCAAACGAAGTATATTCAAATGAAATAGGGCTCAGATCCTGTACCTGTCCTGGTACGACATTTACTACTAGGGGTAAAGATAGATCTTCGAGATCCAGTCAAATACGGCACGCCCTATTGTCAAACTCAGCTATGATTTTTTATAGGAGCTGAATTCGAATGCCGTATTAAGATTTACCTTCTTACACCCTGATCTGGCCTGGATCATAAAAGGGGTTCACCTAAACAAATTACTAGCCGGGAACTTAGTGACATAAGAAGCGTTTTAAACCCTGTTTATTACACATCAAAATTCGTTCTTTTCTTTTCTAAACATTATCTCTTCAATCCATGTGTTTTAAATTACATTATGTATGTAAGTGTCAGCAATATATAACCTGGACTTTCACCCATCTAACATGATGTATTTTGCAAGGTGCGCAACAGAATCTTAAAATATTTATTGGTCTGTAGCATAAAATCAGTTGAGAAACAATGTTCTAATCCACTAAAATTCTACAGAAAGGAGCCATCAAAATAATCAGGTTTATACTCACAAAATATCAGTAAAATTTGCCGTCACTGGTTTGTAAACTTTATTCACGTTACAAAAAGTTACCGCTGGAAAAGGCACCATGTAAATAGGATAATTACGCGTTTCAATCTATAATAAAATAATTTCATAGTTTTGTACAACTTTCAAGTAATAATTTTGAACAATCTTACTGATGTTAGTGTAGGTGTTGTTGCGTAACGTTCATACGCTATAAAAATCATATACAAACAGCCTAATCCCAAAAACAAGCAAATTCCACAAAACACAATCTTTTTTAAGTATTTCATATATGATGGTGCTCTGTTGTTGAAAAACAAACCTTAAACTTAGAAACACATTATTATTATAACACACCACACTCACTTGGTTGGATCAAAATTTTCATGAACCTCATTAGCATCGACAAGATACCGTAAACCATGAATAGTTGATTCTCGGCAATAATATTTCACAGTTTCAATTGAAGCTTTCAAAAAGACATTTTGTCCACCCGGACCCACAAAATTATCAGATTTATTTTGTGTCATTAGCTTCTTAGGTTTATTGTCTATATTTTTTTGATTATGAACAATTTCAATGCTTCTTTTTAACATTTTTATGAATTCACTTTCTTTGTGGATATATTTTCTTAATAAAATTCATTTTCAAATGTTTGGTTTTATATATACAAACGATTAATTATATACATATCTTCGGTAATTATGGTCAAAACGATAAAGTTCAACCAATAATGCTTTTGAAGTTATAGTTATAAATTTCAGACAACAGTTGAAAGTCTTAATTCAAACTTAATTAGTAAAACAACGTTTTCTGTAAATATATATATAGTTTTGAATAAGTTTTCTTTTTAACCGGCATATGGCTCATTAATTACCAATTAACACGTTATATTACACTTACAGATACATTTATTTTTCTTTCTTTGTCGTTCTATCTCAATAATATTTTATTATTTTATACTCTAACCCCAATCAAATGCTCAGAACGCATGTTGTTGGACCAAGGTCTTTAAAGGAATCTATGCGTCGTTGTGTAATTCCTATATATTGTAATTCCTATTACACAATGCTGTTTATTAACAAAATAGTACATTTTGCTATACAAAAGATGAAAACGCTGCTTTTTCGTGAGTGAAGATTTCTTCACGGGAAGTGTTAGTTTCACGAACGTAAACGTAAAATGTTTTTATCTCACGTAGGATATACAATTTTTTCTATGATCGTATATTTATAAACGATATTTATTAGAAATTATTATATTAGAAATCGAAAAAATAACATGCCAAATTCACATTCTATTTTTTCATAGTTGTTTTGTTTTAAAAACTTTGTAAAATTATATGAAAATACCATAGCAACTACAATTTGTTATTCTTTTTACATTAAAATGCATAATATACTTTAAGAAAAATTATAAAGCTTATGTATTACTAATGTCATATTTTAAATAATCAACGGAAATAAGTCAAAAAATTTAAATTACTCTCGTAACTTTTGTCATTTATAGTTGTGCAACTATGAAGAAAACATTTAATAACTTTTGGCATTTTATATTTGGAATTATTTTTTTGTAAATTCAAACAATGGAGAAAAAATAAAATTGAAATTTGCCACCAATATTTTTTTTCTCTTCATACATTTTTGTATCTATGTTCTGTCTCTCTATATATGTATAAAAGTATATTTTCTGTTCGTTGTAAATGTAGTTTATATTAGAGTTAACCAGTGGTGGTACAACCTTTCACTTCAGAGCGTCACGGATCAGACTAACTTACTACCTACGGAAAAGTCTGTGTGTGGTGCGCCTAAAGAAGTTTTCACTTCAAAAATTAATTTCTTCTATTCAAATCTTTTTATTTTTTTTTTCATTGACTGTTATAAGGTTTTTGGAAATTGTAGTTATGGATTGTTGCAAACTTTTTTGTTGAAGCCAACAAGTCAAAAACCTCTAACTGCAGAGGTTTATATTTATAAGAAACGGATTAAAATGTTAGTTAAAATGTTACTGCAGATTCTAAATTTATCTTTTTTTATCCGTTATAACGGATTTAAAAACCAATTTTTTTCTAGTATAAAGCCTCTAGTTGCTTAACGATGTGTCAGATGTCTAATTTACGAACTAGTCCAAGATATTAATAAAACACACATTTTTAAGAAAAGTTTTTTGATCTGGCTCCAGAAATGCGACCGTGAGAGTGACGGTTGATTCAAACGCATTTTGTGTTTAACAAGCTTTTTTGTTGGAGCCGCTCACTCAGAATCCTAAAACTGCTTAGTAAAATTGATTAAAAAGGTTTCAAAGATTCTAAATTTATGAAGTTTTTAAAAATATCAATATCCAAACGGCCGTTATAACGGATCTAAAAAACAGACCTATTTTCTAGTTTATAGCCTCTAGTTTCTTAACCATGCGTCGGATTAGGCTAAATTACGAGTTCGGCCAAGATATTTATAAAACACACATTTTTTAGAAAGATTTTTTGATCTGGCTTTACAAATGCGACCGCGAGAGTGCCAGTTGTGTCAAAAAAAAATTTTTTTTGCAAGCTTTTTTGTTGGAGCCGCTCATTCAAGAACCTCTAACTGCAGAGGTCTATTTTTAAAACAAATTGATAAAAAAAATTCCAGAAATTCTAAGTTTATTAATTTTTTTAAAATATTAGTGTCCAAACGGCCGTTATAACGGTTTTAAAAATCAATTTTTTTAGAAAAAAGGATCTGGTTTCTTAGCCACGTGTCGGATTTTGCTGATTCGCGAACTTGTCCAAGATATTAATAGAACACACATGTACATAAAGTTTTTTTATCTACCTCAACAAATGCGACCGTGAGAGTGCCGGTCGTTTTCGTTATATCTCATATCGTTTATTTTTTTTTTGTTTTTTCGTCTCCGCTTATCATATATAGTCGTTTGGCACAAAAATTTTTCCGAAATTCCGAGATGAGGCATATTACAATAGGTAGATTTTTATATGAAATCTATCTAAACAATACAAAAATGTACTAGGCCAGGATCTTATTTCTCGACCTATAGATTCTCAGTCGACCTCGTTATCCAATATCCATATTGCAATTTGAAACGTTACGACCGTATGGAGGGATAGACTCATGGCTTTTATGTTATGTATATAAATGATTACTAATGGTATTTAGTTGTTTGATGAAATAAGGAGAGTGAATTTGTCTTGCGCACAGAATAATTAGTGTGTGAGGTGGTGTGAAGATGATTGAAGATGATGTTGACGTTGATAAGAGTTTGTGTGAGATGTTTGCTTTATTTAAGACAGAACCCCAGAGTAGAAAGAACTTTTTCATTAATTAAAGATTTTTTGGATTGGAGAAATCGCCATTAAACTTGGCGGTCTTTCAAGCTATTATTTTCACAACATTTAACTTAAAATGTTTGTGTGAACAATTTGTGGATCTTCTCATGAAAAACAAAAGGCTTACATGAGAAATTTAGTCGAGCAGTAAATATGAATAAAAAAAGTAGTCAGAAAAATGAAATTATTTATTTGATTATTTTCAACCTTGACATTTTAACAGTTTATGTGTGTGATTTCAAAATGAAATGACTGGTTCTTTTTCACTAATTGTGAGACGATTATAAGGCCCAATGTACAAAAAAAATCGTTCTGGAAAATACCCTTAAAAGAAAATTGTACCACTAAAAGAATATAAAACACCTGAATAAAAATAAAGCTAACAAAAGTAAAATAACACGCAACTGGAAATTATTGTTTAACATGTAAGAAAATAAATGAGTCTATTAGAGAATACGTAAACAAAAAAATTAGACAGAATAGATTTCAATTGATCTCACACCTATGGGTGGGTGAACATTTGATGATCATGTTATTGTGTTTTTGTTCATAAAGGTCAGTTGTTGTTCTGGAAGTTTGTAGATTGTTTGTTTGAAAAATATTAACAATTTGAATTATAAAAGTGATACAAGCGAGTTCTAAGTTAGCGGTGACACAAGTCTAGTCTAGTCACACACAATATAAGAGGAATAAAATAATTTAAGAGATTATTATAAGTGAAGAATTATTGTGAATATATAAGAAAAATAAAAGGAGAAATATTTTTATAAGCAGATAAATTATTGAACGAATAAACATTATTATGGATAAAAAATTTATTTTTTAAAGTTCCTGATCTAGGGATCTAATCAAATAGAAGTAACTCGGTCCAGAAACGTTACAGTATTACTAAATATTTTTTGTGAATCACATATGATTTGAATTAATTAGTGATAAATTAATTGTAATAAATAGTTCAAGTTAATAAATAATGTTTATTTTATCTAATTCTTCGGACAAATAAAAAAAAACAAATTTTTAAATATTATTCTAACGCATTAAAGTATGAAATTGTTAATCAAAAGTTTTTCTGAGTCGCAAAAGCGCCTCAATAATTTCTATATATCAGTCCACTCCTAATTGTTATGGGTCAAATTTTTGAATACAGTCAGGGCGTGACAGTATTGAAGGGGGGGGTCAGTATTGAAAAGGCAAATCCTATTAGGCCAATTTGATGTGACGCTGCTCCGACTTCCGAGTCTGATTTAGAATACCCTTTAAGGGTTACCCTTATTTGGGTATATCCGGCCCTGATTTGGTTTTTCGTATTTGACCCGTATTTGACCGAAATAGCTTACTAGGGTTTGCCCTATTTATTTTATCAGGCCTCTATCAGAAATTATATATGATTTTCTTATTTGGGTCTGCCTTATTTAACCTGATCTAAGCCCTATTACATTTGATAAAATTTCATTTGGTTAAAATTCATTTTAGAAACAAATAGTTCAAATAGTTTATGTATGGTTTAGTTATCGCTTCTCGTTTGACAGACTACAATAATAGTGATTAACGTAATAGTTATTTAGGTACCAAGGTTGTAATAAGGATTTTAACGGCCCGAAGGCGATATGACCAGCCCGAGGGCCTTTGCCCCGTGGGATTCATGTCGCCTGAAGGCCGTTAAAATCTGATAACGACAGTGGTGCGTACAACGATTTATTTTTCATTAAATGTATTGATAATAAATTAGAGTAATTAATAGTTATTGAAAAAAAATTTCATTTTGGTTTCTCTTCAAATAAGTTGCTATGAAAAAATATTTTGATTTCTCTCTATATGTACATATTTATTTGTAAGTTGTTGCTAAGTACTAAGTAGTCTTTCAATTTTCGAACAGCTTTAATCGTTTTAATAAAACAATTTGTTTTAATAAAACTAAAATTGGTTCCTGTCATATAATATTATAAAAAAATATACGAAAACTTAAGAAAATATGGATTTACCAGATCTTGTCTCAAAAAATGCAGCTTAGACCATTGCCAACTTGTTGCCAATCAAATCCAAGGTCCGTTACGACCAGGAATACAGCCTATTTATAGAATGAAAGACACGGAATAATATTGCAGCTATAGATGAGACCGTCATGTTGGCGTACTTCCAAGAATTGGTATGTTCTTTAAAGTCGTTATATATTGCACTGTAAGCCGTATTTATATACCTTTTTTTATTTTTAGTTCGAAAAGTTTGCCCCTAGTTCACTCTGGACGAAATACTCGATGCTGAAAACCACTTTATTAGTATTAACTGTCGATCTTACAAAATTTACCAATGTCGATCTCACAAAAATAAGCCGACTCATTGCTTTTCTCAAAACGAAGTCGAAAAATTACGTAACAAAAACATCCAAAGTGTTAGAGCCGGACCATCTCCAATGTTTCATTCAAGATGCCCTTGATAGTGATTACCTTCTGCATAAAGTAGTTATTTTAATGAGTGTGTTTGGGGCCTTGCGGAGGGATGAGTTGACAATAGACGACGCTGAGATGTCAATAGACGACATTGAAGACAAGGGTTCCTGTGTAGTTGTTAAGGTACCTTCCACCAAAACTGGCCCCTCGTCAGGGTTTAGTATTATAGACGAGGATAAAATCAGGGCCTTACAAATAATCAAAAAATATATCTCTATAAGGAGAGAATAGGCTTCCAAACTTTTTTTTTTCTAAATTATAAGAACGGAAAATGTACTGAACAGCCCGTGGGAAAGAACACCTTAGGCAATGTTCCAGCAACTGTGGCAACGTTTTTGAAATTAAAAGATTGGAAAGGATATAATGGACATTGCCTAAGAAGGGCCACTCTATTGGTTGGAGCAGGGGCATCTTTCGAAACGATGAAGATGCATGGAAAGTGGAAGAGCTCTTCAGTGGCAGAAGCGTATGTATGTAATGGGCATCACCCTTATGACAAATGCTCGGTAACTTTATTCCTCGTAGATAGTAATTTACTATCCACAATATTCGAAAATATGTTTAACCGTCTTTTCAAACACTTTTCATCACACCCTTTTACAATTTTATTTCTTTTTCTAATCTAATAACATTTGTCATTTAAAACCTTTATGTCTGTTCCTAGCTAACAAAACTAGCTCTTATTTCGTTTAGATTCCACGAAACCAAAACAAAATTGCATTAACATCTTTTTATCGTGAGAACTATTTCTGCAACGTACTTTTTTTAAATAGTTTTTTGAGTTTTATCTAGTGAGTTGGTGGTTGGCAGTGGAAGAAATTAGTTTTTTAAGAGTGAGTTGGTTGTTGTTTGTTTTTGGAGTGGTACCAAGGAGTACAAATGGAGTTCGTGGTTGAGAGTTGAACGGACAGTCAGTTTTGGGGATATGGGGTTCAGTGGAACCATTAGTTTATTTTTTTTTTGGACGAAGAGCTATTTTGTGTTTGTTTAATTTTGTTGATTAGTAATTATGTAGTGATTTCATGAAATACAAAAACCACCTAATTTGGAGTTGGTTCATTCAATAAATTTATGCATTTATATAACAATGAAAAGAAATTGTCTATAAAAATTGATTATAGTTATTTTTTTATAACAAAAAAGTTTTTAATATGGAAAATTGTAAACAGAAAAATGACCGAATAAAGAAAATTAATGTAATGTGAAACAAAAAGAATGAATTAATTAAAAAATTGCGTTTCAATCTGTGAGAAGTGTTTATTCGGAAAAATTAAGTTACATCAACAAAATATAGTGAAGACAAGGCAAACAAGTCTTGGGGTGGTTTTCCAAACAAAATTTGTGTGGTGATTTGGATGAGTATACAGGAATTTAATTGAATATTGTAACCAAAATATAAGTTGGGAGCTGCTGCGGAGAAAGACACAAGGATCACCAGGGATAATGCAACTCAATTTTAAGGTGAAAGGTTGGTTAAATTTTAATGTATATTTTGGCTTTGTGTTTTTATTTTTGTGTTAAAATGATCTGTTAATTGGTACGAATAGGGAGAGTTGTGGCATGTCGGACATCTCGTTCAGACGCCTAGGTGATTTTTGAGGCACGCGTGATGTGTTATTTTTGTTTTTAAATTTCTTGTTAGTGAGGTTGGTCTAGAACCTTCGCTCTACGAGCTAGCGGCAGGGTTTTCGGCGTGCAAGACCACCTGGTAGACCTGCACGGTCTACCAGAATAAACCTCCCATTACAAGATGGCGCCCAACGTGGGGCTCTAGAGCGACAATGTTTGGGTCTTTGGATCCAAACAGGGTTGTTCTAGAGACAACAATTTTTTTATTTGTGTATGTAGTTTTTTTTAAATTATTAGTTTTGTGTTAAATTTTATGTTATTGTGACTACCGCAGGAGTGAGCATTAGCCCATAAGGCTAAGGTTCAACGGGGTTTACGATCCCGCGGACTCCAGTTAAAGTAAGGTTTTTGTTTCGTAGAGGAGGTCGGAGATGATGGAACAAGAAGGTGATGGACCTTGTTGGTTATTGGTAGTTTCCGCCAATACCATCCCACCCTGCGAATGTTTCATTAGACTCTGGGTCCTCTGCAGAACGGAAACTTTATAGTGCTGCTATGCTCATTTAAATTTGTAACATTGTCTTCGACTCAATTTCGTTAGAGCATAGCCTGTTAGAGTGTTGCTGGTGGATGTGATGTGCGTGGACGATAATAGAGATACATCTGCTGGATAGGTATTGTTTCAATGCTTGCCAGTAGATGATATCGTCTATCCTTCGTGCCACGATTGTTACATCCGGGCAACACCAAGACTAACAACTTTTTCTCAATACAGGATGTTTGGGTGTTGGCATTGGGCTGACAGGCGGACGCATTAATGGAAAATGCTAGCATTTGGCTCTCTGAGCCATAGCTAGACCATGTGTGTTGGCTTGTCAGACTGTTGTCACCACAGAAACAACCTATTAAAAGCCCTTTTAATAAAAAATTTTTATCACCACCTAGTTTTGTCGGATCGGTTTCTTGTCGGTCACAACTCTTCCTTAGTTTTTTTGGAAAATATTGAAATCATTTTGTTGTATTTTTTACTTTGAATTTTGACTTTTATTAATTTTACATTTTATTATAATTATAGAAATTTTGAAGAATTGAACAATGTTTTTGTGTTTTATTGAATAGTTTTTGTAATCTTTGTATTGTTCTGAATAATTTTGAAATCTGGATGTTTTTGCAATTATGTACTTTAAATAATTTTTTTAGAAGTTTAGAATTTTATTTAATACATAGATATTTCGTTTTGAATTTTTTGTTTAATTTTTTGTTAGGGTAATTCTTATTATTTTAGTGTCTTACTTTTAGTTAAATTTTAATTTTGAGTTTTTGTTTGAAAAATTGTTATTAATTGTTAGCATATTCAGTAATTTTAGAATTTTGAGAATTTTGGTAATTGTATTTGATGTAAATATTTTTGGAAATTTTTGCAATTCGAATTTTTGTATAATTTTTTTATCTAATGTAAGATTTTAAGTTTTGGATATCTCATCGTTGTGAAGTTTTGATTTTAGGAAGGTTTTGTTAATTTTTAGGTTTAAGTTTTGTTTTTTGTGCCTTATGTTAATTTTGAGTTTTGTTAAATATTTTAATTAATTTTGAGTATGAAGTAAGGTTAAAATTTTGAAAACCTTTGTTAGTGTTTAAATTTTCTTTTCTCTTAGTTAAATAGTCTGAAAGATTTTATGTTATAATAGTTTTAGGTTTTTAATGAACAATTTTAGAAGTGATTTTGAGTAATTCTAAAAGTTTTGTTTTGGTATTTGTTTTACAATTTTTAATAATTTTGGAATTTTGGAAATTTTTTTTTGATTTAAAATTTTCATTAATTTTGAAACCTTTGTTGTGTAATTTTTTTTAAAAAAAAGTAATTTTAAAGAAAATTTGTTTTATAATTGTTTATTTGAAATTTTTGGTTAATCTTAAGTTTTTTTGAATATTTTGTTTTAATTTTGAAATTATTTATAAATTTTAAAGCCTTAAGAATATTTTTAGTTTTAGATATTTAGAAATTTTGATTAATATTTTTGAATTGGAATGTTTTAAATGTTAAAATAATTTTTTTGAGCTTTTCATTTTTTTTTGTATATTTTGGAATTTCTTGCAAATTTTAAATTTTTGAACATTTATTTTGAATTTTGAAAGTTTTTTTGAATAATGTTTATTTGAATTTTTTTGTATTATGATTGACATTTGGAAGTTTTTATTTTGTTTTCAAACTGTAGAATTTTTTTTGTGTAAGTTTGCAATTTAGTTTTAAATTTTGTTTTGAATTTAGTATCAGCGATCCCGAATTCAACCAACCAACTCCAACTGTTACTGTAAAGGTTAGAGATTTATTTTAGTTAACTTAGTAAGATTTTTTATTTTCAGTACTAAGATTTTGAAGTTTTGGTTTTCTTACCTTTAGGTTTTGAGAAATAATATCAGTTCTTGATTTGTTTTAAATTTGTTTTAGTGTTGTTGAATTTGAATTTTTTTTAATTGAAATCATTTTGTCTACAACTGCCAACCTTCAAGTTTAATTTTTTTGATTTTATTTTCTGAATTACTATTTTTTTGAAAAGTTTTTAATTTTGAATTAAAATCAATTTTTTTTAGTCGTTTTTTTGTTTAGAAATTCGTTTCACTAATTGAAATTTTATTTAATTCATCATTTTTTTTTTAATTGTTTTTAATTGGTTTTAATAAGTTTTTTTGATTTTATTTTCAACGTTCTTAGATATTTTAGAATTCGTATATTTATCATTTTTTTTGAAAACATAAATTTTTTTTTACAGTTCTTGGAACTTCTTTTGTTTTTTTGAATCCTTAAGTTTTTGGTTTTCATCTCTTTTCGTTCGGTTTCCTTTAAGTCACTATGGCTTCCACTCCCCAAATCACCTTGGTCAACAGCAGTGCGGTATGTAATCTTTGCAGGCAGAAGATGGAAGGCCTAAGTGAGGCCCTGATTCTGCCCTGTGGCCATTCGTTACATAAAATGTGTTTTCTGAAAGCACCTTCGCGGTTAAAGGCATGCCCAACCTGCCAATATGTAATTCCATCTGATATCCTTGTCGAAGCACCCGCGGCTCCCACTTCACAGTCCAAAGGGGCAGTGAAGAAAGGATCTGCTCGTGAAAGATCGACTGCCCAACGTCTTAGAGACGAGGCAGCAGCCGCTTCCCTCACAGACAGCGATGGTCATGGCTGTATATACCGCAGAAGTCCCCGGTTCAAGGTGGGTGCTAACGGTAAAGCTACATCCAAATTACCGATAGCATATCACCCCACTTCAACGGTTCTCCGTGGAGCACCGAAACCAACACAAGCGTTGGTTCCAAACCCCTTTTCGAAAGGAGCTGAGTTACCAGCTGGTCCTCCTCCATTACATACCTCTCGGGTAAGTTGGGAGGATGGCAGTGAAGACGAATTACATCCTCGTCAGAAGCATGGAAGAGAAAACGACAACTCCAAATTAAAGTCATCAAAAACAACACGTTCATCCCCACCACCAGTTACAACAGCTGATGACAATACTGATTACAGGAATCCTACCCTTCCGCCTGTGTCTGGGACTGTACGTAGTCCAAATTCTTCCGTCACCCAACAGACGATGGAAGCATGTATAAGGGCTAGTGAAGCCAATATTTTGCGGGTGTTGACGCAAGAAGTGGCTCGATTATCGATGTCACGTGGTCCAGCACCACCATCTCTCCATCCATCGAACGGCCAGTCATCTTTGGTGACTGCTGATCAGGCTAGATCCCAATTTATGCCACGGGCAAATCAACAATTGCATCAACCTTCTGGGCAGCCGCTCAACATCCAACCATTTGATCATCAGCTTAACGTACCTAATAATCCGATGACTAATCAACAAGCTTCCCCAGTACGTCATCCACCCAGGTACAATATGTCAGCAGTCCCTACTCCTTCCATGTTCCAGCGTGAGTTTGTTCCTCCTGTGAACCTCACCTCTTCTAGATATCCGGCCCAGGTTCATCCTCCACCACCTCCTACCCAGAACAATGGAACAGCTTCCACTGAAAAATATTCCAACACTATCCGGAATTGGAATGTAGTGTTCACCGGTCGACCTGATGGTCTAGAAGTTGAAGAATTTATTTATCGAATTGGAGTCCTGAACCACAACTCTTTCCCCAATTCAACTGATATCCTTTCTCGTCACCTTCATCTTTTATTCGTCGACCGTGCTTCTGAATGGTTTTGGCGATATCATCGGCGGACCCAACAGCTTCATTGGCCAGACGTTTGTCAAGCGTTACGCGTAGAGTTCAAGGATCGTCGTTCTGACGATGAGATCCGAGAACTTATGAGATCCCGTAAACAACGAGCTGGTGAAACATTTGACGACTTCCTGCACGCTATACTTCGATTAACCGATAGATTAAACACACAGCTTAGTGACAGAGACCTATTGTCCCTGTTGAAAAACAACCTAAATGGGGACATTCGCAAGGACTTGATGTTCGTTCAAGTGTACAGCGTCGAACACTTGCGAGAGCTCTGTCGTGACCGAGAAAAGTTACTTGCAGATGTTAACTCTGGGTACAGACATTCTTCTTTTAGACCTGCACGGCATATTTCTGAGTTACCCCTCGAGGTCCATGAACCCCAAGAAGAACCCGAAGTGTGTTCACTTAACCACCCATCCATTGCAAAACCTTTTTCAAAACCACCTCACTGCTGGAACTGCAAACGAGAAGGTCACATTCATCAAAACTGCACTGCAGCACGACGAGTTTTCTGTTTCGGGTGTGGAAAAGATGACACCTATCTACCCAACTGCCGTCGTTGTCAGGAAAACCGACGAGGGAGCGGGGTACCAAACCTACTTCCTCGCTCCCCGAACTCTTCAAACAGGGTCCCACTTCCGAAATAACCCCTCTTAAAGTTACAGACACCAATACTATTCTTTCAGTTCTAGACACCAACGTTCAATTATCTCTACCAGCTGAAGATACATCTATCACACTCTCCATCCCAACGGTTGTAGAAGATGCTTCTCCTGTCGAATCAACCGTTGTTAACCTTTCGACAACCACAACGGAAAATAAACCGCAAATAACCATCCTCGAACGAGATCCAAGTAGCGTTATAACTCCACCTGTTCTGCCTTTTAAGTCACATAAGCAGCGACTTCAAGATTACTTAGCGGCCAGGTCCAGAATATTCATTGATGCCATTGGAAATACCAAATCTCCATCGAGATCCACTCTTCGAATGCGTCGTTTCTGGCGTATTCGCAAATCATTTCGTTCTAAAACAATATCTTCAATTTTTACACTTTCAAATGATCTAAGGTATCATGCCAAGGTTGAATTATTGAATCAAACTCGGATTGGACTGCTGGACAGTGGAGCGTCTATCAGTGTCATCGGTGGTGCATTCGCACAAGAAATGGTGCAAACTCCCCATCTTCTTACTCGCTCTACAGCTAAGATCAAAACTGCAGATGGTACCAGCCAAAAAGTTATTGGCTGTGTTACTACTAAAGTTTCATTTAAGGGCCGCAGTAAGTCTCTTGATCTCTATGTCATCCCTTCTCTTACCCAGGATTTATATCTGGGTATTGATTTTTTTAAAACATTCAAACTATTAGATCAAGTCCTTTTCTTCTTCTTTAGATTATTCTATTGAATCAATTTCCACCCACCTTACTTCCGACGAAGATGAACAGCTTCAGGATGCGATTCAGCTGCTTCCGTCATTTTCTAAATTGGGTTTAGGTCAAACACATGTGCTTGAACACATCATTGATGTTGGTGACGCTGTCCCCATCAAACAAAGACACTATCCCATATCACCAGCCATAGAGAAAATGATGGGAGATGAGCTGGATCGTATGCTGGCGCTGGGTATCATCGAAGAAAGTTCCAGTCCATGGTCCTCGCCAGTGGTCCTAGTACGCAAACCTGGTAAGGTTCGTTTATGTTTGGACTCCCGTAAGGTTAATACCGTCACCAAGAAAGATGCATATCCCCTTCCACAAATTGATGGAATATTGAGTCGCCTTCCGCAAGCAAACTTTATCTCCAGCTTGGATTTAAAAGATGCCTTTTGGCAAATACCACTCGAAAAGTACTCACGTGAAAAAACAGCTTTCACTGTTCCAGGTCGGCCGTTGTATCAGTTCGTTCTAATGCCGTTCGGACTGTGCAACGCGCCCCAAACAATGACCAAATTAATGGATCAGGTAATTCCACCACATTTGAAGTCACGTGTTTTCGTTTATTTGGATGACCTGCTGATAGTTACAGATACCTTTGCATCACATATTGAACTTTTGAAAGAATTATCCAAGCACTTAAAACACGCGAACTTAACTATAAATGTTGAGAAAAGTAAATTTTTGCTACCCGAGGTCAAGTATTTAGGTTATGTTGTAGGAGGAGGTGTATTAAAAATCGACGACGATAAAATTGCAGCCATATCCGAATTCCCAGTTCCTCAAACTTTGAAACAAATTAGAAGATTATTGGGTATGGCTGGTTACTACCGTCGATTTATTTCTGGGTTTGCCTCATTAACGGCTCCAATTACAAACTTGTTGAAAAAAACTACTGGTAAATTTGTCTGGACTGTTGAAGCTGATGTGGCCTTTAAGAAAGCATTAACTTCAGCACCAGTTCTGGTAAATCCCAATTATTTAGAGCCGTTCATCCTACAATGTGATGCTAGTAATGATGGTGTTGGTTGCGTATTAATTCAAACTGACAAAGAAGGTATAGAACATCCCATAGCTTATATGTCGAAAAAGTTAAATTCATCCCAGCGAAATTATTCGGTAAGTGAAAGAGAATGTCTCGCTGCAATACTTGGAATTAAAAAGTTTAGAGCGTACGTTGAAGGTCAACAATTCAAGGTGATTACGGATCATGCATCTCTAAAATGGTTGATGCAACAAAAAGATTTGTCCGGTCGATTAGCCAGATGGAGTCTGAAGTTGCAGGGATACCGTTTTGAAATAGAACATCGAAAAGGAAGCTTAAACGTTGTTCCTGATGCGCTTTCTCGAATGTTTTCGGTTGATACGATCTCAAATGTCAAGCTTAATACAACTGAGCTCGATTTGGAATCCAAACATTTTAAATCATCTGATTATCTTGAGCTTCTAAAAATAGTGGAAGAATGTGATGGTACTATTCCCGATCTGCGAATTGCCAACGGTCTGGTATATAAAAGAATTAATCATTCATTAGCTGACGTGCCACCAGAAGGTGAGGTTTGGAAGTTATGGATCCCTAAGGAATTAACTGACGAGTTAATTTTAAAGGCTCATAACCCACCAACCTCATCCCGTGGTGGAGTCGCTAAAACTCTCTATAAGCTACGTCGCTTCTTTTACTGGCCCGGAATGGCAATCCAGGTGAAAAACTTTATATCTGGTTGTAGCACTTGTAAAGAAATAAAAGCTCCTCACATGATACTACGTGCACCCATGACAACTCCTCTAAAAACAGAACGAATGGTACAAAGACTTTACAATGATATTATTGGACCATATCCTCGAACAAAAGCTGGTAATATTGCCATCCTTATTGTCTTAGATCATTTTACTAAATTTTCATGGTTGTTTCCATTACGTAAGCTCACTTCTGAGCCCATCTGCGAATTAATAGAGAGCCATATATTCCATGTGTTTGGTTGTCCTGAAGTGATGGTCTCTGACAACGGCTCACAATTTAAATCAAAACATTTTGAAAATTTTCTGAAAAGATTTGGGGTACAACATATTTTTACAGCACTGTATTCCCCACAGGCAAATGCATCTGAAAGAGTAAACAGAAGTGTTATTGCTGCTATTCGGGCTTATCTATCGACCGATCACACACGATGGGATATTCACTTAAGTGACATTGCTTGTGCTCTGCGATCTTCTCTTCATCAGACCATTGATTCCTCCCCTTATTTTGCAATGTTTGGTTTACCTATGATTACTCATGGCTCAACTTACTCATTGTTAAAACGAACGAACAGTTTAGAGGAACCTGGAGAAACCCTTGAAAGAAACGACCAACTTTCGAAGATTCGACAGAGAATTAAAGAACTTACAGCTGAAGCTTTTGTACGTAGTGCGAAGCGTTATAATTTGCGAGCCCGTAATATAAAATTTTCTCCCGGTGACACTGTTTATAGACGAAATTTCGTACTAAGCAATGCTGGAAATCACTTCAATGCCAAATTGTCCCCCAAGTTTGTGGAAGCCAAAGTCCTTAGGTTGGTAGGTAGTGCTGCCTACGAACTAGAAGATGTGGTTTCAAAACGACGGGGTACCTATCATTCAAAAGATATTCGGTCGTAGTGGAACTCCTCTTGGTTGCCTCACCGATTTCTTCTTTTCGCCCTTTTTATTCCTTTCGTTTATTTATTAGAAATTTGTTTTGGTTTCAGTCCAGGAATTCTAATTCTATTTTACAACGCATTTCACAATTAATTCTTTTTCTCCTTTTTATATTCTTTGCCCGGCTAGCTCCGTTGGTAGAGCCTGAGAATCTATCTCGGGGTTTGGGTTCGAGCCCAGCTCCCATTTCACCTTTTAATTTTCCTCTGATTCTCAGGACGAATGTAGTCAGCCGAACTTCCTCCTTTCGTCCTGTCCTGTAATGGGCATCACCCTTATGACAAATGCTCGGTAACTTTATTCCTCGTAGATAGTAATTTACTATCCACAATATTCGAAAATATGTTTAACCGTCTTTTCAAACACTTTTCATCACACCCTTTTACAATTTTATTTCTTTTTCTAATCTAATAACATTTGTCATTTAAAACCTTTATGTCTGTTCCTAGCTAACAAAACTAGCTCTTATTTCGTTTAGATTCCACGAAACCAAAACAAAATTGCATTAACATCTTTTTATCGTGAGAACTATTTCTGCAACGTACTTTTTTTAAATAGTTTTTTGAGTTTTATCTAGTGAGTTGGTGGTTGGCAGTGGAAGAAATTAGTTTTTTAAGAGTGAGTTGGTTGTTGTTTGTTTTTGGAGTGGTACCAAGGAGTACAAATGGAGTTCGTGGTTGAGAGTTGAACGGACAGTCAGTTTTGGGGATATGGGGTTCAGTGGAACCATTAGTTTATTTTTTTTTTGGACGAAGAGCTATTTTGTGTTTGTTTAATTTTGTTGATTAGTAATTATGTAGTGATTTCATGAAATACAAAAACCACCTAATTTGGAGTTGGTTCATTCAATAAATTTATGCATTTATATAACAATGAAAAGAAATTGTCTATAAAAATTGATTATAGTTATTTTTTTATAACAAAAAAGTTTTTAATATGGAAAATTGTAAACAGAAAAATGACCGAATAAAGAAAATTAATGTAATGTGAAACAAAAAGAATGAATTAATTAAAAAATTGCGTTTCAATCTGTGAGAAGTGTTTATTCGGAAAAATTAAGTTACATCAACAAAATATAGTGAAGACAAGGCAAACAAGTCTTGGGGTGGTTTTCCAAACAAAATTTGTGTGGTGATTTGGATGAGTATACAGGAATTTAATTGAATATTGTAACCAAAATATAAGTTGGGAGCTGCTGCGGAGAAAGACACAAGGATCACCAGGGATAATGCAACTCAATTTTAAGGTGAAAGGTTGGTTAAATTTTAATGTATATTTTGGCTTTGTGTTTTTATTTTTGTGTTAAAATGATCTGTTAATTGGTACGAATAGGGAGAGTTGTGGCATGTCGGACATCTCGTTCAGACGCCTAGGTGATGTTTGAGGCACGCGTGATGTGTTATTTTTGTTTTTAAATTTCTTGTTAGTGAGGTTGGTCTAGAACCTTCGCTCTACGAGCTAGCGGCAGGGTTTTCGGCGTGCAAGACCACCTGGTAGACCTGCACGGTCTACCAGAATAAACCTCCCATTACATGTAGAAGAAAGTGTTGCTACCAAAAATAAGGCTTTTAAACTTTTAATGAATGCGTTGGAACTAGCAAAGCCACCAACAAACTCTACCGCGACAAATACAAGCGATCAAGTGATTTCAGTGGAACACACAAATTCGAACACTCCAGATCTGCAAACCCATACATTTTCAGACAATAATTTTAATTATTGCAACTTTAATTTTTATATAAACTAATTTTAAATAAAATAATTTATAATAATTTATTGTAATAGTTATTTTGGTGTCCCTTCAAATACGTTTCTATGAAAATGTTTACATAGCAACGGGCCGTTATGGCTAAATAACAACCGGCATTTATGATGTGATATGACGTTCATAACATTATTCAAATCGAAGCTGGTTATGAAATAGTTATTTACATATCGAGCGCTGAAAGTAGAAGATTACGCCTGCGGTTCATATTGAAGCCCGACGCACAACTGCACAACTTTATTGTGGTATAAATCAATTTTTGAATTTTTTAAACTCGCTAGACATTTTGAAAATTATGCTAAACATGCCGTGGTTTTCTCTATAAACTTCATACAATAATTTATTTGTTTGTTCTAATTTTATGAATATTTTACGGATGAATATTTTACGGGCGGTAAAGTAGAAATAGTAGATTGTTCTACAAGTAAAGAAAAGTGATATTTTTCCACCGAGTGAAATGTTTAATTTACGAGCGTAGCGAGTAAATTAATTTTAAACGAGGTGGAAAAATCACTTTTCTTTCGAGTTGAACATGCTATTTTTTCGTGTACCAGAATAAAATTTAAAAAAGAAAAATGAAATAATTTCTAAAATTGTATGTATATAAAAATTAATGCATTCATGTTTATCAGAGTTGCCTTTGAACTTTTTTGTTCTAACTTTTCATTCGAAAATTTATAAACGATTTGAACGTCTCAATATTTTTTTGATAAGCGGATAAATAATAAATTCTGTGAAACAAATTTCAAAAATGGATCCTAGTGTTATGAAAGAAGCAGAGGAGGCTATTTCGAATTTACTTCCATCGAAATCTAAATCGAAGTACGAGAAAAGCTATAAGTTTTTCAACGATTTGAGAATGAAAAAAAATATTAAAGAATTAGATGAAATCGTTATGTTGGCATATTTTCACGAGAAGGTATTTCTATATATTAATTGTATATAATATATAGATATAAACAATGATGTTATATAAATAGAATATATCGGAATATATATTTTTATGATTACAGTCGAAAACTTTGAAGGCGTCAACAATGTGGTCGAATTATTCCATGTTAAAATGTATGATACAACTAAACGAAAATTTAGATATATCTACATTCAAAAAAGTGATTGCGTTTCTTAAGCGCCAAAATGATACTTATACGCCAAAAAAGTCGAAAGTTTTGACATTCGATAACGTATCTTGTTTTTTGACTTCAGCTCCTGATCGAGAATTTTTATTTATGAAAGTTGTTTTGATTTTCGGGTTAAATGGGGCTTGTAGAGGAGATGAATTGCGATTGCTCACGCTGAATGATGTGGAGGATACTGGATCTGTTATAGTTATAACACTCAATGACACAAAAAACAAAAAAAAAAGAGTTTTCACAATTACAAATGATGAAACTCCAGTTAACGGAGTTGAGCTTTACAGAAAATATCGTAATATGCGGCCAGCAACGACAAGTCATAATCGTGTGTTTGTGTGCTATAGAAATAATAAATGTACTGTGCAGCCGGTCGGCATCAATACATTTTATAGCATTCCCCGAAATATTGCAATGTTTTTGAAGTTGTCAGAGCCTGAAAAGTACACAGGTCATTGCATTCGAAGAACATCCGCTACACTTTTAGCTAATAGCGGCGCGGATGAACAGTCATTGAAGAGACATGGAGGATGGAGCTCAAGTAAGGTAGCTGAAGGATATGTAGAAGAAAGTATCGAAACCAAAATCCAAGCATCTCGGAAGGTTTTTAATGTAAACCCCAAACCATCAACTATAACTTCTTCGTCATTAGGTACTGCAAAATCAATATCAAGCGTTATACCAAGTAATTCAGCACCAATATCAAGTGGTACAGTGAGTGCGACAAATGTGACCTCTGCAGACTTTCAGTTATCTTCAGTTTCTGGAATATCATTCAGTAATTTAGAAAATTGTACCTTTAACTTTTATACTAATTCTAAAGAATAAATAACGTGTTATCCTGGTCTTAAACAGAATATAAATTATATATGTTTTATTATATTTCTTTGTAAATTAAATAATGACAATCGCGTTGCTAAGAAGAAAAGTGTTGCTAACTGGAAAATAAACACTTTTCTTTACTGTTTTGAGTCAAAGAATAGTAGGCATTTCCACATGGTACACGAAAAAATATATTAATATTTCATATAGCAACGGAATTTTATTTTACGGATGTAAAGTTCAACTTTCAGCCACGATAACTAGGATGTAAAATGTGTTTTACGATTTGTTTGTGCGTAAAATAACATTCTAATTTTTTCACAGTAACTTTTTTATTTTATTTTAATTATATTTAATTTAATTTATATATTTAATTTATAAATATATATCAGGACCTGGTCTGACTATCCTAATCAGGGTCTCATTTGGTCAACCCATTGAGTACCTGATCCGGTTATTCCAATCAGGGCGTGTCCGATTATTCCAATCAGAACCTGAAAGGGAAAAAGAGTTACACTCATGATCAGTGATCAGTGATCACTCAATCAGGCTGCCCTACAAATGCCTAATCCATACTAGGGCAAACCTGATCAGAACCCCATTTGAGCCTTAACAAATTTCCTAAGTTGGAGAAAATTGCATGCATTTTTTTATGGCAAGGTGATCTAAGTAAATCAAGATGGTCACCGTAACAAATTTTTACTAAACTAAAATTTTCATGCAATAAAATAAAAATGTTATTAAAAATTAAAGCAACCTGCTTTGTTTATTAAAAATTTGGCTGTTGTCATGGTTAATATATTTTTTAAATTCTTTGAATTTACGTTTGAGTAAAATCACAAGGCCTCCTTGACAAATAAATGTTTTCGATTTTATTTTCTGGCGTACTATTTTCTGGTTTCAACCGTTGAAGCCGTTTAAAAATGTAAACCTAGACCCGACTAGAATTCTTATTTCGGTTCGAATAAGGATGATGTTTGGCCAACCAAACTGGGCATTCGGCCCTAATGAGCATTCCATATGACGACCTCATGCTGAAAGTAACGCATGTCCACATTCGTATTCCATTTGGACTAGCTAATGCGGACTGCATCTAAATTTGTGCTGCCGAATAATATTTTCTGAATGCAGCAAACTATACACTCAGAAAAAAGAGATAGCTTATTTAACGTAAAGTATATGTAAATTCAACTGAAAATGACGTACGAATTGAGCCAGCGTAGGTATAAGTAAAGAAAACAAAATTGGCAAAGTAAAATCTACTTAAAAGCATTGTAAAAAGGTCAGTTTTTAATTAAGCTTGTGCAAAAGCAAATTTTACGTAGACCACAAGTAAATATTTAAAAACATATCTAGCCCTAACGTAGCGTTTTGTAATTTCGCTAGTAGCACATTGACTATTTGCTATGTAAAACAGACAGAGTTATATGTAATAATTGAACTATTTTAGTAAAATTTACATCCCAGCAAGCACACCGCAAAAATTTTGTGCTGTTATGCTACCATCTTGTCTCACCAAAAAAATGAAAAATAAATTAATTTTTTTGCAATTATTAATCGTTTTTTTTATCAATTCCCGGATTATACACGGTAATGATAACAGCCGTTAAGAAGGGCCCTGTAAAGATAAAATGCTATTCATTATTAATATTCACTTTGGACTTAACCCGGAATCGATCCCCAGACCTCTGTTGTACAAGGCAGCAACATTAACCATTCGTCTATCTAAATAATTATTTACGTCAAATTATTTATAAATATTATGTTGATGCTTAAGTTTAGGACGGCTGAGGATTCAATTCCCAGATTGACCACTACTTATATTTTATTAGATTTTTATTATTTTTTTTAAAATAACACAAAAATGATTCCCGCCTTACTTCGGCTAATCTGTCAATTGCATTATACAGTTGACATTCGTGATTTCAAGTTCATACCTAACTTGAAGATCCTACTATTTATCCCTATGGAGCCTTATGACGGTTCCGAACGTAAGCTGCATTTGAGTATTTTCTTGACCTGCATAATGACGAGAAAGTGCCGCAGTTAACAGGCCTTCCGAAGTTGGGTATATTATTAATCGTCCTAATGACGAGGTAACTCCGTAATTGTTAGGTTTTCCGAATTTTGGTATTCCTCATTCGGCCCGAAAATATTTTTAGGTCTGCCGAAATACAAATTCTAGTCGGGGATAAGTGTTGTTAAATTATTGAAAATGCCTATGATCCTAACTAATTTATCATCATAACTTTATCTTTTTTCTAAGTAAACACTTGAAATAAAAATAACGGATTGCTTATTTAGTAATAATTTAAGTTCTGGTTACATTTAGGTTGATGCTTTCTGAGTGGACTGTATGATTTTAAAATGTGAAGTAGCATCAAAATTCCCGTCGATGGCAAATTCAGATTAGCTCTTGTGGATTTCTTTAAAATTTTTACGATGATTCAACAAAACCGGAACAGGCACTTCTTGTTGTAGACGATAGGCTTTATTTTGGTTAAGCGAAATTAATTTATTCGACGAAGATTATGATGAAGCGATATAATTTATTTTTGACTTAGAGTGGTAAAGTAATTGTTATCAAACGATGAGTTTTGTTTATGACTTCGATGAAGCAAAATAATTTATTTTTAAACGAAGACTGGTACAAATAATTGTTGTAGAACGACGAGTTGTTGATTATAACTTTGATGAAACAAAATAATTTATTTTTAACGAAGACTGGAACATGTAATTGTTGTAAAACGACGAAATATTGATTATAACTTTGATGAAACAAAATAATTTATTTTTAACGAAGACTGGAACATGTAATTGTTGTAAAACGACGAAATATTGATTATAACTTCGATGAAACAAAATAATTTGATTTTTAACGACGACTGGAACATGTAATTGTTTTAAAACGACGAAATATTGATTATTACTTCGATGAAACAAAATAATTTATTTTTAGCAAAGACTGGAACAAATAATTGTTGTAAAACGACGAAATATTGATTATAACTTCGATGAAACAAAATAATTTGATTTTTAACGACGACTGGAACATGTAATTGTTGTAAAACGACGAATTGTTTATTATAACTTTGATGAAACAAAATAATTTGATTTTAACGACGACTGGAACATGTAATTGTTGTAAAACGACGAAATATTGATTATAACTTCGATGAAACAAAATAATTTGATTTTTAACGACGACTGGAACATGTAATTGTTGTAAAACGACGAATTGTTTATTATAACTTTGATGAAACAAAATAATTTGATTTTAACGACGACTGGAACATGTAATTGTTGTAAAACGACGAAATATTGATTATTACTTCGATGAAACAAAATAATTTGATTTTAACGACGACTGGAACATGTAATTGTTGTAAAACGACGAAATATTGATTATTACTTCGATGAAACAAAATAATTTGATTTTAACGACGACTGGAACATGTAATTGTTGTAAAACGACGAAATATTGATGCATATAATGAAGTACAATAATTATATCCTTAACGAAGAACTGGAACAATTAATTATTGTAAAACAACGAATTGTTTATTATAACTTTGATGAAACAAAATAATTTGATTTTAACGACGACTGGAACATGTAATGGTTGTAAAACGACGAAATATCGATTATAACTTCGATGAAACAAAATAATTTGATTTTAACGACGACTGGAACATTTAATTGTTGTAAAACGACGAAATATTGATTATTACTTCGATGAAACAAAATAATTTATTTTTAGCGAAGACTGGAACAAATAATTGTTGTAAAACGACGAAATATTGATGCATATAATGAAGTACAATAATTATCCTTAACGAAGAACTGGAACAAGTAATTATTGTTAACGAAGAGATTTTCTTTATACGTATAATGAAGCACAACAACTATCTTTAACGAAGAACTGGAACAAGTAATTATTGTTAACGAAGAGATTTTCTTTATACGTATAATGAAGCACAACAACTATCTTTAACGAAGAACTGGAACAATTAATTGTTGTAAAACGACGAAATATTGATTATTACTTCGATGAAACAAAATAATTTATTTTTAGCGAAGACTGGAACAAATAATTGTTGTAAAACGACGAAATATTGATGCATATAATGAAGTACAATAATTATCCTTAACGAAGAACTGGAACAAGTAATTATTGTTAACGAAGAGATTTTCTTTATACGTATAATGAAGCACAACAACTATCTTTAACGAAGAACTGGAACAAGTAATTATTGTTAACGAAGAGATTTTCTTTATACGTATAATGAAGCACAACAACTATCTTTAACGAAGAACTGGAACAATTAATTGTTGTTAACGAAGAGTCTTCTTTATACTTGTAATAAAGTTCAAGCAGATTTAAAAATGAAAGACGAATAAAAAACGACGAATAAAATATTTGTGGTTACAGATGAACTTAATTATCGGATATATTAATTTTGAAGACGCCTTTCATATCGATGATGAGGAAAACTAGACGATAATGATATTATAATTTTGAAGAAGATCAACTCAATTTATTTCTGTCCATTTTTATCCACATTTATTTTCTAAAACCAAAAAATTTATCACGCATTATTATTCTATTTCGTTTATTTTTCACACATGAAAAGAATTAAAAGGAATACTTAGCTTTTGGTTTGACTCTCAACAATGGCGGAACGACAACGTAGTTTTATCACGCACTATGTCAATTATGCAGCTTTCAACGAAGATATTTAATTCAACCACCATTTGTTTACCTTGCACAATCTACAATTCTATTTTACAGTAATAAATTTCTGTTTTCACTTCAATTTACAGTTCTATTTTCATAACAATTTACAATTTTATTTTCACAACAATTTACAATTTTATTTTCACAACAATTTACAATTTTATTTTCACGACAATTTACAATTTTATTTTCACGACAATTTATAATTTTGTTTTTCACAACAATTTACAAGTTTTAACAGGTAAAACATTCTAAACTAAGTTAACTCTATTATATACAATATCCAAAATCGAAGTGGCCTATATTTTTTTAATCTCATAAATTTATATTCTTTTTGAATCAACATCTTCTCAATTTCACAACGAAGAGAGAAAACAAGAAAAACTCGTTTGTTTTTCGCTTCAAAAAAAACTTGTGTGTACTCAACTGACACGGGCTACGTTTATGTCAGAGGTTGCTGACTGGTTTACATTTCTCGCTTCTTCCTTGTGAAACTGAGTACTGAATACATTGAATACATTGCATTATGATGTTTCCGAACATGCCCACGACCTTAAAGGGACTACTTTAAAAATTACGGTAAACATAGAGATTTTTATGGTCGGACTGATACCTTTAGTACTTTTTGACAATTTGAATGCACGCCTCAATGAATCGTGATCAGCTACGATCCTAAATGACCTGTGATATGAGAAGTACGTAAGAATTGCTAGCATTTCTTTATGTAAAAATTGTTATCACTAGTTTAAAACAAACCGCACGATGATAAACGAAATTTCGAGCCATTACTATATTAGTAATAGTTGTACTGGTTCTTGTTGAGAACTAATCATATATTTTAATGTAACGAGGATGGTCTAAAAATACGTGGAAATCGATATAATATCCCCTTTCTAATTTTGGTCGTCACTTGGTAAAGGCAGAAGGCTGATTTTATTGACAGCTCGGGTAAATTCATTCCTGGCTGTTCGTAATGATACTACACGAACCTGACCATCAGCTCCATAATGCAACTTCGTAATTCGACCCAAAATCCATTGAATAGGAGGACTATTATCGTCATGAATCAAAACCAAGGAACCTATTTTGAAGAGCAATGGAGATTTATTCCATTTGTTTCGTCTCTGCAACTCCGATAAATACTCTACATGCCATCTATCCCAGAACCGATGCATCATCTGCTGAACTGCTTGGAATCGAGATAGTCGATTTGTGTTTAAATCCAACAGAGAAGGTTCAGGAATTGAACAAAGGGGAGCGCCGATAAGGAAATGACCGGGAGTCAGAGCGTTGAAATCAACGGGATCACAGGAGAGTGCTGTTAGAGGTCGAGAATTGAGACATGCCTCAATTTGACAAGTCAATGTTGAGAATTCTTCTAAAGTTAAAGTAGATGTTCCTACTACCCGTTTAAAATGAAATTTAGTGCTTTTAACCGCCGCCTCCCATAGGCCACCAAAGTGGGGCGATCGCGGAGGTATGGTAACCCACTCTATATTTTGTGTTGTGCAAAACTCGGACGCGGTTTTTTGAAATGTTTGCGACAAAAATAGTCGTTTTAATTCCTTGAGTTCGGAGCGTGCTCCGACAAAGTTAGTTGCGTTATCTGAATAGATTTTTGAGCATAAACCCCGTCGAGCCACAAATCGGCGAAGACATGCTATAACAGCTTCCGTGGTTAAGTTCATAACTACTTCGAGGTGAGCAGCTTTAGTAGTGAAGCACACAAAGAGACAAATGTAAGTTTTGTGTTTAATTTTAGATCGAGTATTTTGGATAATATAAAAGGGTCCACAAAAATCAATTCCGACTATGGAAAATGGCCTATCACACTTATTGACCCGGTCCGAGGGTAAATCACCCATAATTTGGTGTCTGATTTGAGGTTGCGCTCGAAAACATCGCACACACTCATGCACAATTCGCTTACACAAATTACGACCACCAATGATCCAATACGTCAACCTAATGTTGTATAACAATGTTTGAGGGCCCGCGTGTAGCAACCTAATATGCTCATGACGCGCTATCAATGTACTAATAACATGACGTGAAGGCAATAGAATGGGATGTTTATGATCTTCACTAATATCTGCATGGGTTAAACGGCCACCAACTCTCAACAGTCCTTGATCATCAAGATAAACTGAAAGTGGATGAAGAGAGCTCTTACGCGGTAGTTTTTTACTTGTTATGAGTGAAGCTATCTCATCTTTGAAATATTCTAGTTGAACTATTGTTATCAGTTGAACTGTAGCGTTTTTAATTTCCTGAGGATGAAGAAGTATTGTATTGCATGAAGATCGTGTAATCTTAGACCGAGTATGCGCAGCAAATCGTAAAATGTAAGCAACCACTCGAAAAAGCTTAGACACGGAGTGATAGCGATGAAAAATTGATACTTCATTTGAAACAGTCTGAGACAATACTGTTTTCGAAATTTTGCGTTGTTCAAGTAAGACTGACTCTTCTGGAAAACATTCTGACGGCGTTTTAGGCCAACTATTTGATGACGTTTTTAAATAGTTAGGTCCTTCCCACCATAACGAAGCATTTGAAAATTGTGAGGGCTTCAGTCCCCGAGACACCATGTCAGCAGGGTTTGCATCTGTTCGTACATGGTACCAGTCGTTTGAGGATGTGAGCTCCTGGATTTTTGTGATTCTATTTGCGACGAACGTGGCATACTTATATGCTTCAGATTTTATTCTAAAAAGTGTAACCATTGAATCAGTCCATAAAAATACCTTGGTGAAATTCACGCCCATGATTGAAACTACTTTGTTAACAACTTCAGCCAATAGAACTGCAGCACAGAGCTCAAGTCGCGGAATGGTTTCCTTTTTTAAGGGAGCAACACGAGATTTTGCACAGAGAAAATTGACTTGATATTCCTGGGATGAACTCACTGTGCGAGAATAGAGAACACACCCAAACGCTCGCTCTGAGGCGTCACAAAATCCATGGAGTTCAAAAAGGTTGCTGGATTGCGGACCTATAAGTCGAGGGATAGAGATCTTCAGAAGATTATTAAGCTCTTCCTTAAATGTCACCCATGTGTGCACTATATTAGCAGGCAACGCGTCATCCCAACCAATAGTTTTGAGTAACCAAATATCTCGCATCAACAATTTTGCAATTAACGTGAGTGGCGCGCAAAAACCCAAAGGATCAAACAAGCTACAGATTTCCGATAATATGTTTCGCTTTGTGCAAATCGATAGTTTCGGTAATTTGTTGAGGTAAATTTCAAGGCTGTCTGATTGAGTATTCCACAGGATACCTAATACCAGTGTGACGGTCGAACGTTCAAGATTATCTTCTGATAATTGTGAAATGTTGGATATAAATTTTCTTAGTTCAAAACCTCCACGCCGTAATAGTTCAATAAGATCACGTTTTAGTTCGAAAGCAAGATCCAAAGTGGGGGCTCCAGTTAAGAGATCGTCAACGTAAAAATCATTGATTAGCACTTGAGCTGCGATGGGAAAACTTGCTTGTTCATCCCTTGATAATTGACACAAGGTTCGAGTGGCCAAAAATGGAGCACATGCTGTGCCATACGTAACAGTTCGTAAATTAAACGATTCAACAGTCTTGGAGTTAGAATCTCGCCAAAGAATTCGTTGTAAATCTACCTGATCATTGTGGATGCGAATTTGTCGATACATTTTAGCAATATCACCACAGAAAGCAACGATGTGCTTTCTAAATCGTAGCATTATGGAGAACAAATCCTGTTGAATGGTTGGACCCACCATTAGGCAATCATTCAAAGAAATTCCAGATGAGGTTTTCGACGAAGCATTAAAAACGACTCGCAATTTAGTGGTCAAACTTTGGTCTCGAAGGACATAGTGATGTGGTAAATAGTAGTTAAGATTTTTGTTTGCGTTCAGCGCTGGCGTCATATGGCCTAATGTTCGATACTCAGACATAAAGTCAACGTATTGTTGATGAATTTCTGGCTTTTCGAGAAGACGTTTTTCCAACGACAAAAACTGACGATGAGATGAAAAATAGGAATTGCCTAGGGTAGCTAAATTTGGCTTAATCGGTAGTGCTACGGAATATCGTCCATCCATTGATCGTTTGACATTAGCCTTATAATGCTCTTCAGCTTGTGTTTCCTCGGATGAGAATAGCGGTTTAAGAGGAAGACTTTCTAATTCCCAAAACTTTCTCATACGCGTATCGAGAGACTGCAGACTGCATAACGTCAAGTGAGACTGCTTTAATCCTTTTTCACAGATATTAATTGTGGACTTACCACAAATGACAAATCCAAACTCTGAATCAAAAAATGGTGGTAATTCCTTAATGGGCTGAATACATACACCTTTAAACAGTTGATGATATATTTCCGCCCCAAGCAAAAGGTCAATGTGATTTGGAACATTGAAGTATGGGTCAGCAAGCTGAATATGAACTGGCAAGAATTCAGTAGAGAACCTTATTGGGGTGGAAGGTAAATCGTTGGTAATTTTAGGCAGAACATAAAATTTCAACGTTGCAGAAAAATCGGAGATACGCGAAGAAATTGTAAGAACAACCTTTTGTTTAATTGATGTTTCCGCTGCTCCTACACCACTAATTGTCTTGGTAGTAGGTTGCTTCCGAAGTCTGAGAAGATTGCACGCGTTCAATGTTATAAAGTTCATAGTGGACCCACTATCAAGGAGGGCTCGGCATGGAACCTTATTTCCACAACTCGTGGTTGCATTGACCAGTGCCGTTCCAAGTAACACTAAGTTACCAGATGATTTTTCTACTTTTAATGGTGATGAATTTAATGTAACTGTTGCTGCACAGTTTGGGTCCAATTGAGGATGAATAACGACATTTGCTGATTCTAGGTGATCAACCTCACTGGCTTTATTAACCGAAGGTCTGACTTTATTATGAAACGATGAGGACTCCGTGGTGGGAAAATGCAGTAACACATGGTGTTTCAAGGAGCAAATGCTACAAGATGGAACCTTGCAGTCTCGAATAAAATGTTGACCGACCAAGCAATTACCACATATTCTTCGCTCTTTTATATAATGAAATCTCATTTGAGGATTCAATTGTTCGCTGGAAAATATGGGGCAATTTGGCAACGTATGTGATCCCGAACAATAGCAACAATTCATGTTATTAGCGGGTGGTATCGCGTTGCTGGTAGCATTCAACGATACTCGGGTAGACGGCTTAACAAAACGTGAAGAAGAAGAAGACGTATTGGCCTTGAAAGCGTCAAGAAGCTTAATCCGATTTCGTAGTAATTCAATTAATTCAGAAAAGCCGAGGACCACAGTAGGTTTTGTGTTCTTTATGATATAGACTCGAGAAGCATTGTCTAGTTTATAAGTTAAATGGTGAATTAATAATAAATCCCAACTTTGTACATTGACCTTTAAAGACTTCAACGCGTTATAATGTTTCGATGCGTGGTCTACAAATTGTTGAAGTGTTGACGCAGATTGCTCTAGAGGACTCTTCAAATTGTACAACTCACGAGTATGAAACCTTTGAATGTTTATCTCATTATTATACCTTTCGCATAAAGCTGCCCAAGCCCCTTCATAGTTTTCAGCTGTAATAGGAAGATTTTCGATAAGAGAAAACGCCGACCCACGCCGAATACAAGAATTGAGATACAAGAATTTGACCGTAGGCTCCAGTGCCTTCGTGTGAATCAAATCGATGAACACGTCACGAAATGCCAGCCAATCGGCTTCAAGGCCGCTGAACGATGGTAATATGATTTCCGGCAATCTAATTCCTGTTGAGATTTGGTTATTAGCGCTTAAATCATGAAACGATGTGTTATGAAACGAGGTGGCTAACGTGACTTCTTCCTTTTTCTTTAGATCATGCAATTGGTTTCGAAGCTTTGATTCGATGTTCCCGTAATCTTCTTCAAATCCAGTTCGGTCACTGGACGAGGTTTCATCAATGATTTCCAATTTACTTTGGACGGCATCATATTTCTCATAAACGAGCTGAATACGTCGGAGCAGAGACTCGCAATGATCAATTGATGATGCGTCAGCGATTTGACCTTTGAAGCTCGTCAATTGACCCTTAAAAGCAGAACGCTGCCTTTTTAATAATTCTATGGCAACTGGCTCAGTCATTTTGAATTAGAATCGATGAATATAGAGAACCCAACTAGATTCAGAACGATTTCACCGACAACCTTGACAATAAGTATAAAATACGACGAAATGCGATGAACCTCTCACCAACGAACCTTCAGTTCAAGAACGCGAACTGAGCGACTGAAATTATCACCCTGAAACTTGGTGAACCCCTATCGTGAACAAATGAGATTACTATATAACTCTTGCTGTTTCAATCGACTCACTGAATTCAACAAAAATTGTCAATAAAAACTTGGGTTAAATTTGTTTTGAAATTTAGATATAATCAATGTGACTACTAAAAATTGACAGTGGACATGTTCGGAAAGCTATCTTAAAATAATTATGATTTACGTTATACAATATATATATAAAAAATGTATTATATTACTTAAGTACCTGGTGATATATTGATCGATATATCTTTATGTTGAATGATGATGTTGAACTGGAACTGAAATCCGGCTCGAAGGACCACTTATGATGCTTTCTGAGTGGACTGTATGATTTTAAAATGTGAAGTAGCATCAAAATTCCCGTCGATGGCAAATTCAGATTAGCTCTTGTGGATTTCTTTAAAATTTTTACGATGATTCAACAAAACCGGAACAGGCACTTCTTGTTGTAGACGATAGGCTTTATTTTGGTTAAGCGAAATTAATTTATTCGACGAAGATTATGATGAAGCGATATAATTTATTTTTGACTTAGAGTGGTAAAGTAATTGTTATCAAACGATGAGTTTTGTTTATGACTTCGATGAAGCAAAATAATTTATTTTTAAACGAAGACTGGTACAAATAATTGTTGTAGAACGACGAGTTGTTGATTATAACTTTGATGAAACAAAATAATTTATTTTTAACGAAGACTGGAACATGTAATTGTTGTAAAACGACGAAATATTGATTATAACTTTGATGAAACAAAATAATTTATTTTTAACGAAGACTGGAACATGTAATTGTTGTAAAACGACGAAATATTGATTATAACTTCGATGAAACAAAATAATTTGATTTTTAACGACGACTGGAACATGTAATTGTTTTAAAACGACGAAATATTGATTATTACTTCGATGAAACAAAATAATTTATTTTTAGCAAAGACTGGAACAAATAATTGTTGTAAAACGACGAAATATTGATTATAACTTCGATGAAACAAAATAATTTGATTTTTAACGACGACTGGAACATGTAATTGTTGTAAAACGACGAATTGTTTATTATAACTTTGATGAAACAAAATAATTTGATTTTAACGACGACTGGAACATGTAATTGTTGTAAAACGACGAAATATTGATTATAACTTCGATGAAACAAAATAATTTGATTTTTAACGACGACTGGAACATGTAATTGTTGTAAAACGACGAATTGTTTATTATAACTTTGATGAAACAAAATAATTTGATTTTAACGACGACTGGAACATGTAATTGTTGTAAAACGACGAAATATTGATTATTACTTCGATGAAACAAAATAATTTGATTTTAACGACGACTGGAACATGTAATTGTTGTAAAACGACGAAATATTGATTATTACTTCGATGAAACAAAATAATTTGATTTTAACGACGACTGGAACATGTAATTGTTGTAAAACGACGAAATATTGATGCATATAATGAAGTACAATAATTATATCCTTAACGAAGAACTGGAACAATTAATTATTGTAAAACAACGAATTGTTTATTATAACTTTGATGAAACAAAATAATTTGATTTTAACGACGACTGGAACATGTAATGGTTGTAAAACGACGAAATATCGATTATAACTTCGATGAAACAAAATAATTTGATTTTAACGACGACTGGAACATTTAATTGTTGTAAAACGACGAAATATTGATTATTACTTCGATGAAACAAAATAATTTATTTTTAGCGAAGACTGGAACAAATAATTGTTGTAAAACGACGAAATATTGATGCATATAATGAAGTACAATAATTATCCTTAACGAAGAACTGGAACAAGTAATTATTGTTAACGAAGAGATTTTCTTTATACGTATAATGAAGCACAACAACTATCTTTAACGAAGAACTGGAACAAGTAATTATTGTTAACGAAGAGATTTTCTTTATACGTATAATGAAGCACAACAACTATCTTTAACGAAGAACTGGAACAATTAATTGTTGTAAAACGACGAAATATTGATTATTACTTCGATGAAACAAAATAATTTATTTTTAGCGAAGACTGGAACAAATAATTGTTGTAAAACGACGAAATATTGATGCATATAATGAAGTACAATAATTATCCTTAACGAAGAACTGGAACAAGTAATTATTGTTAACGAAGAGATTTTCTTTATACGTATAATGAAGCACAACAACTATCTTTAACGAAGAACTGGAACAAGTAATTATTGTTAACGAAGAGATTTTCTTTATACGTATAATGAAGCACAACAACTATCTTTAACGAAGAACTGGAACAATTAATTGTTGTTAACGAAGAGTCTTCTTTATACTTGTAATAAAGTTCAAGCAGATTTAAAAATGAAAGACGAATAAAAAACGACGAATAAAATATTTGTGGTTACAGATGAACTTAATTATCGGATATATTAATTTTGAAGACGCCTTTCATATCGATGATGAGGAAAACTAGACGATAATGATATTATAATTTTGAAGAAGATCAACTCAATTTATTTCTGTCCATTTTTATCCACATTTATTTTCTAAAACCAAAAAATTTATCACGCATTATTATTCTATTTCGTTTATTTTTCACACATGAAAAGAATTAAAAGGAATACTTAGCTTTTGGTTTGACTCTCAACAATGGCGGAACGACAACGTAGTTTTATCACGCACTATGTCAATTATGCAGCTTTCAACGAAGATATTTAATTCAACCACCATTTGTTTACCTTGCACAATCTACAATTCTATTTTACAGTAATAAATTTCTGTTTTCACTTCAATTTACAGTTCTATTTTCATAACAATTTACAATTTTATTTTCACAACAATTTACAATTTTATTTTCACAACAATTTACAATTTTATTTTCACGACAATTTACAATTTTATTTTCACGACAATTTATAATTTTGTTTTTCACAACAATTTACAAGTTTTAACAGGTAAAACATTCTAAACTAAGTTAACTCTATTATATACAATATCCAAAATCGAAGTGGCCTATATTTTTTTAATCTCATAAATTTATATTCTTTTTGAATCAACATCTTCTCAATTTCACAACGAAGAGAGAAAACAAGAAAAACTCGTTTGTTTTTCGCTTCAAAAAAACTTGTGTGTACTCAACTGACACGGGCTACGTTTATGTCAGAGGTTGCTGACTGGTTTACATTTCTCGCTTCTTCCTTGTGAAACTGAGTACTGAATACATTGAATACATTGCATTATGATGTTTCCGAACATAGGTATTTGGCTTAATTGTTATATAAAAAATTGTTGTAAATTTAAAATTTAAATACTTACAAAGTATCAGTAAAATTGGTAGTTACAGGCTTGTAAACTTTATTAATATTGCAGAAAGTAACCGCTGGAAATGGAACCAAGTAAATAGGGTAATTCCGTGTTTCAATCTATAAATAAAAACTCAATTGATTTACATCATTAGCTTAGTTTTAACTAAACTTTTTTACAGATGTACGTGTAGGAGTAGTTATGTAACGTTCATTTGCTATGGAAATCATATACAAACAGCCGAATCCCATAAACAAACAAATTGCACAAAACACAATCTTTTTTATGTATTTCATATACGATGGTCCTCTGTTGTTGAGAAAGTAAATTTAACACAGAAAATATTGAATATATGTAAACACACGGCACTCACTTGGTTGTATCAAAATTTTCATGAATTTCCTTAGCATCGACAAGATATCGCAACCCATGGATATTTGATTCCCGACAGTAAAATTTACTAGTTTCAATTACAGCTTTTAAAAGTAGTTTAGGTTTGTTTGAAAATGTAGCTGATTTATTTTGTTTTATTAACTTCTTAGTATGTCTTTTGTGTAAAAAATTTTTTTCTAGCCATATTTTCTGTGGTTCGTTTTCAGATTTTATTAAATCACTTCCTAATCAAAAACCAACTAAAACTTTACTAGCCCATTATATTCTAATATTGGGTTGTTTGAATACAAAAAATTTAAATTAATTATTTATCTGCAATAAATATATGATGATAACAAAAAGTTCAAATGCTTATAATTGAATATTTTTGAACGAAAGCATAAAAGTTTTAATTTAAATCTAATTAACAAGAATAAACTTTTGTATTTTTTCATATTTTTTTATTAATCAAAATCAGACAAATCGATCACAGAACAGTCTAAACATGGCATTGAACAAGTTCCTATTATTTAAATTCTAATCTAACTAAATTTTTGGCTTTGATATATTGTAATAAATTCTACAGATTGTAAAAAGATTCGATTAAATCAATGCGGGTCAAATTATTACTTAATCTTGAACAAGAATTTTATAATTTTGTTTTTTTTTTGATTCAATTAAAATATTTTACCATTAAATTCCTAATGTTGAGTGCATGACTGAATGGATTTTGCTAAATGTTTTTTCTGTTAATTGTTTATTTTTATTACAGATTTTTTTGTATTCCATGATCGAAAGTGAAATGACCAAAATGTTTGGTTATAAAAACGTAATATGAAAGAAAATGACTTACCTAATTTATCATTGCTGACCTTCACATAATGTTCTACTTTCGTACAGATTTATAATAAATTACTCGGAACGCTTTGCTTTTAATAAATAATTACTACAATCACTACGCTTCTTTATTATTTTGATGTTCTAGCTTTTATTAAAAGCCATATTAAGTTGGATTGTGATGATGAAAACCACGTCCACTTCTTCACAAAAAGGCAATTTAATCGGTTTATTTATAAAATCTATTCAATCCAGTTTAAAATACACAATTTGTTTAAGCAATAACTGAAATAGTTTTCATGTAAAAATTAAGTTGAACTTTTATTAGTCCAAACGCCTAGAAAAACTTTCTTAGCAAAATTTTCTTGATTAATTTATAACGTATTATGATCTTAAAAAATACAATGACTGAAACGATTAGTATAGCCAATAGGCAGATTGCTTTAAGTTTATTATAAAGCAAAGTCTAATTGGATCACGCGAAATTCATGACTTAAACCTTCAGTGCATGAATTATATAACAATTACGGATTATTTTTACGGTTTGTTATTTAATATTATATTAATTTGTTTGACAATTGAAAGTCTAGTAATTATAGTTTTTTGAGTATATATAGACAAATTATTCATTTAACTGTATCAGTTCTAAAGTTGTGATTTATTAACGAGCAGAAAAAAGTAAAAAAATGAAATTTTTAATTGCAATTGGCTTATTCGCATGTGTTGCATATGTAAACTCACATTACGCTCACAGTTATGCTAGTGTTCATCGAGTTATTCATGGTGGACATGGTGATGGTGGACATGGAGGAGACGGTGGATATGGAGGATATGGAGGACATGGACATGATTACTATGTAATTAATACTATTTTCATCCGATTTAGCATTATTTGTATTAGTAATAAAACCGAATAATTTTAGGCTCATCCAGAGTATAAATACGAATACGGAGTAAGCGATGAACATACAGGAGATCATAAAAATGCATGGGAGCATCGTGATGGTGGTCACACTGAAAGTAATAACAAATTCAAAGTATTTTACTAATATAGTTTACTAATTCCATATTTTTTCTAGATGCATACAAAGTAGATATTCCCCATCCAGCTGTATATGGCGGTGGACATGGTGGTGATGGTGGTTATGGATATGGCGGTCATGGATATGGAGATCATAGTGGATATGGGTATGGTCATGGGCATGGATATTAAAAATGATCAATTACAAAGCAAACATGTTGATATACAATAAAAAATAAAATATTTTTGTTTCATAAATTTAGTTTTTAATTTAACTTTTAAAGTGATCAAGTTTCGCCAGACTGCACTAAGAAAAAACATTTCCTTAATCCAGGTATATTTTTGGACAATACCAATTACCTTAAGTAATTCTTCTGCTAAGTGAACTTCTAATGTAAGTTTACGTAGCGCAATAGTTATGTTTTGTGTATTTAATGCAATATTTTATTTTTCAAGTAAAAGTGCGAGAGAATAAAACTCATTAAACAAGAACCCAATACAACATTTTTCCCTTCCAACGGAGTAACATGTATTAATTTCAATTTATCTAACTATCCTGGCTCTTTTGGACTCTGTTCAAAAGCGAGCTATACGAATTGTTGGTGATCGAGATTTAACATTAGATCTTGATTCCCTGCAACATCGTCGCACTGTTGCTGATCTCGTTGTTTTTTATAAATATCGTCACCAGCAGTGCTCGGATGAAATCAGGTCCATAATGCCTCAGACATATGATTTTCCCCGTTTTACTCGTCAATCGGTTTGTGCGGGCGGTCGGACTGTCGAGATTACTCACTGTCATAATAATAGAATGCAAAGGGATTTCTTTGTGCGTACATCGTACACATGGAATGCTTTGCCCGAATCAATAGTCTCGAGTGCCTTCAATCCACAAAGATTTAAAAAAAGCGTCCACCTATACCTCAAGACGCATGTTGTTGTGGGACCTACGTCTTAAAAGGTATCTATGTGTTGTTGTGACACATTTTGTAATTCCTACTACACAACACTTCTTATTAAAAAAAAAAAATTGAATTGTTTTAAAATTTATTGATAAAACAAGTGAAACAAATAAAGAAAAACTGTGAATTTTATTGTACCTTATTTTATTTGTGTAATTAATTCCAAACAATTAAATAAATTTGATTCAATGTCGATTTCTATGAAATTGTTTGATATTTTAAAAATGGAATGACCTTCTGAAAAACATTAAATTTTATTCTAATGAAAAACCAAAAAAACAATCATAAAACGAATAATCTTTTTCAAAATGGAACTTCAATTTAATCAAAGTAGCCTTTGCCTTTTTTATTATTCGAGAGAGGGACATTTGGATTAGTTTGAATTTTTGTCCAAAGTAATAAAAAATTCTAGTCAACCAAAGTTTATATTGAAGAATGATCGTCCAGGAGGGATGGGTCTGGACTTGAAAATCCCCTTCTTGTGTGCGTGCCGCCTCCTGCAACAGTGAGACCGCTATGGCCAAACGATACGTAGAGAATTTTATGATCAGGTGTTCAGTTTCGAATGTGATCTCGCGCTCCAAACTGTAAATTATCTAATACTTTTAGTGGTGATTTAGTTACTCGTCCTGATCGAGTCGTTATGGTAGATGATAATGAAGATGGTTTAAAAGATATAGCAAATTTAACTACATTTTTAGCCTTGTTTTGATCTGTAGCTTTGAAGTTTACATGACCCAAACCAGAATGGCTTGAAGAAGGTAAACTGCAATGGGAAAATTGTTCAAAACTAGCAATGTCTGAAGACGAAATTGAATGAAATTGGGGGCTGAAGGTAGGAGCTGGGTAGCTCGTAAGTGTGTCTAGAATTTGTTACTCTATAGAAATGTCAGCCTATTCTCGGTAATAGGACTTCAAAGTTCAACCTATCTATACAAATTTTGACATTTTTGCCCTTAAAGTCAATTATGAACGTTTTATCAGATCTTCTGAGTGCTCAGATACTTGAAACCCAAAACTGCGTTATTTGCATGTTTTGTTGGTGTTGATGGTCATAATTTGTTAAAATGATTTTTTAAGAATTACACATAGTCGGATTTTCATACAATCTCTCTTTACAACCCTCGAAAAACTGTCCAGGTAGGCGGAATGTGGCACCGTAGACGAGTTCGGTAGATGTAGTGTTTAAATCCTCGTGAAACGATGGCAAAAACCAAATAATACTGATGGGCGGATACAGGTCCAATCTGGTCGAGCATAGCACATTACCATACTGCTTTGAAGATTCAATGTCAAGGTTTAATAAAATCATTAGATTTGGAATTGTAGCTATAGATCGGAAGTTAATCTATTCAAAAATATATTTTCATGTGAACGCAATAATAATCAACTATAATACTCCTAAACCATACCCATACTCTCAGTTTTGATAATCAATTCGGCACTCTCCTGAAAAAAATTTTGTCACTTACCAAGGCACCAAACTCCTCAAATGACAGGATGCAATTTAAAAAAAAAATAGATCTGGTAAGAGATTATCACCAGATCATAATGGCAGAGGAGGCTATCCACATAGCTGCTGTAACCATATCTTTTGGATTGTTTGAGTTCACCCGTATGCCTTACGGTTTATGAAACTAAGCACAGACATTCCAGAGCTTCATCAATGAAGTTTCAAAGGAACTGGATTTCGTCTTTGTCTGTGGAAATGATATCCTCAAAGCCTTTCTAACTTTGAGGTAATCGTTTCCATAGACAAAGACGAAATCCAGTTCCTTTGAAACTTTTGAAACTTCATTGATGAAGCTCTGGAATGTCTGTGCGACGACAACATCGTCATCTTGATTTTATCGCACACTTCACTAGATACATACAGATACAACACATCAAAGGTAAAGACAACGTCGTGATTGCTTATCACGTTCTGGTGAACAAAATTCTGCAGGAATCTATACTTCTACTTTCAACCTGAAAGATCTACCGAAATTACAACAGGAGGACGATAAACTTAAAAAATTGATAAGTGCTGACAAACCGTCAAGATCATCAAAAGTTAAGCTTAGGTTCATACATTTATCAGGCAGCAATGGCAAAATCTGCTGGGAGACATCTTCTGGTTATAATCGATTATACGTCCCACACAGCATCAGAAAAATAATCTTTGATAACTTACATAGTTTATCATATTCTGCCATACGGGCAACGCGAATGTTAGTTACATCTAATTATTTGTGGCCACGAATAAATATCGACACAGGAATATGGGCTAAATCATGTGAATCGTGTTAACGGTCAAAAATTCATAGACACTCAAAATCTGTGATTGGTAACTTTGAACTACCGAATTGTAAATTTGGCCATATTTACATTGACATCGTTGGACCACTTTCGCAATCAAACAGTTTTAGCTACATTTTGACTACAATAGACCGCTTCACATAAAACATGACTGCAAGTACCATTGCATCAACACGTTTACAGGAATATATCTCTAAGTTTGGTATTCCTTCGGTCATAACGACAGATCATAGAGGACAGTTCGAATCCAACCTCTAGAATCTCATCAAATCCGCACAACTGCTTACAATCCAACAGCAAACGGTCTTGTCGAACGCTTTCATCGTCATCCTAAAGCATCTCTTAAAGCGAGATGCGGTTCATTGGAGCACTCGCACTGGTTTTACTTGGAATTCGAACTTCATTCAAAGAAGACCTTGGTCAAACTCACAAAATCCCCGGTGAACTCTTGGTCGACTCTTCAACAGCCAACTATTCCGATACTTCTGAGTTCATTAAGAGATTGCAAAGTAATATTCAAACGCTAATTCTTACATCTACCAGATAACCCAATCAGACCGACATCTTCATTCCCAAAGATTATAACAACTGTACACCAAACGGCTACGATGTGAGGCCTTTGAGAAAATACATTTTTATATCGAGTCAAGTAGGGTACCATATGAAAGGGCTTCACTTCAGTATTTCTAAAAAATGTATTTTGGAATTTTACACCCCACTATTTTTTGTGTAATTCTAAAAAATGGCGTTTTCAGTATGTTTTCTTTCCTCGATTAGCTCAGAGCTTAAGTAATCGAAAATCTTAAAAGGTACTTTGAATGATAGAAAAATTAGTAAGTTTTTAAAGAAAAATATAGTAAAGTACCAAATACTAATAATTATATTTATTAAGGGGGAGGATATGAGATAGGGGAAAATACACCATTTAAAACCCGGTCAAATGGGGTGTCATTTGAAAGAGCACCAAAATTAAGAAACATTACAATTTTTTTTAGAATTTTGCGATGCACCGTTTTTGAATTATTCTCAAAAAAGTGTAACAAAAAGTTGGTCACCCCCTAAACGTTTCTTCGTTGATTGACAGAAAAATTTGAAAAAATTCATAGAGATAGGAAATTTGATAAACCCTTAACGAAAAATATAGCGAAGCTTCAAGTGATTTTATTTCTATGTGTTTAGGGGATGGGAGTGGGGAAGGGTGAAAAAAAGGTTTTTTGGCTTGCATGTGTGGGGTGTCATTTGAAAGAGCACCAAAATTAAGAAACACTACAATTTTTTTTAGAATTTTGCGATGCACCGTTTTTGAATTATTCTCAAAAAAGTGTAACAAAAAGTTGGTCACCCCCTAAACGTTTCTTCGTTGATTGACAGAAAAATTTGAAAAAATTCATAGAGATAGGAAATTTGATAAACCCTTAACGAAAAATATAGCGAAGCTTCAGTGATTTTATTGCTATGTGTTTAGGGGATGGGAGTGGGGAAGGGTGAAAAAAAGGTTTTTTGGCTTGCATGTGTGGGGTGTCATTTGAAAGAGCACCAAAATTAAGAAACATTACAATTTTTGTAGAACTTTGCGATGCACCGTTTTTGAATTATTCTCAAAAAAGTGCAACAAAAAGTTGGTCCCCTCTATACGTTTCTTCGTTGATTGACAGAAAACTTAGAAAAAATTCATAGAGATAGGAAATTTGATAAACCCTTAATGAAAAATATAGCGAAGCTTCAAGTGGTTTTGTTTCTGTGTGTTTAGGGGATGGGAGTGGGGAAGAGTGAAAAAAAGGTTTTTTGCTTGCATGAGTGGGGTGTCATTTGAAAGAACACCAAAATTAAGAAACATTACAATTATTTTAGAATCTTGTGATGCACAGTTTTTGAATTATTGTAAAAAAAGTCCTATTTTTAGTCTTAACACCACTCAACCCCTAAATTTCGTCGTTGATTAACAGAATTGAGTTGTTCCTTAGCTACCATAAACAGCTATGGATAACATTTAACCTAAAGTAATATTTTTTTATATCATTTCGATCAATTTAGATGAGATTGATATTTACTATTGATATTTACGATGAACCATTTATTTTTTATGTGTCTATGGTCTGGCAATATAAACCCTTTACAACACAACTTTATGTTAATTATTTTGATATTGTTTTCTTTACATTCACGGAACCCTTGACGAGCGAATTTTATTCGCACTTTTTTGACTTTCTTTTAATTGAAATGAACAAAAAACACAAACAAATAATAACTGCATTCCTTTGTTTCGTTTTAATTGTAAGAAACTAAATTTCCAGGCTGGTTTATATTTTAAGATATTTAAAAAATGGAATGGCATTGACTAATATCAAAATCTAATCAAAGCAAATATGATAATTAGTGTTAGTGGCTAAAAAAATTCTATATATACCTCGGTTGAGAAGACTAATATAGACCTCGAACATTATCGAGGCGCTACGCGCCTCAGGATCTAAAAGTTCTCGGTCAATAATAGCTTACTTCTCAACCTTGTTATATAATGTACTAATATTTATTTATTTATTTATTTATCGATTCATTTTCAAATTATAAGCCAAGAAAAGAAACAGAATAAATAACAATTAAATGAAGGCCAAATATAAAAACTTAAATTGAAAAAAACATAAATTGATTACTATAAAACTAAATACTAGTATAGCACTATAACACAAAATACTAGTAATACTAAATACTAGTAAAACTAAATTAACTAAAATTAAGATTCGTTACTTATCATTTAGTAAATTTATGCTAATGCTTGTAATGCTTGTAATTGATGATCTGTAAATGATGTAAATGCTGTTCTTGCTTTTCTTTGTTTGTTTCTTTTTACTTTTAAGCCAGAGGTACCCGATAAACTTCCTAATCCATTTTTTATTTTATTTTAAAAGAAAACGATTATCATTTTTGGCACTTCTATAGATTTATGAAGCACCCGGTGAACTATGGGTTTTTTATATAACAACAGTAACCCAAACGACCAATTATTATTATTATTAAGCGAATAGAAAAATTTAATTTATTTGATCCGTTTGTTTTACAAAATTTTGAAACTGTTTTACGGAAACTGTTAACTATTTTTAATCCCCATAGAGAAGATATGTTTAATTTTAATATATTTAACACAATATTTATTTAATATTTTTTTCCTTTTATTTCAAAGACGGCATTTTTCATTCGCTAATACAAAAGCGAATTCACTTAAATAATGCACTTTATAACACATTGAACTTGAAAAATATTCCAAATAATATAATTAAAATGAACAAAATAACTATAATTTAAATCTTTATTCAGTAAATAGGATTTTATAAATATCACTCATATTTTATTATTATTTATGACTTTACATATGTTTGCATATAAAAAATAACTCGACACTGATATCGAGGAACATCGGTTCACGACTCGACAAAATGTTAAATTTATTTTCTATTTTTTTAATGGAAATCACGATTGTTTAATTATAGAAAACCGACTCGATATAAAATTAACTAGTTTATTTCGAATTTATGAATCACGACTCAACAATATTTGGAAAAATATGGTTATTTATAGATATTAAATCTACCTAAACGAGAGGAAAAACAAGTTGATCACATAAACATTTTCTCTTCCAAAAAATCAAATACATCGGAACGTATTGTACAAAAGACTACAAAAAAATCATAGGATGATTCTATACAATTGCATATTACATTGGTTTTCATCCAATCCAAAAAAACATAAACGATAATATGGATCAACCTTTAACATAAACAATCACCATTTGTTGCGAATACTACCATATTATCTGGTTTTTTTCACCATCATAAATACATCGAAACGTTTTAAATTAGAAACGGTCATACATATTTGGAGTTCATTTTTACGTTTCAACACAATGAAACAATGCAAAAATTGAAGAGTATAAACATTCTCCATTCTTTCATTTCGTTTTAATAAAACAAAAGAGATAATGAAAAAAAAATCGAAATTTTTATGTAATGAGAATGCAAATACATAATAAAAATATATTTAGGAAGATATAAGCTTGATAATTCGAGGGTGAGCTAAAGTTACTTGTGCTGCCTAATTATGTTAATGAAAAAATGTTATGTTAATGAAAAATGTAATGTGATGCTACAGATAGAACATGGAAAAGAGTTTTGCTCGGGAGTTGTCGTTACTGATAGATATAACTGTCAAGCCCTAACTCCTTTGCTAATACCTTTACCCAGAACTAAAATCGTTCTATCTTCTGTATCTTGTTTTTGTTGTAGATTTTCCCAAACGCTACATGCTGGGGCATAACAATTGGCAATAGCCCGAAAATATCGAGGTTGTACAACGGCGCGAAGTGCTATGTCAGGAGCATCTACCATTATTGCAAGTCGCGCAGTTGATACGGGACGAATTAGTATAGTCGCCTAGTTTAAATAATTCTTACATAGATCGAATGCTTTAATAGCTTCGTCTGGCTAATAAATGGGACGTTTATCATACTTCTTAAACCCTTTCTAAAAATCATTTAATATTGCTTGATCACTACCGGCTTATGGAATGAATCTACAATACAAATTTAACATATCCAAGAAGTGCTTTAGATGTTTCATCATAACCGAACTTTGATACTGGACCACACAATCAGAGGTGGGATTAATGACATGACAATTGATTGAATGGCCACAGCATGTTTGTTTGAATAATTAAATATCTAAAGGGGTTGAACTCTCAAGCCAGGCTTTGAGATATCAAGATTTCTGTCTGTTTAAAGGGTTTTTATATAGTTTTCGTCAAAGAAAGGCTTTTATGAGGACATTGTTTTTAGTTTTGGACAGCGATGTATATATTAAACATAAAATTCTTTGTAAAAGTACAAGTATAACTTTTTCAAAACAAACTTTTTTCAAAATTCTAAAATATTTTAAAAATTATAATTAAGGCTGTATTCTAAACGACAACTTATTTGAAACTTATTTATGTAGACTTACTTATTTGCCGCCATTTTAAATAAGTATATAAAACCTATTCGAAACGATTTAGCATACTTAATTTGACAGCAACGTCAAAATATATAAAATCAATTTTTGAACCATAAAACCAATTCGAAATTTAACAAATTCAATTTTACAGCAACGTTAAGTTATACAGAAGTAAATTCAAATAAATCGATTGATTTTTTAGTTTCATTATATAAAGTCTTTTAAACTATTTTTTCATTTAAAATTATAACCTTAAATATGAATCGTAAGAGAAGTTTTATTCTTTTAAACCATTTAGTAAATAAAAACCATAAATTAGTTCAAAAATTGTTGCAGTCTGATCAAGAATTATTGCAAATAATAGAAATACGTGAAATGCGACAGGTTTGTATACATATGTGATAAATATTATAACAACAAGCTAAAGTACTATTCATAAAACAATATTCGTTTAATTTATTAATTTTTATGTAAAATATTACAGGGTTTAAAGTATTGCAATATCAATCATAATCTGATGATTGATATGGTTTTAAAAGGAGACGAAAAAGCGATTAAAAAACATTTACGGTTGTCGAAGCTAGCTGTCGATAAACTGGTAGAACTCTCTTCTATCAAACATCATGGATATTCAGCAAATATAGAAATTGGTGTTATGTTATTTTGGTTAGCGTGTGGAACAAGCTATCGAGTGGTTAGTGCTGCTTTCGATATACCAACTACATCTGTTTTCTATATTGTCCAACGCATAATGAAATTGCTACTAAAATTAATTAAAAAAACAATTTTTTTTCCTGACTTGGACCAATATTCAATCGTTGGAGCGAAGTTCGGTAATCGTGCTGGATCATCAGCTTTCAACAAAGCTGTTGGGGCCATAGACGGCACTCACATTAAAATTAAATGTCCCATGGATCGCCACGATGAATATATTAATAGAAAGTTGGACTACAGTATTCAACTCCAAGGTTTATCTTAATTAAATTATTAAAGTAAAATTATATGTAGAATTTAAACATTTCTTTTCAGCTGTTTGTGACGCCGAACACAAATTTTTAGATATTTATGTTGGCTGGCCTGGATCAGTGCATGACCAACGGGTACTGCGTAACAGCGACATTTATTTGAAGAAAGCATATCCAGCAGATGGCTATTTTTTGTTAGGTGATAGTGGATATAAATTATCTCTAGAACCAATTGCTATTATTACACCGTATATCGATCGTGGATCTCTGGATCAGCGCCAAAAGAAATTCAACTATTTACATAGTAAAGGACGTATAGCTGTAGAACAGGCGTTTGGTCAAATGAAAACCAGATGGAGGTGTATATTTTTAAGAGCACTAGAGTTAAAAGTAAAAAACTGTGTAAAAGTTATAGCGATTTGCTGCGTTTTACACAACATTTGTAAAGATGTGGGAGATTTGATTAGTATCGACGAAGAATTTGAAATCGAAGAGGAAGTGTCAACAAATTTCACTGAGCACAACCCACAACGAAATGCGACCGAATTCCGGGATCAATTATGTGCCGAAATATAATAGTATTGTGATCATCATACTTATTAATTGCAAGAGCTGTAAAAATACATGCAGCAAAAGTTTCATTTTGGACGCTAATTTTTTTACAATATTTAATAAGCGTAAAAAATAACCTTTAAATAGCAATCTTTTGTATTTGTTAAATCAAGATTATGTTTTAATCCACGTTTGAATAAGAAAATGATAATGATAACTATTTAATATAAAATAAAATAATAGTTCACATTTATTTTTCATTTAAAACAATACTTCACATTCATCTCAAGTTCATTCTTTTAAAATAATATCATAAATTAACTAAAATAAAATATAATAAATTAACTAAAATAAAATATAAAATATAATTAGTCGCTCTCTGATGACGATATATCCACCTCTGGAAAATATTTTTGTACAACTTTTTTAATTGTTTTATTGTTTTTGTTAATTGATTTCAATATCTTGGCATCTCTTTCCTTAAAATGGTCTACCAGTCCTTGGTTATTTCTTTTTCTTCGTAGTGTTGATTGCTGTGTTGTCGTACTTGTTGTAGCACTACTACTCGTTGATAAAGGCATTTCTGTAATAGCTGCCGATACCTCTAGTTCATCGGAAGCAGGATCGTACTCCACCGAAACAGGATCGTACACCATATCTACTCCATACGCAACAGGATCGTTCTCCACCATATCATCGTCATCAGTACTAAAATTAATGCTGCTAATAATTGTTCTTGGCTGGATGTTATCTTTATTTCCCATAATATCATTAATTTTTTCAAAAAATATCCAATTAGCAGCATTTAAAACCGTTGACGAAGTACCCGTTTTTGGATCCTTTAACTGCTTAAATTTATCAAGTAAATTAATCCATTTTTTGGAACATTCTTGCGATGTTCGAGCCAACAATTCTGCTCGAGATAACTGTATCGTCCTAAAATATAGTAAAATCTAGAAACATTAAGATACAAAATATTGTGACAACTTACTTCCAAATTATATTATATTGACTGGTTTTTTTCTTAAAATCATCGTCATGGGCGCCTCGAGCTTCAATTAACGCATGAATCTCCTCTTCACTCCCTGATGTTTATAAACACAAGCAAATATAATTATATCCATATATACATTATTATTTTGTTTATTATAATGTTATATTTTTATATAAAAGTGTACTTACAGCGACTGTTATAAACTTTTCTTGCACTCATTTATATTTTTAATGCTATTTATTTAAAAATAATTTATATCGGTTATGTTTTATAAATTCGTTTTATCGTTTATAAAATATAAACATTTGAACTCAACGAGAAAATATTTGACATTACAAATAAAATTAGATTTTTATGTAAGAAAGAGATAGAAAATAAGTCACCTATTTAGGTTACTTATTCAAATAAGTAAGTCTCCACAAATAAGTTTCAAATAAGTTTTGGTTTAGAAAACAGCCTAAATCACATATTTATGCATATAATTTATACATTTATAATATAATCAAAAATTTCGACCTTTTTAAAATTCTGAATCTAATGCAAAAATTATAACAATAATTCAAACATTATTCAAAATTCTACAAATATTCCAAAAATTATAATAAAATTTATAAAAATTTAAACTTTTTCGAAATTCCAAAAATATTCGAAAAATTTTTACAAAATCAAAAATTGAACTTCTTTCTAAATTCTAAAAACACTCCAAAAATTATAACCAAATCGAAAACATTAAAAATTTAATTTTTTTCAAAATTCTAAAAATATTCCAAAAATTATAACAAAGTCTACAGACAACCGGCCAGCAGACAGACAGATATATTTTTTTCCTTTTTAAGAATCTTTATAACCTAAAACGTCGAGAAATGTAAAAAAAAGTGGGGGTAAGATTTTTGCTTATTGCTCGAGATTGTAATACTTAGGTCTTTCAGACCGAAGAAAGATTCCGGCTTGCAGTGGTTGCAATGGGTGAGATAATCTTCAAAATAACGAATTTTAAATTAATTAAAGTTCTTCTCTATAAAACCATCATAATTTTATTGCATGCTTACGAGGAGGTTCTATGACAAGTCGTACCAAAGAAGTGCATTTTTATTTCTATATGGAAAAGTCTGGCTATGTTAACCATTGTGAACAAATAGACAAAATTTGATCGTTTTTTGGGTGCCGTACTTTGAAAAAGTAAAAACGGTACCCTGTATAATCTACCCTCTATCTTCGGTATCCGTCCGAATTTCTACATAATCGAATTGCTCACAAACTATAAGTGCTATCAACTTAAAATTTTGTACAGTTATAAAATGTATTTATCCACACATATTAAAAAGAAAAGAATGGCAAATATTTGTTTTATCTGTATTTTATAGATATAGATAGGAAGAAAGAAAATCGTAAACGTAAATTTTTTTTAAAGAATCGAGCTTGATTTAGAAAAATCGAAAAAAAAGAAATATTTCAAAAACAAAAGTCAATAAATTATCGACTGCTTAGTTTATTTTCATGTTCCCCCCCCCCCCCCCCTTAAATTCGAACATTACAAAAGAAAAAAATTCACGGTTATAGGAAATTTTGTAAAGATTAAACACAAACTATTGTAGTCGGCTATTGTAGTGAAAATTTTGGAAAAAAAATTATTTTTGACTTTGACTAGTAGGGTGTTATATGAAAGCTGAGTTTTTTGTAATTTTTGAAAGCACCGTTTTTGATGTATTTCTAAGATTTTTTTTTTGAGAAAACTATTCTCCTAGAATATTATATATACACGGAACCATCGACGAGCGAGTTATATCCGCACTTGTCTGACGTTTTTAACCAAAAACGTTTTTGTAACGATCAATAACATAATAGACAGAAAAGCTTTTGTTATTTTTTCTTATATACTTTTTCAACAACAAGAAAAAATCGTGAGTATAATACATAATAGAATTTTAACGAAATACTGAATATTACGCGTTTATATAGAAACACTCAGTTTTCTTTTAATCGTAAGTAGACCCTTTCTAGACTCGAAAGTATCATGGCATCTAGCCTTACGATTATTAAATCCTTCAAGTGTTGCCTTTTTACAAACATTTTCCTTACGCTCGAATATGACATTAAGCCTATATGCTAGGGCGCTAAGCAATGGCGCATGGTTCCCTGAAAAATAGCAAAAATAAATGACACAGATTAGTTTGTTTTTCTAAAATATTAAATTATCTTCTGATATTAGCACACTTGTGTTTACTCTGATTTCGCCTCAATTTCAAATTTGCAGTAAAAATTATTTCGGATCATTTTTATAGTTGGTCACGGTTACTCTGGTAGGTAGTACAACGACTTCTAGCTATTTTTTTATATTTTTAGTGATATGAAGGCATAACCTTCATTAGCTATCTAGTAAAAAACTTACCAAAACATCCTTTTCATCATAAGAATTATGTTCAAAATGGTCTGATTTTTCATTTCTCTTGGTTAGCAACAACCACAACTTGCAACCCACAAGCTTCAACTGTATCCCTTTTTTGAAATATTTATAATATTAAAGCCCAATAAAACTAAATAAAATAAAGCAAATTGATTAAAATGACGGTCATCGTTCGAACTTTAAAATTTTAAAAATTTCTCTTCAATTATTTGATTTAATTGTGAATACATAGTCAAATACCAAAGTTAAAAAACATAACTTCGCCTTCAATTAATAAATAAACTGCTAACAAAAAGATTTATTGCTGTTCAATAAAAAAAATACCCCTAACTAGACCGTAAACAAATCTAGCTTATGCGTTACAAAATCGTTCTTGATCTAAACCTCTAAATTTCATTCACATTAGTGCTCTAGATTATTATTTAATTCAGTTTAGAATACATTAAATTGATATTTTTGTTAATTTAAATTAAATTAAATATTGGGTAAGATATAAATTTTTGGTTAATTAACCATTTCAAATCGGGCAAGAAAATTTAATAAGATTTTTATATATAAATTGTTTGAGGTTTCACTGAAATTGTATCAGTCTGTTATGACAGTTTGATTAGAATACTAATGATGAAAGGTTTTTTATTGATTGTTGTTTTTGTGTGTACGTGTGTGACTGCTACGTACACTGCAGTCAGTTATATCAATTTCGATCATGATATTCATGGTGGTCATGGAGGAGATATCGATCATGAGGTAGATGGTGGGTATGGAGCTGCTTATGGTTATGAATATGGAGAACATGCCGATAGTGATGATGAACATGGTCATTATGATGTAAACTCAAATAAAATGAAATAAAATTGGATTGCAAATATACTAATTTTCCCATTCTTTCAGCATCATCCAGAATATAAATATTCATATTCTGTTAAAGATGAATATACAGGAGATTTTAAGGATGCATGGGAACATCGGGATGGAGATGTAGTCAAAGGTATTTAGAGCGAAAGTAATTTTTATTTGTTTATATATATAACAATTATTTAAGGTGGATACTCTCTAATGCAACCTGATGGTACAACACGAATTGTTGAATACACAGCAGATGCTCATAATGGATTCAATGCAGTAGTTAAGATAATTGGACAAGCTTTTCATCCAGAAGGTTATGATCATGCACAAGATGATGGATATTCTGGATCAGAAGAAGATAAAGAATATGACAATTCTGGAGAAGATGACATCAGCGAATATGGATTATATGGACGGCATAGTAGTTGGGACGGAGGGTTCGATGGTTGGGATGTAGGTCATGATGGCTGGGATGGAGGATACGGTAATGATGGAAGCTATAGCTATGGGCATGGTTTCTAGTTTGTAAAACATTATGTTAGCTGTATGATTTGTATTTATTGAATTACTTTTATAAGAAAATAGAGAAATAAGAAAAATTTTAAGATGATTGAATTTTAACTGGATTAAGTAAAGATTTTTGGTTATGTAGATTTAACGTCAATTGTAATTGAGATACATATTCAGCAATGTAAATTTAACGTCAATTGTAATTAACTTTAAGTTTGACTTTGACTTTAACTTTGACTTTGACTTTGACTTTGACTTTGACTTTGACTTTGACTTTGACTTCGACTTTGACTTTGACTTTGACAGAGCTGCAATTTGCAATTGCATAGCTTTTTCATGAAAACTTAAACGGTTAATATTTTGAATAAAATATATTAAATAAACTTTCACGAACTTGCGTATATTAAATAAATTTTCACCTACCTATAAATCGTATAATCAAATGCTAGAGTAACAAAGAAGTTCATCATTAATATGTAAATCGAATGAAAGCAGCTCGTACAATTTAAGTAGTTAATAAATTATTATGTATAATGTATATACTTACATTAATTTTAAAACAAATTAAAATCAAACGACCTCCTACTCATAGGAAATGGTTCACTTCATTTATGTAAAATTAAAAAGTACAAATAAATATATGAAACAAATATAAAATAGTTTATATATTAGGAAAATTAAAAGAATTTTTTTTAATTTTCATACGAATAATAATAATTTGAAATGGAAAGTAATTAGCGTGAAATATGTTAATGTTACGAGTTGTTGGGATTACATAATTATGGTTTGATTATATTATATTAGATAACAATTATTATTTAATCAACATTTTTAATATATATTTGGGCTATTTGACTTGGTAAGAACAACTTTTTAATATTATTTAATTGGGTGTCAGAAGTAACTATTACACAGGTATTTAATTTATTTAACATTAAATATCTTGCAACCTCAACAGTATTCTCTTAATGACTTTTCTTTAATTAAAAACTTTTTTTTTTATTTTTAAAATATTTATTTGGTTTGGACATGCCATACTTAAAACCAATTTTGTTCGATTCATGATAGATGTAAATTGGCCTGACAGATCACCAGATCTTGCTTCGCCAGATTTCTTCTTGTGGGGCTATGTCAAAGAGAAACTTTACAAACAAGAACCAAAAACACATGAGAAAATGATTGGGCGAATCAAAAATGCTTGTGCCGAAATTCAAGCAGACACACTTCTCAGTTGTGTACAGTCATTTGAAGAGCGGATTAATAAGTGCATTGAAGTCGAAGGCCATCATTTTGAACACTTATTTTGAGCTAAAATTTCTTTATTCACCAGCCATTTACATTACTAAGCTTTTTACAATGAAAACGTGATATTTTTTATTTCAAATGTATTACAAAATCGTAGGCATATGTACTTAGTAAAAGAAATCGAAAAAATTGAATTTCGTCGATTACAGCGCCATCTATCATGAATCGAACAAAATTTTTTAGTCAAATCGTACGTATTTTTAGTCGTAAAATCCGTATCTGCAATGAAAAATTGGGGTTCCTATTTTAGATTCAAAGTTACCTCCGCCCGAAAATGGACATTTTTTCCGTAGAGTGCTTATTTTTCGAGATATTTGATAGTTTCAGGTTAAAAAAATCACCTGGTATAAAAACGATATGGGATATAACGAAAACGACCGGCACTCTCACGGTCGCATTTGTTGAGGTAGATCAAAAAACTTTTCTGTACATGTGTGTTCTATTAATATCTTTGACGAGTTTGTGAATCAGCAAAATCCGACACGTGGTTAGGCAACTAGAGCCGTTTTTCTAAAAAAAATTGATTTTTAAAACCGTTATAACGGCCGTTTGGATACCAATATTTTAAAAAAATTAACAAATTTAGAATATTTGAAATCTTTTTTATCAATTAACTCTAAGGCTGTATTCTAAACGACGACTTATTTGAAACTTATTTATGTAGACTTACTTATTCACCGCCATTTTAAATAAGTATTTAAAAGCTATTCTAAACGGTTTAGCATACTTATTTTGACAGCACTTAAAAGCAAATTCGAAAATAAATTTAATTAAAACTATTTATTTAATTTGATCAATTAAAAGAGTTTTCAAATCTATTTATTTCACTTTAAATTATTACATCAATTTTATTACGGATCGAAAAAGAAGTTTTATTCCTTAAAATCATTTAGTAAACAAACATGACACTGTCAGATCAAATTAGATTTTTCTATGAAAAAAAATTTCAAATAAGTCACCTCTTTAGGTTACTTATTCAAATAAGTAAGTCTCCACAAATAAGTTTCAAATAAGTTTTGGTTTAGAATACAGCCTAAAAATAGAATTCTGCAGTAAGAGGTTCCTGAGTGAGCGGCTCCAACAAAAAAGTTTGTAAAAAAAAATTTTTTAACAACCGGCACTCTCACGGTCGCATTTGTAAAGCCAGATCAAAAATCTTTTTTTAAAAATGTGTGTTTTATAAATATCTTGGACAGGTTCGTAAATCAGCCACATTCAACACATGGTTAAGAAACTAGAGGTTTATACTAGAAAAAAAGTTTGTGTTTTAGATCCGTTATAACGGCCGTTTGAATACTAATATTTTTAGAAACTTCACAATTTTAAAATTTTTGAAACCTTTGTTATTGATTTCTTCCAAAAAATAGACCTCTGCAGTTGGAAGTTTCTGAGTGACCGGCTCCAACAAAAAAGCTTGTAAAACACAAAGTGCGTTTGAAACAACCGACACTCTCACGGTCGCATTTGTGGAAAATGTGTGTTTTATGAATATCTTAGACAAGTTCGTAAATCAGCTAAATCCAACACATGGTTAAGAAACTGGAGGCTTTATATTAGGAAAAAAAATGGTTTTTAAAATCCGTTATAACGGCCGTTTGGATACTAATATTTTTAAAAACTTCATAAATTTAGAAGCTGTGAACACATTTTAATCCGTTTCTTATAAAGACAAACCTCTGCAGCTAGAGATTTTTGACTCGTCGGCTTCAACAAAAAAGTTTGCAACAAGCCCTAAGAAAAACAATTTGCAAAAACCTTATAACAGTTAATGAAAAAAAAATAAAAAGATTTGAATAGAAGAAAAAAACTTTTTTTTCCTTGAAATAAACTGTTTTGCTATTTTGCAGTAGTTGTACGACATATGATATAGAGTAGGTTGGCGTTTGTTTTTCATATAGTGTCACACATATGTTCTGTGGTAGATCTGATATTTGTTTGTTGCAAAATTGGATAGATGTAGTTTTGCTTATATGTAGCTAATTTTTTGTTTAAAATTTGTTCGATATCTGTTTGTAATTAGTTTGTTTTGTTTAAACTAATCTGATACATCAGATTCTACTTGTACACAAAACTGTCTGATCTCGAAATCTATTTCTAGCGGACATCCTGCCACTCGGACTTTTTTCATTCAATTGAAACTCAAAAAATTAATTCATATGTCGTTTTCGATTGAAGAACTATAGTTAATAACTAGTTCTTAACGAGTTCTTTTTTCAATCGAACATGCAAACATTCAGTGTTATTGTATGAGTAAATTGAATTGGTTATTTTATTAATCCTTTTATTTTGGTTTGTTTGAAAAGCAATAAAAAAACAATACATTTTGTGAAAAAAAAACTAATTTCACAATACATATATATATTGTTAAATAATTAAAAATAAAATAAAATTATTAATATGAAGCTGCGGTATAATTATAACATTTTCATTTAACGTTTGTAGAGTGTATACTTTTTGTCATAGTATGAGTAAAACTCAAAAATAACTGAAAATAAAACTAGTTCTTCAAAAGGGGAAAAAATGCACAACTAGTTCAGAACTAGTTTTTTTTATTTTGCTTCAATCAAACATTATTTGGAGGGGAAATATTTTTTTTGTATTGAAAAAAAGAACTAGTTATGAACTGGTTCTCAATCGAAAATGCTAATAGTTTCAAATTTTTATCTTTTAGTTTCAATACGTTTCGGCGGTTTTTGCCACCTTCTTCAGTTTGTATATTCTAGAAAACACATTAAACAAGTGTTTTTTGGAAGGTTAAAAATAATGCACTTTGTTAATAAATAAATTAAAATTAAATTAAAATTAAACAATAATAAAAAGGAAAAACTTATATTCGTTGTTAATACAGAACTTAATTTAAAATATTTATCTTAAAATTATATTTAAAAATTGATTAAAAACCACAACAATTTGTTCCTTCTCACTATGTAAATTTTTTAAACAAATTCATACAATGGGCTCTCGATTATTTCTTTTTAAAACATAATTTTCAAGGGAACTTGGATCATACCAGGGATCTATGAAGATCCCATGTGTTTGCATCACCGATAACACCAACCCAAACCTTTTTATTAATACTGATTTGGGTTCCGGGATGTAGCATTTATTTGCTCCAGGGGGAATTTTCAATTGTATGCTGCAAAAAACTTTATTTACAAATAGAATTATGAATCAGTTTTTTAAAAAAAAAACATAATTATAAATAATATTAATTTGATTAAAATCAGCTAAAACAATTAATTTCAGCAAAGAGTATATGAGTGAACTATGTTTATCTATTGTTAAAAACAAGCCAAAATACAATATTATGACATACACACTGTAATTAGCAGCAGTTGATTCAGGATCAAAGAAAAATAACCGTGAACTTTCTGATATTCACGCGCCTAGAGGGTTTCCGGCCATGCTCTGTTTGTGAGTTCGGATCTACCTCTTCAGCCCATTGGAAATGCTGCATGCACGCGATCAGTTTGTTTTAAAATGGGGTCTAATCCAAGGTGCAAAGAAAAAGGACTCTGACGATCCCAAAACCCAGAAGAACCCAGGCCATCACCATAACTATATAATCATCAATTAGGATTATATCATTTTATTTACATAAATAAAATTTCCACTCACATAATATGCTTGTTGGATACAATCCTTCATCCTATACTAAGCCTAGATTATCATAGCATTATCCAAACCAAATAGCTGAAATAATAAAATTAACAGCTGCATCCAAAAGCTTCCAGATGATTGTTAAACAGTGTTATAAATCAAATCTTTGCACCCAAAAGTTGAGTTTTGACTATTATCGTAATAAAAAACAAATCGTTGTACCAAAATGAACAGTTAAATGTAATAAAAATTAATGTTTTAGAAAACTGAAAAGCTGGTTGAATCCTCTTATGAATCCAAACCGTTGCAAAACAAGGAACAATTGGTAGTAATAAAAAAATCGTTGTACCAAATTTCGTTAACTCATTAAAAAAATTATTAAAACTAATGCAAAACATATTTTCTATTAGACGTTACAAAAAGTTCAAGTATAGAAGTACTCAATATTATTGAATTGAATTGTCGTAGCACGAAACATGAAAATCAATAACAAGATGACTAATTTTAATTTTATTCATTCATATTATAAAGTTGTATTGCCGGGACTTCTTTGTTTTTTTATTTGTATATCCTCAATTAAACCCGTTTTTCGAATTAATATAAATATTTATTGTTAAAAAATTTATATATTTCCGGCTAGGCCCATCTTCAGGATTATATATGTATAACAATAATATAAAAATTCAAAAATTAAAAAAACATTTGACATTGTTATAAAAACAATAAACAAAAAGTAAAATATAATTTTAACATACGTTACTACGTTAAAATTAAAAAATTGTAAAATCTAGTACTAGAGCTCATTATTAATATAAAACTTTTAAAACATTTTGATCAAATTATAATAATTATTAGAAAAGTCTTTTTTGTCATTTTTGAAATTACATATTGATTTTTCGCTTCTAATCATTTGGCACACCTCATGAATTTCTAATATATTTTAATTTTTTTCCTTAATCAAAATTTCAACTTCATCAAATTTAAACATATGTTTTTTGTCTATCGAATGTTTTGCTAGAGCAGAAACATTGTTGTTATAAATTGTTTTGCTAGAATCATATTTATGTTGGCTCATACGGATATCCAATTTTTGTATTGTTTCTCCAATATATGCTGTATCACAGGTATGACAATTAACTTTAAAAACAACACCACTTTGTTGTCCTCTAGGAATTTTGGATTTAGAATAAGTAAAATTAATACTGTTTCTATTTTGAGGCCTCATAGCCATTTTTATGTTACGTATATAATGTGAGCATGAACGAGAAAGTGATTCACTTAAACCAGGAACATAAGTTAAAGATGCATATTGATTTTTTTGTACAATAGGTGGTGTAATATTATTATCAGTTTCATAAAGTGACAAAAAAGCATAACTATTAGCTATTTGTTTTGAATTGGTATTGCGAACCTGACTTATTATTTTATCAATAAGTTTAATTGGAAAATTATTAATACGAAGTATGTTAAATATTCTTTTTAAATTATCATTCCAAAAGCTTTTATGGCTATGCCGAAATATTTTTCGAATAAACGATTTAGCAACATTAATCTTCATATTATAGGAATGTGTAGAATAATAATTAAGTAATCGGTTAGAAAAAATTTCTTTATGATACCAATTAGTAATAACCTTTCCATATCCAAATGATGAATACTTAAATCCAAATAATTTAAAACACTATTTTGTTCCACTTCATAAGTTAATCTAATTTTAGGATCATATGAATGTAGTGCATCAAGAACAATTTGTATTTTATCTTCAGGAATATATGTAATATGGTCATCAACATAAGAAAACCAAAAAAAATGGAGTAAAATTAACTTTAAGTAAAGCTTGATTAACTTCATAATCAAGAACACATTGTATCAAAATTAGTGCCAAACTAGAACCCATAAATAATCCATTCTTCATTTTCAAATACTTATCTTCATGTTTAAAATAATTGCAATCAATCAAAAACTAAAGAAGATTCATAAATTCTTTCTTAGGTATGTTTGTATTTTTACCAATGTACTCTTTAAAATCTCTTTCAATTATTTTTAAGGCCAATTGAGGTGAGATATTAGTAAAACAATTAGTTACATCAAATGAAATCAATTTAAATCTTGCTGGAATATTTTGTTTTATAATCATCTTGGCAAATTGTGTAGAATTTTTTAAAGTATATTTAGAAGTAAACGAAAATCTCAAAATTTTTTATAAAAATTTAGCTAATTTGTAACATAGAGAATTTATTGTAGAAATAACTGGACGTATGTTTCTGTCCTGTTTATGTATTTTAATTTAACCAAAAATACGTGGAGGAACGGAAATATATGTTTTGAGGTTTTTAGCTATTTCTTGAGTAATATATTTGTGCGTTTTATTATTTAATGTACTGACTAACCTATTATTTTTCCTTTCAAGTGATGATGTTGGATCAAAAATTATTAAATTAATGTCTCAAAACTCTCAACATTATTTTATTCATTCACTTAAAATTCGACTAATCATAAATTTGATTAAATCTGATTATGATGAACATCTGTCATAGTTCCAAAATTTTATTAATTTTATAAAAAATAGAAGTTTCTTCTGTTTTATTTTTGTAATACACCAAAATTAGAAATAATAAAAACACTCTAGGCAAACAATTTCATTATGGAGTATAATCATAGAGCATAATGCAGTATCTCTTAATTTTTAATACCTAACCACAAAATTTATCTAATTTTTTAAATTTAAATTAGTTTCATTCATTAGTTTCAAAAATTAATGACAAGACCATTAAACTTATTGTTCTATTATGGAATATGGAATAGAACGAACAATAAAAGTTTACACTGAAAGCATCTGATCGGTAAAATGAATATTTTAACGCAGTTACATCAGGTATGAAAGTATTTCAGGAACTAAAGCGTTTCAGGGAAAGCCTCTTCGTAACAACATCATACATCATCATATACTATAAAACATGATAATAGTGTTAGTTCATTAGTTCATTATGATTATACAGGGTGAGTCGGGAGGAACGGACCAAATTTCAAGAGTGTATTATACACGCGAAAACAATGTAAAAAAACCCATATGTTCTTATCCGATATTCATTTGTTTTCAAGTTATAGCGCAATATCAAATTTTTTCTACGTTCTACTTTTATCAAAACTTCAATTTTTTTATGCTCAAGACTCTAAACTATTTGACATCTATGTTGTCTTGTCAATGTGTCTGTGTATTGTGAAAGTAATTAAACGTTTATTTTCGAGTTTGAGTGATTATAGTAAAAAACATTTCCAACAAAACGAAACATTTCCAGGGCGTTTAATTGGTCGCGGTGGTCCTATTAATTGGCCTCCAAGATCTCTAGATCTCACAGCACTAGAATATTGTTTATGGGGCTGGTTATAGTTTAGAGTCTTGTGCATGACATATTCTAATTACGTCAAAATTTTGATAAAAGTGGAACGTAGAAAAAAATTTGATATTGCGCAATAACTTGAAAACAAATGAATATAGGATAAGAACATATGAGTTTTTTCAAATTGTTTTCGCGTTTATAATACACTCTTGAAATTTGGTCGGTCCCTCCCGACTCACCCTGTATAATAGCTATGTATTTAGAGCGTAAAGTAGATTTTTTTTGCTTAAGAGTGAAATTGTTGCTCGAGCAAAATCCGACACATGGTTAAGAAACTAGAGGCTGTTTAATACAAAAATAGAGTTTTTAAAACCGTTATAACGGCCGTTTATATACAAATATTTCTAAAAAATTAATAAATAGAGAACGTTTGGAAATATTACTTTAAACTGCTTTAAAATCTAAACGTTTCTTTCAATAAAGGAACTTCCACACTATTTTCATATGAAACAATGTTTCATTTTAGCTAATTTTTTGCACTGCACTCTCAACCAGAATTAATTTTGTATTCATTTTGTTTTCAAATAAAAAAATATAGTCTATTTTAATACAAGTTCCAAAATTCTAAAAATATTGCAGAAATTATTAGAAAATAAAAAATTGAATCTTTTTGCAAAATTCCAAAAATTATAATAAACCAAAATTTAAAATTTTTCAAAATTCTAAAAATATTCCAAAAATTCTTACAAAACTAAAAATTGAAACTTTCTTCAAAAATTCTAAAAATATTATATATAAAATTCAAATATTTATTTTTTTTTTTAAATTCTAAGAATATTGCAAAAATTATAACAAAATCAAAAAATCAAACTTTTTCCAAAATTCTAAAAATATTTCAAAAATTATTACAAAATCGATATTACAAACTTTTTTCAAAATTCCAAAATTATTTCAAACACTATAACAAATTCAAAAATTTCCATGTCCAATTTAAGTTTCAATTACATTTACGTCATAAAACAACTAAATTTTTTTTTCCAAAAAAATTGCTTAAAAAAATAAATGAAATCAGTTTTTGACTCACTTGACATTTTTTTTTGACAAACTTATAATGCCATAATTTTCTATAATAATAATAAAATTTCATGTCATAAAAATAATTTATTTAATTTTTTCCAAAAAAATAAATAAAATCTTTCTTTTGACACACTTGACAACATTTTTTAGAAAAACTTATAATACCATAATTTTCTATAATAATAATAAAAATATGAAGGGGCTGAAATCTCAAGATCTGAGATATCAAGACTTCGGTCCAGGTTAAGGATTTTGATATAGTTTTCAGCAAAAAACTTTTATGAGAACATTGTTTTTAGTTTCGGTCAGCGATGTATATTTAGCGTTTCGAGAAAATATTACAAAATCACAAATTCATATTTCTTTCAAATTCCAAAAACATTGTAAACATTAAGTAAAATCAAAAATTCAAACTTTTCCCAAAATTCTAAAAATATTGCAAAAATTATAACAATATCAAAAATTGAAACTTTTTTCAAAATTTTCAAAATTATAATAAAACCAAAAATTTAAAATTTTTCCAAATTCTAAAAATATTCCAAAAAGTCTTACAAAATTGAAACTTTCTTCAAAATTCTAAAAATATATAAATATAAAAAATTCAAAAATTCAATTTTTTTCCAAATTTTAAAAATATTGCAAAACTTATAACAAAATCAAATATTAAAACTTTTTCGAAAATTCTAAAAATTTTGCAAAAATTATTACAAAATCAAAAATACAAACTATATTCAAAATTTAAAAAATATTTCAAAAACTATAACAAATTCAAAAATTTCCATGGTTAATTACATTTACGTAATATTTCAAAAATTATAATAAAATCAAAAATTTAAAATTCTTCAAAATTCTAAAAATATTCCAAAAATTCTTACAAAACTAAAAATTGAAACTTTTTCCAAAATTCTTAAACTACATATGAAATTCAAAAGTTCTCCTTTTTCAGAATTCTAAAAATATTGCAAAACTTATAACAAAATCAAAAATTAAATTTTTTTTCAAAATTCTAAAAATATTTAAAAAATTATTACAAAATCAAACAGACAAACTTTTTCAAAATCCCAAAAATATTTCGAAAACTATAACAAATTCAAAAATTTCCATGTCCAATTTCATGTTCAATTACATTTACATCATAAAAACAGCTAAATTTTGATTTTCCAAAAAATTGCTTAAAAAAATAATGAAATCATTTTTTTGACACACTTGACATTATTTTTTTGACAAACTTATAATGCAATAATCTAGTTTTTGATCTCACATACCAATACCTACCGTCAAGATTTCTCCAAATTTAATGTTCCTACTCGTAATCACTTAAAATGAACGATTTTAAAGCCAAAAATATAAAAATTTGCTATTTTTGACACACATAATGATTTTTTGACACACTTCCGGTACAGTTATCGAACATAGCGTCCTGTCGGACCAATCCCTCGAGTGTACCTAGTTTTAGAAAGAAATATTTTTGAAATCCCTCCAGCGGTTTTTTCGATTTCGTGGGTAATTACGGCCGGCCGGCCGGCCGGCAGACACATGCATTTTTTTTGTAGTTGTTTTAAAATCAATAGGTCCTAAAACGTAAAACGAGAAATGCCGAAAAAGTGCGGGTAAGAATTTCACTTTTGGCTCATGAATGTAATACTTAGGTCTTTCAGACCGAAGTAAAATGAATTAAAGTACAAATCTAATCATAATCTTCATCAACACAACTCCTCCCTTTACTCCTAAATAACAAACTTAAACAAATGCATCAATCAAATCTTTTAAGTCACATGCTACAACACCATATATTTCCGTGTCACGCAGAAGAAACTACCTATTCAAACCGACAGTTTTTGGTTAACGATTCCATCCCTAACCTAGGACAACATTTATTCAGAGACATGACATTTTTGAACTTTTTAATAATTCCTTTATTTAATAATTAAACGATCATTTTCAAAACATTTTTTAGTTTGATTTGTTTTCATTGTATAAAAGTAATCGTTCCACTTCCTCTAAAACTCAGATTATTTGAACAACAAAATTGTATAAAATGTTAAGGAATCGTATAACTTGTATCAGTTCATTTCCATCAACCTAACTATTCACATATTGCAAAGCAATTAAATTTTGTAAGAAAAATGAAATCGTTTATTTCAATCGGGTTATTGGCTTGTGTTGCACTAGCTGCAGGACATGGTGCATCAAGCTATGCAAATTTAAATCAAGTTTCTCATGGAGGACATGGTGGATATGGTGGTGGGCATAATGGTGGACATGGTGGAGATGATGGTTGGAATGGTGGACATGGAGATTATTATGTAAAAATATAGATTTATTTGAAATCATTAACTAAAATTTCTTTCACTTAGGCTCACCCCGCATATAAATTCGAATATGGTGTAAAAGATGGTCACACCGGTGACAATAAAGAAGCTTGGGAACATCGTGATGGAGATGTTGTTAAAGGTGGATACTCATTCCATGAAGCTGATGGAACAAAACGTGTCGTTGAATATACATCAGACAAACATAATGGATTCAATGCTATTGTCAAACGTATTGGTCATGCTGGACATCCACAAGTATATGGCCATGGAGGTCATGAATCAGCTGGATATGGTCATGGTCATAGCGGTTGGTAGAGAGTTTTAGAATTATAACTATATCAAAACTGTGAACTTTTTAATTCAAATTATAGCCAATAAATAATTTATTTATTCAAACTATAACTAATAGTCAGATTTTATTTGATAACCAAACATATTCAATTATCTAATGATAAAGATCGCATCATTGTGGGACCTACATATATAGGCCTTAAAAGGTATCTAATCTGTTTAGTTGTTGTTGTGACACATTGTAATCACCATTACACCGTTTTATTAAAGAAGTGTAGCTATGAACTATGCAAACAAATATATTGTGGTAATATGACCTAAATCAGTCAAACCGTTCATAAATTACACGAATATAGACTGATAGCCATTTTACCTTTACAAAAATTTTAAAAAATTGAATATGTGAAATATTTAAGTTTTAAATTCCATTTTGACACAATTCTAATAAACTGGACTGATTTACTGTTAAATTGATGGACTGATGGACAAATGGACTGATGGACTGATGGACTGATGGACTGATGGACTGACGGACTGATGGACTGATGGACTGATGGACTGATGGACTGATGGACTGATGGACTAATGGACTGATGAACTGATGGACTGATAGACTGATGGACTGATGGACTGATGGACTAATGGACTGATGTACTGATGGACTGATGGACTGATGTACTGATGGACTGATGGACTGATGGACTGATGAACTGATGAACTGATGGACTGATGGACTGATGGACTGATGGACTGATGGACTGATGGACTGATGGACTGATGGACTGATGGACTGATGGACTGATGGATTGATGGACTGATGGACTGATGGACTGATGGACTGATGGACTGATGGACTGATGGACTGATGGACTGATGGACTGATGGACTGATGGACTGATGGACTGATGGACTGATGGACTGATGGACTGATGGACTGATGGACTGATGGACTGATGGACTGATGGACTGATGGACTGATGGACTGATGGACTGATGGACTGATGTACTGATGGACTGATGGACTGATGGACTGATGGACTGATGGACTGATGGACTGATGGACTGATGGACTGATGGACTGATGGACTGATGGACTGATGGACTAATGGACTGATGGACTGATGGACTGATGGACTGATGGACTGATGGACTGATGGACTGATGGACTGATGGACTGATGGACTGATGGACTGATGGACTGATGGACTGATGGACTGATGGACTGATGGACTGATGGACTGATGGACTGATGGACTGATGGACTGATGGACTGATGGACTGATGGACTGATGGACTGATGGACTGATGGACTGATGGACTGGTGGACTGATGGACTGATGGACTGATGGACTGATGGACTGATGGACTGATGGACTGATGGACTGATGGACTGATGGACTGATGGACTGATGGACTGATGGACTGATGGACTGATGGACTGATGGACTGATGGACTGATGGACTGATGGACTGATGGACTGATGGAGTGATGGACTGATGGACTGATGAACTGATGGACTGATGGACTGATGGACTGATGGACTGATGGACTGATGGACTGATGGACTGATGGACTGATGGACTGATGGACTGATGGACTGATGGACTGATGGACTGATGGACTGATGGACTGATGGACTGATGGACTGATGGACTGATGGACTGATGGACTGATGGACTGATGGACTGATGGACTGATGGACTGATGGACTGATGGACTGATGGACTGATGGACTGATGGACTGATGGACTGATGGACTGATGGACTGATGGACTGATGGACTGATGGACTGATGGACTGATGGACTGATGGACTGATAGACTGATGGACTGATGGACTGATGGACTGATGGACTGATGGACTGATGGACTGATGGACTGATGGACTGATGGACTGATGGACTGATGGACTAATGGACTGATGGACTGATGGACTGATGGACTGATGGACTGATGGACTGATGGACTGATGGACTGATGGACTGATGGACTGATGGACTGATGGACTGATGGACTGATGGACTGATGGACTGATGGACTGATGGACTGATGGACTGATGGACTGATGGACTGATGGACTGATGGACTGATGGACTGATGGACTGATGGACTGATGGACTGATGGACTGATGGACTTATGGACTGATGGACTGATGGACTGATGGACTGATGGACTGATGGACTGATGGACTGATGGACTAATGGACTGATGGACTGATGGACTGATGGACTGATGGACTGATGGACTGATGGACTGATGGACTGATGGACTGATGGACTGATGGACTGATGGACTGATGGACTGATGGACTGATGGACTGATGAACTGTTGGTCTAATGAGCCGATGGATAGATGGACTGTTGACTGATGGATTGAGGGACTAATGGACTGATGAACCGATGGGACTGACTGATGGACTGATTGACTGATGTTCTGAGGGATACATTCGTATTATTTTTCATTAATTAAGTTAGGTAAAGTGTATAGCGGTATGAACTAAAAGAACCAAACTGTTGAACTATAAACTAAGTTATTTCCATAGCATAGCTAAAGTATATAGCGTGTCTTATTGTCATGGTTTGTGTTTTTTTAATAACATTAAGGGAATATTAAATTGATATTCCCTTATTGTTGTCTATACATAAATAATATATTTGGCAATAAATTAACATCACAGACTCCACACTCGTGACTTATACCAATGACTCTACACTTGCAGATTAAATAGAAATATTTCTCATCCTATGAATTCACACATAATAATGTCTAGAAATTTAATGCAAATCTCCCAACAAAAATTATTAAATATCTTTGGTTACCAAATAAAATCTGACCATTTGTTAGTTTAAATAAATAAATTATTTATTGACTATAATTTCAACTAAAAAGTTTACAGTTTTGATATAACTAAAATAAAATGTGTCTACCAACCGCCATGACCATATCCAGCTGATTCATGACCACCATGACTGCTAAGTTTTAAATAAAAGACTTTATTTAATATAATTATCTAGCCTGTATGATCATCAAAATACAACTGATTTTATTTAGAATCTGAGACGAATGATAACATTGATTAAACTTATACTTGTATGCATAATATAATTAATTACCTAATACATTTATATATGATTATTTCACTACACTACAATTAATAATAATGAAGCTGCATCTCACATCTCCCCTTTAATAACAATTCACAATCATTTGAAAAACTATAAGTTTTATAATTATAATAAATAACAAATTTTAACAAAGTATATATTTTTTTTTTTTTAAATTAGAAAAATCTTAACATACATAATAAATAATTTTGACATACATGCAAACAAACTGTTGTAATCTATAGTACTTAAAATAAATTTCAAAACTAAATTTCTTGCCCGCTTGGTTTGTTCTTATACTCAACATCATCCATTGTTGTCAATCTTGCCCTTTTTTTTTTTTTTTTTTTTTTTTTTTAGTAAACCAATTATTTTTTAGTTAAATCAATTTTCCATTTTCGTTATCATTTTAATTTTCATTACGTGGTCTCAAAACATTCGAATTTCTTCTTAAAACTATACCATTTTCTAATTCTACCCAATACGACCTTGGAGTATTGTGTTTTTGATCAATTTTTCCCCTAATCCAACAATTGTTTTCTCTACACCACACATTCTCACCTTCTACAAAATCCCTTCTATCTTTTGTATTTCTATCATAATATTTCTTAGCTTTTGCACTTCGCCATTCTACATTTCTTCTTACATTGGGAATATATTGTGGTCTGAATAAATTTTCTTTTACCGGTATTAAAGTTCGTGTTTTTCTACTCATAAGTAGCTCATTAGGAGATAGCCCGATGTCTCTGATAGGAGTATTCCGGTACTCAAGTAAAGCAATCCATAATTCGTCATCATTATCCATGCACTTTTTAACCATATTTTTGGCTATTTGCACAAATCTTTCAGATAACCCGTTAGATTTTGGATAATGCGGGCTACTCGTTATAATATTGATGTCAGTTTTTTCACCAAATTGTCTGAATTCAAAGGAACCGAATGGCATATTGTCGGCTATTATTTCGCGGGGTATGCCGTGTATTGAAAATATATTTTTTAATTTATTAACGATTTCACTGGCGGTCTTATTTCGTAAGGTCAGTATTTCCAGATATTTTGAAAAATAATCAGTAATAACTAAAAAGTTTTTATTTTTATATTCCATGATATCCATGGCTATTTTGAAAAAGGGTAAATTTGGAATATCATGAGCAATCATTGGCTCGTTTACATTACCTTTACGATATTTTTGACAAATTTCACATTTTGAGATAGTATTTTCGATCCATTCATTTATTCCAGGCCAATAAACTATTTCCCGTGCCCTAGCCTTTGTTTTTTCAATGCCCAAGTGCGACTGATGGAGTTTATTCAAAATCTCCGAACGCAACCCTTGAGGAACTACAATCCGGTCATTAAAAAATATTAATCCATCATCTAACATTAAATTATTTTTATGTTTCCAATAAAACTTTATGTTATTTTTTAAACATTTTTTATCTTTTGGCCACCCATTTAATAAAACTAATTTTAATTCTTTTAATACTTCATCTTTTTCTAATTCTGTTTTAAACGACGAAAGTTTTTTATCCGTTATATTAATCGAATGTACAAATTCTTTTATATTATCGATTTCGCTTTTATTATTACTTGGATCATAGTATCTAGATAAAAAATCGGCCAAATACATTTCTTTTCCTGGGACATACACTAAATTTAACTCATATTTTAAGAGTTTTAGCTTCATTCGCTGTAACCGTGCACTTGTTACTTGTCCCAACTCTTTTTCCATAATGCCCAACAACGGCTTATGATCTGTCATAACCCTTATCTTACGTCCATATATATAGTTATGGAACTTGGTGCATGCAAAAATAATGGCTAACATCTCCTTCTCAATCTGTGCGTAGTTTTTTTCTGCCTCGTTTAAACTTCGTGAGGCAAAACACACAGGTCTGCCCTCTTGCATTAAACTACATCCAAGTCCCTCTTTGGACGCATCAGTTTGTATTGTGAGACTCTTATTTAGGTCAAACGGTTTTAATGCTGGAGCATTTATAATTGCAAATTTGATTTTATTTAAGCATTCAGTGTGCATAGGGAGCCACGTAAAGTGAACATTTTTTCGTAACAATTCCCGCAATGGATTTGAAATATCAGCCAACTTTGGGACGAAATTTCTAACATAATTGATTAACCCTAATAATTTCTGAATATCATTTTTATCTTTCGGAATACCAATTTTTTCAATAGCAATCATTCTCTCCGGATCCCATTCAATACCCTTTTCCGAAATTAAATGTCCTAAATAGCTAACTTTTAATTGCTTTAATTGCAACTTATCTCTATTGAATTTCATCCCAAGTTGTCGTGCTCTTTCCACTACTGCTTTTAAAATTTTGTCATGCTCTTCAATAGAGTCCGCAAATATTAATATATCATCCAAATATATACAGACACCATTTATGTCTGCAAAATTTTTTTCGTTATACTTTTGGAAAATTTCCGGTGCTGTTTTGATTCCAAAAGGTAATCTTCTGAATCTAAAACATCCGAAAGGAGAACTGAAAGTACATAGCTTACTAGACTTTTCATTTAGTCCGATTTGCCAGTAACCCTCTTTCAGATCTAACACTGTAAAGCATTTTTTGTTAGCGAGCTTCGACATAATGTCTTCAAAAGTGGGAATCATATAATTTTCTTGCTTAATGGCATTGTTTAATTCTTTTGGATCAAGGCACAAACGTAATGATTTATTACGTTTCTCTACTATTACCAAATTTGACACCCAATCTGTAGGTTCGTCGACCTTTTCTATAATACCTTTCTTTTCTAATTTATTCAATTCATTTCTCAGCGGTTCACGTATCGAAACGGGAACTCTTCTAGCTGATCGAACAACTGGTTGTGCATTATCTTTTAATTCTATATTATAGTTATCCATGAAACAACCCTGCCCCTCAAAAACGTCTTCATTATCTTTAATAAACTTATTTTTCTCATCGTTGTGTAAGCTATGAACCCTTTTAACCAATTCTAAGTCTACACACCCCTTAAGGCCTAAAATTGGAACCGTATCAGATTCTACTAACAAAAATTTTTGAATCCTGATATTATTGTCTACTATGCAAATTAAATTAGAACTACAATACGTTTGAATTTTCGAACCCCCATACGCTTCTAAAGTAATAACATTCTTATCAACCTCAACATTTTTAAATTTTTTAAAAATTTTCATTGGCAAAACATTTACCTCTGATCCCGTATCAAGTTTTAGACTGACTATCTCATCTTCAATTCGAATATTTTGATACCATGATTTTCTAGTAATCGCAGTGGACTCTGATTCAATCATATCAATAACGAATGGTTCAGACTCATTATTTGTAATTTCACATACCTTATTTAATCTACACGCTACAGCAAAATGATTTAATTTATTGCAGTTGCTACATCTTTTGTTATAGGCCGGACAATTCCGTGGCTCATGTGACCGTAAGCAGAATTGACAAGTTTTGGATGACCTTGAACCACTAGAACCAAATTGATTTCTTCTATTGTATTTGTTAAATGAATTTTGCCTAAAATTAGAATTATTATTAAAATTACTGTCACTCTGTCTTGGATTATAACTGTTATAATTATTATTCATATTATTAGAAAAATTACGATACGGTCTTTCATTTTGATTATTTATACTTTCCGACTCGTTGCCTGCCGATTTTGCTTGAACTTTTTTGTCATCTTGTTTTATAACATCAACTGCCGAACTGGATTTCACTTTCTGCATTTCTGATGATTGCATTTTAACTAATTCTGCTGCTCTACATAACTCGATCGCCTTGTTAACATCCAAATTATCATGTTCCAACAGTTTCTTCTGTAGTGTTTTGTCGTTTACTCCAATCACAATTTTATCGCGCAGCATTCTTTGTTCCTGCTCCTTAAATTTACACGTCCTAATTAACTTCTTAATATCCATCAAATATTGATCAAACGATTCTCCATCAACCTGATTTCTCGGTAAAAAAACAAATGTTTCATACACTTCGTTGGTCTTAGGTGCACAAAAATTTTCAAACGCTTCAATCACTTTTCTATAATTTTTTCTATCTTCTTCTGCAACATTAAAGGTGTTAAAAACTTCCACAGCTTCGGGGCCAATAGCATTTAAAAATAGTGCTACTTTTACAGATCCGCTTTTTTTCTCTATTTCAATCGCTTCAGAAAAAATATTGAAATTTTGTATAAATATACGCCAATTTTCTGCAATATTTCCATCTAACTTTAAAACATCTACTTTTCTAACGTAATCCATTGCGGTAGCAGTAACTGTTATCACTTGTACTTTCGGTGGCCTTCCACGTCGTTTTTTCTCAACAGGTTCTTTTTTTATTTTAACAATCGACATCAATTAACGGAATTCTATTATATAAAAATTTGGCATCAAAAACTACTAACTTGCCTATGTTATCATCATAATATAGCACTTTCTTATAACACAATTTCTTATATCCACTACTAAACTTAAACCAACCCGAATTGTTACTATTTATTTTATTTCCGACAACAATTAACAAGGACTAAAAGAAAAAATATCCTGTCCTCAGCGCCATGTTAAGTTTTAAATAAAAGACTTTATTTAATATAATGATCTAGCCTGTATGATCATCAAAATACAACTGATTTTATTTAGAATCTGAGACGAATGATAACATTGATTAAACTTATACTTGTATGCATAATATAATTAATTACCTAATACATTTATATATGATTATTTCACTACACTACAATTAATAATAATGAAGCTGCATCTCACAATGACCATATACTTGTGGATGTCCAGCATGACCAATACGTTTGACAATAGCATTGAATCCATTATGTTTGTCTGATGTATATTCAACAACACGTTTTGTTCCATCAGCTTCATGGAATGAATATCCACCTTTAACAACATCTCCATCACGATGTTCCCAAGCTTCTTTATTGTCACCGGTGTGACCATCTTTTACACCATATTCATATTTATATGCGGGATGAGCCTAAGTGAAAGAAATTTTAGTTAATGATTTCAAATAAATCTATATTTTTACATAATAATCTCCATGTCCACCATTCCAACCATCATCTCCACCATGTCCACCATTATGCCCACCACCATATCCACCATGTCCTCCATGAGAAACTTGATTTAAATTTGCATAACTTGATGCACCATGTCCTGCAGCTAGTGCAACACAAGCCAATAACCCGATTGAAATAAACGATTTCATTTTTCTTACAAAATTTCAATTGCTTTGCAATATGTGAATAGTTAGGTTGATGGAAATGAACTGATACAAGTTATACGATTCCTTAACATTTTATACAATTTTGTTGTTCAAATAATTTGATTTTTAGAGGAAATGGAACAAATACTTTCATACAAAGAACACGATTTAAACTAAAGAAAAATATTTTGAAAATGATCGATAGTTATTGAATAAAGGAATTAATTATTAAAAAGTTCAAAAATTTAAGGTTTGTGAAAAATGTTTGTTTTTTTTTTTTTTTTATTAATTAGTTAGACATGTTTAGCACACTAAATATGAAATATTCATTATTTAGACTCTTTGAATATCCGAAGATACCATGTCAACTATAAAGGAATGGAAAGAATGGGGATATAGGGATAACTATACTAATTTTTTTAAATGATGATGGACATTTTCTTTAAATGCCTGAGGGGAAAATTCATCGGGAAATACAGAGGAAGGCATCGAGTTCCATAATTTGGCCACTCTATTAAAATGGTCGTTTTGGAAGGACACAGTTCTACAACGAGGTATTTGGACAGCAAATGAGTGAGATAACTCTGAAGTTCTTGTTCGCCGATTAAATTGCGCACACGATGGAAGGATATTTTGAATTTCCTTAGAGGAGAGTTCGCTAAAGTTATATTTATAGTAGATTGACAATTCAGCCACATTTCTTCTGTGCTGGAGTGAATCAAGTTGGTCCGTTAGCTCGGTATTACCAATCAACCGTATTGCTTTTCTCTGTTCAGAGTCTAGACATTTTATTGTTGACTGACAAGCACCTCCCCACACATGACAGCAGTACTCCATACATGGACGAATAAAGGACTTGAAGATTAGCAAAATTTGCTCGGGATTGAAATACTTTTTACATCGACTCAAGAATCCTAATTTTTGCATTGCAGATTTAGCGATGTTGAACACATGTTTATTCCATTTCAGGTTATTTTGAATATCCACTCCAAGAAGTCTAACTGATTCAACCTCATGCAATTCCTCATGGTTTATTTTAATAGGAAAATTTTTATGTCGCTCTATTCGTGAAAGACGGCATAATTTGGTTTTGGTTGGATTAAATGAAACAAGATTACGATCACCCCGTTCCATTATACGCTCCAGATCTTTGTTGATGGAATCAATTAGCTGCTCTCTATCAGTGGTAACTGCAGTATGAGGTCGAAATTTAGGAGATGCATGTGATGCATGTAATGTGCTGTCATTAGCAAAACTATGGATTGGGTGCACTGTGGAAATAAGTAAGTCATTAATGTATAGAAGAAACAAGGTTGGTAAGAGTGCCGAACCTTGGGGAACCCCAGCATTGGTTGTGAAAATATTGGATGTGATACCATCTAAATTAACATGAAGTTGGCGACCGGTAAGAAAACTATGAATCCATGAGACAGTAAGATGGTCTATGCCATAAGATTTTAATTTAGCTATGAGATTTTTATGCCACACTTTTTCAAATGCTTTAGAAATGTCAAGTGAAATACTAAATGTTTCACCGTGGTTTTCCAGCGATTTGTTCCAGAGATGGGATACGCAGGCTAACAGATCACCTGTTGCATGACTTCTACGAAAACCATACTGCTTATCATCAATAATTCGCGACATTTCCAAATAATCTATCAAATTGTAGTTAACATATTTTTCAAATATTTTAGCTAAAACCGACAGAATTGCAATTGGTCTATAATTGTTAGGGTCTATCTTACTGCCTTTCTTTGATATGGGTTGAACGCTGGGCAGTTTCCAAGAATCGGGAAATATTCCGGTTTTATAAGATAAATAGAAAATTTTTGTTAAAATTGGAGCTAGTTGTCTAGCAAAGTTTTTAAGAATGAGGGGTGGAATACCGTCGGGGCCAGCAGATTTGTTGATCTTGAGAGAAAGAAGCATTTTCCGTACAATGTTACAACGAAAAATAATTGGTTTCATTTTCGTTACAACTGGGGGAATGAGGGTAGGAGAATGGGGGGGTTCAACTATGTTTGAGTTCTCTGCGAAAATACGACCCAAAAGATCCGCTTTCTCTTTCGAGTCGCTCACGGGAATGTCATTCAGAACTAAGGTTGGAATAGAGGATCGAGTAAAATTGCTCTGGACTGATTTAACTGCCTGAAAGGAACTACGTGAGCCAGATGGGTGCTCGGCGAATTTCTTTGCTTTCTTCTGGATAAACGCGTCTTTGTCCAAGTCTATTTTGAATTTAGTAATATTTCTGGCTTTCTTATAGGCGCTATGGGTTTCAGGTGTTTTATTAGCATTATACATCTTGAATGCTTTGCGTTTATTCCTCACTGCCTCATCAACATCCCGTGTGAACCAAGGCTCAGTTTTAGGAGTGATTAATCGATTTGGAATAAACCGCCGCATTCCTTCTTTTATGATTTCAGAAATTCTTATTGCCGATGTGCTAGGATCTTGATCAACACAACAAATAGTTTTCCAAGGTGTTTCATCATAAAAGTTTGTCAGTCCCTCCCAGTCAGCGCGTTTATAGTTCCAAACCCGTCGAGGATTTGCTTTAATTTGTGTCGGTGATGTAAATTGCACTATTGCTGATATTAGTAAATGGTCCGATGTTCCGAGGGGTTGTTCAACTTTTGTCTTCGTAGTATTTGGTTCGTTTGTCAAAAACAGATCCAGCAAATTATTGTTATGATGCGAATTGTCTGCGATTCTAGTGGGACACTCTATCATTTGCGTCAAACCGTGATAATCTGCGAGTATCAGTTTGGCTTGTGTTCCTACGTCGTCAGTGCGCGATGAATACTTAAGCCATTCTTTATTATGAATACTAAAGTCTCCAAGAATGACCAGTCTTCCTTTGGGGTAGTCCGTGGTAATCTTGTCTAGATTAGCCGATATTTTTTCGAAAAAGGGACATCCTGGGGGAGAATTTGGGGATCTGGATAATCCTATTACAAACAAAGTTTCATCAACACCTGAGATTTTCAGTGCTATAGAATTATGGTGCTTAGAGTTCAACTCGTAGGCCTTAATTCTCATACATGAAAGTGAATCTCGAACATATACACAGACACCATGCTTGTTATAAAAGGAATGTTCCAATTCGTAACTAGGTATCCGTATTTATCGAGATCCAACTTCGATGCTTTGCCACTAACAATTGTTTCGGTAAGAAACAATATGTCAGGTTTATTTTTTTCAATGTAGTGATGAACCTCGTTTAGATTCGAATTGAGTCCTCTTATGTTGGTGAAGCCAATGCTAAGCTGTTGGTTCACTCTGCGGCCATTCTGTTGAGACAAAGACTTACCCTTTGACATTGCAGGCAAAGCTACTGAAATTCGGCCAGGCCTAAATTTCAACACTAAACAGTACAAAAGAAACTGCGTATCCCTGTCACAAAAACACGATAGCAGATTTCATGCAACAGTAGCACGATAAGAGAAAAGCAAAAAAAAAAAAAAGGTGGGGACACAAAAGACACTAACAAAATTGAAGAGTACAAATAGAGGGTTAAAAACTAAAAACTAAAGATTACTAGTACTAGATTAGGGATGGAGTTGTTACAAAACTGTAAATTTAAAAGGATAGTGTGCTTTGCTACAAAAAAAATATTTATAAAATTTAAAAAAAATCTCTGTTGATTCAACATACATATGTGTTAGTTTTGAGTCTACAAATTGTTTATTGGATTTAACAAATTGATGTCAGTTAAATATATTTTACCAACAATTTTCTATGGACAGTTTGTAAAGTTGACAAACTGTTAAATTCAGCGAACAAGTTTGTTATTTTTTTACGTTTTATTTTATTTGTTGGTTTTAACAAACAAATTCATTCTTTTTCTATGCGAAAAGTAAACTCACTAGTGTAAAAAAATAACAAATTATAGTTGCTATGGTTTTTCATATAATTTTACAAAGTATTTTAAACAACGTAACCATGAAAAAGTAGAATATGAGTTTTGAATGTTTTGTTGTCGATTTATAACTTTATAATTTATAGTAAATATCGATTATATATTAGTATCATAGAAAAAATTGCATTTCCTACGCGAGATAAAAACGTTTTTCGTTCGTAAACATATCTCACTCGACGCTAGCGCGTCTCGTGAACAAATGTTTACTCACGAAAAAAACAATGTTTTCATCTCTTGTAGGAAAATATCCTATTATTCGAATGAAAAATGCTCTTCAATGCTCTAAAAACCCAACTTTAAATCAGAAAAATCAAAATAGTAAAAAAAGAAGGCAGTCTTGAGGACTGTCGACAGAAGTGAAAACATATAACTGTGAAATAGTTGTGTTTTCATCATCTTAATACAACAAAAATTTTTCCGCCTCTACCAAACTTACACACTGTTATTAACTGAGAAAAATATCAAATCCAATAAAAAAGAAAAAAAAACAAAATAAACCAAGAAAATGAGAATAAGAAATAAGAGAATAACAACTGATTACAATTTATCTCATTCTCTTTTAATATTTATTTTATATTTATTATTTATTTACCGTGACGATGACTATAAAATATACTATATACACAACGCACCTAAAGAAGTTTTCATTTAAAAAATATGAATTTGGTTTTGAATTTTTTAAGATTTTTATTTGTTTTTCAAAATTTTCGATAGCTTTGATGTACATATTTGTAAGGGTATGTATGTTTTCTAAGATAATTTTAAAGATTGAAGATTAAAATTTTGATGGAATAAAATTTACATTTTTAGATATCTTTTAAAACAAAATTTTCGATCCACTTTCGTTCAATTTTTTAGATCGACGTTTTTAAGTTTTTATACTTTTAATTGTTCAAAACTAAAGTCTCACACATTTTTTTCACTTGAACCAATTAACGCTCGACATTTTGGCACGTTTCTTAAAATCTGTGTTTTATATTTCACAAATCTCACTTTTCTCACTCATCTCACAAATTTCACTATATTTTCACTAAATTTGTTTGGTAATTCAATTAAATTCAAACAACATGTCCGTTGAGTAAATTCAACGAATTTTGCTTACAATTTTTTTCAGTGATGACTTAAAAATGTTCTTAATGGAATTGTTGCAGTTTGATTAGGAACAGTAACAGGAGGTGTTGTTGAATATTTTGATTTAGCGGTTCGGCACCTTGTTTGGTTTGAAATCTACCTAAAACATAAACTCAATTGAAAAATGTTTCAATTTATTGTTAAGAAGAAAAGACCACAGAATAAGCAAATGTGACATAAGTAAATTAATTTAAGTAATTTTAAATATAAAATGCTCATTTATATGATTATGAATATAACGGAAATATATGTATACAACTGAAATGAATAAAGAAAATGTCAGGAATATTTAAATCAAGTTAATAATCATTATTTAGTTAATAATTGATTAGCAAGATCAACTTGTGTTTGTTTTATAAATGTTTACATATTAGGTAATTTTATTCAGTTAGTTATATGTGATTTTATAATGAAAAGCAAGTGTTTCAGTAAATATAATTTGTGTTTGATGCTTCGGCGTAAATGCAGATTTGCTACGAGCGAAAGATCTAAAGTGTTTAATCTTTGATACGATATTATAAAATAGTAAATAGTTTCATGGGTGTAATTGCGATGCAAACTACCAAGGGTTTCACGCTAGTTTACATCTATAATTCTCTATATTACAACCTACCATATCCTTATTTAAACAGTAGAATGACTGAATGTTATTAGAATTTGGAAATGTTTTACTATGTCAGAAATTTATTTCATTTTATTTGACTAAGTAAACATATTTACTTTTTCAGGAACTTAATCCCAGTTTTATTGTTCTTACATTTTGAATTTTCTATTTTTATCATAAATCAAAGACAAACATACAATACGTCTCCATACCAATAAACTTTTTCTTCACATACTAACTATTTCACACTAACACAAAGCAACTACATACATATAATTTTGTTCCAACACCAAAAAGATAATTATGTTAATAATCTATAATAAAATCTTTAAACTTCTTGGTTCTAATTAACGGTAGAGATTAACCACATTATAATCACTAATTAATGTTAATATAATGACAATATGGCAAAACAAAGAATTCAATTAAAATTCATTTTATACTATTAATAAATATTTTATTGTCTATAATTTCAATTAAAAATGTCACAGTTTTGATACAATTAAAATACTACAATTCACTACCAACCACCATGTCCATGACCATAACCAGCTGATTCATGACCACCATGGCCATATACTTGGGGATGTCCAGCATGACCAATACGTTTAACAATAGCATTAAATCCATTATGTTTGTCTGATGTATATTCAACAACACGTTTTGTTCCATCAGCTTCATGGAATGAGTATCCACCTTTAACAACATCTCCATCACGATGTTCCCAAGCTTCTTTATTGTCACCGGTGTGACCATCTTTTACACCATATTCGAATTTATATGCGGGATGAGCCTGGAATATATTAAATATATTAAAATATTATTATAATATGGAATATATTAAATATATTAGAATATATTAAAATATTATGATACAATATTTGAGCGTTAATTTATGAGGGAAGATTGGTGGGCTTAAAGATATCTTACCTAAGCCTAAGCCGGAAGGATTAAATCAGTGGCGATATACGACTTTAATTTTTTGTTAATTTATCAATTAAAACAACAAATAATTGAAAAAAAAAATTTTGTTTGCTAAAACTTCTTCTTTTCTTCTTTTTTCAAATTAATTTTGTATATACGGATGTTACAACTCCACGTACTCCAGTCTCTACTATTGAAATACGAGTTTACGTGAGTAAACCATTTTTGATCGACTTCATAGTCGGAATTTAAGAAGAATAGGCGAACTAAAAAATAAATGTGTTTTTATAATAATTATATAACGTGTTCAGTGTCAAAATTCAAACTTATGCGACTTTGAACTTTGGCGATTGATTCGTCTATCGAAAAAACAGAGAAAAATTTTTGTTTACTCTGTAAAAAATATTAAGAAATACTCGGGATTTGTGAGCAATTAAACTCAAACAACTCATGAAAAAAATTTGAATTTGTTGATGTCTGGTTGAATTTTTCTCAGAGAAATAGTACATTATGATGCTAGGACGTAAAGCTAGAGATTTTGGACGGATGTGGAGTTTGCAAATCGAGGCGCGTTGCCGAGATTTGCACCCACATTAAGTCCAAAATAGCTTACGTCCGTGCATCATATACTATTTTTTATTCGCCTCAAGCAAAATATTTTCAAAAAATTTGTTTATTCTAATTTAAAATTATAAATTTGCATAAATTTTAAAATAAAAATATGTGGAACAAGTAACCTTTGACAAAATATTTGTTATTTTTTTCAAATTATTGTATAGCCATGACAACAAATGATAACAACTATTTTAATTTGATCATAAAATTTTGAATTTAAGGGTTGCTTTGATAAAAAAGTCTATGTTTCATAGAATTTAAACAAATACAAATGCTTTTTACTTTTTTGGACGTAACTATGACAACAAAATAAATAGTTAAAAAGTGACACTTTAAGGCCGCAAATCACAATAATAAAGGAACATTTTAATATGTAGGCGAATAAAAAAGTATTTTTCGTTCCTTTATGTGTATCGGACAGATTTGAACCTTACAGATCAGTGTCATATTTGAATCCAATAGGAGACACGCTATCCACTACGCCACCGAGGCGGAGATATTTCGAAGTAGAATCTTCATCATTATTTGTTTACTTAATTTAAATTTCTCAACCGTCATTTTAAACATAATTTTTATTGAAATGTTATTCATCGAACGGGAGTTTTTTGGCATTGAATGGCATTTTGTTAATTTTTTGTTTATTTATAGGTAAACGGTAAATTTAAACTTCATAATAAAGGTACACTTTACACTATATAAATAGAGATATGTTCCATAATTTTCGAAAACTGTATAAACTCACAAAATTTTCAAAATAATATTCGATACTAACACAACAAAAAATTAGGTGCATAGCTACACTAGGGCATTAATAACATTCAGCGAGTTTACAAACCGCTATTCGGCGAGTTTAAAAGCGGGTGAGTAGCGAAAAAAGTAGCCAGCCTTTCAACATTCTGGATAGATTGTTAAGAATCTAAAATCTTCTAGATAGCTAGTGCTAGTAAATTCGATGGCTAGTAGCTTGTAAGCTCGCTCTATGTAATGAATACTTAAAAATGTGTAAATAGAAACATGCTTTTGCCCAAAAATATTTGCTTACAATGAAAACAACGCGTGTAGAATCGAAAAGAGGTTTTTCTGCAGCAGGGTAAACTGGCACTACGATTTTATCAAATTTTAATGATCGAATAATTTGTTTTTACGGGTATAACTTTAAGCAAAATTTTGAAATATTTAATAAATATAAGATATTGTGCTTCGGGAAAAAATTATGAAAAAACTAAATTTTTGCGCATAAACCTCTCTTTTGTAGTTCTAAACAATATTCCAAAAGTCCTTTCTGGTATACATATTAGGGCTTCCAATACCGGTATCGACATTACCGTTAATACCGGTATTGACCATAAAATTTTATTTCGGCTTTACCGGTATTAAGGCTCGGTAATACCGAATTATTAAAGATAAATATTTGGTTACAGAATATTTGAAACTTTAAATAAAATCCATAATAATACTAAAAAGTTAACTTTTAATACCTTTATTGATAGGTTAAGGTTAGGTAAAGTTCGAGTGGCTATCATCATAACACCAGGTCAGGACAACACACGTATTAGTCAAAATGGGTCCGTTGTGATACCACAGGATCTCTTCAACCTTTTCGAGCCATTTACAGCTTCAGCTGACGCTAAGTATTTCTCTAATTTTAAAATTACTCAGGTCAGTGAGAGTGTTTAATGTGTGCGTTGTAAAATCAATTTGTCAAATTCTATGGGCTAAAGCTGGACACGTATCCAATATATAGAACTTTAATTGTAACGACTTATTCTATATAAAATGTTGCTATCACTTTATTTTTTATCTATTTAAGCGTTTTTTAAATTTTGTCACATTATTTTTTTTGTATTAAAAATAATAATTAATAAACTCTTTAATCTACTAATTGAAGTAAAATAAATCTAACTATAAAGAGTGAGTAGTGACCAATTTAAATATTTTGTTTATATTTATTTTAATCAATTTTTAATCAAAAATTTTCTATTTGTTCTATTTTTTGGAATATCGGTACTACCGGTAGTACCGGTATTGTGAGAAACTTAGATCGGTATTACCAGTATTGAAAAAATCGGTATTTTTGGAAGCCCTAATACATATACAAAAATCTCGTTAACGAAGACTTTTATCGAAAAATAGTTGCTATGAAATTTGTAGCTTAGAGAATTTCCTACAAAAATCTGTGCTATATTTTTTTCCGTTAGAATTACGGTTTTCGTGAAAATGTGATTTAAAAAGTTTAAACCTTTAGGTAAACTTTCAAATATTTTAAGCCGCATTCTATTCATTTCAAATATTCGAGACAGTGAAGGAGTGAGTTCATTGCCTCACAACTTTTTAATCGAATTTTCTCAAAAAGTCTTGTAGGAAATTTTCTAAGCAACAAAATTTATGACAACTATTTTTTCAATAAAAGTCACCGTTAACGAGACCTTTACAGAAACCATTTTGTGTGACCTTTAAGCCCCGCCTAACATTTTTAGCACCACATGTATTATTGGGGACTTTTGGTATACATATTGTTTAAAACAACATAAAGACGGTTTCATACGAAAATTTAACTTTTTCTTTTTTTTCCAGAGTTGACCAATTTTTTTGTCTCTATATTCCCAGCACTATATTGATAATACGTTATAATATTTTTCACAATTTTATTCAGTAAATTGAGAATGATATTTTTTTGTAGAAATTTCGAGACTTAAATGGGTTTGTCGGATTATCGGTGGTTTATTCCTAGATCATGTGACGCACTGGCTTACTCAACGATTAAAGTCCATACATAGAGTTTTACGATGGCTCGTTACTTCTTGTAAGCGAAAGCCCTTATAAAGGAAAATTTTGTAACTAAAATTGGCATTGCTGCCGTTTACTTAATAGAGTTAATTCATCAGAAACACTAAGGAATCACCACGCCTAGTAACATATCATTACTATTGGCAGTGGAATGTGATATCTCACGTTTACTCATATATCAATAGTAGGCAGTGAAGTACACCGGGCGTTATACCAGTTAATCAAAAATTTAAAAAAATTAACCAATCAACTAAAACTGGACTGAAAGAAATTCGGTTGTTGTTTTTTGAAATTTGGTTTTTGAAGAAAAGAAAGTCAAATTTGAGGTTATTATGACAAAAAACATTCGGTTGACACAAAAAAGGTTGTAGTTAGCGATTTTTTTCTTTCAGGGTAATCCCTTTATGCGTAGTATGTTATATATGTAATGTTGCAGTTGAGTTTCAGCATCCCAATTAAAAAAAAGTATTTAAAATTATTGAAGTGAAACTTCTAATGCGACTTCCAACAAGGTTGCGTTAAACGTTTAACGTTCCTATTTTTGTTTCCACATTACGAAGTTTTTCTATTTTGTTTTTGATAATTTCACTTTTTGATTTGTATTTAGATAACCTGATTTACAAAACAAAATTGTTTGTATAAGATGTTTGATTATTTGTTGCAGTGTCTATTTTTTTTTTTTTTTATTAACTAATTAGACATGTTTAGCACACTAAATATGACATATTCGTTATTTAGACTCTTTGAATATCCGAAGACACCATGTCAACTATAAAGGAATGAGATGAGGAAAATGGAAGGAATGGGGATATAGGGATAACTATACTAATTTTTTTAAATGATGATGGACATTTTCTTTAAATGTCTGAGGGGAAAATTCATCGGGAAATATAGAGGAAGGCATTGAGTTCCATAATTTGGCCACTCTATTAAAATAGTCGTTCTGGAAGGACACAGTTCTACAACGAGGTATTTGTTCAAAAAATGGATGGGATAACTCTGCAGCTCTTGTTTGTCGATTATACTGCACACACGATGGAAGAATATTTCGAATTTCCTTAGAGGAGAATTCGCTAAAGTTATATTTATAGTAGATTGACAATTCAGCCACATTTCTTCTATGCTGGAGTGAATCAAGCTGGTCCGTTAGTTTGGTATTACCAATCAACCGTATTGCTTTTCTCTGTACAGAGTCTAGACATTTTATTGATGACTGACAAGCACCTCCCCACACATGACAGCAGTACTCCATACATGGACGAATAAAGGACTTGAAGATTAGCAAAATTTGCTCGGGATTGAAATACTTTTTACATCGACTCAAGAATCCTAATTTTTGCATTGCAGATTTAGCGAGGTTGAACACATGTTTATTCCATTTCAGGTTATTTTGAATATCTACTCCAAGAAGTCTAACTGATTCAACCTCACGCAATTCTTCATGGTTTATTTTAATAGGAAAATTTTTATGTCGCTCTATTCGGGCAAGACGGCATAATTTGGTTTTGGTTGGATTAAATGAAACAAGATTACGATCACCCCATTCCATTATACGCTCCAGATCTTTGTTGGTGGAATCAATTAGCAGCTCTCTATCAGTGGTAACTGCAGTATGAAATCGAAATTTAGGAGATGCATGTGATGCATGTAATGTGCTGTCTTCTGCAAAACTATGGATTGGGTTCACTGTGGAAATAAGTAAGTCATTAATGTATAGAAGAAACAAGGTTGGTGACAGTACAGAACCTTGGGGAACCCCAGCATTGCTTGTGAAAATATTGGATGTGATACCATCTAAATTAACATGAAATTGGCGACCTGTAAGAAAACTATATGAATCCATGAGACAGTAAGATGGTCTATGCCATAAGATTTTAATTTAGCTATGAGATTTTTATGCCACACTTTATCAAATGCTAGTAAAATACTGAATGTTTCACCATGGTTTTCCAGCGATTTGTTCCAGAGATGGGATACGTAGGCTAACAGATCACCTGTTGCATGACTTCTACGACAACCATACTGTTTATCATCAATAATTCGCGACACCTCTAAATAATCTATTAAATTGTAGTTTACATATTGCAATTGGTCTATAATTGTTAGGGTCTATTTTACTGCCTTTCTTTGATATGGGTTGAACGCTGGCCAGCTTCCAAGAGAAATATTCCGGTTTTATAAGATAAATAGAAAATTTTTGTTAAAATTGGAGCTAGTTGTCTAGCAAAGTTTTTAATAATGAGGAGTGGAATACCGTCGGGGCCAGTAGATTTGTTGATATTGATAGAAAGAAGCATTTTCCGTACAATATTGCAACGAAAAATAATTGGTTTCATTTTCGTTACAACTGGGGGAATGAGGGTAGGAGAATGGGGGAGTTCAATTATGTTTGAGTTTTCTGCGAATATACGACCCAAAAGATCCGCCTTCTCTTTCGAGTCGCTCACGGGAATGTCATTTAGAACTAAGGTTGGAATAGAGGATCGAGTGAAATTGCTCTAGACTGATATAACTGCTTGAAAAAAACTACGTGAACCAGATGGGTGCTCGGCGAATTTCTTTGCTTTCTTCTGGATAAACGCGTCTTTGTCCAAGTCTGTTTTGAATTTACTAATATTTCTGGTTTTCTTATAAGCGCTATGGGTTTTGAGTGTTTTATTAGCGTTATACGTCTTGAATGCTTTGCATTTATTCCTCACTACCTCATCAACATCCCGTGTGAACCAAGGCTCAGTTTTAGGAGTGATTAATCGATTTGGAATAAACTGCCGCATTCCTTCTTTTATGATTTTAGAAATTCTTATTGCCGATGTGCTAGGATCTTGATCAACACAACAAATAGTTTTCTAAGGTGTTTCATCATAAAAGTTTCTCAGTCCCACCCAGTCAGCGCGTTTATAGTTCCAAACGCGACGAGGATTTGCTTTAATTTGTGTCGGTGATGTAAATTGCACTATTGCTGATATTAGTAAATGGTCCGATGTTCCGAGGGGTTGTTCAACTTTTGTCTGGTTCTGTATCTGGTTCGTTTGTCAAAAACAGATCCAGCAAACTATTGTTATGATGTGAATTGTCTGCGATTCTAGTGGGACACGCTATCATTTGCGTCAAACCGTGATAATCTGCGAGTATCAGTTCGGCTTGTCTTCCTACGTCGTCAGTGCGCGATGAATACTTAAGCCATTCTTTATTATGAATATTAAAGTCTCCAAGAATGACCAGTCTTGCTTTGGGGTGGTCCGTGGTAATCTTGTCTAGATTAGCCGATATTTTATCGAAAAAGGGACATCCTGGGGGAGAATTTGGGGATCTGGATAATCCTATTATAAACATAGTTTCATCAACACCTGAGATCTTCAGTGCTATAGAATTATGGTGCTTAGAGTTCAACTCGTAGGCCTTAATTCTCATACATGAAAGTGAATCTCAAACATATACACACACCATGCTTGTTATAAAAGGAATGTTTCAATTCGTAACTAGGTATCCGGTATTTATCGAGATCCAATTCCGATGTTTTGCCACTAACAATTGTTTCGGTAAGAAACAATATGTCAGGTTTATTTTTTTCGATGTAGTGATGAACCACGTTTAGATTCGAATTGAGACCTCTTATGTTGGTGAAATCAATGCTAAGCTGTTGGTTCACTCTGCTGCCTTTTTGTTGAGACAAAGACTTACCCTTTGACATTGCAGGTATAGATACTGAAATTCGGCCAGGCCTAAATTTCAACACTACACAGTACAAAAGAAACTGGGCATCTCTGTCACAAAAACACGTTAGCAGGTTTCATGCAACAGTAGCACGATAAGAGAAAAACAAAAAAAAGTGGGGACACAAAACACACTAACAAAATTGAAGAGTACAAATAAAGGGTTAAATTTGAAATTCTCACTAACAACTAAAACGAAATTTTACCTCCCCTGTTACCAAGCAATATAAAACAAAATTATGCTTTAAAATAAAAAATAAATTTATTACATCAAATCAATGAAAGGTAAAATGTTCCCTGCCTGGTAACGGCAAATATAAAATACAAAATAATTATCTAAAAAAAAGAACAATCTCACCAATTATATAATTGTACGCCGCCGTTCTTCAACAATTTTATTTTCATAAACACTAACTCAAACACAAACACTATACATACACTTATTTTTTTGTTTTCGATTATTTTTTTTTTCCTTTAAATAAACACTAACAAAACACTATAACATTCACTTATTTTTCTATTTTCGATTATTATTTTTTGTTTTTTGTATTTTCTTCTATAAAATTTAGGAGACAACCTTCTTCGTGTGATTCTGGTTGATGAATGATGATCTATGCAAATGATTGATCTAAGATTTTGGTTTTAATCATTTGTGTATATATTTATAAGGTGATTCGTTGAACGTGATTTTTTTTTTAAATAATTTTAATAAATAACTTTTAAAAGAATGTAATATGTTTTTATTTCCACATTACGAAGTTTCACTTCTTCCGCGCGGAGGGACTCCACGCACAATTTTTTTATAAAAGGATATCAAAACTTGAACTGCCTATGACTAAAAGTATGTATTTTATTTGTATCAAAAAAACGACTTAATGTAATGACTAAGTTCTTCTGATACATTATGAGTTTTAGGCTTAATAGTTTTGGGTTAGTCATTACGTCAAATGATGTTAGTGACCGGATACTTAAGTTGTCACTTTTGAGTCATTCCTTTTTGTCACAAAAAGTCAGACAAGTGCGAATAAAATTCGCTCGCCAAGGGTTTTGTGAATGTAAAAGAACACAATATCAAAAATAAATCGCCAAAAAGTTGTATTGTTATGTCTTTATATTGCCAGACCATGACGCATAACAAAAGAAATGTTCAATCGTAAATATCAATAATAAATTACAATCACATATATACATTGATAAAAAATCACACCAAAAAAGTTGCTTCAGGTTAAATCTTATCCATAGCTGTTTATGGTAACTCAAGAAAGATTCAATTACACCAGCTTGTAAATGGTTTAAATTTGATTATTTTTTCAGTCAATCAAGTGTCGAAATTTAGGGGGGTGGAGAGGCTACATACTAAAAATATTTTTTTTACAATAATATAAAAACTGTGCATTGCAATATTCAAAAAAAATTGTAATGTTTCTTAAATTAAGTGCTCCTTCATATGACACCCCACTCATTTGGGTCAAAAATAGTTTTTCAAATTTTTCTGTCCATCATCGTCGAAACTTAGGGGGGTCGGTCTAAATTTTACACTTTTTTGACAATAACTCAAAAACTGTGCACCGAAAAATTCTAAAAATATTGCAATGATTTCTAAATTATTTGCTCCTTCAAATGACACCCCACTCGCTTGGGTCAAAAATGATTGTTTTTTACCCTCTCTACCCCCGTCCCCAAAACACACAGAAATATAATTATATGAGACTTCGCTATAATTTTCATTTAAAATTTACCAAACATCCCAAATCTGTAAATTTTTTCATATTTTTCACATAGGAAACATTATCAAAAATTTAAAAGGAAATAAAAATTGGTATATGTTTAGACCGAAAAAGTGATGTGTCCCACGAAAATGTTTATTTAATTTTATATCGCAGAGTGTTTAAAATATTACCAAAAGTCTGCATTTTGAACTCCCCTTCACTCTCCCCCTCCATAACTCCATAATGAAATCTAACAACAATGGCTTGTTTTTTCATATATCTAAATTTAGAAGTGAACCGAGTCCAAAAGGCAAGGATAGGTGAGTGGTTAGATAGGCTGACTAAGACTTTACTGTCCAGAGTTCAATTCCTAGAGCAAAAAGTGTGTTCCAAATTTTTCTTGAAAATCTTGAATCATTCACCCAACGTCTGCAAATAAACATCAATCAATAAAATTCAAGTATTGTAAGAAATTAAAATGAAGAGGAAATTTGTGAACGGTACCAAAGAAGTTTGGCATAAGCACTCAACACTCTACCAGTACATGGAAGTACATGCAAACAAAACATGAAATTTAAAAAAAAATAGTCACAGCCAGTGGAGAAAGAACGTTTAACAGTGCCCATAACGTATTAGAAAGTCACAAGTTCTTTGCGAATTAGACGAATTGAATTCACACACACAAAATCAATTAATTTTCAAAAATTAAAAAAATATGTTTTAGAACTTGTAAACTTTTGCATTCTACCTGTGCAATTTTTGCACAGTTTACGATTTATTTTCAAAAATATGTAGCTTTTTTTGCACAACCCCTACCGCGGTTTGGGTGAAATAGTGAAAAGTTTGATATTCAAACTTAAATTATATTCTTTTATCTTAAATACTTAAATCAATTTATTTAAATGGTAGAATGCATAACATCATTTCACATAAACTATGCATCTTATCCTTCTTCAAAATTATCCAGCTCGTTTTATTTTTCTTACATCTGCCGTCAATCCTACAAACGATATTGTTCATATTTGATTTTGTAAAAGTCAAAATTTATTTTGGAAAATGTGATTGAACTTTTAAAATAATTTAATTAAAATTGAAATGCTGTATTAGAACTAAAAGTCGCATCGATGAGTTGTATTTGAACATTGCAGGAAATTGTCAAATTATAATATTATTTTGTGTTAAACTCTATATTACATATTTGAGGGATCATGAGTAAATGGAAATATTGGTTCAATTAGCATTCTTGTAAAGTCACTCATTAAGCAACATTTGTGGGGGGTTAAGACGACCTATAGCAATCCTTTATTTTTTAGCATAGGAAATAAACAGTTTACTTTAAACTAAGAAATCAATGTTTATTGTGTTTTACAAATATTTATTTAGTATCGTTTCATATATACATTAGAAATATTACATAAGAGTTAGAAAAAAATTACCAACCACCATGACCATATCCAGCACTATGACCATAGACTTGTGGATGTACGGCATGACCGATACGTTTCACAACAGCATTAAATCCGTTATGGCTATCAGACACATATTCAACAACACGTTTTGTTCCATCAGCTTCAGCTAGAGAGTATCCTCCTTTAACAACATCCCCATGACGATGCTCCCATGCATCTTTGTTATCACCAGTATGACCATCTTTTACTCCATATTCATATTTATACTCTGGGTGAGCCTAAAGTAAAATACAAGTCACAAAATTATTTTGCGTTTACATTATTAAAATAATTTTGAATGAATTTCTTACATAATAATCTGCGTGACCACCATATCCTCCATTTCCACCACGTCCACTCCCATATCCACCGCCACTGTAACCTCCATGCCCTCCATGAGAAATTTGATTTAAATTAGCATAGCTGTATGCACCATGTGCTGTTGCAATTGCTACACAAGCCAATACACCAACTGCGATAAAATATTTCATTTTTGACTAAAGATTATACAATTCGTTACAATAAACAAATTTAAATGTAATTTTTTTATAGTTCAGTCAAACCTTATATACTAATTTTTCTTATACATAACTGTATTCCAACAACCCCTGCAATTTTGACTCGGTTGATTTAATTCGATATGGGAAAAGTAAAAGAAACAACAAAATAGGTATTGATTAAGAAATCTAATAAAAATTTTAATACTTGGAATTTTTATTAAACAAATATTTATTGGTAATTAATCATAACACCAAAAATAAAATTTTTCATAATAGTCAAAACATTTAGTGCCTAATTTAAAACCAAGAGTCAAAAGTTCAATAGAATAGGTTTAGAATGGATAAATCTCTACACAATTATCTATATACAATATCTATGCAATATTTACTATAAAAGGAGATCATCAATAGAGATTGAGATGGAGATTACTCCCAGATAATGGCCTAACAAGCTGAAATTAATATTTCATAACACATATAAAATTATTTATTTGCGTAAAGTAATAGAGATTGACATTATGAAAAAAGGCTTCGAATTCTCATTAGCACAATTTCTCTTATAATTTTAAGATAGTGCACTTTTCCCATGTTCGCTTTACACCAGAAAAACTTATCATACATATAAAATGCAAGAAGAATTGGTACGTTTAGACCAGACAAGTAATGTGTTCAATCTTATACGCCGCACACCGCAAAGTTTTAAAAATATTGCCAAAATATGCATTTGTAACCATGTTTCTCATTTCCTCTAATTTTTCATAATTTCTTTCAAATAATTTTTATTAATAAAAAATTTTAACCACTGAAGTTCGAAAAATGTGAATTTAGACTAAAAATCTTTAAAATTAAATATCTCAAGAAAACGAAAAATAGCCTCTTCGTAAATTTGATATATTTTAGAGTAAGAAATAAGAATAGAACTATTTAAAAAAATACCGCCATCTTTAGAAAAGCTTTTTTAATATTTTAATTTTAAAACTAATTAAAAATTGATTTTAAAATTAATTAATTTTATAAAGATTAACTAATGACTTGTCAAACAAAAAAAAAGTTTGTTAAGATAACTATATTTGATCAATTTAATTCCAAAGTTATTTCGGATTGGCAAAACTTTCAGTTTTTATGCATTTTGGGGTTTTTATGCATCTATACTCTGTACGTCAGTTTTTATGCATCTATACTCTAAAAACTTTGAAAATGACGTGCATTTTTATTTCGTCCATACTATTCGTACTCCAAGTTTCATGAAAATCAAAAATGCTCCAGTTCAAATTTCGACTTTTTCATCTGTGTAGATCACGGTTTTTCATATTACACGGAACTCTTGGCGAACGAATTGACTGAATCATACGTAGTTCTTCTTCTTGTATAGTTCTCAACATGTAGTTCTTTTCTCTTCATGAAATAGAACGAAATGGCGAAGGGTTTAAAATTCAAACTGCATTTTGTTAATTTTAAATTTAAATCAATTTGTTTATGAAATGGCAAAATTAATCAAATCATTCCAACTAGTTGATTTTTATTCCTTTTTTAATTATCCAGTTTTTTTTACTTCGTATCTTTCTTCTTTCGCCGCTTTTTTCTCAATCTGATTATAGTATATCGCTACCCTCGGGCTGCAAACTGCATTCTTGTTTAAAAAAAGGTTCGTATAGTAGAAGTTATTTGCCAGCGAATTTTTGACAGGTAGGACGCAGCAAGAGATACAAGATGAGACAAAAAGTAAAACAGAGATGTATTATTTATTTTGGGATAAATTTGCTTTCAAAACAATTATATTAGTTAAATTTCTACTTCTAGTTCGTACCATTTGTTTGTTGTGATATTTGTTTCCATAGGCGTCGTTATTTTTATTATAATCATTTTTAATTATCAAAATTTTGTTACATTGCCTACCAAATCATTAATATTTTTTCTAGGTTTTGGTTTTCTATTATAATTGGTTGAATTTCAATAGTAATTTATTAATTTTAGGCGTTTTTTTTGTCCATTTCAATGGGACCCCAATAGTTTTTTTTAATATTTTAATCGAGACACTGAATGTGTCAACAATATGCGCATGTGCAAACAATATGCGCATAACAAACATATTTTGTGTTCGCTGGCAAAAAAATTCTACTATACTATTTATACAAAATAGTATATTGTGTTACAAGAGCGAACTTGTTTTTCAAACAACAGTGTAGTTGCCAGCACGAGCGTAGGAAGCGCTGCACTCACTCGCGTTTGGAAACGCAGTTCGAGCTAGTACATATGTATTTAGTGAAACACACTTGCTAGTTTTTGTAACAAATGCACAAATCTGATATTTTTATATATTATATTAATATATAAAATTTGAGCTACACCATTTGACCATTTGAAATTGCTTCTGAAAAAATTCTAAACTAACATTTTGAGAATATTTGTTGACATTCTAGTTCTATAAAAATAATAAATTTAGTAATAGATTTAAGTTCAATTTTTGAAGAGGCTTGCGTTACAACTATGAAAAATATTTTGTAGGTCTTTGTGCAAAAAATATAATTTTCGGTTATTTTACTTCAGAACAAAATGGATACTATTTGTGCATGTGATACAAAATGG
>OY856186.1:229070753-229237366 GCA_963693315.1 Diogma glabrata | reverse complement strand
TACGGCTTTTTCTTATCGCGTACTCCAGCGCCAAATTAAACAGTACAGGCGCGAGTGCATCACCTTGTCGAACACCTGATGTTATATCGAAAGGATCAGAAACTGACCCTTCGATTACTATTCTACAATTTGATCCCGATGTTGTGAGTTTGCACAGAGAAACAAGTTTCTCTGGGATACCAAGGAATATGAGTGCGGACCAGAGGTTGTCGCGGATGATACTGTCATATGCTTGCCTGAAATCAACGTAGAGCTGGTGAATGCTGATGTTGTACTCCCAACATTTTTCCAGAATCATCCTTAATGTAAAACATTGATCTGTGGTTGAGCGGTTGGGACGAAAACCACACTGATAGTCACCGATGATAGATTCGGCGAACGGGATGAGTCGAGCAAGTACGACATTAGCTAGTATTTTATATGCTGTGTTCAACAGTGCGATGCCACGGTAATTCGCACACTTTAGACGGTCACCTTTCTTATGTAGCGGAACAATGAGAGCAGTTTTCCATTCAGCAGGTAGTTCTTCTTGGTCCCAGATTGCAAGAATCAGATCGTATATACGTGAGACCAGAGCTGCTCCTCCAATATTCAAAAGTTCTGCGGGAATTCCATCGAAACCTGGTGATTTGCCATTTTTCAGTTTTTTAATGGCAGCTTCCACTTCCTCTATTGCTGGGTAAGGGACAAAAATCTCCAAAGTTGATGGAGCAATTGCTCGAATAGGATGAACTTCATTTGTCCTATTCAATAGGTCTTGAAAGTGGGATCGCCACACTGCCAGCACATCACGTTCACTTGTTGTAAGTTCATTATTTTCATTTTTGATGGCTGTAGATCTTGGGTGGAAATCTTTTGTCAGATTCCGTGCATTGGCAAAGCACTCTTTTGAATTTCCGTTGGCCGCATGTTGGTTGATGTCTTCAATGCAGCTCTTCATGTGTTCGCGTTTCTTTTTACGTAGAAGTTTTGCTGAGGCTTTCCTGGCGCATACATAATCAGCTTGAGAGCTTCGGGTGTTCCTTGTTAACCATTTTTCTCGCAGTTTTTGTTTATGTTCAACGGATTGGCGGCACTCGTCGTCGAACCATTCGTTGTGTGATCTCGGTGGCCGCTTTCCGATTGTAGTTTGTGCTGCGGCTATAATGGTTGATTGAAGCGTTTGCCATTTTTCTTGTATGTTTAATGGCATCTCAGAAGAGATGTAATGCTCTTCTATGTTTTGTGTTATTATTTCCTGATATCTGTTCAGCGTTTCCGAATGTTTAAATTCATCGACGTTCCAGCGCACGGTCTTTTTTGCTTGTCTATTAAATGTAGATGATAATTTGCACTTGTACTTAAAGATGACAAGCATATGATCAGTGTCCATATCAGCACCTCTGTATGATCGAACGTCAGTTACACTTGTGGAGTGTCTCTTAGAAATCATGACGTGATCGATTTGATTTTCCGTTCTTCCGTCATTTGATTTCCACGTTGCCTTGTGAATTCTCTTGTGAGGGAAGAAAGTGCTGGAAATTACTAGATCATACATCATAGCCAGCTCGGCTGCGCGAAAACCGTTATTGTTGCTGGTATGATGCAAGCTGTTAGGGCCGATGTGTGTTTTAAGTTCTGCAATCCTACCGATTTGAGCATTAAAGTCACCTACCACGATTTTTATATCGTGCCGCGGGATGTTATTGATGACTTCTTCGAGTTCTAGGAAGAACAGGTCTTTAATATCATCTGCTTTATCTTCAGTAGGTGCATGAACATTGACGATCGTTACATTGAATTTTTGCGTGCGGATTTTCAGTGTGCATAACCGCATATTAATTGGGCAGAAGTCGATAACATGCTGATTCACGCGACGGTGTATAAGAAAGCCAACTCCAAATTCTCCTCCGCTTTGATGACCGCAATAATAAAGAGTGTATCCTTTCGCTGTTTCATGGATTCCACTACCTGGCCATCTTAGTTCTTGTAATGTCACTATATCTAGTGTGTAGCTCTCGACTTGTTGTGTGAGTTTTAGGAGATCTCCTGGTCTTCTAAGGCTTAGCACGTTCCAGGTTCCCATTTTTAAATCGTAGTCCGGGTACAGTTTCCAAGGTCGTTCCAATAATGATTCCGAGATATTCCGAGGCCTGTGTACAGAATTCATGACAATAATTTTTTTACGGAAATGGGGTGTTAGCCCTTCGCCCAACCCAAATTTTCGTAAATGGGTTCGTTCTGCATCTTAAGGTCACCAGAAACAACCTTTTTACACGTTTATATATCGAGCCGCTTGATCCAAGTCAGACGCCCGCTGCAAGCCGCCCCTAACATGGAGAACAGACGCTTTCTACACATTTATATAGCGAGCCGCTTGATCCAAGACAGACGCCCGCTTCAAGCCGCCCCTAACATGAAGAACAGACGCTTGATTTGCATTGGTTTTATGGCGCCAATGACTCGCCATGGTGCAGAATCATTGAGTATAAGCAGTATTTACTCTGCCCCTCTCAACTACACCAACCTAATTCTGTTAGCGTTACCCAGGTAGCACGGCGTGGACGTAGAATTTCGGATTTTCGGATTATTTTTTAAATATATAAAACATAAATATGAAAAAATTAAAGTAGTAAGGGCTTGAAATTTATAGTGAACTTAGTGGAAGTACAGATAAAGTTAAATTTTGTGAAATAAAAGGCATAGTTTTAAGAAAAAGTGTGAAAGTATCTAATGAATTGTGTCAATTAAAATACATAAAAAAATGAGTGAAATTTTAGTGAATTTCAGTGAAATTAAATTATTTGAATGTTCTAAAAAATTTAAGGAAAGTCAATAGTTTTGTATTAAAGATGTCTATAAAGGCAAATTTTGTTTCGGTAAATTTTAATTAATATCATTATTGAAATAATAAAAGTATATTTAATAGTATATGTTCGCGCGCCACTGTAATTATAACCGTCGCAAAATCCAAAAGGCTGTAAAAAAGCCACGCCATGTTTTTCTTTAGCTTGAAACTATCATTTTAACTATAACAAATAAATTCTTGTATCTTATTCTTTACAAAAACTTCTCAAATCATAATGCAATAGATATAAAATTTCTTAATGGCATTTTGTTTTCTTAACATCTAGCTATATTATATAATTTAAGTAATACTCTAGAACTACATATCATAATTCTAAAATACATAATAAATATGCACATATAGTAAAATTTATTTAAGTAGAGGAAATATAATTTATTTTTTTTTTCTATAAAAAACCGCTCACTTTCACTTACATATTTCTTGAACAAAAACCTCGGTGCGACCTTTTCCTTATATGACAATAAAGCCAACCGCATAGTGACTATGGTTGACTCATAATAAACATTATATTGAAATAACCATTGATTAAATAGCAATCTTAAATGAATATCAATGAATGTTAAAATTCAGTACGAAAAGAAATTTATTGATAATGTTATTTCATAGTCATCGTTATATTGTTATAGTTGCCATTTGCTAGATATTCTTACAGCAAATCATGTCTTATATAAAATTAAGCATACCGTAATAATATAAAGGGAATTTCAAATAGATTACTATACTTCAGGAAAATTGTAGAAATTATGATACTGACTTAATAAATATAATTAGAAGTCCACTGTTGAATTCATCGGTTTTTCACAGTCGTCTGAAAATAGACCTTAGGAATGACATTATTAAATTAATTGAGAAAAGGTCGCGCCAAGGTTTTTGTTCAAGAAATATGTAAGTGAAAGTGAGCGGTTTTTTATGGAAAAAAAAAATAAATTATATTTCCTCTGCTTAAATAAATTTTACTATATGTGCATATTTATTATATATTTTAGAATTATGATATGTAGTTCTAGAGTATTACTTAAATTATATAATATAGCTAGATGCAGTGGCGTAGCTAGCATGGGTGGCACCCGGGGCGGATATTGTGGTGTCACCCCAAAAATAAAAACTGTCAATAATAATAAAAAGCCGATAAACGTAATTTATAATTTTTTTTAATTAATACAAATGAGCATTATTATTATAAGCCCGCAAGTAATTTTTAACTAATTTTAATTTGCTGAAACTCCTCTCACACGAAGCCACTAATACGCAAATAGTCATAAATAAGTTTAGTGCGACCGTAAGATTCGAAAGAAATTCTAAAAAATCCCATTCTACGATGAATTTCAAAAAGTCTAGGTACACCCAGTTAGAAACTGTAACATGCCTCCTCACCCTTTGTATCTCTATGAGGAATTCTGTTGCCAATACCGCATCATAAAAACCAGTAAATTTTGATACCGATAATTTTAACTCTTCACTGTTCGCCAAAAGCTAAGTGTTTGTCTGCACAACCTCGAACAATGAAGCTAAATCTTGAACTGACTTCAGTCTAGTTCGGAGTTCATCGGTCAAGACATTCCAACATGTCCTTTTTAAGTTGAGCTCTCAGTGTCAGTCCAACATCAGGTGCAAACTCACCACCCGTTCGTTTTTTGCGTTTTTATGACGAATTCGGCTTTCCATTGGAATGTCATAGTCCTCCGATTTTTTCGCAGCAAGATCTATTGCCTCTTCTACAATGAGACTTCGTTATGAATTGACTCTATTTTTGTAGCTAATTGATCAATATTCAAGCCCGTGCTTTGCAATCCAATCTGAGCACAGATATTATTTCTCTTAGAATATCATTCCAAAACAAAAGATAGCAAAGAAACGAAAAATCACATGCTGCATTGTTAAGGTTCTGTGCAGCGCCTCTAGTGTCTACATTTTCTTGTTGATCACTTAACTTCTCAATTTCAGCCACAATCCCATCAAAGTTTTCGGCCAATACTTTTACTGCAGCATAATGAGCACTCCAATGCGCTGTTAAGAGTATTTTAACAGTTGCTTTGTTGTGTTTAGCAAGTACTTCCCAGCGGCTAGTTGAAGCAGAAAAACATGTAAAAATGGCTTCCACTGACGAGTGTTGGCCGTATAAATTAATTGAATGATCTTTGCAGCCCACAAAAATTGCTTTGTTATTTTTTGCTTTAATAATAGCTTGCACTTCTCCATGTATACTACTCATAACAGCTGCATTATCATAACCTATGGGAGCGACAATTCATAACATCTATACCATCATTTTCAAGATTTTTACACTGAAAAAAACATGTCCTATTTCCAATCGAAATGCAGTTGTCTCAACCTCACCGTGCGGGCAGATATGGCGAATCGAAATACGAGATTGATTCAACAACCGTACAATGATAAGCCGATGCAGTTGAGACAATCAGATGAAATATTTATGTGGAAATAAAATATAGTTCAATTAATCTCAAATACTTAAATTTTAAAATGAAAAATTCATGATATAAGGCCAAAGATATATGTTTTCATGGAAATAGTTATTAACTTTATTCAACTACTGTTATATTGGATAGCACTTTATATTTTAATTACACCTCATTCTGTTGTTAGGAAAATGTTACTGAGTACTGAGTAGTTGTCCCAATCACGGTGAAATTGTTTGTAAATATCTTTTCTTTGCATGAATAATAAACTGCCATCTTCGAGATGAGGTTATCATTACTTCAATTTTTTTTTTCAGTGTAAAAATTTCATCGCTTAAATCAGCGGCTTTTTCCACGTAAAGGAAAAAATCCAAGGAATACTTCCTTGATTTCCACTTTACTACCATCAATTTTCACATAACGAATCACTTCTGACATTTGATCAATATGTGAAATGTCAGGTGTGCTATCAAACACAATTCCAAAATATTTAACCGATTTAATTTCGTTGACAAGCTTAAACTTTACGTGGATCGCTAAAACATTTATGAACTCATTTTGTATATCTGGTGACAAATATGATACTTTTGGTGATTTACCATGCTCCAAATTCAAAATGTGTTCTTTTAACACTACATCATACTTTGACAATAGTTTGGTTAGTTCTAAGAAATTGCCTTTATTTGAAGAACTTTGTCCTTCATCATGTCCATGAAATGCTGGGTTTTGTTTAGATAAAAACAAAGTTATATCCAATAATCTTGATAAAAGATGTTTCCACTTCTGTTTTTTATTGTATATTAATTGCAAGGCTGCGTCTAGTATCGTTTTATAAATTTTTAACCTCATTTCCAAAGTTTTCCACTTTTCAAAATTTTCCAGATGTTCATTTGAAGTTTCATGCTCGGCCACTTTGGGATTTAGCTTCCACCGCTTCTGATATCCAGTAGTAAATGTTGATTTTGTATTATTACTATTGGTGACAGCAAATACACGACAACAGAAGCAATACAGGACGCAAGTTATTATTTACAGGAGAATAAACAATCCATGGCCGTAGAATTTTTTCACCATTATTCATCATTTTATAAAACCATTCTTTAGAAAGATGGCGAACATCACCTTTTATGTCTAACCCGTGTCTAGATACAGTAACAAACGACCCTTCTCTATTTTGAAAATGTTCACTTTCTTTTTTTATGATTTCAATGCGAAAATTACCAGAGACGAGTATATTCCAATGTAATACATCTCTTAAGTCCTGAAGTGATTCACCCATGCAAATACTGTCTTCGATAGTAGAAGCATTAGCGGCATTATCACTGTCATTTTCATCATTCCTTTATAATTCGTCATCATAGGTTATCATTATTAATTCTGTATTGTTGCTGTTACTTTCCGAAGATGAGCCAATATTCTCTGAAACATTCGTTGCATCAACGTGATAATCAGTTTCTTTTGATGAACCTTGGATATCATCGGGTTTTGTAACATATTTATAGATTTGGTCTTTCTCTGCTGGAACCAACTTTTTCTTTAAAAATTATGAACTCCTCGTGGCATATTTATTTTTTGGGATATTTGCTAAACGAAATCTAAAAAATATTTTTAATTATAGTATAGGTATCAGCAAAGCATTAATTCTAAATATATTTGTAGGATACATAATAGGTACATAGTTCATAATAAGTACACTGTGTTAACGATTAAATACACCGCCAAGAAAATTAATTTATTTAAATTTCCTTGTAACAACTTATATTAAATAATATTTGATAAAATGGAATATACAAATCATAGCCTAATATTATAAGGAACTATTTAAAAAAATATAAGTATGAAATCCTAAAAGATATTTTATATAAAGAATTGAAACCAAAATTAAATATCCAATTAGAATCATGCTCAATAATTTACAAAATTGAATGTGATTTTTGTGAAAAATTTTACATCGGGAAAACCGGAAAATGTTTTAAAGACTGATTTAAGGAATACCTGCCTAAGAAGAAAAATAAACAAAATTTAAAGTTTATTTTTGCAAACCATTTACATAGTTAACAACAATAGCTACACCACTTTTAAAAAAAAATTGAAGGCTTTACATTTATGTAGCCCTTTAAAAGAATCACTTGATGAGTTTGAAATTTCCAAGGGATTTAAAACCCAACAAAATGTAATTTTAAATGATAAACTTTCATTTAATTCAAATATATAAATATATAAAACTGAAAACAAACAGTATGAGTATGTATCAACCTACAAAAATTTGCAAAACTGCAGTAATTGCATAACTGCCATTTTATTCCACAGTAATTATTTTTGTGTCCATTGAAAAACGATCTATTTCAATTTATTCTTTGAGTTTCAAGATAAAGGAAAAAAAATTATTTTGAGATCATTTACAAACACGGTAATTTGATTATTTGTTAGTTTCCTTAGGTGTTTGCAATTAATTTGTTTGAAATGTAAAACATATATTAGGTAGTAAGGTTAAGCGGATATTTAAGAAATAATTTTGGAATAGAGACACTGTAACTCAAGGGTGCCACCCTATCGACAAAGGGTGCCACATTATCGACGTAAACCACTTTTCCTATACATTATTCAGCATATGTGTTTTCAGACCTGGTCATTAAATAATCATGCTTGCATACTAAATAATGTATCGTAAAAAACTGTCAATATGGTATCTATAGGAATATTCAAAGCTATTGAGTAATTGTGGTGATGGGATTCAATGCTCAACATGTTGATTCGATTAATATTGTTAAAATTTTATTTCACGTAATAACTCAAAAATTTTAAAAAGTAGAATAGATTCTTTTTGAACCAATAACACATTTATAGGACACATTTATAAGTTATCACAATTTATAAATTAAAATTATATGGATAACCTGGTTAAAATGGTTTCTGAGTGATTTATCGTTGAAAACATGTGATGGTTTGTTTAAGTTTTTTACGTTCGGGTGTCACCCAAAACGGTTTCGAAGTGATTTATCGTTGAAAACATGTGATGGTTTGTTTAAGTTTTTTACGTTCGGGTGTCACCCCAAAACGGTTTCGAAGTGATTTATCATTGAAAACATTGTGATGGTTTGTTTAAGTTGTTTACGTTCGGGTGTCACCCCAAAACGGTTTCGAAGTGATTTATCATTGAAAACATTGTGATGGTTTGTTTAAGTTTTTTACGTTCGGGTGTCACCCCAAAAACGGTTTCGAAGTGATTTATCATTGAAAACATTGTGATGGTTTGTTTAAGTTTTTTACGTTCGGGTGTCACCCCAAAACGGTTTCGAAGTGATTTATCGTTGAAAACATTGTGATGGTTTGTTTATGTTTTTACGTTCGGGTGTCACCCCAAAACGGTTTCGAAGTGATTTATCATTGAAAACATTGTGATGGTTTGTTTAAGTTGTTTACGTTCGGGTGTCACCCCAAAACGGTTTCGAAGTGATTTATCGTTGAAAACATTGTGATGGTTTGTTTAAGTTTTTTACGTTCGGGTGTCACCCCAAAACGGTTTCGAAGTGATTTATCATTGAAAACATTGTGATGGTTTGTTTAAGTTGTTTACGTTCGGGTGTCACCCCAAAACGGTTTCGAAGTGATTTATCGTTGAAAACATTGTGATGGTTTGTTTATGTTTTTTACGTTCGGGTGTCACCCCAAAACGGTTTCGAAGTGATTTATCATTGAAAACATTGTGATGGTTTGTTTAAGTTGTTTACGTTCGGGTGTCACCCCAAAACGGTTTCGAAGTGATTTATCGTTGAAAACATTGTGATGGTTTGTTTAAGTTTTTTACGTTCGGGTGTCACCCCAAAAACGGTTTCGAAGTGATTTATCATTGAAAACATTGTGATGGTTTGTTTAAGTTGTTTACGTTCGGGTGTCACCCCAAAACGGTTTCGAAGTGATTTATCATTGAAAACATTGTGATGGTTTGTTTATGTTTTTTACGTTCGGGTGTCACCCCAAAACGGTTTCGAAGTGATTTATCATTGAAAACATTGTGATGGTTTGTTTAAGTTGTTTACGTTCGGGTGTCACCCCAAAACGGTTTCGAAGTGATTTATCGTTGAAAACATTGTGATGGTTTGTTTAAGTTTTTTACGTTCGGGTGTCACCCCAAAACGGGTGACACCGGGGCGGACCGCCCCCCCCCTCCCGCCCCCCCCCCCCCTAGCTACGCCTCTGGCTAGATGTTTAGAAAACAAAATGCCATTAAGAAATTTTATAACTAATGCTTTATGATTTGAGAAGTTTTTGTAAAGAATAAGATACAAGAATTTATTTGTTATAGTTAAAATGATAGTTTCAAGCTAAAGAAAAACATGGCGTGGCTTTTTTACAGCCTTTTGGATGTTTTTGCGACGATTTGACTGTTTTTTGTAAAGTTATAATATAATATGGGAGAATCAAATAATTATTATCCATATAAAATGTTTTCTACAAAGAGCTTTACTCTCGATTTTTTATCAATCTAGGACCTAGGTGCAATATTTTAAAAATAAAAGTATCGTTTTTATGTAAACAGGTCTCAACTCATGACATGAACAACTCATGAAAAAGTAAAAGAAATATTCGAAAATAAGTCTAAAGCAATGCATTCGAAAATTAATAAAATTATTACATACAACGGAAACACACACATAAAAACTATAGTCTTTGACTAATAATTTTAAAAAATTAACATAACAATTTTATAAAAGTACTTGAGAATAGCATAAAAGCTTAAATCGATTGTTATTTACTCTAAATAAATAATAAACAAAACAACATTGTGCGAAAAAAGATGTGAAATTAAGTGTTTCGCAGTTAAACAATTTTTTTAAAAATTCTTGATTATGTTCAGCCAAGTACCATTGGTGTCTTCCATAAACTTTATAGTCTATGATTGACTGAAAGTTTTAAAAAATTTCAGTTTTTACGGTTATATATCACCTCAATTTCGAAATCGGCACATATTTGTCATTTTCGCCTTATCTTACCACATAAATATACGTAAATACATATATTTTCATTTTCAGTGAGAAAGTCGTTGTGAATAATGGATAATAAACGATCAAGTCCTCACCATAAGGGTTATGTTCTATTTTTTCAAAGTACGGAACCCTTAAAATAATAATAAAATTTTCTCAAATTCTTTTCTTTATATCTCATAAAGCTTAAAAATACAAAATTTTAAAGCCTACTAAATTATTTTTTAATCTCATCACTTCAAAATAACTACCAACGTTCTAAAATAAAATGAAATAAAAATTAAAATTTATTATCGATATAACATTTGTTGGGTTCTCTCAGATAATAAATTTACATAATAGACCAAATACATGTTTTCACAACATCGTTTTCTTAACACATCAATAATAGGTCTTTTTACTGAAAGCGTATTCTAAATATATTCTTTTTTCTAATACTTTTATAATTACCAACTTCCATTTAATATATTAATAAAACATTTGATGGGTTTTCTGGATACAAACATAACAAATATTTTTATCGAAAACAACTTTATGTTTGCAAACTAATCTGGGTTCGTGTTTAAGTTTTTTAACTGTTGTTAAATACATATTACCAATATTGAGGGATAATAAATTTCAATTCGCATAATTTTGTGTTTTTCAATTCTGTACATTTGGTTGGTTTTTGAAAATTCGCCAAAATGATACTAAATTACACATTCATATCAATGCTACCAACGTGGTATAAAAATTTGTAAAAACATTTTAATTTTATTAAAAGTTTGGGAAAGCAAAATTTTGATTTTATAAACTTTCAGAAAAAAGCATGAATGCTGACTTTTTTTTTACTAATGAGAAACATATAGTTAAATAAGATATACTTTTATTGATAACTTTGAATACAGTTGTAGAAAAAATGCAAATTATTCGAAATGAAAATTTTAACCTTTAAAACCTATTCGGTGCACAGTATATATACTAGTAGTGTCTTTCAAAACATGGCGCGCAAGACACTACCGTGTCTCTTGATCAACAAAACAAAAGTAAAAAAAAACATCATCATGAAAAATGCATATTTATCATCATTTCTCACATATACAATTACGCATTCTTTGATATACAAATTGCACATCAACTTTAAAAATTGGTAATAATTTTACCGGTGCATAACCATAATTCTTCGATATTGCCTATATATTGATTTGGATAATGCAAATCATCCACCATATACATACATACATTAATTTTTATTCGCCTACATATTAAAGTGTTACTTTATTACTGTGATTTGAGGCTTTAAAGTATCACTTTTCAACTATTTATTTTGTTGTCATAGGTACGTCCAAAAAAGTAAAAAGCATTTGTATTTGTTTAAATTCTATGAAAAATAAAAATGTTTATCAAAGCAACCCTTAAATTCAAAATTTCATTATCCAATTAAAATAGTTGTTATCATTTGTTGTCATAGCTACACAATAATTTGGAAAAAATAATAAATATTTTGTCAAAGGTTACTTGTTCCACATATTTTTATTTTAAAATTTATGAAACTTTATAATTTTAGTTTAGAATAAACCAATTTTCTTAAAATATTTTGCTTGCGGCGAATAAAAAATAGTATATGATGCACGGACGTAAGCTATTTTGGACTTAATGTGGGTGCAGATCTCGGCTAGCGCCTCGATTTGCAAACTCCACATCCGTCCAAAATCTTTAGCTTTACGTCCTAGCATCATAATGTACTATTGTTATGAAATTGCTGATCATCAAAAAAATGTTCTCTTTCGTTTACGGCTGCCGAGGAAACAACAGTGCAAATCATTTAATTTTTAATATAACAAAAAGTTTTCTCTTGTTTAATTTTGAGTTATTTTTGATTTAATAAAATCAAAGTTTATATTCATTTTTCTTAAATTAACTTTTTTTATTAAATATAATTACTTGCGTATTCAGTATTATAATAAAATATAAACTAATTATAACTAATAGTTTTTTACCAGTTTTTACCAGTCCGATTGTGGTTTTGTTCGTAATAATTAACAAACATGTCTGTAAAATTTACAAACTGTTCGTTGAAAATTGTTGGTAAAATAAATTCAACTGACATCAATTTGTTGTATTCAACGAACAATTTGTAGAATTAAAAGTAACAGAAATGTGTGTTGAATCGAATGACATTTCGAACTTTTTTTTTAGTGCAGAGAGAGAGAGAGGAGGTACATGTTTTAAATCTATTTCATTCCGAAATGCCGAATTCGGCTGGGATCTGATTGCCAATGTAATGCTAGTCGAGTTCGGCGAACAGGACAATCCGGCTGTTCCTAAAGTAAAAATGTAATACTCATGATCAGTGCCCAATCAAGCTGTCCTTTCAATGAACTTGAACCGAATCAGGGCAAACATAATCAGGGCCCTATTTGAGCCCTGACAAACTTCTGCTCGGGTCCATGAAGAAACAAACATGAGACTTATTAAAGAATATACATAAAACTCAAATTAAAATTGAAATTTTTTGTTAAAAGAGAATGATGTAGTTAATGAGTCAACGGCTGTTAATATCAATCGTTAGTATCATATTATACATAACTATCAATATAAAACGTTTTAAATTACTAAGTTAAATAATGTAAATGTAGGTAGTATACTCTTAAACTTAAACTTCGTTTCAACTTCGCCTCAGTGGCGTAATTGATATCGTGTCTGCCAACGAATTCGAATATGGCATTTTTCGAATATGAGGAGGATTTGAATTCATTTGAAACTCATTAATCAGAAATGAAGTTTTTATCTAAGAAACCTTCAACCATACCTCCATATACCATACCATACCATAATTGAAAAAAATTAAAATTATTTGCTTACTTTTTTTGCCGTAAATGTTCAATATAGGAACGTAAACTGTCAACAAGTGACCCTCACCTATATTAATTTAATCAGTTCACTAAATTTAATGGTCAAGTTTAATTGAAGACTTAATTTAATCGATTTATAGTTTTACATGGGTGATCAGCCCATACTCTTTCCAATTTATCAACCATATTACTTGATGATCGGTTAATTTAAAAACCTGTGTCGATGGTGGGAGGCGATTTCATGTCCTTCGAGTTCAAAGTCCTGCGTACTATCACTAGGCCACTCAACACACAATTTCCTTATTTACTTGAGTTTAAATGCTCACAAAAATCCCCAAAAATAATCTTAAACGTTTTTTTAAGATTATAGTTTTTTGCCATATTATCCAAAAACAAAAATCCAGTAATTTAATGAATGTCTTCTCTTTTCAACGATAAGCTGTTGTGAAATTTATTTTTATTGATCTTAGCAAAAAACAAATCAAACTGTATATATGCATGAATGACTAATATAAATTAATTAAATTTAAAAATAACCAAGAGATTAAAATTTCAATTTATGAAACTAAAATCGAAATGAAAATCTAGGAATAAAAATAGTAACTATACCATCCCTGAGGCCTCCTTTAGCGTCGCAGGTAATTTTGAATTTATATTAATATTTTTTTGTAAAGTATATTTCAATATTAAATGTTTCAATCCTCCTGATATTTTAACACCGGCTTTATTATCATGTGTATATAGATAGAGATAGTGGTTATTTTAGCCGTGTTTTATTCATTAAGCAACATTTGTATTGGACTTGGGATATCGATGTCCTTATAATTTATTGGTGTAGGGATAGAATTGTTAACCTTTAACTCAGGATACAATATTCTTTGCGTTTTATAAATATTTATTGAGCAAACAATTTTGTTTCATATATACATTAGAAATATCTTATAAATAAATTAGAAACGAATTACCATCCACCATGACCATATCCACCACTATAACCGTATACTTGTGGATGTACTGCATGACCGATACGTTTCACAACAGCATTAAATCCGTTATGGCCATCAGAAACATATTCAACAACACGTTTTGTCCCATCAGCTTCAGCTAAAGTATATCCCCCTTTAACAACATCACCATGACGATGCTCCCATGCATCTTTGTTATCACCAGTATGACCATCTTTTACTCCATATTCATATTTATACTCTGGGTGAGCCTAAAATAAAATACAAACCAAAAAATTATTTAAACTTTATACATTATTAAAATAATTTTGAATGAATTTCTTACATAATAATCTCCATGACCACCATATCCACCATTTCCACCATATCCTCCACGTCCGCCCCCATATCCTCCACTGTAACCACCAAGTCCTCCATGAGAAACTTGATTTAAATTAGCATAACTGTATGCACTATGTGCTGTTGCAATTGCTACACAAGCCAATACACCAACTGCAATAAAATATTTCATTTTTGACTAAAGTTTATACAATTCGTTACAATAAACAAATTTAAATGATATTTAATCGTAGTTCAATCAAACCTTATATACTTAAATTTTCTTATTACTATATTCCAACAACCCCTGCAATTTTGAAACGGTTGATTTAATTCGATATGGGAAATGTAAAAGAAACAACAAAATAGTTATTGATTAAGAAATCTAATAAAAATTTTATTACTTGGAATTTTAATTAAACAAATATTTATTGGTAATTAATTATAACACCAAAAACAAAATGTTTCAGTAAAATTAAAATAAACGTGCCTAATATAAAACGTAGAGTCAAAAGTTCAATCGAATAGGTTTAGATTGGAGAAATGAGAGTTAGATATATGTTAGAAGGATTATACTTGGCCCCAAAAAAATGATCTTGGGCGATTGGGGTGGTAAAAGTTGTTACGAAAAATATTAAAAACATTATATAAAACCTATATAAGTGAATGGATCAGATTTTACAAAATAAGAGCTTTTGGAAGAAACAACTTGAATTGCATAAAATGACAAGAACAATTCAGTTAAATTTGGTCAGTACAAAAATGCCGAATAACTTAGAATTGAACAACTCTGCTTGATTGTTCAAAATAAAAAATTAGGCAGAAACAGTTCCTCTAACAATTAGGCACAACGGTTATACTGAATCCAAATTCAAATAAAAAAATCACTTGATCTTCATATTTAACATTGTTTAGATAAATTTTAATTGAATGAAATCTGTCATCTTAGTCCTTATAGGTACTAGAAACTTGTATTCTTCCAAAGACTAACTAGCTATAATGAATCTATGTATTGAATGTTTTAAAACTATGGATAAATAATGACCACATAAATATTAGTTAACAAGTCAGATCAACTGGGCGACTCACACTTTCAATCAAATCAAATGATTAGAGCAATTGTATAGTAGTTGGCAAGAGAACATTACCAATACCATATAGTCACTTTAAATTATCTGTCTAACTATGGCATCATGCAATTTCAATGTTTCATTTGCTTCTTTTGGCTCGACAGAAGTCTATTGTCAATAAATTGACTCATTTGTCTTCAAATATTCGGATATATCATCACATTTCTCATCTGTTGCATCTGAATAACATAACTCTGAAATACCTGAAATAAAAAGTGCTACAAGCCATATGTTGGACAAATTTTATCACCTGGAGGAGTAGGAGATTATCTGGCGATTTAGAATCAGAACTAAAACATTGTGCTAGAGTGGCATTATTGAAATATCAAATTAATTCAAGGTCATTAAAAAGCATGCATGAGCAATGCTGTGATGTAATATCTCTTTTCTCATCGTTTTTACAGAGAATCCAAGATGGTCAGAAAATTTTACCAATATGCGCGTCCATTTAATTAAACAAACATTTCACTGATCCAATTCAGCTCCAAGAATTTCAAAATTGCGTTTAATTTCTTTGATTAATGACTTTTACGAATAGTTATAGCGTATTAGGACAAGCACAGCCCTGTACTTTATCGAAAAATCCATAAACTTAGTTTACCATATATGGATAAGGAATCAGTTTACAACTGTTATCCATTGTTTAGAAAACATAATAAAAATCAGAATGTTACGGTGAAAGTGGTTTATTAGCAGATGTCGTAACGTTCATCCCCTACTAATATGTGACACATAGATGTCGAAGTCTCCCGAGCAGAAATTAGTTAGGGAAAGCCTGAATATAGTCAGGACGTGATCAGATCCTGGTAAATTCTGTAAGGGCAAGCCTAATTAGGGCAATCTGATGTGGGACCCTTTCGGGCCTGATATACAATACCCTCTTAGGGTCAACCTTATTTGAATATATCAGGCTCTCATTTGGTTTTTCGTATTTCACCCCAAGCCGAAATTTCATTTGGATAAAATTCACAAGAGTTAAAAGTACTATCCATTTTAGAAATATATAGTTGAAATAGTTTTATCTATAATCTCGTTATCGCTTCCTGACTGATATGTTTTAATTTTTTTCATTGTAATTTTTTATTTCATTTTAAATAATTTATGTATATAATGTACAAATATATATCAGGGTCTCATCCGATTATCCCAATCAAGGTCTGATCCTATTACCCCAATCAGGATCTGATCTGGTAATCCCAATCAGGACCTGATAGGACGGAACGTAACACTCATGATCAGGGCCCAGTCAGGCTGCCCTACCAATGCCTCATCCGCACCTGATTAGGACCTAATTTTAGCTTGACAAGGTTTAAAATGCATTTTTGAGTATATTTGTAAGGGTTTATCTTCGTCCTCCCATAATCTCCGAACCTACCCCTTCGCCCCCCCATAATCTCCGAAAATACTAAACCAATAAGGATCAAACGAGATGATAAAACTTCCAGTTTTACTATTGTTATATTATGTTCACTTCAATAAATATGAAATTAATTCACCACACACACTTTGAATAATAAATAACTATTTAGTATTTAAATTAGTTTTATACAATTTTATTTAAATGAAATTTTAATACATTAATTAAAGACGTCTCAGTGCACAATGAATATCATATGATGTTTTTGTATCTTCTTATTATTTATTGATCAGCTGCTTGATTAAACCGTATTAATTTGATTGTTGTTTTATAAACCATTGGCGTTGTTTAAAGTAATACTTAGGGTTAATAAGCAAATGAATTTTGTTTAAGCTTTAACTTACACAATATACAACATCTCCTTTTTTTTTTTTTTTTTTTTTTTTTTTTTTTTTTTTTTTTTTTTTTTGTTATAAATATAAAAAATATAAATGAACATATATTCTAAAGTTTTAGGTACTTATAATATATAATCTTAATTGAAAAATTTTTTAACTACCCTTTAAAAAAATGAGATTAGAAAAACAATATAAAAATAACCGCCACAATTATAACAAGAAACGATTTTCAATAATATACATAAAACAATATTCAAAATTTTAAATAAGCGTAATCATTTTGCATGTCGTAAAAACCACGAATTTCTACGTAAAATGGATCCATTTTCTAATTCTACCCAGTACGAACGCGGAGTCCAATGCTTTTTATTAATTATTGCTTTCTCCCAATGTTTTCTATTTTTTAGCCATACAATTTCCCCTTCAACAAATTCCTCACATTTTTTTTTGTTTCTGTTGTAATAGTTACACATTTTATTTGTTTTATATCGAAATTTATTCTCTAATTTTGGTAAAAATGGAGAACTGAACAAACTCTGTTTACCAGGTATTATTGTTCTAGTTTTTCTTCCCATGAGCAGTTCGCTTGGACTTAAATCCAAATTTTGTATAGGAGTATTTCTATACTCTAGGAGAGCTACCCAGAGATCCTGTTTAGATACATTACACTTTTTTAACATTGCTTTTGCCGTTTGCACAGATTTTTCGGCCATGCCGTTGGATTGAGGGTACTGAGGACTGGTAGTGGTAACTATAATATCAAATTCTTTAGCAAAAGATTTAAACTGATATGAGTCGAAAGGCATATTGTCAGCAATGATTTCTCGAGGTAGACCGTGAACTGCAAAAACATTTTCTAATTTACGAATAATTTCAAGACCTGTTTTGTTTTGAAGTTTTATTATATCCAAGAATTTAGAAAAATAGTCAGCAATAACTAGATAATTTTGACCATTAAATTCACATATATCCATTGCAATCTTAGAAAACGGAAACTGAGGAATTTCATGTGGGTGAAGTTCTTCTTTTCTGTTAGCATTTCTAAATTTTTGGCATACCATACACGATGCGATTGTATTTTCTATCTCATTATTAATTCCTGGCCAATACACTAAAGTTCTTGCTAGGGATTTAGTTTTTTCAATCCCCAAATGACCTCGATGTAGATCATTTAGTAATGACTTTCGTAACGTTGTTGGAACTATCAACTTTTCATTATAAAAAATTAAACCATCATCCAAAATTAAATTATCTTTAAATTTCCAATAAATTTTTAAATCCTCATCGATTTTTGATTTATTATTTGGCCAACCTTCCGACAATACTTTAATAAGTTTACCTAAACTTATGTCATTTTTTGTTTCATTTTGGTATACCACTTTTTTTTCATCACTTATATTGATTGTATGGATCACTTCCGATAAGTCCTCTATTTCCATTTCACATTCTGCTTTACTATAATATCTGGAAAGCAAATCTGCTACAAACATATATTTACCTGGTAAAAATTTTATTTCGATGTCGTAGGTTAGAAGACGCAACTTCATTCGTTGAAGTTTTGCGGATGGAACCTTGTGTATCTCTTTAGCCATTATTCCCAGCAAAGGCTTGTGATCAGTGATCACAGAAATTTTTCGACCATATATCCAGTTATGGAACTTTTTACAAGCAAAGCATATAGCCAGCATTTCCTTCTCAATCTGAGAATATCTTGTTTCTGTGTCAGTTAGGCTTCGTGAAGCAAAACTGATGGGCTTACCATTTTGCATAATACAACAACCAATGCCATCTTTACTACTATCTGCTTGAATGGTTATTTCGTTAGTACTATCAAATGTTTTTAATGTGGGAGCGTTTACTATTAAGTTTTTGATTTTATCTAGGCAGGTAGTGTGATGTGGTAACCAGCTAAAAATGGTATTCTTTTTTAATAATTCTCTTAAGGGTTTCGATATATCAGAAAGATTTGGAATGAAGCTTCTGACATAATTAATTATACCTAGCAACCGTTGCAAATCCTTTTTGCTTTTAGGAATACTTATATCTGAAATGGCTGAAGTTCTATTAGGATCGCAAGAGATACCATTCTCCGAAATTATATGTCCTAAAAAATTGACTTTATTCACACGATATTGCAATTTATTAACATTAAATTTTATATTTAGTTCTTTAGCTCTCTTCATTACTCTATCGAGAATTTCATCATGCTCTTCCAAACTTTGAGCTGCAATCAATAAGTCGTCAATATAAATTGTAACGCCATTTATATCAGCAAAATTCCGTGAATTATACTTCTGGAAAGCTTCGGGAGCAGTTTTGATTCCAAATGGCAATCTTTTGAAACGATAGCACCCGAATGGAGTATTGAACGTACAAAGCTTAGACGATTCTTCATCCAGCTTTATTTGCCAGTAACCTTCCTTAAGATCAAGGACTGAGAAATATTTTTTGTTTACTAAGTTTGAGCTTATCTCTTCAAATGATGGAATTAGAAAGTTTTCATTTTTTAAAGACTCGTTTATTATTTTAGAATCAAGACAAATTCGCAACTTTTTATTTGGTTTTTCAACTATAACCAAATTTGAAACCCATTCTGCAGGTTCATCAACATGTTCGATTATTGTTCTTTTTTCTAAATCTTCTAATTCTACTTTCAATGGTTGAATAAGTTTCAGAGGAATCCGACGAGCAGGTTTCGCTACAGGAACAGCATTTTCCTTCAACTCTAGCTTAAAATTATCAACAAAGCATCCTAGTCCCGAAAAATTTTCTATATATTTATCGATAAATCCGTTTTTATCTTCTACTTTTATACTATGAATTCTTTCTATTAAATTTAATTCGCTGCAAGCTTTTAGGCCAAGAATGGGCATTGAATCAGAATCAACAATTAAAAATTTCAGCATTGTAATATCATTTTTCAACGTACAAACAAGTTCGCATTCGCCGAATAATTTAATATTTGCACCGCCATACGCTTCTAATTTAACGTTACTTTCTTTTAGTTCGACATTCTTTAACTTTTTAAAATAAATAAATGGTAAAACGTTAGCCTGCGACCCAGTGTCAAGTTTAAAGTTTATAAAATAATTTTCTATTCGAATTCGTTCAAACCACGAATTTTCGGTTGTAATACCACGAGTCATTGAAATTTTTTCGAAAATTTTTTGATTTTACGAATTAAATTATTTAGCAACACTGCGAATCAAAGCGCACAATAAACCACGAGTCCGAAGGACGAGTGGTTTAAGTAGTGGTTTGATTGAGCAGTGTTGCTTAAAAATAATTTAATGAGTAAAATTGAAAAATTTTAGACAAAAATTTCAATGAAGAGTGGTATTTAATGAGATAATTTTTTTAAATTATAATTTTATTTAAAAGATAATAATTATTAGTTTCTAAATAAAGTTTTTTCTACAAATTATTCAGCTTATAAAAAATTATGTAAAATTGCAAATAATAAAAATGTCCGTTTTCATTCATAAATGATTGCTTGTTTATGTTTATTTGTCAAACATAAAGTACAAATTTATAGCATTTATGCGCCTACTAAGATAAAATTATATTTCATTTTGTTAGAAGAAAAAATGACAACAAAGAATTTTCATAGCGACAAAGCAAAATTATCGACGACAAGAAGAATTGCCGACAGTAAAAACAAAGCCTACTGTTTAAATACCATAGTTTGTATGAATGAAAAATAAAATATCTGACAGCAAAAAAAAATTATCGGTTGTAATACCACGAGTCATTGAAATTTTTTCGAAAATTTTTTGATTTTACGAATTAAATTATTTAGCAACACTGCGAATCAAAGCGCACAATAAACCACGAGTCCGAAGGACGAGTGGTTTAAGTAGTGGTTTGATTGAGCAGTGTTGCTTAAAAATAATTTAATGAGTAAAATTGAAAAATTTTAGACAAAAATTTCAATGAAGAGTGGTATTTAATGAGATAATTTTTTTTAAATTATAATTTTATTTAAAAGATAATAATTATTAGTTTCTAAATAAAGTTTTTTCTACAAATTATTCAGCTTATAAAAAATTATGTAAAATTGCAAATAATAAAAATGTCCGTTTTCATTCATAAATGATTGCTTGTTTATGTTTATTTGTCAAACATAAATTACAAATTTATAGCATTTATGCGCCTACTAAGATAAAATTATATTTCATTTTGTTAGAAAAAAATATGACAACAAAGAATTTTCATAACGACAAAGCAAAATTATCGACGACAAGAAGAATTGCCGACAGCAAAAACAAAGCCTACTGTTTGAATACCATAGTTTGTATGAATCAAAAATAAAATATCTGACAGCAAAAAAAAATTATCATTGCAATTTGCTTTTTTAATTGCATCTAAATATAAATGTTCATCAAAGTTTAAATTTAATTCTTTAACGCGTTTTAAATAACACGCAGAGGCAAAATGATTAAGCTTACCACAGTTTGAACATTGTTTTCCAAAAGCTGGACACTTGGCCACAGCATGAGTTTGTAAACAAAATTTACATCTTATATTGTTGTATCTTTGAAAATCATTTTTTCTTCCAGGTTGATAATTAGATCTAAAATTATTAGAAAAATGTGCATTAGAAAAATTTGTTTTATAATTCCTATTACTATATTTTGAATGTTCACTTAACTTATTACTATTACTTTCATATTGGTTTGTTGTAACTGGATTTTGTTGAATTACATCCACTGCTGATGTTGATGGTCGCTGCATTTCGTTAAATTGCTTTTTAGACATTTCAGTCGCTCGGCCCATTTCCACAGCTTTTTCTAAAGTTAAATTTTCATCTGCTTCTAAATATCTTTTCTGAAGCTGTTTGTCTTCTACACCGAATATAATTTGATCACGGACCATCCTTGACTCGTCCTTGTAGCCACATGTTTTAACTAATTTTTTAAGATCTAGTAGAAATGAATCAAATGGTTCACTGTTATTTTGCTTACAGTTTCTAAATATAAAACTTTCATAAACCTCGTTTTTTCGAGGTTGGCAAAATAATTGAAATGATTCGGTAACTTTATTGAAATTTGTCTTATCGGCTTCAGATAAATCAAAGGTATTAAATATTTCCACACCTTCTTGTCCAATGGCATTTAAAAAAATTGCTACTTTGACCGCTTCACTCTTTTTTGCACCTTCTATTGCTGTAAAAAAGATTTCGAAGTTTTGTTTCCACGTTCTCCAGTTTTCGGCTAAATTCGAACATTCCAGATTTAATTTATCAACTTTTTTAATAAAATCCATGTTATTTCGTGTCTGTAGGACTATTCTTGTTTTTGGTGGTCTTCCACGTTGTGGCTTTGGTGATTTAAAACTTTCTTCCAAATTAGTTTTAACTTTCTTTAAAATTCCCATAATCAATTATTTATACAGTATAACTGCGCCATGTTATATTATGTTCACTTCAATAAATATGAAATTAATTCACCACACACACTTTGAATAATAAATAACTATTTAGTATTTAAATTAGTTTTATACAATTTTATTTAAATGAAATTTTAATACATTAATTAAAGACGTCTCAGTGCACAATGAATATCATATGATGTTTTTGTATCTTCTTATTATTTATTGATCAGCTGCTTGATTAAACCGTATTAATTTGATTGTTGTTTTATAAACCATTGGCGTTGTTTAAAGTAATACTTAGGGTTAATAAGCAAATGAATTTTGTTTAAGCTTTAACTTACACAATATACAACAACTATCAAACCAACAGGCCTTCACATAAATGAAGAGAGTAATGAAGTCAAAAAACTGTTAACGTTCCTATCCCAACAAATGCAATAACATTCCTGGCATCGTAAGTGTCATGAGCAAGCTACGTTGATCAGATGATGCAGAATTATTTCTTAACAAAAGGCTGAACAATTTTCGATTCTATACATGCCACAAAAGTCGAATTGTTGCTCAAAACTTGTTTGGTTAAGGTCTTAAAATGTTGATGAATAACCAATAAATGTTATATAAAAACAAAACGAAATAGCATATCACAAAATATTTTATTTTAAAATCAAACAAAAACACAAAAAGTATAAATTGAGATCAACGTATTTAGTATCCATAACCATGTCCACCATATCCATAACCTCCATATCCATAACCAAGTCCTGCGTGTTCATAACCACCATGACCATATACTTGTGGATGTACTGCATGACCGATACGTTTCACAACAGCATTAAATCCATTATGACCATCAGCAACATATTCAACAACACGTTTTGTTCCATCAGCTTCAGCTAGAGAGTATCCTCCTTTAACAACATCACCATCACGGTGCTCCCATGCATCTTTGTTGTCACCAGTATGGCCATCTTTTACTCCATATTCGTATTTATATTCAGGATGTGCCTATGACAGTTATACGTTAGAAATAAAATTAAAAAATATAAACATTTATCCTTACATAATAATCTCCATGCCCACCATAACCACCATCTGCACCATATCCCGATCCATATCCACCATAACCACCATCATATCCACCATATCCACCATGTGATATTTGATTTAAATTAGCATAGCTATACGCACTATGGCCTGTCACAACAGCAATGCATGCCACTAATCCCAATAATATAAAGGATTTCATTTTTGATGTATAGTACAAGTATGTTATTAATGTTATGAAAGAAACGGAACTGATACATTAAACTCAACTGTTAAAACCTTATATACTCTAAATTTTATTAATAATAATTATCTGACAACCTTGAGGTATTTATTTATTGTTTTAGCTATTGAAAAGTAATCAATTGGAAATGCTTGAATTAATTTTTTTATAAGTAAAGAAAATTGTATTGGAATGCGTGCAATACTTAGTATAACGTACTTGAAAGGATATCCGAAAATTTTGTCCGTTAAAAATTTTACAGATTGGTGAAAATAAATATTTATTTAATTGTGGTTCATGGTCTGGGTCAATACAAAATATTATAGAAACAATTGAACAAAGTAGTGGATATATGGTGCCGTGAGAGTTTTATAGTTTGTGCTGTATTATATTGATACTACAAAGCTTAAGATGTGATTTAATGAAATTGTATTGAAAGTTTTGATCTAAAAGAGAAGAAATTGGTTAATTTTCAACCGAAGTTGAACTTATTATAAGCTTCAATAAGTATTGAAGCACCTTGGATCACCATATGTATCACTTAACGCCATGACTCAAGTTATACAAGATATTAATTAAACCGCTGGTGATAGGTGGAGCACAAATATAAACGCATAAACAAAATGGCAAAACACATTTATCTGTAATTGAGCGTAAAATTTTACGCTTCATTTTTCTCTTCACTTCACTTTCTTAAGGGCCATGATATTATATATTTTGCGTCAGCTCCATAAACCTAGCATGGTATTCTATGATCCAGCTTGCAGTCTGAAATGATTAAAAAAATGTAAATCAGTACCCAAAGCAGCAGTTGACCGCGTGGTGGACCATGCCTACAATGAGACAATAACGTAATGGACGATCTTCTTCAAAAATTTACTGCTTTGATGTAATCGTTGCTGTTGCGATCGAGATAAATACTTAACACTTATTTACCTGTGAGCGTTCCAACATGGACGATAAGCACGACAAAAATATATTGCCGGCGCTGATGCCTATAGGCTAGCTTCAATTAATATACTTATTTAATATTTTTTTTTAACGCGTTCATGCTCCATATAGGAGCGTTGCCAGGCTAATCAGCTTTGAATATTCACCATGGTCATTCGCAACAGTGACATAATTACCATGGCAGCCGATTTTTTTAAGGTCGTTTATTAGGTCAGTCTCCCATTGTAGTCGTGGTCTACCTCGCGGTCGCCCACTCCCTGGGGTACTAACGTACATTTTTCTAATTATTCCAGACTGTGAATCGGCTCGTAGAACATGCCCAAACCAATCAATCCTATTAGAACGGATACAACCTATTATATCAGGACCCTCAAGAAGGTCTCTGATCTCAAAGTTATATCGGATTCTATACTCTCCATCGTCTGTCTTAAGTGGACCAAAAAATGTAGCGTAGGATCTTACGCTCAAATACAGATAAATGCGATTCGTCATTTTGTGTAAGGGTCCACGTTTGTGACCCCTACATCACAACCAGTCTAATCAATGTCTTGTATAACTTGAGCTTTGTGTTAGTTGGTACATACGGTGATCCAAAGAGAGGTTTAATTGAGTAGACAGTTCGATTACCTGCAGCGATTCGAGCTTTTATATCTGTAAGTATGCTGTTGTTTGAGTCAAGCATTGATCCCAAATATTTAAAAGATTCAACTCCCTCAATTCGTTCATCGCCGCACATCAAATCTTTCTTCTCAGCCTTCCTTAAAACATTCATAAGTTTGGTTTTATTGTAGTTAATATGCAGAGCAATTTTTCTAGCACCACTCTCAAGCGATATTGTTGTTAGTCGGTAGTTTTTTTTGACGACACACATATTCCAAGGCTAAATTAAAAAGTATAGGAGAGATAGCATCACCTTGTCTTAAACCGGAGTTGACTTTAAAAAACTTTGATATTTCGTTCTCTACTCGTACACAGCATTGAGAGTTCTGTACTGTCAATTTGCATAGTGATACCAGCTTACCAGGGATTCTCATTGAAACCAGAGCAGACCATAGAGTTTCTCGTTCGAGAGAGTCGTAGGCCTGCCTGAAATCAATGAAGAGTTGGTGCGCAGGTATGTTGAACTCTCGGCACTTTTCCAAAATCATCCTTATCGAGAAAAGTGCATCGGTGGTACTTCGGCCCTGCCGGAAACCACACTGATATTCTCCAAACAGTTGTTCAGCAAAAAGATTGATTTTTGATTGCAAAATGTAGGAAAAGATCTTATATGCTGTGCAGAGTAGTGCGATTCCTCTGTAGTTTGCGTATTGCAGGCGATTACCTTTTTTATGGATTGGTATCAGCAAAGCTGTGTTTCAGTCCTGTGGCATGGTTTCAGTCCTCCAGATCATTTGAACAAGCTCAAACGTTCCTAAGGATAGAGTTTCACCACCATGCACAATCCATTTCGGATGTTATATCGTCGATACCAGGTGCTTTATTGCTTTTTAATTTTGACAGCGCCGCTTTGAATTCCTCTTTATTTAGTTCGTCTGCATGTTCGAATATGTCACGAATATGCTTTGCTCGTCGCCCGACTTGTTGCTAGTCACTTAAGTTGAGAAGATTTTCAAAATAAGCGGCTACTTGTAGCTCCCCATCTTCGTTTTGAATAGCAGTCGATCTAGTTTGAGGGCCCTTCTTTAAGGTTTTAACCTGTTGAAAGAAGTTACGCGATTGATGTTCCTTATTGAAGCTTTCAATCTCCTCACACTTTCTCTTCCACCATTCTCGCTTCATTCGCTACATAGCTTTATAACGGCTTGTCTTGCCAGTTTATAGTTCTCCTTCGTGGACCTGGTATTGCGTCCTTGTAGAAATTTTAGATAGCAATCTCTTTTGTATTGAATGGCATCAAGACATGCTTGATCCATCCATGGCTTCTGGGAGTGGTTTTGTGGTTGTTCAAGTATTTCCTCAGCAGCGCTTAAAACAACATCTTGAAGCAAATACCATGACTTATCGACGTCTCCATTAATGGTTTCTGATTTCTCAAATGTTTCGGCAATATGGTTTTGATATCTCTCTTCTGTTTCAGCATTCTTTAGTGATGAGATATTAAAACGTTTCCGTTTATTGAATTTCGGAATGCTTGGATTTAAGAAGTGGAACCTTATTTAAGCACATACAAAAAAGTGATCACTTTCAATGTATGCACCTCTAAGGGATCGCACATCCAGAACACTCGAGAAGAAACGTGCTGTAACAAGCACGTGCTCAATTTGATTTCTAGTGTTTCCATTCAGTGAAACCCAAGTCTGTTTATGAATCGATCGATGCGGAAAGAAAGTACTGGCAATTCTCAAATTATTTGATAATGCAAACTCAGTCATTCTCTCACCATTATCTTTCGAATTCAAATGCAGACTGTTAGGGCCCACCACATTTCCATAAGAGATATCTCTTCTAGCCTGCCCATTAAAGTCACCAAGTCACCATAATGAAGTCGCGTGTTGGTGTTTGTTTCATAACCTCTTCCAGTTTTAGGTAGAAATTATCCTTCTCGTCGACGGTCTTAGCTTCAGTAGGTGCATGCACGGCAATAAGAAAAATATTGTTATATGTACCACGTACACGTAGGTAGCACATCCTCTCACTGACCGGGATGAATTTCATCACGGCTTCTTGTATGCGTGCACCAACAAGAAAGCCAGTTCCAAATTCTCTCCGAAAAGGATGACCACTACAGTATAGAGAGTGACTATCCAAATCTTGTTTTCCTATTATCGGCTGTCTAATTTCTTGCAGAGCTATGATATCCATCCCATACCTCTCAGCCTCTGTTTCCAGACTTATAAGAGCATCAGGAGCGCTCAGGCTGCGCACGATCCACGTTCCAATTTGGTAGTCTGGTCCTTTTTCACGTCCAGGTAAAATTCTGTTTTTGTCCGGGTCCGATATTCTTTTCCAATTTCCAAATTTAACAAATAATTTTTTTTCCGGGGCTAGGTTGTTATCCTTAGGCCCAACCCAAATTGTCGTGAATGGGTCCGTTCTGCATATTAAGGTTACCAGAAACAACCTTTTTACACGTTTATATAGCGAGCCGCTTGATTCAAGACAAACGCCCCCTTCAAGCCGCCCCTAACATGGAGAACAGACGCTTGAGTCGCATTGGTCTTAAGACGCCAATTCGCCGTGATGTACCATCATTGGCTAAGCAGATTTTACTCTGCTTGTCTCCGATACACCAACCTAATTCTGTCAGCATTACCCAGGCAGCACGGTGTGGACGTCGTACCCTTAATTACCCTACCCTTAATTAATATAATGACATAAATTCAACACCAATTAATTTAGTTTATTTTACAGTAATTTATAAAATATAATAAAAATTTACTTGAAACCAAAAAAGACAAGTATTACGATCTAGCATCAAATATCTTACCCTACCTTTTGGAATTAATTGAAGTTTCAGGTCATCACGAAAAAGCAAAAAAAAAATCGGAACGGCCGTAAAAAAACCATTATCACTTTCTATATTATATATATATATATATATATATATATATATATATATATATATATATATATATATATATATATATATATATATATATATATATATATATATATATATATATATATATATATATATATATATATATATATATATATATATATATATATATATATATATATATATATATATATATATATATATATATATATATATATATATATATATATATATATATATATATATATATATATATATATATATATATATATATATATATATATATATATATATATATATATATATATATATATATATATATATATGCTGCCTGGGCAATGCTGACAGAATTTGGTTGGTGTATTGGAGACAAGCAGAGTAAAAACTGCTTAGTCAATGACGCTACATCACGGCGAATTGGCGCCTTACAACCAATGCAACTCAAGCGTCTGTTCTCCATGTCAGATGCGGCTTGGAACGGGCGTCTGTCTTGAATCAAGCGGCTCGCTATATAAACGTGTAAAAAGGTGGTTTCTGGTGATGAAGAATATCAGACCCGGACAACAAAACAGAATTTTACCTGGACGTGAAAAAGGACTAGACTACCGAATCGGGACGTGGAACGTGCGCAGCCTGAGCGCTCTTGATGCTCTTATAAGTCTGGAAACAGAGGCTGAGAGGTATAGGATGGATATTATTGCTCTACAAGAAATTAGACAGCCGATAATCGGAAAACAAGATTTGGATAGTCACTCTCTATACTGTAGTGGTCATCCTTCTCGAAGAGAATTTGGTACTGGCTTTCTTGTTGGTGCACGCATACAAGAAGCCGTGATGAAATTCATCCCTGTCAGTGAGAGGATGTGCTACCTACGTGTACGTGGTACATATAACAATATTTTTCTTATTGCCGTGCATGCACCTACTGAAGCTAAGACCGTCGACGAGAAGGATAATTTCTACATAGCACTGGAAGAGGTTATGAAACAAACACCCACACGCGACTTCATTATGGTTCTTGGTGACTTTAATGGACAGGTTGGAAGAGATATCTCTTATGGAAATGTGGTGGGTCCCAACAGTCTGCATTTGAATTCGAATGATAATGGTGAAAGAATGACTGAGTTTGCATTATCAAATAATTTGAGAATTGCCAGTACGTTCTTTCCGCATCGATCGATTCATAAACAGACTTGGGTCTCACCGAATGGAAACACTCGAAATCAAATTGATCACGTTCTAGTAACAGCACATTTCTTTTCGAGCGTTCGGGATGTGCGATTCCTTAGAGGTGCATACATTGGAAGTGATCACTTCCTTGTATGTGCAACGATAAGGTTCCACTTCCCAAATCCAGGCAATCCAAAATTCAATCAACGGAAACGTTTTAACATCTCATCACTAAAGAATGCTGAAACAGAAGAGGGATATCAAATCCATATTGCTGAAACATTGAAGAAATCAGAAACCATTAATGGAGACGTCGATAAGTCGTGATATTTGCTCAAATATGCTGTTTTAAGCGCTGCTGAGGGAATACTTGGACGGCCACAGAACCACTCCCAGAAGCCATGGATGGATCAAGCACGCCTTGACGCTATTCAATACAAAAGATATTGCTATCTGAAGTGTCCACAAGGACGCAACACCAGGTCCACGAAGGAGAACTATAAACTGGCAAGACAAGCCGTTACAAAGTTATGTAGACGAACGAAGAGAGAATGGTGGAAGAGACAGTGTGAGGAGATTGAAAGCTTCAATAAGGAACATCAATCGCGTAACTTCTTTCAACAGGTTAAAACCTTAAAGAAGGGCCCTCAAACTAGATCGACTGCTATTCAAAATGAAGATGGGGAGCTTCAAGTAGACCTTAAAAATATTTTAGATACTTGGGCCGCTTATTTTGAGAATCTTCTCAACTTAAGTGACCAGCAACAAGTCGGGTGACGAGCAAAGCTTATTCGTGCGTCAAAGGTACATGCAGACGAACCCACCAAAGAGGCATTCGATGCGGCGCTGTCAAAATTAAAATGCAATAAAGCATCTGGTATCGACGATATAACATCCGAAATGATTGTACATGGTGGCGAAACTCTATCCTTAAGATTGTTTGAACTTGTTCAAATGATCTGGAGGACTGAAACCATGCCACAGGACTGGAACACAGCTATGCTGATACCAATCCATAAAAAAGGTAATCGCCTACAATGTGCAAACTACAGAGGAATCGCTCTCCTCTGCACAGCATATAAGATCTTCTCCTACATTTTGCTATCCAAAATCAATCCTTTTGCTGAACAACTGTTTGGGGAATATCAGTGTGGTTTCCGGCGGGGCCGAGGTACCACCGATGCACTTTTCTCGATAAGGATGATTTTGCAAAAGTGTCGAGAGTTCAACATACCTGTGCACCAACTCTTCATTGATTTCAGGCAGGACTACGACTCTCTCGAACGAGAGACTCTATGGTCTGCTCTGGTGTCAATGGGAATTCCTGGTAAACTGGTATCACTATGCAAATTGACAGTACAGAACTCTCAATGCTGTGTACGAGTAGAGAATGGAATATCAAAGTTGTTTAAAGTCGACTCCGGTTTAAGACAAGGTGATGCTATCTCTCCTATACTTTTTAACCTAGCCTTGGAATATGTGTGCCGTCAAAAGAAACTACCGACTAATAACAATATCTTGTCAATAAACTCAGTACAGATGATTGCTTACGCTGATGATGTTGTCATCCTCGGCCGAAGTGAAGCTGTTATGAGTGAGACTTTCAAGTCGCTTGAGAGTGGTGCTAGGAAAATTAGTCTGCAAATTAACTACAATAAAACCAAACATATGAATGTTTCAAGAGAGGCTGAGAAGAAAGATTTGATGTGCGGCGATGAACGAATTGAGGGAGTTGAATCTTTTAAATATTTGGGATCAATGCTTGACTCAAACAACAGCATACTTACAGATATTAAAGCTCGAATCGCTGCAGGTAATCGAACTTTCTACTCAAACCTCTCCTTGGATCACCGAATGTATCAACTAACACAAAGCTCAAGTTATACAAGACATTGATTAGACTGGTTGTGATGTATGGGTCACAAACGTGGACCCTTACACAAAATGACGAATCGCATTTATCTGTATTTGAGCATAAGATCCTACGCTACATTTTTGGTCCACTTAAGACAGACGATGGAGAGTATAGAACCCGGTATAACTTTGAGATCAGAGACCTTCTTGAGGGTCCTGATATAATAAGTTGTATCCGTTCTAATAGGATTGCTTGGCTTGGGCATGTTCTACGAGCCGATTCACAGTCTGGAATGATTAGAAAAATGTACGTTAGTAGCCCAGGGAGTGATAGACCGCAAGGTAGACCACGACTACAATGGGAGACTGACGTAATAAACGACCTTAAAAAAATCGGCTGCCATGGTAATTATGTCGCTGTTGCGAATGACCGTGGTGAATATTCAAAGCAGATTAACCTGGAAACGCTCCTACATGGAGCATGAACGCCTTAAAAAAAAAAAAAAAAAAAAAAAAAAAAAATACCAACTCAAATAGCAAGAAAGTTCTGTAATGGCAACGAGGCGTACTTATTCAATTCCGAGATCATTGTTTTTTTAAAATACTTTTTGCAGAACACCAAGTATGCGAAATTAGTCCAAATACCAGATTTGCTACATTTTGCAGGCCATAAATCGAAGGTTCATTTGAAATTAATTTTAAAAAATTATAACAATATCAAAAATTCAAATTCGCTACGCGCCTCAGGATCTAAAAGTTCTCGGTCAATAATAGCTTACTTCTCAACATTGTTATATAATGTACTATTTTCTATTTGCAGTTTGGTTTCATTATTAACTTAATTCATTCATAACCATACATACATTAAACAGATTATGGGGTAAAATAATAACTGAGATTAATAAATTCGGGCGTGAACCAATTGATTTCAATTATTTGTGAAGAAATGAAATGAAAAGTTAATTACAATTTACGTTTATTCATATATTGGTTTTTTGCATTTATATTTATATTCTTGTCCTGCATTTTTTGTATATAGAATGGGAGGCAGCGTTGCATTTAAGTTAGTGATTTGATGCTAATTGAATTTAATTTTTATAGATAGATTAATTATTTGTGACGTTATAAATAAGAGTCAGCTATCAGGCTTGTAGGAGTTATGACTTTGAGGGAATTTTTAAACTGGTAAAAAACGAATTTCAAATGTTATTTGATGATCAGCTGATTGGCGGATGGGGGATTATAGGTCAACTTACTTTTATATATCTGTATCAAAATGCAATATGGTCAAGTCATTTGATCCCAGATGAAATTCATAATGATGACTTATTAAAAATATAAAAGCAACAATCACTTGCAGGCATGTCGTTTTGAGGCATCATTGAATCATGCCTTCCTTCATGATTCGACATTGAATAAGATTGGCGTGAAAGTGTTCCTTAAATTATAATAAAATCAAATATTTAAACTTTTTCTAAATCCTGATAATATTCCAAAACTCTTAAAAATTCAAACATTTTTCAAAATTCTAAAAATTATAATAAAACAAAAAATTTAAAATTTTTCAAAATTCTAAGAACATTCCAAAAATTCTTACAAAATCTAAAATAAAAACTTTTTTCGAAATTCCAAAAATATTTCAAAAACTATAACAAATTCAAAAATTTCCATCTCACATTTACGTCATACAAAAAGCTAAATTTTGTTTTAAAAAAAAATCGTTTTTTTGACATACTTGACAATCTTTTTTTGACAAACTTATAATGCAATAAAATTCTCAATAATAATAATATCATGTTCATTACATATCATTTCATCCAAATAACTAATTTTATTATCTTCTAAAAAAAGAAATGAAAATCATTCTTTTGACACACTTGACATTATTTTTTTGACAAACTTATAATGCCATAATTCTCTATAACAATACTATAATTTCATGTCATACAAATAATTAATTTTATTTTTGCCAAAAAATTGGGTAAAAAAATAAATAAACCGAAGTAAAATCTTTCATTTGACGCACTTGACAACATTTTTTTGACAAACTTATAGTGCCATAATTCTTAATAATAATAATAATAAAATTTCATGTCATACAAATAATTAATTTTATTTTTTTCCAAAAAATTGGGAAAAACAAATAAATAAAAATCTTTCTTTTGACACACTTGACAACCTTTTTTTGGTCTCATATATACCAATCCCGACCATCAAGATTTCTGCTATATTTCATACTTCAATACAATACAAATGTATAAAAATAATAGAAGACACACATTTCGGATTTTACAAAAGAGAATTTAAAAACATGGTTTCTATTCACCTACGTATTTATTATTGTGATTTGCGATCTTAAAGTGTCACTTTTTAACCATATACATATTTTGTTGTCATAGTTACGTCCAAAAAAGTAAAAAACATTTGTATTTGTTTAAATTCAATAAAAAATAGAAATTTTTATCAAAGCTACCTTAAATTCAAAATTTTATAATCCAATCAAAAAAATAGTTTAGTTTTTGTTGCCATAGTTATACTGATTGATTTGTTTGAAAAAAATACAAATATTTTGGTCAAAACTCAAAGGTTACTTGTTCAAAATATTTTTATTTCAAAATTAATAAAATTTTTAATATAGATTTAGATTAAACAGTTTTTTTAAATATTTTGCTTGCGGCGCATAAAATTTAGTATACGATTCATGGACGTAAGCCATTTTGGACTTGAGATGGGTGCAAATCTCGGCTGGCCAACTCCACACACGTCCGAAAACCCTAGCAACATTTCCTTGCATCATAATGTACTATGTTCTCCTGCCGAACTAAAAATTGCACATTTTGTTTGGATATATTTTACAACAAATATGTAATTTGTGTATTGCATCTAGTTGTTATGGTAGCAGTCCCAAAAACAAGCATTTTTAGTCCTAGGACATGATCTAAATATATACAGGTCTGCTTGACAGTTGACACTTAATTAAATGTGACGTCATCCAGAGTCGGTAAATAAATATAAAGTAAATTTATATTCTAATTTCACAAGACGAATAAATTTTATAATATAAAATTTGTAATATTTATATAAATAACTTATTATGCAAACATAATAAATAAAGTATACTATTTTTTAATAATAATAAGATAAAGAAATACAAAACTTGATTATAAATTTTAAGTAGGTAATTGTTTTTATTATTTTTCTCTCTATATAACCAGCTACATATTCAAGGGTGTCAGTCGTGAGTTCATCAATTTCTATTTCATTTAGTTATTCTATTTCATTAAATTCTTCATTTTCACAACCATCATCAGCCCTGGTTAAGCATTCCAATTGAAACCAATTGAAAAAAATTAATTGGATTAATCGGAATTCTGCATTGGGAATTTTCAATTAATTCCTATTCAAAAAATCTATTTCCAATACAATCCTATTCATTCCTGTTAAATATCTCTATTTTATTTTTCAACCAGAATGGATAGGATTCTATAGGAAATGTATATAAATAGGAATTAATTGGAAATTTTCATTGCAGAATTCCGATTAATCCTATTCATTCCTATTAAATCTTTTCCAATTAAATCCTGTTAAATTTATAAGATTGTTTAATTTTTTCCTAAGTTCCTTTTTCCTATTGAATCTCTTAATTTCCGATTGAAATTCAATTGGAAATTTCCTTTAGAATCCTACAGAACCTCTTTTCCTGTTAAATCCCATTCATTCCGATTGAATTTTAGTTGGTAGATCGAAGTCTTCCTATTAAACCAATTCAACCCAATTTAATCCTATTGAAATTATATTGGATTTAATAGGATTCAAAAGGTTTGAATTGGAATGTTTAACCAGGAGATTTCTTCATCAGCAGAAACTAGGTTTTTATACATTACTTGCGAAATCAAGGACTCATTATTATAATGTATCTTTAAAAGTGATGTTTTATCTTATTCTATATTACTAGTTAAAGAAGAGTGTATTAAGGTTTCATTTCTTCCTGTAACCATAGAACAAAAAAATATAATACAACATAAAACATTGACACAAAAGATACGATTTATTATAAATACTTATATACAATTTAATTCTTATATCTATTCTATAATATACCTAATAAATAAGCTCTTAAAGGATATATAAATTCCAAAGCTGATGGATGGTCATGCATTTCACCTTTAGATCTTATTTCACTAAAAAATTTCGAACACGCCTTGGTTTAACCGATAAGTCAATATAAAAGGAAAGTTATGTTTTTCTTGCAAATCAATGTAGTTTTACTGCAAAAATAAAATATGAATATTTAAATTTAATTCTAAGTTAAAAGTAATATGCTTTTTATTTGTTTAAATACTTACATAAAAACTTTTTTCTTTCTGTCAACAAACAGAAACAATAAGAATCGACTCTGAATGACGTAATATAAATAAAAAATGGCGATCAAAACGAAATGTCAAGCAGACCTGTTTATATTTAGATCATGGTCCTAGGACAAAAAATTAACAAATAATTATTTCTATGCAAAACAAAACATCAAAGTTTGAATAGGAAATTTATTATTATGTGACAAAAAGTTGAAATGGTTGCTTGAATTTTGTTTGAGATAAAAATTAAATATAACTCAAACCCAGGTAAGCAGAGAGGATTGTTTTGACATTGAGCCAAGCTTGTTTTAAGGTCGAACAATCTTGGGACAAGCTTTAAAATAAACTTGGTTGAATGTTGTTTTAACCTAAAATGATAACCACGTACCATTATTATTTTTAGGCATTGGAACAATATTTAAATACAATGCTGGCCCAATACTACCCAGGTAAGGACAAAGGATTGTTTTTACATTGAGCCAAGCTTGTTTTAAGGTTGAACAACGTTGAGACAAGCTTTAAAATAAAATTGGTTGAATGTTGTTTTAACCTTAAATGATAACCACGTACCATAATTATTTGTACACATTGGATCAATATTTAAATACAATGCTGGACCAATTCTAAAACAAATAAATCGAATTCATAGCTTTTTAATTTTTTTTGCAATGTATAATTCACTATATGTGTTGTTATGGTTTTCCATATTATTCACTGTTTGTGTGCTTTTGTCACTTTTGAATTAAAATGCAATATTTAAAAATATACTTTTTTAATATGTTTATTTTTAGTTTTAAATTTTATTAATAATAATATAAATTTCCTTATAGTAACAATTTGAATTTGATTTTTTATTTTAATGAATATCGATTTCGACTTACGTCATCCGCAGTTCTTAAATTATTATTACAATCTTTGCTTAAACTAATGTCTTATATATATACTATTTCAACTGCTATTTTTTATTATTATGTCATATATTTTATTAGTTTTAGTGTTGCTTTCATCATTTCAAATGTTGTTATTGTTTTTATGTTTATATATTTCTATTTCTTCGTGAATTTAATAAAAGTGATCCAAAATCCAGATATGCCCAACATTTAAAAATAGAAAAACACAAATATACCATTATCAACACAAATTTAACAATATTACATAAAAAAGAAAAGGACAACATCTAGATAGATAGGAAGAAATAGAAATATATAAACATAAAAACAATAACAACATTTGAAATGATGAAAGCAACACTAAAACTAATAAAATATATGACATAATAATAAAAAATAGCAGTTGAAATAGTATATATATAAGACATTAGTTTAAGCAAAGATTGTAATAATAATTTGAGAACTGAGGATGACGTAAGTCGAAATCGATATTCATTAAAATAAAAAATCAAATTCAAATTGTTACTATAAGGAAGTTTATATTATTATTAATAAAATTAAAAAAAAAAAATAAAATAAACATTAAAAAAGTATATTTTTAAATATTGCATTTTAATGGATAATTAAGTATAATCCTTGGCTAGCTAACTTTGGTTACAGTCTGGGCCAGTTGTAAATGCCTAGACTGAACCAAGATTCAGTTTAATATGTTACGCATTATTTACTAGTCTAATGTAGTGTAAACATGTGCAAGTCATTTTAAGCTTTTCTCTAATTTTATAAATGTTACTCTTTCAACAACTTCTTTTCACACATTTAAAGGAGGTCTGGGAAAAAATTTGGTTTGGTAGATCTAGCCCAAGTCTTATTTGCCAGACATGACTTAAGGACATCAGTCCAAACTTGGCACAAACTTGGGACGTTTGAAAATATTAAGTATGGCCAAAACCCCGAAAGCTGTTGCGGTGCGAGCCTGGCGCAGGTCTGGCCCTTAGCCTTTTATTACCCGGGTATTGTAGTGAAATTTCCTCATATATTGTAAATTTGTTGGTTACAGTCCATAATTGCACAAATGCTGAAATTATATAACAATTACAATAAATTTGTTTAAACATTGAACCAAGCCTGGCTCAAAACTAAATATAGTAGTCAAAAGATACAATTTACATTTATTTATTTTAACCATTGGCTTAGTATGACAAAATGTATCAAACTAAGGCTTGGCCATGCCTTGATAATCATTTCTTAGTTTTTCAAGGTTGGGCCAAGCTTGGCCCATTCGATAAGCCTTGGTATTTCTAACCTGGGAATGTTCAATATTTTCAAATTTTATTAAATAACAGATTAAATAACGGTTGGAGCAAAAATTTAATGGTTTAACTTGTACTAAATGGATTTTGGAACTCGCCAAATTGTGGTACTCCGCTATAGCGTCGCACCGCAACCTTTTTACTCGTCCCAAAATCCATCACTTTTTGTCCTAGTGAAACAAATAATTATTTATGAATAATTTCAACTATATGTAAAAAAACTGTATGTCAACAATTTTTCTATTTTCTTATCTGTATACCATAATGTCTTTAATTATGTATTTTTTCATCAATCGTTAAGCAAACATGGAGCATTATGTAACATTAGGATTCAACGAATTTCGTTTAAAAAAAAATGACATAGGATAACAACAAATAATTTATTTTAAAATCAATCATATCCAACACCATTATTACATATTTAATATCCATATCCATGACCACCATATCCATAAGCACCATAGCCTGCGTTTTCGTAACCAATATGACCATAGACTTGTGGATGTACTGCATGTTCTATACGTTTAACGATAGCATTGAATCCATTATGGCCATCAGCAACATATTCAACAACACGTTTTGTTCCATCAGCTTCATCTAAAGAATATCCACCTTTGACAACATCACCATCACGATGTTCCCATGTATCTTTGTTGTCACCAGTGTGACTATCTTTTACGCCATATTCGAATTTATATTCGGGGTGAGCCTAAAAAATCAATATTTATTTTATTACATAACTCAATAGTAAAACTTATTATTTTACGTAATAATCTCCATGTCCACCATATCCACCATCTCCGTCATAGCCACTGCCATATCCACCATAGCCACTATAACCGCCATATCCTCCATGATTGTATTGGTTCAAATTAGCATAGCTGTAAGCGCTATGGCCTGTAACAGTAATTGTAATACACGCAAATAATCCAATGGCTATAAATGATTTCATTATACTATATTCTGTTGAGTGATAAACTGTTGCAAGAAACGGTTCCAATTGAATGATACATTTTCCCTCTTCACCGTAATATATATACCTAAATAAGATTCAAAAAATGCATGCGTTGATATATTATTGAAAGTCAAAAATTTTATCGATTTCGAGGTATCAATGCTAAATAATTATTTACGCTAATTTTGTTACGGGCTGGAAAAGTACCTTTAAAGGTTATTATTGTGAAATATTGTAATAAAACAGTAACGACAGTATCGTTAGATGGATTTTTTATGTTATTACATATATGGATATCAGCGTATCTTCTTATTGACATTATGTTATGTTCCATTTAGGTGGAGTCACGGGTTATTGAGAGAGTAAGATTCTAAACTATATAACAGTAATACGGTGATGTGTTGTAATTACCACGATGACCAGTGTTTATCATTACTGTCGTGATTTATCATTATGTATAAAACATTTTTACGTATGATGGTACCACCTCTACTACGTCAAGCTGTAAAAGAATTGTCTACATCTATTTGGAAGCCAATAAAAATTTGATTCATTAGTTTTACACTTAAGATTCATTAGTTTAAGACACTTATGTTTAAAAGATATTTTAAGTTTAAATCTTCGGCCATTCTCTCTTAATTCATCTATAAGTATTTATGGTACGCAAAAATTTTGGTTCTCGATTTATGGCCAGTTTTTGGTAGCAAGTGTGTTATTTTGACTAATTTTGATTGCATGGATATCTAGAGCTTTCTATCAGTAGCTAGACTCTGGTTGTATGGAATTATTTCGTGGAATGAAATTTTGTACTAAATGAGATTTTTGCATTCCGGTGCAGTCGAATGAGAAAATAAATTCCGCATTTGTGGGATGAACTGTCAAATTATCTGGTCAACAAATTTGTATATAAAATGAGATTATTTGCTTTGAAATTTTGTATAGAAGCACAAAAATAGAGAAAAAATGTCAAAAAAAGATTACGATAAACCAAAAAGATATTTTAGTTGATTTGTGGCGATTTTGCTTTTAAGTTTATATAAATTAGTCATTTACTTAGATTATGTCAGTAGCAGGATTAGTTTAAATTAAAATTATAGTTATCTTTTAAATACATAATTAAATAATTACAGTAAATGTATTTATCAATAAATGTTGTCTACTATTAATTAAATAGCCTGTCAAGTTCAAAAAGTACAATATTCTGTAACAGTTCGTTTATGGTTTTGGAAGGTTTATCATTAAAAATTGAAATGGTTGAATGTTCTATCAACATAGTTCCATCAACGTTCCATGTTCCATAGACATTAAAAATCTAAATAATTTTTATATACGCTATTGTTCTAATCGTTATAAGGATTTCTTCAACAACAGTTTCATCAAACGTACAATACATGAAACACACTGAAGTACTTTCACGATGTGTTTCTTTTTAACATCAACTCTCATCAATAATTAAAGAATAATTTTACAGTTAAACTAACTAACGAGAGAAACACAAATAAAAAACAGTAAATAAACTGACAGATTAATTAGAGAACGAGAATACCATTTAGTGGAATGGAATTATTTAGTGATCAAAATTCGAGAAAAAAATAATTCCATTCTACTTCATTTTTTCTCACAGAACGACCTCAGAATCGAGGTACAACATATATTTTAATTTTTTTGACAAAAATTTCGCAAAATATGCACCTATCCTTTTTTAAAACCAGAAAAATGAGTATAGTCGTGAATCTTGGCTAGTGATATATAAATTGAAAGTTGCAAGCATGCACCGTGCTGAAGTATGAGCTTAATTGAGCAACGGGTCTAGAAATGCCAGCATATTTTCGTTTTGTATGTAATCATATTTGTCATATTTTTTGTACCGATGACGAGTATTTAATATTCGAAACGCGTCAAATAAATAGATATACATACTTAGGGTGCTTTCCAAACGACGACTTATTTGTGGAACGTAACTTATTTAAAACTTATTTAAATAAGTATGCTGGCAAGCTGACTTATTTTGTATCTCTTTTTCAAAAAAATTTAATCTGATATGCTAAATATACTTTTTATTTTATTTTGTAAATATCTGTCATTAATTCGATCAAACGTTTTTATAAATCAGATTAAAATTAACATAATTATAGACATTTTTGTCTTGGATGATTTTTTTTACATTTTTAATATGGCGGCTATTTGCCGCCTTTAGTAATAAGTATCAAATAAAGCTGACTCCCATTAGTCTTTTTCATCTTTTTTTCTAGGCAAAATAGATCGAGCAACCATAATTAATTTTCTAAAGAGAAAGTAAGACGACTATCACAATTTTTCATGGAAAAAATATTTTATAGGATTGGAATTGTGACATTTTACCATTATTTTTAATAAATATCTAATTTTATTACATATCTTTAACAATGTCGTATCCAACATAGAGTGCATAGTAATTTTAAATATATTTTTTATTCGCCTACATATTAAAGTGTTACTTTATTACTGTGATTTGCGGCTTTAAAGTATCACTTTTCAACTATTTATTTTGTTGTCATAGCTACGTCCAAAAAAGTAAAAAGCATTTGTATTTGTTTAAATTCTATGAAAAATAAAAATTTTTATCAAAGCAACCCTTAAATTCAAATTTTCATTATCCAATTAAAATAGTTGTTATCATTTGTTGTCATAGCTACACCATAATTTGCAAAAAAATAATAAATATTTTTTCAAAGGTTACTTGTTCCACATATTTTTATTTTAAAATTTATGAAAATTTGTAATTTTAATTTAGAATAAACAAATTTTCTTAAAATATTTTGCTTGCGGCGAATAAAAAATAGTATATGATGCACGGACGTAAGCTATTTTGGACTTAATGTGGGTGCAAATCTCGGCTAGCGCCTCGATTTGCAAACTCCACATCCGTCCAAACTCTTTAGCTTTACGTCCTAGCATCATAATGTACTATTTTCAGTGCAAAAATCGTCTTTTTCCATAAAAAAGTCTTGCTCTATAGACTTTTTTTATAGTAGAACACTTTTTTATAGTATATCACTTTTTTTAAAAAAAAAAGTCATGGAAAGTAAAAAAAGACATTGAATAAATAAAAAGTCTTCATCTTTTTTCTTTTCGCACTTATATGATTTTCATATCTTCTATTTTGACAAAATAAAAAAGACGAGAAAAAAGACTAATGGAGAATGACCTTAAGTCGTCGTTTGGAAAGCTCTCTAATAGTAGTTTAATCAATGAGTGTATAATGAATTAGTTTGTTCTTAAGCAAAAGTTTAAAATTTGAGCGAGGCACGAGCGACAATTTTAATTTGCGAGAGAATAAAATTCATTAAACACGACTCGATTACAATACTTTATTCTTTGACAAGGAGTTGTGTATTTTAAAAATTAAAAACATTTTCTTCAATTAAAACAATAAATCTTTATTGTTTTAATTGATAAATCAAATTTCTTATTAAAAAAATCCTGATGATAAAAAACGCCCATCTCATACAATCAACCAAGTTCAACTAAACGAAATAAGAGAATTTAATTTAAAATTCGATTTTTGAACAAAACTTTTCAAAGCAATTGTGATTATAATTTGAAAATAATTTTAATGAAATCAAAACAATTTGACCAATTGGAATCATACCAATTGAATAATGATAATTTTTGATAGGAAAATTTTCATTAGACAATAGGCTAAGCTCATTAGGCTATAGGTTAGAAAACAATACAATAATACATATTATTATTATCGAAAAAACATACAAATAAAACTGATATAATTAAATGGAAGAGAATAAAAGATTGTTTTGTAGATTTACTTTAACAAAAATTTATTAATTTAAATTATTGATTTAATTTGTATGTAAAATTTGTGACTGTCGATTTATAGCCAGTTTTTCGTAGCAACAACGTTCTTGTTTTGACTATTCTAATTTTTATTACATGGATATATAGAGCTACCTGTCAGCGTAATTTTTCATTTAATTTTTTGGAATAAAACTTCGCAAAATATGCAAGGTGAGGAGGGATAATCCATCCTTTTTTAAAACCAGAAAAATGGGTAGTAGCAATTGTTGGCGAATGACATATAAACTGAAAGGTGGGTCCATAGCATGTTCCATGCTGAATTTTGAGCTTGAGTTATACACAGTGCTACTTGAACTGATAGTCTCAAGGCCCTCCATAAAAAAAATCTTTAATTGTAAAATAGTGTTGTTCATGCAAATTTGAAAAAATTTGCTTTTGGCGCTTTTGCTTTGGGCTAGAATTTCTACCAAGCAAAGGAATACCTTAGGAAGGACCGATAGAAGCTGGAAAAATTACAAGCACCATTCGTATAGTACTGTCCGAGATTGGACTTTCAATTACTATTCTTTGCTGTTATTCTAATCGCGGGGTTTGTTCAGTTATACGTACAAAAAATAAACTGTTTTCTATTCAAAAATGATTCTTCTTGGTTTTATATTGTAGAACTTAAATCAAATATCCATTAGACGTTTCATTTATTTTTAAATAATTCTAAAGTCTTCCATCGATATTTAATTTGACCTCTTTGTCATTCTTATACTTCTTCATGATGACATCTCTTCTTTCCGGAGGATGGTAAATCACCTCACTCTATGAACTCTTAGGTTGAATGATATGGATTTTGTTCATTGTATGTACATTCTAGAACGGTAGCATATCACATATTATAAGTTGTTGTTTTCCTTTTTGATGGCTATTTTTTTTTTCAATAAAATGCGTTGTATAGCAACGATTAGAATATGTGACTAAGGTACCACAACAACATACATTCTAAGGATATGGACGCAAATCTTTGTTTTTTATGTATATTTTTAAGGAAGGGATACCAAAAAATAAAACCTATCATATATCAAATGTAAGAAAAGCCCTTTATTCCATAAAAAGACAGAGAAAAAAAAGAAAACTAAGAGACGAAATGTAAATTTGTTTAAACATTTTGCAGAAACAAAACTAAAACAGGGGTGCCATAATGGTTGCCAACTCAGCAAGTACCATTTCAATAAATGCAATAGAACACATAGAGTTATATGAAGGCTTGATTCTTCGAGCAAGCAATAACCTACGATCATCATAAAGAAATACTCAACAGGTTCCGCACTATATAATAAGCAAAAAAAAATGCTCAAATGTTTTTTTTTAAAATAACATAAAATTTAATAATTTATTTTACATAAATAATAATCAGATCACAATAAATGTTTATCAGTTTACTAATGGCAACAATTTTTTAATATCCATGACCATTACTATATCCATTTGCATAGCCATATCCTGCTCCATATCCATCATCATGACCATACACTTGCGGGTGAACAGCATGACCAATACGTTTAACGATAGCATTAAAACCATTATGTTTATCTGCGGTATATTCAACAACGCGTTTTGTTCCATCAGCTTCAGCAAGACTATATCCTCCTTTGACAACATCCCCATCACGATGTTCCCATGCATCATGATGATCACCTGTATAATCATCTTTCACACCATATTCGTATTTATATTCTGGATAACTCTGAAAATACAAAAATATGATTTATAAATACTATCGTATTATAAAAATATTTTATGATTTACATCATAATGTCCATCGTCCAATCCAACATGTCCACCATATCCCGCATCTCCTACATGTCTATCATAAACTCCACTCTCTCCTTGGCCATACTGTCCACCATATCCATTACTGTATCCACCATTATATCCACCACCATATCCACCATCATATCCACCACCGTATCCTCCATCATATCCACCACTACCATAACCTCCATGACTGGCTTGATTTAAATTTGCATAGCTATATGCCACATGACCCGTAACCATAGTAATGTAAGCCAATACTCCAATTATAATAAATACTTTCATTTTATTTTTTCCTAAAAGTCTAACCAAATGAATAAACTTTACTTTACTGATGAATTTCTAACGAAATTCCAAACTTTATATACAAAAAATTGTAATTTTTCAAATTTAATAAAAAACAACAAAAATAAAATCACTAAATAACCTTTCATTACATTACATTGAAATGGTTCAGTTAATTTAATAAAGAATAATTTGAAGAACATAAACAAAAAACTAAAATTAACAAATCGAATTAAATTCAATTACCATAAAAAATTAAAGCAATAAAAAATCATAATTTATTTTTTTTTTAAATTTTGGAATGCACTCACGAATTTATGTTTGCAACATTTGTTATTGCATGCTTTAATTCATAATCCAAGAGAACTTGGACGATCAGTAATTATTGCTGATGGATAAATATCGGAATATCTCGATATAATTGTAGGTCCCAAAGAATCAAGAATCTAACCCATTAAGAACCGGTACCAGATCCGGTAGAAAAGTTTTGATGAAGTTCGGTATTTATCTTAATTTAATTTTAATCAAAAAGAATCCGTTAGTTTTTCACCTATCCCTAACCATTTCTCAGTATCGTAGATTGGTAACTTTGGGCGAAAAGGCATACTGAATTGCGAAAAGTACTAATTTTTTGGATGAAGAAAAAACTTTAAAACAATTTTTAAGTCAATTTGCTTAGGAACAATTTGTTCGTTTTTGGTTATGTAAACATTCTTGAAGGCAATTTACTCCATCAGAGTTTTATTTTTGAGAAAAACTTTTTGTTTTTTGTTGTGTTATAAAGTTTTTGTTTCAATTTCAATTTTAACGGCTAGTCTCATCATCAGTTCATTTTTCGTTGAGGTTAGTAACTAGATAAAAATTTAACTAAGTATGATTTGTTTTTATTTTTATGTTCTTCATTGTTTTAGATAAATCAGCAAGGTAATATGGATCATTACTTAAGCCGTAATTAGACTATTGCAGAACTCTGCAATATTTGTGCAATATTCGTTCAATGGTAGTGTGTAAAATATTCATTGCAGAAAAGTTTGGCAATGAACTCATTGCAAAACATTGCAATGAGTCATTGCAATGTTTTGCAATGAGTTCATTGCCAAACTTTTCTGCAATGAATATTTTACACACCACCATTGCAGAAATATTGCATAGTTCTGCAATAGTCTAATTGCGGCTTTAGCGTGGTGTCTTTTGAAAATAGTTTTCAGTTTTTATTGCAATGCTGAGTTGTTTAGTATATTTAGTTTTCCAAACATTTGTGAAGTTCATTTCATTTTAAAAAATCAGGTGGTTTTGATTACTAAAAATATTTTGACACAATAAATTTTATTCCCAAAAATTTGAAATTTTAAAAAGATAAATATAAAAATAAAAGTATAAAGCATAAAGAAAACAAGAAAAATTATTTTTAAAAACTCAAAGCAAACTGATTATAATGCAATATTTAAAATATGGAGGGGCTGAAATCTCACAGCTCTGAGATATCAAGACTTCGGTCTGGGTTAAGGATTTTGATATAGTTTTCGGCACAAAACTTTTATGAGGACATGGTTTTTAGTTTTGGGCAGCGATGTATATCAAACATAACTCTTTGTTAAAGTACAAGTATTTTTTATCTCTGTTTAAAAATTTATTACAAAACTAACACGAAACATCAATACGTTGCCGGAAAATTATAATCAAAATTCCAAAAATATTGTTAAATTAAATAAAATCAAACTTTTTCAAAATTCCAAAAATTAGAATAAAATCAAATAGTTAAATTTTTTCTAAATTCCAATAATATTTCAAAAATTCTTAAATATTCAAACTTTTTCCAAAATTCTAAAAATATTGCAAAAATTATTACAAAATCAAATATTGAAAAATTTTTCCAAATTCCAAAAATTATAATAATATCAAAAATAAAAAATTTTTCAAAATTCTAAAAATATTCCAAAAATTCTTACAAAATCAAAAATCAAAACTTTTGCCGAAATTCCAAAAAATTGCAAAAATTATTACAAAATCAATAATACAAACTTTTTCAAAATTCCAAAAATATTTCAAAAACTATAACAACTTCAAAAATTTCCATGTCAATTTCATTTTAAATTACATTTACGTCATAAAAACAGCTTCATTTTTTTTTTTCCAAAAAATTGGCTAAAAAAATGACTGAAATCATTTTTTGACACACTTGACATTATTTTTTGACAAACTTATAATGCCATAATTCTCTATAATAATAATAAAATATCATGTCATACAAACTATTAATTTTATTTTTTTCTAAAAAAATTGGGTAAAAAATAAATAAAAACCTTTCTTTTGACACACTTGACAACATTTTTTGACAAACTTATAATGCAATAATTCTCAATAATAATAATAAAATTTCATTTCAAAGAAACAATTTTATTTTCTTCCAAAACATTGGGCAAAAAACTAAATAAAAATCTTTTGACACACTTGACAACATTTTTTTGACAAACTTATAATGCCATAATTCTCAATAATAATAATAAAATTTCATATCAAACAAACAATTAATTTTATTTTTTTTCCAAAAAATGGGGTAAAAAATAAATAAAAATCTTTCTTTTGACACACTTGACAACATTTTTTTGACAAACTTATAATGCCATAATTCTCAAAAATAATAATAAAACTTCATTTCAAACAAACAATTAATTTTATTTTTTTTCCAAAAAATTAGGTAAAAAAATAAATAAAAATCTTTCTTGACAACATTTTTTTGACAAACTTATAATGCAATAATCTAGTTTTTGATCTCACATACCAATCCAGACCATCAAGATTTCTCCAAATTCAATGTTCCTACTCGTAATCACTTAAAATGAACGTTTTGTAAGCCAAAAATATGAAAATTTGCTATTTTTGACACACATAATGATTTTTTTGACACACTTCCGGTTGAGTTATCAAACACAGCGTCCTTTCGGACCTGTCCCTTGTGAATACCTATTTTTAGAAAAATTTTGAAATCCCTCCAGCGGTTTTCCCTGCAGCGTAGGTAATGACGGACGGACGGACGGCCGTCCGGCCGGCAGACAGACATATATTTTTTTTTTGCTTTTTTAGAATCAGTAGGTCCTAAAACGTCGAGAAATGCCTAAAAAAGAACCTTCTATTAAATTCACGAACGCATTTCTCGAAGTTTTAGGACCTACTGATTCTAAAAAAGCAAAAAAAAATGTATGTCTGTCTGCCGGCCGGCCGTCCGTCCGGCCATCACAACCGACGAAATCTAGATTTGAAAAATTTTGAATTCTAAAAATAGGTACACTCAATGGTAAGAGCCGAAAGGAATATGTGTTCGATAACTGTACCGGAAGTGTGTCAAAAAAATCGTCAAGTGTGTCAAAACAAGGAAATAGGCATATTTTTTGCTTAAAAAACTTTCATTTTAAGTGATAATGAGTAGGAACAAGAATGTGGAGAAATCTTGATGGTCGGGATTGGTATGAGAGATCAAAAACTAGATTATCGCATTATAAGTTTGTCAAAAAATTTTGTCAAGTGTGTCATAAGAAAGATTTTTATTTATTTTTTACCCCATTTTTTGGAACAAAATAAAATCAATTATTTGTTTGACATGAAATTTTATTATTATTATTGAAAATTATGGCATTATAATTTTGTCAAAACTAAGAATATCAAGTGTGTCTATTTTTATTTACATGTTTACCTAATTTTTTGGAAAAAAATAAAATTAATAATTTGTATGGCATGAAATTTTATTATTATTATAGAGAATTGTGGCACAAGTTTGTCAAAAAATAATGTCAAGTGTGTCAAAAAATGATTTCATTTTTTTTAGCCAATTTTTTGGAAAAAAAATGAAGCTGTTTTTATGACGTAAATGTTATTGAAAATGAAATTGGATATGGAATTTTTTAGTTTGTGTTTGAAATGAAATTTTATTATTATTATTGAGAATTATGGCATTATAAGTTTGTCAAAATATGTTGTCAAGTGTGTCAAAAGAAAGATTTTTATTTAATTTTTAACCAGTTTTTTGGAAAAAATAAAATTAATTATTTGTATGACATGAAATTTTATTATTGTTATGAGAATTATGGCATTATAAGTTTGTCAAAAAAATGTTGTCAAGTGAATCAAAAGAAAGATTTTTATTTATTTTTTCACCCAATTTTTTGGAAAAATAAAATTAATTACACTAGTTTACAAGAAAAATCTCCCGAAATAAAACTCAACTTTTCTTATAGATTTGGACCTCCTGAACACGAATATCATATTCATTTTTTTTTGTTAGCTCTTGTTTTTGAGATATTCACGAAAAACCAAATTTTTTGGTGATCAAAAATGTTGTTTCGGTTTTTGGGTCTCATATTTTACAAAACAAACAAATTAAATATATTAATAAAACAAGTGCATAGTAAATACGCCAACAAACATTTTGAGCTATTTCTTTGATATTTTTTGTATTAAATTTCTAGATATTACGATGTGTGAATTCATAGGATGAGAGAATATTTCGTCAACATCATTGCAAAATTCAAGTGATTTCCAATATGTACTTAAGCTTAATTGTTCACAAAAACCAATCCGAAATTTTGAGCTATATTTTGTAAAAATTCGTTAAGGATTCTGGAAGTTACAGTCGAAAAAAGTTGAAAAAATACGAAAAATTCACGTTTTTTTTAAATTTTTCCATTTTCAACACCATAAATTTTGAACAAATAAAGACACTAATTTTTTTTAATTTCTTGGAGCCTATAGTAGCTTCCATTTTCTTTCTTTTAAGCTAAAAGATACGAATATTGGTGCAGTTTGCACCAAGTTATTCAAGTTCTCCCAAAAAAAGTCAAAACTCAAAATTTGGAAAAAATAGTTTTTTACTCAATTTAGTGTGCCATAAATAATAATTTTAAATGTTCAGCCGTTCTCAAACATCAGTAAAGAATTATTTTAAAATAGTAAAGTATAATTTCCATTTTTGTTCTCGAAGTTGGGAATTGGATCGATATGAGACGTATATAGAAAAATATAAACAAAAGATAATGAATTGTGAGGAGAGGCAAAACATCATAACATCAGAACTATTTAAGTTAGTTCAAGCACCATAAAGTTAAGCCCCTATTTATGTGTATTAATACCTGTAAGGTTTGTTTCTTTTCTGTTTTTGGTTTTTTGATAATGCAAATTTTTTTCTATCACCGCCCACCTTGTGTTATACCTTACGTTTATGATCATTTTAAGTTTAATTTAAGAAAGCAATTACTTCTCCTTTTTAATAGTTTTTCGGTTTTGCCAACTTTTGTTAAATTAGTTTAATTTCTTTTTAAGTAGATAGTTGTCGTATGATTAGTTGCAAATATAATCTCTCTGAGGATAAATTTAATTCCAAACATTCAAGTGAAAATATTAATTAAAAACGAAAAAATATTACAAATATAAATTTTAAATAGTGTATTGTTTTTTAAATAGTGTATTATTGTTGTAAAAATCAATAAATCAATAGTGATAGGCAGCTATAAGCAAAGCAACATAAATTGTTAGTAAAGTGTAAAGTAAAGTTTATTTAAATGGCGTCGTCAAGAAGTTTCAAGTGTAAAAATAGCCCAAATTCATTTTGTTTTATTTGTGGAAGTAACATAGTAAATACTGCTAAAAGAATCACCCCATTTATACGAACTGCCTATCTTCATTACTAACTGATATTTTCCAACTCCTAAAATGAATCCGAGGTGGGAGGAGCTAGATCATGTCAAAAAACTTCACAAAAAAATCTCAATTTCGAGAAAAACCAAATAAAAATTAAATACATCTTTTGTCCAAAAAAGACATTTCATAATTAACTAACTGAAATTTGTCAACTCCTAAAATAAGTTCGAGGTGTGAGGAGCTAGATCATGTTAAAAAACTTCACAAAAAAAATCTCAATTTCGAGAAAAATCATATAAAAATAAAATACAACTTTTGTAAAAAAAAGACATTTCATAATCAACTAACTGATATTTTTCAACTCCTAAAATAAGTCCCAGGTAAAAGGAGCTAGATCATGTCAAAAAATTTCACAAAAAAAATGTCAATTTTGAGAAAAATCATATACAAATAAAATACAACTTTTGTCAAAAAAGACATTCCATAACCAAATAACAGATATTTTCAAACTTATAAAATAATCCCGAAGTAGGAGGAGCTAGATCTAATACGAAAACAAATTATATATAAATCAATTATGTTGCAGAGTTTAAATTATTCTTATAGTTAAATTTTTCTTCCAAATTTTGCGTTTTGACTTTCTTTGGGAAAACTTGAATAACTTGGTGCAAACTGCACCAATATTCGTATCTTTTAGCTTAAAAGAAAGAAAATGGAAGCTACTATAGGCTCCAATTAAAAAAAATTAGTGTCTTTATTTGTTCAAAATTTATGGTGTTGAAAATGGAAAAATTTAAAAAAAACGTGAATTTTTCGTATTTTTTCAACTTTTTTCGACTGTAACTTCCAGAATCCTTAACGGATTTTTACAAAATATAACTTAAAATGTTTATTGGCATATTTACTATGGATTTATTTTATTAATATATTTAATTTGTTTGTTTTGTTAAATATGAGACCCAAAAACCGAAACAACATTTGTGATCACCGAAAAAATTGGTTTTTCGTGAATATCTCAAAAACAAGAGCTAACAAAAAAAAATGAATATGATATTCGTGTTCAGAAGGTCCAAATCCATAAGAAAAGTTGGGTTTTATTCAGGGAGACAAAAAAAGTTCAAAATTTGTAAACTAGTGTTATTTGTACGACATGAAATTTTATTATTATTATTGAGAATTATAAGTTAGTCAAAAAAATATTGTCAAGTGTGTCAAAAGAATGATTTTTATTTATTTTTTTAGAAAAAAATAAAATTAGTTATTTGTATCAAATGAAATAATTAATGAACATGAAATTATTATTATTGAGAATTTTATTGCATTATAAGTTTGTCAAAATACATCATTTCGCCTTCGAATCGTGCAGACGTATTTTTACAAAGTGAAAACCAAAATTTAATAAAAATTAAAATCATAAAATATAACAGTACAGCATTGTGAAGTTTTATTACTAAAAACTGAATCGAAATATAGTTAACATCTATTTTAAATATATAAATAAAATAAGGGCTATTTCGTCCATATTTATAAAACTATACTTTAAACAAAAGAAAAAACTAATAACTATAGAAAATATATAGGTGCTATGCCTATTAACTGTGTTGAGTGCAAAAAAAACGTAACGGCAGTAAGAGCACCAGGATTACAGTGTAGTGGTCCGTGTAATAATTATTTTCATGATAAATGTGCAAAAATTTCTAGTGAACTTTTAAATACAATAGCAAAAGGTTCAGTTATATGGTCGTGCAAAAATTGTCGAAAGCAAGGTAGAAAATCTTTAGTATTTCCAGCTGCTACAAGTTCGATCGTTTTAAATCAACACTCAGAAACCTCTGATACATCAAACATCTGTACGGGAGAATCTGATATATCTGCTACTGGTTAGTTATTATCAATTAAAAAATCGATTATTTCATTAGAAAAGCAACGTCAACTTGATTATCAATTAATAAATGAATTGTTAACCAAAGTATCCATTCTCGAAAGCAAAGTTATAAATTTTGATAAAATTCTATTTGAAAATACAGAATTAAACAAAAAGGTTAGCGAACTTCAAATAAATGTTTCTGATTCCGAACAGAAGTTTAGGCTAAATAATTTAGAAGTTTGCGGTATTCCAGAGACAATCGGTGAGCATCTGAGTGACATTATTAAATCTTTGTCAGCAGCTATTGACTGTCCAGTGAATGAAAATACCGTTGAATGCAGCCAGCGTGTGAATAAATTTCACGGTTCCAGCAATTCGGTTACTGATAATGAAAATCGTAATATTTTAATAAAATTCACAAATAAATTTTATCGAAATAAATTTCTTCGATCGTTTAGAAAAATAAAACCGCTTACATTGGGACAATTGCATTTTAACAAAACTGATGATCGAAATACAAACAAACGAATATTTATTAATGAGCATTTAACAACTACAAATAAAACGTTGTTTATTTCATCAAAAAAACTTGCTAAACAATATGAAATTAAATATACTTGGACTAGTAACGGGAGTGTTTTAATGCGCAAGAGTGACGAATCAGAAATTTTTAAAATAAACAATACTGACGAAATATACAAGTATTTCAATATTGTAAAAACACAGCTGTAATAATCGATTGTTTTGATATATCATTATTATACCATAAGCACAATCAATATAATCAACACATACGATGGAAAGGTTACTTACACTATATTATCAAAATTGCCGAGGACTTAGAAGCAAATGCAAGAAATTTTATCTAAGTTTACTTTCACAGGACAGTGATATAATTTGTTTATCTGAAACATGGCTTAATGATTCGATCTTAAGCTCAGAACTATTTGACGACCGATATGAAGTTTTTCGTCGAGATCGAGCTTACGAATCATGTAATCAAAAAGGAGGTGGTGTACTTATTGCCATTAAAAGTTCTACGTTCAAAAGTTTTAAACCGTCCTTTGAATGGAATTCTATCACTGAAGATATTTGGATAGCTCTGAATACTAACGAATCAACAATTCACATATGTGTGTGCTATCTTGAACCTAACATAAATATCGATAAGATGGAGCAACATCTTAAGCACATAGAAGCAGTTAATATTCAGTTTCCCGATGACAGAATTATTTTGCTAGGAGATTATAACATCCCAAATCTGTTTGATGCCAATGGTATTGTATCTACAGGCTTCAATAAAAAGAGTTTGCTTTTCCTGGAAACTTTAAACTTTTGTGGATTTGATCAATTTTCATCTGTTTTAAACAAAAACCACCGTATATTGGACTTTATCTGCAGCAACTTTGAATTGGATGTTTCGAAAAGTGCAAACAAACTGGTTGAAGAAGATCCACACCATCCACCGTTAGATGTAAGTTTTTTAATATCAACAAATTCTCAGTCTAGTTTTATTGACACAACCAAAAAATATAATTTTGATTTTAGTTTAGTAAATGATTTTTTAGATTCCTATGATTTTAATTCAATTTTTACTACCGTTTGTGACGTTCAATCTAAAATTTGTAATATTAATAATTGTTATATCGATTCATTTATTTTAAACAATATAAACCTTGATGATTCTATTTCAAAATTATACAAGCTTATTTTCCATATCTTAGATGAATTTGTACCAGTTATGAAGTTAAAACCATTAAAACATTTTCCTGTGTGGTTCTCTAAAGAAACCATTTCAATATATAAGACCAAAATAAAGTTGCACAAAAAATATAAAAGGTTTGGTTGTCCTGTTGATCTATCTAACTTCTCGAAAGCCAGACGCGAATTGAAGCACCGAATCAAAACTGACTATGAAACGTATATAATTAAAACTCAAAATAGTATTTGTTCTAGTTCTAAGTACCTCTGGAAACATGTCAACAATAAAAGAAAGGCTACTTCACAATACCCATCATTGATGGTGTATAATAAAACAAAATTAGAAAATAAACTCGATATTGTCGATGGATTTGCTGAATTTTTTAAAACAAATTTTTCCAATAGTACTTCGTGTAAGATCCCTACTGTAAAAGCTGATGCTTTGAATGTTCATTTGTCAGACATTCGTATTACACCCAACGAAGTTTTCCGTGAACTGATTAATTTAGATATAAGTAAAAATCCCGGTTCCTATAACATCCCCATTACTTTCTTAAGACATTGTGCATTAAACTTAACGAATCCATTGACAATCTTATTCAATGCCTCACTTCATCAAGGGATTTTTCCACGAAAATGGAAAGAATCACTTATAACTCCGGTTCACAAAAAAGGACCAAAAAATAACATTGAAAATTATCGTCCAATTTCAATCATTTCACCAATCCCCAAATTTTTTGAGAGATTAATAGCACATAAACTTACGCCAGTTTTTCGGGAGTTTATCATAAACGAACAGCATGGGTTTGTGAAAGGCAAATCGATTGATACCAATCTGTGCTTGTTTTCTGAATTTGTCGTCAATGCTCTTGATAAAAGAACACAGGTTGATGTGATTTATACCGACTTTGCCAAGGCGTTTGACCGAGTTTGTCATAACACTTTAATTTGTAAACTTAAAAACCTTGGCTTTGATGGTTCAATATTGAAGTGGATTGATAGTTACATAAGATCTCGCTGTCAACAGGTATGCATTAAGGGGTGTGTTTCGAAGAAAATACAAGTAACATCCGGAGTGCCACAAGGTTCTCATCTTGGGCCGTTGCTTTTTATATTGTTTCTCAATGATATTGGCGATTGCTTTGAAAATAGCTCTTTTCTTCTTTTCGCTGATGATATCAAAATATTTCGAAAAATAAAATCAAAACAAGATAGCCCGTCAAACAATTTTGGAAAAAATGCATGAAATGTGCACTAACTGTGCATGACACAATATGTCTGTGCACAAAATTATTTACAACACATGTCATGTACATGATGTGCGCCATACCATGCACATGTCGTAAAACGCCTTAGCACATATATGCACAGACATTTCAAACTCATTTGCATCAAATGTGCACAAAAATGTTCATTCACAGCTTTGCAGCAATGTATACATTTTTCAGAGACATGTTGACGGCATGTGCATCACCAGATTTACAGAAAAATCGTATTTTGTTCAGAAAATTTTCAGGTTCATTTTAGACACAAATGCACCACTTGTGCATTTACATGTTCACGATGAGTTTACAAAAGATACATAAATTTTCTGTATACTTCTTAGAAACATGTTTATGACATATTACAAAATATCAAATAAATTCGTTAATAGAAATATCATAACCTTATACTAACCAATGCGTAGTCATAACAGAGCCGCTGTTATCATAGTCTTTAAGCCGAGAAGCGATAACTACAGTATATAATTTTTTAAACTATGTATATCTTAAATGGTTAGAACTCTAGTGAATTTTAACCAACTGAAATTTATATATTTCGTACACAAGTATATGCGCATTTCGTCTACATGTATATAGGTCATTTCGTCTACATGTATATAGGTCATTTCGTAAACATGTTTCATGCGAGTTTTATAAACAAATACAAAAATATAAAATTACACGGTAAACATTTGTATAAAGTAAACATGTATACATGTATACAAAATGTGCATAAAACATTTTGTTTAAAAGTTCTATGCCCATTTTGTAAGCATGTTTACATGATTTAAAAATGTTAAATTAAAACAAATTTGTATGACGTTAGTACTCAAATATATTTATACTTCAACTAAATTTTAAATATGCACTAGAATATTTCCAAAAAAGTACAAAATTAGTCAAAATAAAATGTGCACGAAATGTGTACCTACTCGTGCACCATACACATGATGTTTATCGGGTAGTGTACTTCTACAAAATGATTTATCGAGGTTTGAAGATTATTGCAAACTTAATAACCTTTCTTTAAATACACAAAAATGTTTTTCAATGCCTGTGTTCGGTCAAAAGAAGAAAACATTGGTAAACGAATACTTTATAAATGGTACAAGACTTGAAATAGTCAATCAAATGAACGATCTAGGTATAACATTTACATCAACATTTTCTTTTTCCGAACATATCAAAGACTTAAGCAATAGAATGTACAGAATTCTTGGATTTGTGCTGCGAACTTGTAATGATTTCTTCTCTCTCCGCACTATTCTGTTGTTATACAAGAGTTTAGTTCGATGTCATTTTGACTTTGGCTCCCTTATTTGGTTTCCTTATCACGCAAAATATATTGCACTACTTGAACGAATTCAAAAAAAGTTTGTCAGATACTTATTTTATCGTGGCTTTCTACATGGCATCTCATACAATTTTAACTATCAAGTTTACTTGGAGTACTTAGAGCTGGAAAAATTCATTGTAAGAAGAACCCGTTTTGATTTGATCTTTGTATACAAGCTATTCAGTTCACTAATTGACTGTTCTGAATTGTTATCAAAATTCAATTTCAATGTTCCTTGTCGTAACAACAGGATATCCAAAACTTTTTATGTTTCTGCCAGTAAATCTAATTTCAAATTTTTTAGTATATCAAATAGATTAATGACGCAGTGCAATAAATTCATCGAAATTGATATTTTTAATATAGCAAAATTAAATGATTTTAAAAAATAAGCTTGTTGACCAACCAAGTCCTCATTCCTTCACCCATACTATGATTCATTTGATAATTTAAAATAGTATAAAATAATATATAATAGAATAAAATATAAAAGCAAAAAAAAAAAAGGCAAAAAAAAAAAAAACTATAACAATAACAAAATATAATTAATCAATATGCATAACAGATATAAACTAACCAATATATAATAAGAAATTTACTAAATAGAATAAAATTAAATAAACAAAACAAGATAAAATTTATATGAAAGATAAAAAACAAATAGTAATAATAGTAACAATATAATATTAAAAACTAACTAATATATAACAAAAAATTAAATTATACATATTGCATAAATTGGATTGTAATCCGTCTTGTAATCGTTTTAAAATAAAAAAAAATAAAAATAAAAAAATATTGTCAAAAAATGATTTCATTTATTTTCTAGTTAATTTTTTGGAAAAAAAATTTAGCCTTTTGTTTACGTAAATATAATTGAACAATGGAAATTTTTGAATTTGTTATAGTTTTTGAAATATTTTTAGAATTTTGGAAAAGTTTCAATTTTTGATTTTGTAAGAATTTTTGTAATATTTTTAGAATTTTGAAAAAATTTAAATTTTTGATTTTATTATAATTTTTATAGTTTTGGAAAAAGTTTCAATTTTTGATATTGTTATAATTTTTGCAATATTTTTAGAATTTTGTAAGAAGTTTGAATTTTTGAATTTTTAAGAATTTTTGGAATATTATTAGAATTTAGAAAAAGTTTAAATATTTGATTTTATTCTAGTTTTTGGAATATTTTTAGAATTTTGAAAAATAGAATTTTTGAATTTTATATATATTTTTAGAATTTGGAAAGAAATTTCAATTTTTGATTTTGTAAGAATTTTTGGAATATTTTTAGAATTTTGAAAAGTTTTAAATTTTTGATTTTATTATAATTTTAGAAAAAGTTTGAATTTTTAAGAATTTTTGGAATATTATTATTATTTAGAAAAAGTTTAAAATATTGATTTTATTCTAATTTTTGGAATATTTTAAGAATTTAAAAAAAAAAAGAATTTTTAATTTTATATATAATTTTAGAATTTTGAAAAAAGTTTGAATTTTGATTTTGTAAGAATTTTTGGAATATTTTTAGAATTTTGAAAAATTTTATATTTTTGATTTTTTATAATTTTTATAATTTTGGAAAAATTTTAAATTTTTGATTTTGTTATAATTTATGCAATATTTTTAGAGTTTTTGAAAAAAGTTTTAATCTTTGATTTTGTAATAATTTTTGAAATATTTTTAGAATTTTGTTTGAAAAAAGTTTCTATTTTTGATTTTATTTAATTTTTACAATATTTTTGGATATATTCTTGAAACGTTAAATGAAGGGGTTTTTGAGTAGTTTGCTGATTGTATAATCTTTTCACTAAATTATGTTAATTTATGATCTGCAGCCCTATTCCGGTACATCGTGAAATAAGAATTGAGAAATAAATTATAGCAATTTTTTCATAACTAGTGTTCCAAGTCGCGGGCAATAACAAATTCGTATTAGAAAATATTTCTTTATTTAATTTATTGCACTTTTTTCTTAATTCCTAATACCCAGGGAAATGCCAGAATAGGCGAACGTTATAATTTTCCGACAACGTATTGATGTTTCGTGTTAGTTTTGTAATACATATCTAAACAGAGATAAAAAATACATGTACTTTAACAAAAAGTTATGTTTGATATACATCGCTGCCCAAAACTAAAAACCATGTCCCCATAAAATGACTGATGACCGAAGTCTTGATATCTCAGAGCTGTGAGATTTCAGACCCTACATATTTTTTGGTCAATTTTGTATCACCTTTTTTCGTTTCCTTTATGTAAGGATAGTTTTTTTTATTGTTAAAATAATCATATTTATTTTACAATCATCTTTTATCTTTTAACACCTTTTTTTGTTTAAGACTATGCAATAGTTTAGTTTGTACTTCACTTTACAGATATTTTTTATAAACTAAATACTTTTCATATTTTTATAAATGAAATAAAAACGACAGTAATTCTCAAACCATGAACAAGAATAGTTGTTTTCTTGAAAATAATAATTTTGTTCAAAACTATAAGAAACAAAAACTTTGAACGGTTTTACAGAAATTTGTTAAACCAAAAAATTAACAATAAACAGAATATTAGAACAACAGTTTTAATGAATAAACTTATTTAAAGGAAATAATTAATTTCTTTACCTCACTATTTGTCACTAAATGACAAGGCTAAGAAATTAATAATTTCCTAAAAAAAACTCTGTATTGGCCTGTGAAAAAATACTTTACAACACAAGAAGTCGGAAGACGAAATTAATCTATATATATACGCAAAAGCGTAGCCATACCTTAAGACAGAGGAAAATGCGGAAAGGAAAAAATAGAATATAAAAAAATTAAACGATTAAAAAACATAAGCGAAACAACAAACGAAATAAGAAATCTAAATTTTAGTATTTTCAATTTATTTTATGCTTTGCTTGCGGAGTGGATAGACGTTATTATTTTGGATTTAATTTATTTCAGGCTTTAAAAAATATTTGTTTTAAAATTTCAACTGTGTTTAAATTCATTTTTCACTTTCATTTTTTCGGAAAATTAAAAATGAAATTCATGCATAGGGAAAGATTTAAAAAAAATTATTTTAAGTTTCCTTTCTTCTGCATCTTAACTTTAGTCATAATTTTGTTTTCAAATATTTTCTATTGATTAGAAATTAAAGAAACAATTCATAAAATTGATTTGTTCTTTCTTTGCAAACCAAAAATAGAAAAATATTTCGTAATAGCCGTGTTCAATTTCACTGAAACAACTGAATTATCTGAAAAGAATATATTAAGCATAATATGTAAAATGTATTTTAGCTAGAACATAAAAACGTTTCGTTGTCATTGTCGATGTAGTGGGTTGTGAGAAAGGTTCAGGGTTCAACGCAGACCCTATATTTATTTTTTATTGTTTTTGTCTATTTTTTTATAGAACATTAAAATTATTCCTTTTTATTCATAAAAATTCCACTTACGGCATTTAAATTTTTCGATAAAGTAGTGTTTTAAAATTATTGCTATAATGCCTTTTAGCCGTTTCGTTCAAATTTATATCATTTCGATATTAATAAGAATAGCTATTTATGTACCTAGGGCGTTATGTAGGTTATTGCGGCCGGAAAGCGACGTAATCTAGCCCGTGGGCCTCTGCCCCGAGGGATGGATCTCGCTTGATGGGCGTAATACCCAGTAACGCCAGTGATGCATACAAGATTTTATGCTTCACTTAATAAGCTAAGAACTAAGAAAGAATTTAATTTGTTAGTCTATATTGATATGAAAAAAAATACAAATGTATCCTAGTATGCCAAGAAAATAACTATTTTGAAGTTTAAAATAAATATTTGTTATTTGTATGTTGCTATGTAAACAAATTCTCCCAAATTTTGTAGCGTATGACAAAAACAGTGTATGACGTTTAAAATAATTTGATAGTTTTGGAAAACTATATGAACATTTAATAACAAAAATGTTGCTAAACATTTTTAAACAAATGTAAAAATCTTTTACTAGCTTAAATTGAATAAGAATTATTTACATTTTGTAGACAAAACTACTGTTAAAATAATTTTATTTAGTTTTTTAGCGTCTTAATAGCGGGCGTTATGAATTCATAATGCCCTCTCATAACGCTCTGGTTTTTATGAATGTGTTTATATATCGCGTATCCAAGACATTATAACAACTTTATATCATTGTGAAGCATAAAATTAATTATTTTATGCTTCACAATAATATAAAGTTGTTATAATGTCTAGGATACGCAATATATAAACACATTCATAAAAACCGGGGCGTTATGAGAGAGCATTATGAATTCATAACGCCCGCTATTAAGACGCTAAAAAACTAAATAAAATTATTTTTACTGTGGTTTTGTCTACACAATGTAAATAATTCTTATTCAATTTAAGCTAGTAAAAGATTTTGACATTTGCTTTAAAATGTTTAACAACATTTTAGTTATTAATTGTTCATATAGTTTTCCAAAACTATCAAATTATTTTAAACGTCATACAATGTTTTTGTCATACGCTACAAAATTTAGGAGAATTTGTTTACATAGCAACGTTCAAACAACAAATATTTATTATAAACTTCAAAATAGTTATTTTCTTGGCATACTACGATACATTTGTATTAATTTGCATATCAATATAGATTAACAAATTAAATTCTTTCTTAGTTTTTAGCTTATTAAGTGAAGCATAAAATTTTGTATGCACCACTGGCGTTACTGGGTATTACGCCCATCAAGCGACATCCATCCCTCGGGCCAGAGGCCCTCGGGCTAGATTACGTCGCTTTCCGGGCGCAATAACCTACATAACGCCCTAGGTACATAAATAGCTATATATGACAGATAATAGTGCTAAAACTCATATAATATTTGTTTTCTAGCATCATTTTTTCATAGTTTCATTTTTAATAAATAAAATAAGGAAAAACAAAAGCTGCTATTTCAGTATTTTCTTATTATTATTATTTCCGACGATTTGCGATGGATCGTATAAAAATTTATAGTATGTACACCTCACGATGGTTTTTTACAGAATTATAGTTAAGCTGAAGGTGCACACAGAATAGATTAGAAGAGATTGGATTATGATGGATAGCACTTAGTAGTTGTATCAAAGCCGGATGAAAAGAGAAAGAGTGTATTGGCGGGTGTGGGGAGGGGAAGGGGAGATACCCCCTAGTATCTATATAATATCTTAATATCTTGAACTTATTTAAACTTTAACAACAATATATTCAGAATAGTCATGGAAAATTTTGACAAAAGGCTGCGAACGCGCCACCAAAGCCGTGGAGGCCATTCCATAAATAACCGCATATTTACCGTACTATATGACTCAATAAAAAAGTAACAAGCAAAAGATTAAAAACTATGTTTTCTATTCAATTCAAATCTTGGGTTAATTATGGAACACGATTTAATAAAAGCACGTTGTTATATGATACAATCTTGTAGCCCGTAAAATAATTGGCCAACAACTACAACAATTGGCTGTAAATAAAAGTTAGTTAAACAAGCAAATAAATGAGTTATATGTTAGTATACTCATACATCAACATTTGAATAATAAACTTCTACAAATGTCAACGGCATTAGATGTAAAAGTCGAAAAAAATCAAACTGATATGCAGGAATTTGAGCATGATTTGAATAAAGTCGTAACTATAAAGTTGACGATTTTGAGACGAGTTTACAAGGTGTTGAAACGATATGACGGTATCACATCCGAGTATCACTTCCAAGTTCTAGTTTGAGACAGCAGCAGACTATTGTTTGGAATACCGAAAATGGTTTTCCTGCATTAATTGTTGGATTTAAAGGAGAAGCAGCTGAAGCGTATTATACAGTGGTAATGAGTGCATCGCAACGTTAATATGGCAGCAACCATAAAAAAGAATTATACAGAATTGAGTTAAAAGATCGCTTTCAGCGAAAAAAGTCTACAGGACCATTTCTCAGCTGTAGAACGCCTTGTTCATCTGGCAAACTCGAATATTGCTCCTTTTTTTTATGGAAAAGATGAAGATCGAGGCGTTTACTGATGGCATTTGTGATGCTGAAATAGGAAAAGCTGTAATGTTGTCGCAAAAAGAAACATTCATCGGAACTATTGCTTGTACCTTGATAAATGAAACCGTGCAAGCAAACATAAAACCATCGATCACAATATGCCGGGTAGAGTTACCTGATGATATCCATTACAAATCAAGACCACTACTGGTAATAGCCCTTCCTGGCTATGGGGCAAGCTTGGTCATGTTTCGAGGGAATGCAGAGATATGAGAAGAAAAAGGATAAAATCAGCCTCACGTAGCCACGTACAACAGAAGAACGGGTGCAAGCTAATGAGGACGATGGAGCAGCACCGCACCAAATTAGTTAAACAACGACGAGCCATCCTAAAGATGCGTAAGCTGACTTCCACAACCAATTGCCACATAATTTTCCTCCATTTTTCGAGATTAACAAAGAGAGAGTAACAACCTTACTGTTAGAGCTAATATTGATGGAGAAACTGTGTCATCACATTGAATACAGGAGCAACAAGTACAATTATTCACACAGGTGTTATAAAGGGGAAGTTGACACTAGCAGGGAGATACCGAATGCAACTGGGAAAAGTGCAAGTATTAAAGGTAAGAAAATGGTTAACATCGAAATCAGGAAAACACAGTTTGCTGACATTGTCGTTGACGTAGTCATGGGAATGGGAAGCCAATGGGATTCGTTAGTGATGCTGGCAAAGGAATACACACGTACGGAAGTGTTGATTTACCACTCCAATTTAATGGTGAAGCTTCGATTTGTTTTCGTCAAATAATATTAGATCACTGAGAAAAGCTGCTACCCTAATCAGAAACAATGATTTGGAGAAAATTGGAAGAAGGTTCTGGGTTACCCAGGTTGTGAGTTGTGGAAGCCAACAAAGAAAATCAAATTCTGAATGATGTTTTTATAGAAAAAACCGTAGTTGGATCAGCTGCTGACTACAAAATACCAGTTAAGGTTTTACAAATGTCAGATACGCAGAAAACAATTAATTAAGGATCAAGCAGAGGATAATGGGAAGATGTTACTAAAACAATAAAATACAAGCAGAAAAACATCAACGGCTCGGTCAGCACAAAACAACAAAAGGCAGAAATGGAAAAACTTGGGCAGAAATGGAGCACGTCTTTGATTTTGAACGTCGGATCCTAAAGGTTAATAATGTTGAAATGCCACTACTGTTGAATAACACAGAGTCAACAGATATTGGCAGCAAAGAGAAACTATGCAGTGCAGAGGCAAATCCAGAAACATCATCCAAACAGATGAAGTAAAGAGACGTCATTTCAACGTAGACGTTTAAACAAAAGCCGATAGTTAAAAAGGAAACAAGTGCGGGTGCATTACGAAGTGAGCAACTTAAATGAAATGGGTCAAAGGGTTTCAATCCGAAAAGAGTTACAGATGAAAACACCAAAAATGGGAGTGGTTCAGGGATACGGCCGGGTGAAATACTCAAGGGGAAAATATACGGAGAACGTAAAAAGGAATGAGAATCCAAATTGATCAATGTGGGTCGACAACTATCCATGTTATGGGCAAAGACCTTACAAAAGAACGGGGAGGAATTCTATACAATTTGAGAAGAAAGAACAAGAAAAAATTAGATGTAAAAATTGGAGAGATGTAGAATCTGCTCGGAGCGATCAGTCTTAGGTGTAGGGTAATGCTACGATTCTATATTTTTTTTTTTTTTAATAAAATGTGATGTGTAGTAGGCATTACAATAGGTGTCACAACAACACATAAAAACCTTTTAAGACCAAGGTCCCACAACAACATGCATTCAAAGGATGTTAATGGACGCAAATCTGTTTTTTTTTTTATATTTTTTTGTTAAAAAATGGATAACTAAACCATAAATCCTATCACATATAAAATATGACATAGGCCAATATTTCGTGATAGGATAGGGAAAATAAAAATAAAATAAGAGATAAAAAGCAAATTTGTTTTAAAAATTTGCAGGAACAAAACTAAAATTGGTTTGCCAATAGTCCAGCTAATGGCATAATCCCTGATTATGGGACGCAGTATATATATATAAATATATATATATATATATATATATATATATATATATATATATATATATATATATATATATATATATATATATATATATATATATATATATATATATATATATACATATATATATATATATATATATATATATATATATATATATATATATATATATATATATATATATATATATATATATATATATATATATATATATATATATATATATATAAATATATATATATATATATATATATATATATATATATATATATATATATATATATATATATATATATATATATATATATATATATATATATATATAAATATATATATATATATATATATATATATATATATATATATATATATATATATATATATATATATATATATATATATATATATATATATATATATATATATTGTAACGACTCTTCGTTGGTTCTTTTAGATTATTGAACAAACACAGTAACAGTAAAAGACAGATCTTTAGTTAACTGAATCTCAAACTTTATTTGTCATCAAATTACAGCAGCTTCCGTTTTCCTTACAATAAATTCCAGGGTCTCCAATTTATGTACCATAAACTTCACCGCTTTTCCACAATTTGAATCAACAATATTCGGAATCGTAAAATCTGTATTTACTATTCCACTAAGTTCAGATTCTTTCACTATTAGTACCCAGGCTCAAGTACCACCGATTATTCCTTATACTTGCGAATATTTATTAACACTTTTAATTGCAAAATTAAAACTGACTCTCTGATATTTTTGTTTGCTTATTTATATCGAAAAATAAATAAATCGAAACTTCTATAATCCACTAGAAATCAATACTACGTAGTCTGTACATCTTGAATAGGCCACACCTGTTTTCATTCATACTTGCATTTGTATTAGCGAACTCAAATTTAATTTATGCAAAATGTATTAGGTAACTCCTTTTAATTCATTAATGTAAACATTTGTATAACAAATTTAATTTACATTAATTTATGCAATACAATTTGCAATACAAGTAAAAGATTGAAAAAGGAGTTAACTTTTAATTCATGAATGAGTAAATAAAATTAACCCATTCTGGACGAAGTTTATTACATTGCCCTCCATTTAGTTTTGTTCGTCCCGAACAATATCAGATATCGCATTGGTGCTGTTACCTTGGTACGGTGCCAACCTTTGCAGATGTATCACTTTCATCTTGGTACGGGGTCCCTTTTGTATGCGGTAGATGACATCATTAATTCGTTTGATTATTTTATATGGGCCTTCCCAATCTGGCTGCAGCTTGGGTGATCTTGCCTTAGTTCTTCTGGGGTTGTATAGCCATACCAATTCTCCTTCTTGAAAACCGCCACTATTTGCATTTATGTCGTACCTGGTTTTCATTTTGTCACTGGCAATCTTAATGTGGTCTCGAACCTGCTGATGGATTTTATTCATCTTCTCCCTTAGTTGTCCCACATAATCTGTTTTCGTGGATACCAGACCTCCAGGGATGCCAAACTCGATGTCACTAGGAAGATGTAGTTCTCTTCCGAACATGATATTCGCTGGTGTTTCACTTGTCGTATCGTGCACTGCGCTACGATAGGCCATCAAGAATAACGGAAGATCCTTGTCCCAATTTCTTTGGTTGGCTTCTACTACCTTTGACAAATGTTCTTCCATGGTTCGGTTGAATCGTTCTACCATGCCATCCGACTGTGGGTTCATAGGTGTAGTTCGTGTTTTTCTAATGTCGAGTGTTCTGCACAGCTCTTCCATCAATTGAGATTCGAAATTCCTTCCCTGGTCCGTATGCAACTCGAGCGGTGTTCCATATCTGCAAATCCATTCATTGACTAATGTTTCAGCGACCGTAACTGCTTCCTGGTTCGGTATTGCATAAGCTTCCGGCCATTTTGTAAAGTAATCAATGACCACCATGATGTATTTGTTACCTTTTGTAGTTTCCGGAAATGGCCCCGCGATGTCTATAGCAATTCTCTCCATTGGGGCACCCACATTGTACTGTTGCATCTCTCCTCGAGTTCTAGTTTTTGGTCCTTTGCTCGCTGCAAAAGTATCGCATCGCCGACACCATTGCTCCACGTCTGTTCGATACCTTACCCAATAAAACCTCTCCCTTACTTTGGCTAGGGTTTTATTGACTCCCAGGTGTCCTCCAGAAATACTTCCATGCAGCTTTCCCAGTACCTCTTCCACTCGACTTGATGGCAACACCAGTTGTTCTAACACTTTCTTTCCATCAGCGGACTCCCATTTTCTTTTAAGTATCCCGTTGTCCATAAATAGTGAGTCCCATTGCGCCCAGTAGCATTTCACCTCCGTACTTAAAGGTGCGACCTCTTTCTACTCCGGTCGCCTTCCCTCAGTTTTCCATTTCAATATTGGAGCCATAGCTGGATCTTCTAGCTGCTCTCTTTTAATTGCCTCGGTACACCAATCCTCAGGAGTTTGGAACTTGATTTGGTTAACTTTCACTGCCTCATTTCCCTCAGTTCTGCTACATGATTTGCACTCCTCAATACAGTGTCTTCTTGAAAGATCCTCAGCGTTACAATGTATCCTTCTCTTTCGGTGTTCAACGCGGCAATCTCCTTCCTTTTTGACCTCCACTTGCTTGTTTGAAAGGTTCATCAACCGGCCTGGAACTACTCCTTCTTTTGCTGCTACTCGTCTTTTGCATTCTTGTCTGATGTGCCCTAACTGCCCACAATTCCAGCATCTTACTCTGCTAGATCTTCTTCGTTGATTTCGTTCAGGCTTATCTTCCAACTTTTTGACATGCATGATCACTTCAAGCGCTGCTTTTAGTGGCTCTTCAGAAACTTCCATCTTACGTACTCTATCTAAGGCAAGTGCTCTTTTTCCAGCTTCCATTTGTAAGGCCAATGCTAGGACTTCCCTAGGTAGTTTCTTTCCGCTTAGATACACTCAAAAAAATTTTACCATTAAAACTTACAAAATCGTTTTGTAAAAGTGCTAACAAAATGTTTTTGTAAATTTACCAAAAAATGTTAAACTTTATATAAAATTTTGTATAGTCTATTTGACTTTTTTAATTCTGAAAAAACATTTGTAGACTTACCAATTGTTTTTGTGACTTGGATTAAAATAGTACAAAATCATAAATATTTCTAAATACAATATTTTTTCATTGTTTTAACAAAAATATTGTTGGAGTTATATTGATTTTTTTCAATTTTAAATCATAAATCATGTATCCATAACAAAATAAAATCAATTGTACAAAATTTTGTAAAATTTTGTGAACAGAAAAATTACATTCTACAATTTTTTTTGTAAAACTTAATACGAATATTGCAGATTTTTTTTTTAAATTTACAAAGGGACTTATGGATTTTAAAAAACAAACAACTTTTTTACAAAAAATACTTTCTTTTTACAAACGTTTTATAAATTTTGATAACTGAGCTGAAGTTATAACCAAAATTGATATTAAACAGTTTCAGTTTCATTTTGGTTGTCTAAGTAAAAATTCACAGAAATTTTTTAAGATTTTGATAATTTAGTAGAATTCGTGCATGATAAATAGTGGTAGTGTTACATGATAAAGTTAGCAGACATATTTGGAATACATCAGGTAAGAAATTTTACATAATTTCGAAATTCCGTTTACCGATTGAGTAGACATTGGAATTGACCCCTAGAGATAATGGCCGAACTAAATTGGATAATAGAGGAAATCTGTAGTTTTCGAACTGCATATCTTTAAATAAATAAAATGAACAGATCTATTACATATATCAAAATCCACTCTAGAGAAGCTCAACGATACAAGCTTCAATAGGTTTTTCTTATAATTGTTCTTAAAAAAAATAATCTAATAGTTTCTTTTTCCTAGATATCGAAGAAGAAAATAACCTATGTTCTGAAAGCATGGAAGCAATAAAACAAGATAATTGCTCGATAATCGGCAGAATTAAAGCAGTATTGGGGAAACACTTGTGTTACCAGGCTAAAATTAGTCAAATTGTGCGGCTCGACGAAAGATCTTTTTCTAATTTTTCTAAATTGGCTACAATACATGAAACCATTGTTTTAGAAATTGGTAAAAATAAAAATGCAGCATGTACGTTTAATAAAATAGTTAAAGGATTTTTTTTTAAATTTGTTTACAGATCGAAATATATTTTAAATCTTAAACTAAAGGTGAAAGTTTAGAAATAAGGTTTCCTTAATTTTTAGACAAAATAACACCCTTGATCGAGGAAAAAATGAAACCAGGGAGTTACCGATCAATCTCACAACAAAAGCAGTATTACAACAAAGGTAGAATTTCATTGAAAGTAAGTAATTTGTTTATATCTATCTTTCTGTATAATTATATAGAATACATATACATATTTATTTTTACTCTCGATATTTTACAGATTGACAATGTGTAATTCTATTTCATCTTATCGACCACGTTTTAGTTCCTACAACACGTGAAGTAAGGAAAGAAAATGGCAAAAAACACATATAAGATTTAGTGTTCAAGATACTCGAAAAGCTGATTTAGACGAGAAACTATAGTTTCCTATAGAAACTACAGTTAGAAACTATAGTTGGGAGTAAACCCAACCCTTGTTGCTCATTACTAATAATAGTGTATTTTTCGATGGTATAATATATAAATTATTTTTGGTGCTACGCGGTATTGTTTGCAATTTTCAATTTATTCAACTTAAAATACCAATTAGAACCACTCTCAGTTTAAATGTTTATCCAAACTTATTTTTAAAATTTTGAAACTAAATTTAATGTAAATTTTTCATTAATTAGGTATTTGATTGAAAGACTAGAAATATCTATTTATTTATTAACTACGTAAAGTTAGTCTTTTTTGTTTGAGAGTGAAACACAGTGTTTAAAAGTGGCAACAAACACTCGAAAGCAAAAAGGATACTTTATGCCGAATTACATACAACATTTTTTGTACGAGTAAGATTCTGTATTATTTGCATAAATACATATATTGACACAAAATAGCAAAATATTTGTGAGAAAATGTTTTAATCCAAGTAGTTTTGCTTTTCATATTTATTTTCCTAAATTTCTTTAGCTACCAATTTATTAAATTTTAATTGTATATAAAATTACAAACAAACAAAAAATTGCTTAGGTTAAACAATTTTCTCAAAATAAAATTTCACAAAACTTACATTTCTGTAAATACATATATATGTATGTTTTTTTGGAAATAGCCATAACGTATTTCGTTCTTTTGAGTTCGTTTGATGTTCTCAAATATATTTACGCTTTAGGGCGTAAAATAGTAATTTTAGGCATTGTTATGTCAATAGGATAAAAAGGCCTGGTTTACGCACAATTTTTAATGTTTAGTTTTAAGATTGTTTTTTCAATTTATTAGATAAAGCCTGACAGGATTTTAAGTAACTTCCATTATATTGAAATAAATAATATTTATAATATAACTTAAATAATAACAATAAAAAGAAATAAAAATATGACAAATGTTATCAAAAGTTTATGTTTAATTTATTAACGAAGTCCCCATATAGCAGATATATATATATATATATATATATATATATATATATATATATATATATATATATATATATATATATATATATATATATATATATATATATATATATATATATATATATATAGATTTATATATATATATATATATATATATATATATATATATATATATATATATATATATATATATATATATATATATATATATATATATATATATATATATATATATGTTGTTGTTGGTTTTCTTGGGCGTTTTTTTAATTTGATTAAAAAATATTTGATTAAAAATATTTTGTTTTTTCTTTGGTTTATAGCCCTGTATTTATATAGTTTTAATTTTTTTTAATTTTACATTTTACGTTTCGTTGACATTTCCAACATTTTCAAAAATCTACAAAATAACAAAAAAATTTTTATGACGTTATTTTTCTTCAAATGACTACGTATAAAATTCATTAAACAATATAAATATTACATATTTTTTCAAAAAATAAAGTAAATACCTTTTTTCTTATCCTTTTCTTTAAAAAGAAAAAAAAACAAAGAGAATTGTTTTTAAAAATCGTCAAAACATTTAACAAACAGAAAACAATAAATATTAAAAACTTAAAAATCTAAGCACTATATGTAAAGCTTTGTCAAATTTTAAAATATTTATACTAACAATAAAAACATTTCCTATCAAAAATGTCTATACATATAAATAAACCAATTAGGAAACGGTACTTCTTTTTTGAAACCAAAAATTATTAATTAAAAGGAGAAGAAAAAAGATAATTTGTATTAAAAACGGGTAACCCTATTTTTTAATTTTTAAAAAACAAGACAAACAAGTAAAAATAGTTCTTCATAAAAACGAAAAAATTAATACTAAGCACGCAGAAGCTACAGTTGAGTACAACTCTCGATGAATAAACTAATTAGCTTGTCAATATAAATCAAAATCTCGTTTATAATATCAGGTTATCATAAGTGTTTTGCAGATACTCTGAGTCTTTCTGTATGTTGATTGATTTGTGTTTTTTCTGACTTTTTCTTATCAAAATCATTTCCATGATTCTGCGTTTATGATAACCTGGTTCTTTTGCAAGAATTTTTACGTTGTCTTTCAAGGAAATTTGATGTTTTGTATTCCTCAGATGTGTAGAGAGAGCACTTTTCGATACTGTGGGATCGTTGTTGCTCGATCCATTAATGTGTTCACTTATTCTTTTCTTTAAGTACTGGTTTGTATTGCCAACGTATTCTGACAAACACGAGCAAGTGACTTGATATACTAGATTTGATTGTTGATCCAAAGGGACTTTATCCTTAAGTCTCTGTCTCCAGAGACAGATTTGATCTTCCCACCGTTTTTATCTTGTATCGACTCAACAAAGCACGTATTTTCTCGAATAGATTTTTAATGTATGGTACAGATACATACTTTTCATCTGGATCTTTTATTCTTCTGTTCTCTTGACCCTGGGTATGTTTAAAAATGTTACTCTTGATTATTTTTGTAACTAACACTTTCGGATAACCGTTTTTTGTCAAGGTATTCAACAGTAGTTTGAAATTTTCGTTATGAAACCGATCATCGGACAATTTAATTATCTTGTCACACAAAATGTTGATTGTGTTGATTTTGTAGTTATGTGGTAACCACGATTTATAATTTAAGTATCGACCTGACCAAGTGTCTTTGTGATACCAGTTTGTTGAAAGCGTTCCATCATTGTTCCTAATAACTTTTGTGTCTAAAAAAGACAAACAGCTGTTATTTTCTAATTCCAATGTGAATTTAATGTGTTCATTGAAATCATTAAACGCTTTCAAAAAATTATCAACTTCTTGAGCAGGGATTGCGGTGATGATGTCGTCCACATATAGATAGAAGAAAGCTGGAGAGAATGTTAAGGTTGACAATACCGATGTTTCAATATATTCCATTACCAAATTAGCCAAAACGGGACTAATCGGAGAACCCATTGGAGAACCAAACTTTTGTAGATAAGTTTTTCCGTTAAATGTAAAAATACAGTTACTTAGAACCAATTTTAAACCTTCCATAAACTGGGCTTTTAAAAGCTTGGTTTTCGATCTTCTTTTAATGGATCTCCAGTCGTTGTTGATAAGTTTCATGACAAGTTCACTATCTATATTGGTAAACAATGATACTACGTCTAATGACAATAGTACATATTCCGGTGGTAAAACTAAAGCTTTAATTTTGTCAATGAATTCTTCGGAATTTCTTTACATTTAACGGAAAAACTTATCTACAAAAGTTTGGTTCTCCAATGGGTTCTCCGATTAGTCCCGTTTTGGCTAATTTGGTAATGGAATATATTGAAACATCGGTATTGTCAACCTTAACATTCTCTCCAGCTTTCTTCTATCGATATGTGGACGACATCATCACCGCAATCCCTGCTCAAGAAGTTAATAATTTTTTGAAAGCGTTTAATGATTTCAATGAACACATTAAATTCACATTGGAATTAGAAAATAACAGCTGTTTGTCTTTTTTAGACACAAAAGTTATTAGGAACAATGATGGAACGCTTTCAACAAACTGGTATCACAAAGACACTTGGTCAGGTCGATACTTAAATTATAAATCGTGGTTACCACATAACTACAAAATCAACACAATCAACATTTTGTGTGACAAGATAATTAAATTGTCCGATGATCGGTTTCATAACGAAAATTTCAAACTACTGTTGAATACCTTGACAAAAAACGGTTATCCGAAAGTGTTAGTTACAAAAATAATCAAGAGTAACATTTTTAAACATACCCAGGGTCAAGAGAACAGAAGAATAAAAGATCCAGATGAAAAGTATGTATCTGTACCATACATTCAAAATCTATTCGAGAAAATACGTGCTTTGTTGAGTCGATACAAGATAAAAACGGTGGGAAGATCAAATCTGTCTCTGGAGACACTTTTTTCGAACCTTAAGGATAAAGTCCCTTTGGATCAACAATCAAATCTAGTATATCAAGTCACTTGCTCGTGTTTGTCAGAATACGTTGGCAATACAAACCAGTACTTAAAGAAAAGAATAAGTGAACACATTAATGGATCGAACAACAACGATCCCACAGTATCGAAAAGTGCTCTCTCTACACATCTGAGGAATACAAAACATCAAATTTCCTTGAAAGACAACGTAAAAATCTTGCAAAAGAACCAGGTTATCATAAACGCAGAATCATGGAAATGATTTTGATAAGAAAAAGTCAGAAAAAACACAAATCAATCAATATACAGAAAGACTCAGAGTATCTGCAAAACACTTATGATAACCTGATATTATAAACGAGATTTTGATTTATATTGACAAGCTAATTAGTTTATTCATCGAGAGTTGTACTCAACTGTAGCTTCTGTGTGCTTAGTATTAATTTTTTCGTTTTTATGAAGAACTATTTTTACTTGTTTGTCTTGTTTTTTAAAAATTAAAAAATAGGGTTACCCGTTTTTAATACAAATTATCTTTTTTCTTCTCCTTTTAATTAATAATTTTTGGTTTCAAAAAAGAAGTACCGTTTCCTAATTGGTTTATTTATATGTATAGACATTTTGATAGGAAATGTTTTTATTGTTAGTATAAATATTTTAAAATTTGACAAAGCTTTACATATAGTGCTTAGATTTTTAAGTTTTTAATATTTATTGTTTTCTGTTTGTTAAATGTTTTGACGATTTTTAAAAACAATTCTCTTTGTTTTTTTTTTCTTTTTAAAGAAAAGGATAAGAAAAAAGGTATTTACTTTATTTTTTGAAAAAATATGTAATATTTATATTGTTTAATGAATTTTATACGTAGTCATTTGAAGAAAAATAACGTCATAAAAATTTTTTTGTTATTTTGTAGATTTTTGAAAATGTTGGAAATGTCAACGAAACGTAAAATGTAAAATTAAAAAAATTAAAACTATATAAATACAGGGCTATAAACCAAAGAAAAAACAAAATATTTTTAATCAAATATTTTTTAATCATATATATATATATATATATATATATATATATATATATATATATATATATATATATATATATATATATATATATATATATATATATATATATATATATATATATATATATATATATATATATATATATATATATATATATATATATATATATATATACATATATATATATATCTATATATGTATATATATATATTTATATATATATATATATATATATATATATATATATATATATATATATATATATATATATATATATATATATATATATATCTATATATATATATTTATATATATATATATATATATATATATATATATATATATATATATATATATATATATATATATATATATATATATATATATATATATATATATATATATATATATATATATATATATATATATATATATATATATATATATATATATATATACAAAAAATTTCATTAAACCTATAAATGTCATTTGTTGACACTATAAAAGGTTTTGTTCTTTTTCTAAAACTTTTGTGAAAAACACTTTAATAAACGGTGTAAATTCCACAATATCTCTGATAAACTAATATTTTTGTTTTTGAGGATTTCACAAAACAATTATCAAGCCAAGAAATGTTGTGGATATTTTCATAATTTAATTTATAAACCTAACAATCTTTTGCTGGATGTTAGTAAAAGAATTTGTAGTGTTTACAAATAATTTTTTTCATATTAACAATATTTATTGTAAAAATGTAAATTTTACAAAAATTTTTGTGTGTTGTATATTTATAAAAAAATTGTAAATTTTATGTTGAATTTTATTAGTTTCACTTAGTTATTTTTTTGAGTGTACAGCTGATTTCTCATTTGTACATCTCGAAGAGCATTGATGAATGTATCAGCTGCCAGTTCGTCTCGGTGTTCAGCGTTATAGTTCGGATACGACAGATTAACCAGTCTCACAATGTCAGCCTCTAATTCCTGCAAAGTTTCGCTGACTCCTTGTTTTCGTGTTCTGAGCTGCATGCGATGGAGAGCTTGCATATGACTTTCCCCATATCTTACTTCTAAGGCCTCCATTATCTTGCTGTAATCACGCTCTGTCGCTGATAGTGTTTGCAAAATTTCAGCAGCAGGTACCTTCAATGCCAATATAAGCGCATTTGCTTTTTGCTGGTGATCAACCCCAGTTTCTCAAATTGCATCTTAAATATCTGATACGATGTAGAGCCATCAAATGCGGGTGTTTTCACTCTAGCTGGAGCTGAAGTAGTTGATGAATTGATCATGCTACCTGACTTTACTTGTGCTATTTCTTGGCGGAATTCACTCGAAAGATGTCGTAATTTCTCTTCATGTTCTTCGGTAACTTTCCGCAGCTCCCTTTCCATGTTGTTGATTTTGACCTCTGAACTGGATATACGTGACTCGATTACTTCACGTAGACTTTCTTGCTTTGCCATCATATCAGCAAACTGTTGTCGTTGCTCGTTTCCTTGTTTGGCCATCATATCAGCAAGTTGTCGTTGTTGATCTAGTTTTTGTTCTGCTGCCAGTTTCTCTTGTCGGGCCATCATATCAACAAGTTGTTGTTGTTGCTCTACTTTTTGTTCTGCTGCCAGTTTCTCTTGTCGGGCCATCATTTCTTTCATCAACACCATCATCGGATCAATTGCTGGGGCATTCTGAATCGGAACTTCTTCCGGCTCTATTTCTATGACCTCTGTGCTTTCACCTGCTTCTTCTAAAATTTTACGCAGCCGGAATGCAAGTTCTGCCTTCGTTCCATGGATTGGAGCATTCCTTTTCCTCAACTCGTCCTTTAGCTAGGTCTGGCTGAGATCACTAATATTTACTGTCTTGACCATTGTTTCAATAATCCCACTTCTGACACCACTGTAACGACTCTTCGTTGGTTCTTTTAGATTATTGAACAAACACGACAGTAAAAGACAGATCTTTAGTTAACAGAATCTCAAACTTTATTTGTCATCAAATTACAGCAGCTTCCGTTTTCCTTACAATAAATTCCAGGGTCTCCAATTTATGTACCATAAACTTCACCGCTTTTCCACAATTTGAATCAACAATATTCGGAATCGTAAAATCTGTATTTACTATTCCACTAAGTTCAGATTCTTTCACTATTAGTACCCAGGCTCAAGTACCACCGATTATTCCTTATACTTGCGAATATTTATTAACACTTTTAATTGCAAAATTAAAACTGACTCTCTGATATTTTTGTTTGCTTATTTATATCGAAAAATAAATAAATCGAAACTTCTATAATCCACTAGAAATCAATACTACGTAGTCTGTACATCTTGAATAGGCCACACCTGTTTTCATTCATACTTGCATTTGTATTAGCGAACTCAAATTTAATTTATGCAAAATGTATTAGGTAACTCCTTTTAATTCATTAATGTAAACATTTGTATAACAAATTTAATTTACATTAATTTATGCAATACAATTTGCAATACAAGTAAAAGATTGAAAAAGGAGTTAACTTTTAATTCATGAATGAGTAAATAAAATTAACCCATTCTGGACGAAGTTTATTACAATATATATATATACAATATATATATATATATATATATATATATATATATATATATATAAACTAAGCTTGCCAGATCGCCCGGCTAAAGCCGGACTCGCCCGGCTTTTTTTGGTAAAACTTGGCTGAAAAATCGCCCGGTTCGGATGCCCGGATTTCTAAACAAAAACCGGAAATCGCCCGGATTTTTCCAACATTCGTTCATTGAAAAAAAAAATATATATATAACTAGCGGGACCCGGCGTGCTTTGCCACGCCTATAATTCTATAGGTTTTTTGTTGCAAAACTTAATTCCATCGAACATATTTTCAAAATTATTTGAATAATAAAATTCATTCACAAAATTCAAGTTTGAATGTTTTAAAGAAAATTTTTAAAATGTCATTTCAAAATAGTAAGCTTTGCGTTTCATCATAATTCTATAGGTTTTTTGTTGCAAAACTTAATTCCATGGAACATATTTTCAAAATTAATTGCTTTTAAATCTTTTAATTGCAATATTTTTAAATGCATGTTATATAAATTTGAAGCTAGTGAATAGACGTACACAATTATTTAACTAATAATCGTTTTTATTCACATCCTGAGGTCTCCCTTACTGGTAAGTAATTACTTACCGGCTGCATGATCGGTAAGTAATATTTTACCGACCAGTGATTTGTAAACGAAACTTACTATGTTTATTTACGAATCAGCAAACATGCAAAATCGCCTGATCGTGCAATAAATTATCAATAATCTTAGGTAAAGTATTTGACTTAGCATAATATGCTTTTCGTTTATTATCAAATAAAACAAAACTTTCTTTACTAAAACATATTTGCTAGTCTAATAATGGCCTTATACGAAGTTGAAGTTTACTATCAATTGAATAAATTGATTTACGCTGCCATCTGAAAGTTGGCATACAAACCATCCATATTTAACATTTAATTCGCAATTAAAAGATATCTAGGCATTTAATCAAGATAATAAATATCCTATCTCTCAAGCGGGACCATCATACACATATTGTACAAAATTTCATTGAGATTGGTTACGTTGTTGCGGAGTTCATCGCGGACAAACATCGTGACACGTGATTTTTATATATATAAGAAAGATATTAATTTGTTTTATAGTCAAAATTTCAATAATCTGTATCTTTCTTATTCAAATATGTTTCACATGTTAAATCGTGTTATTTTCAATGTTTCATATGAAAATATATAAACAATTGACATCATTTCAACGTTTTATAATTTATATATTGTGCTCTCGTTCGTTCAATCGTATGCTGCAAATCGTGGAGTTTGGTTTAGATATCCCAGCGGCCGCGTGACTGAGCGCGTATTTTCTCACATCAATGACATTTGGACAAAAGAAAAAGGCAAATTGACACTGAAAAACGTTCGGGCACAATTGATGGTAAAATTCAACTGGAAGGAGACATGTCCAGAGTTTTATACAAAAATAAAAGAAGATGCTGGTTTTCTCCAAAAAGTTGCTGGAAGTGAAAAATACAAAATGAGAGCTGATAGTTTGTTTGGTACTCAAGAGAGTGGACAGTCATCGACTTCGATGGAGATTGATTGAATACAATGTTGACAATTTAAGCATTGAACTCTTTCTGTAATAAACAGAATTAAAAATATTATTAACAAAATATGTTTCAACATTTCAAAGCAATTAAGAGTTTTCAAAGGTTATTTATGAAAAAACATAGTCTTTTTGTTTCCTTCTTTTCTGTGCGATTTTTAAAAATTTTGTATTTCGCCCGGATTTCGCCCGGCTTTTCAAATGGAAATTTTGACACTTGTCGCCCGGATTTTGCCCGGATTTATAAAAAAACCGCCCGGATTTTCCGGCCCGGAATAGCTCCAAAAAAAATCTGGCAAGCTTAATATAAACGCAATGAAATACAAACCATAACTGTATTGAACTTCAATTTTTGATATATGTTTGATATATTTTTATTTTGATATATATTTTCATGAATAAATTCAAGGGCACATTCGTTTTTTGCATCAAGAGTCAACATGAAATAAAATTGAATTATTTTATGAATCAAATCAACATGTGAGGTAAAATAAAATTATCGAACATTCTTAGACTTTTCACGAGATTTATTTTCAAAGAAAGTGACCTCGAATAATCGAGAAATTATGCAGAATTATAAGGAATTCCCTATTGTAAAATTAGAATAGTTTTATTTAAGTCCTGCGATGGCGTAGAATTGTGACACTTTCCATGTCAATCAATCAATATCGAACAATTTATATTAAAAGCAATATTGTAGCAGCCACTATACATACGTTTGTCATCTATTTGCAATTACATAAAAAATTATACATGCACGATTATTTAGTTAAATTAATTCCTATCAAGTTCAATTTTATATTTTAATGTGATAATTTTTGGGACCAATAACATTTGGCGAATAGTTTTTGACATTCTAGTACTATAAAATAAGCAATTTAGTAAAAATCTCACATCAAGATGGTGTGCTTAGTTTATAATTTTTATAAATAAATTTTTTTATTTATTTTGATGAATGACCTTTATTTTCGGGGTGTAACAAATATTTTCGCATGTGAAAACTTTTATTTCGAAGAATTAAATATATTTTTAAAGGTTTATGTGTAACATATATATTTTTGGGTTATTTTATTTCAGAACAAAATTGGATATTTTTTGTTTATGTGTTGCAATCAGTGTTACTATTGCGACAGTGTTACTGTCGCAATAGTTTGCATCCTTTGAATTATCTTTTACAATTTTCGTTGTTTCAGATTGAAAGGCTCAAATCAAATATAATTGTTAGGCAAGTGCAGCTCCTTTATTTTTTTCTTGAATCCACTTGTTCTACTGTAACACTAGGGGGAGATTTTTTCAAATAACCTAACAATTGTATAAATAGTCTGGTACAGATCCGTTATATTATAAAAAAAGTCCGAGCGGCAGGATGTCCGCTAGAAATAGGTAGATTTTGAGATCAGACAGTTTTTTGTGCAAGTAGAATCTGATGTATCAGATTAGTTTAACCAAAACAAACTAATTACAAACAGATATCGAACAAATTATAAAAAAAAAATTAGCTACATATAAGCAAAACTACATCTATCCATTTTGCAAACAAATATCAGATCTACTACAGAACATATGTGTGACAATTTATGACACTATATGAAAAACAAACGCCAAACTACTCTATATCATATGTCGTGCAACTACTGCAAAACATCAAAGTTTATTTCTAAGAAAAAAAAAAGTTTTTTTCTTTTATTCAAATCTTTTTATTGAGGTGAAAACTTCTTTAGTATCGTTGTGATTTTAAACTGGATGAAACGAAATTTTAACAGTAAAAAGAGACAGTGAATATTTCTGAAATGAAAACTTCTTTAGTATCGTTGTGATTTTAAACTGGATGAAACGAAATTTTAACAGTAAAAAGAGACAGTGAATATTTTTTAATATTTTCCTTTTTTATCTTATAGTTTTGGTGGTATTGTATTATGTATGTTATTATGTTGAAAAAAAAAATTATTATGAAATTTTAAATTTTATTTGGTTATGTTTATGTTTAGAAGACAATAAATTTATTTTTGTATTGTTTTTGTAATTTTATTAGGAAAAATAGATAATATTTAATAATTCATAAAAAAAACGTAATTAGTTGATAAGGTAAGTATTGAGAAACTGTTTCATTTTTGTATAAAAGAAAATATTTTATTATTATATAGGTTATATACGCTTTTAACCCGACAGGGAGCATTTAGAAATTAATTATATATATAATTATATTATATATATCTTTGGAATACTGCGTCAATTACTGTTTTTGATCTTGTTGTTGATACAGTGCGAATGAAACACTGTATTCCAAAGATATATTGACCATATTAAGACCAAAGTATTTATTTCATACTTTAGCCTCTTGTATCATTTATCAAAAATCTAAACTCTGAGTCTAAATAGATTTATGTAATATATACAAATAAAATGTAAAATAATTATCAAACTTTGTATCACTATGATCATGACTAAAACCTGCAATTATCCTCTTCCTGAAATTTTATATTCGTCTCATTATCTTGAAGCCAAAATTTTTGAAGGTTTCACTTCTACCACGTGTGAATTGCACACATGTCCTGATTTTTTTTTTCATTGACCGTTATAAGGTTTTTGTAAATTGTTTTTTTTGGGGCTTGTTGCAATTTTTTTTGTTGAAGCCGACGAGTCAAAAATCTCTAACTGCAAAGGTTCATGTTTATAAGAAATGAATTAAAATGTTTCCACAGATTCTAAATTTATGAAGTTTTTAAAAATATTAGTATTCAAACGGCCGTTATAAAGGATTTAAAAAACCAATTTTTTTCTAATATAAAGCCCCTAGTTTCTTAACCATGTGTTGGATTTAGCTGATTTACGAACTCGTCCAAGATATTTATAAAACACACATTTTTAAAAAAATGGTTTTTGATCTGGCTCCACAAATGCGACCGTGCCGGTTGTTTCAAACGCATTTTGTGTTTTACAAGCATTTTTGTTAGAGCCGCTCACTCAAAAACTTCCAACTGCAGAGGTCTATTTTTTGAAATAAATTGATAAAAAAGATTTCAAAAATTTTAAATTTGTGAAGTTTTTCAAAATATTAGTAATCAAACGGCCGTTACAACGGACCTAAAAAACAGATTTTTTTTCTAGTATAAAGCCTGTAGTTTCTTAACCATGTGTCGGATGGGGCTGGTTTACAAACTCGTTCAATATATTTATAAAACACACATTTTTAAAAAGATATTTTTGATCTGGCTTTACAAATGCGACCGTGAGAGTGCCGGTTATTTAAAAAAAAATTTTTTTGCAAACTTTTTTGTTGGAGCCACTCACTCAGGAACCTCTAACTGCAGAATTCTATTTTTAAAATAAATTGATAAAAAAGATTTTAAAGATTCTGCATTTGTTAATTTTTTTAAAATATTAGTATCCAAAAGGCCGTTATAACGGTTTTACAAAATCAATTTTTTTTAGAAAAAAGGCTCGAGTTCCTTAACCACGTGTCGAATTTTGCTGTATCACAAACTCGTCCAAAATATTAAAAGAACACACATGTACAGATATTTTTTTTGATCTACCTCAACAAATGCGACCGTGAGAGTGCCGGTCGTTTTCGTTATATTCCATATCGTTTATATATATATATATATATATATATATATATATATATATATATATATATATATATATATATATATATATATATATATATATATATATATATATATATATACCTATATATATATATATATATATATATATATATATATATATATATATATATATATATATATATATATATATATATATATATATATATATATATACATATATACATTTTTTTTCTGTTTTTTCATCGCCGCTTATCATATATAGTCGTTTGGCACCAAAATTTTCACGAAATTCCCAAATGAGCGTTACAATAGGTAGATTTTTATATGAAATCTACCTAAAAACAGCTGCAAGATCAAATGATGAAACGTAATTTCTCCACAGCAGTGGTTTGACACCCTGAACTAGAATCAAAATAAGTACAAATACTACAATTGAATTAAACACAAAGAATCCATAAGAAATAGTACATTACGATGCTAGGACGTAAAGCTAAAGATTTTGGACGTATGTGGAGTTTGCAAATCCAGGCGCTAGCCGAGATTCGCACCCATATTAAGTCCAAAATAGCTTACGTCCGTGCATCATATACTATTTTTTATTCGCCTAAGCAAAATATTTAAAAAATAATGTTTATTATAAATTTGCATAAATATGTGGAACAAGTAACCTTTGACAAAATGTTTGTTATTTTTTCCAAACTTTTGTATAACTATGACAACAAATGATAACAACTATTTTAATTGGATAATGGAATTTTAAATTTAAGGGTTGCTTTGATAAAAATTTCTAAGTTTGTATAGAATTTAAACAAATACAAATGTTTTTTACTTTTTTGGACGTAGCTATGGCAACAAAACATATGGTTAAAAAGTGACACTTTAAGACCGCAAATCACAGTAATAAAGTAACACTTTAATACATAGGCGAATAAAAACATTTTTATTAATTTTAAATACAAATAAATAATACAATAAACATACGTAAATCTTTAACAATTTCCACTATAATAACAAATAAAATTTTTTTTTGGTAGTTTTTGTTTAAGTGTAGTACACAATTCTTTTTAGAGCAAATAAAGGTTGCGGCTTACGAGGAGCGAACAATGATGGTCGATTAATCACATTATATCGTTTAGGATAAAGGGGAGAAGCATTATTACTATTGTAATTAGGAACATTATTAGGCTGTATACCCGTTGATATTTTAACTGTTCTGGGCGGCAAATGAGTTGGTCGATTTATTGCCAAAATTGATGATTGACTTGGATATTTTAAATCTAGATCTGGTGAGTTAGTGGAATGTTGAAGAATCTCCAATGGATGATTATTGGTAAAACTCAAGTCATGGATTGGTTCTGAACTCGGATAATGTGATTCAACATTTGGTCGATTCATCACATTATGTCGGTCAGTATAAATAGGAGCAGCATTATTATTATGATAATTTGGAACATAATTATTATTTATGCCGGGCGATATCTGAACTACTGGAGACGGTTCGGCAGTTGGAATATTTGTTGATGAAATAACTGTCGATTGACTAGGAAAATTTAACTCTATATTTGGTGAGATTGTGGAATGTTGAACAATTTCTAATGGTTGATCGCCTGAAACACTTAACTCATTGATTGACTCTGGAACGGAATAATGCCATTTTTCGGCTGGCTCTGGAGTGGGATACTGTTGATTATTCGTTGCTAATTCAGGATTGTATTGCAGTTCCACAGCAGGAACTGGAGCACTAAAACCGTACTCAACAACAGGTGTTTTAGATGGTAAGTCTTCTCGAATAACCGGTGCTGGAGTGGAGTAGCCAATATCAACAGATGGTCTGGTTGTTGATAAAAATAATTTATTAGCCGGTAGTTGTGTAGCATCAATCAACTCTTCAACTGGATTTTGATATACCTCTGGTGGAATATTTCTAACAACAGCCTTAAATCCATTTTTATCATCAGCAGTGTAATCAACAATACGTTTGCTTCCATCGGCTTCGATAAAAGAATACGATCCTGAAGATATATAACATATATCATAAAAATGTTGTATGTAAACACTACAGTATACAAACCTCTTACAGCATCACCGTCCCTAATTTCCCACTGATCTTTATTATCGCCTGTTTGTGGATCTTGTACACCATACGAATAATTATACGACGGAACATCCTAAAAGCAAATTTTTGTTTTTGTATTTTTTAACCGTAGTTTTTACAAAACATATCTTCTCATACATAATACTTATGGTTATGTACATTATCCCATCCATCTGAAGATGAATCGAGTTCATTGTTACCAATAATTCCGTTGTGTGGTAGTCCAAATGTTTGTTCAAGATTCGAATAACTTGTTGCACTGTCACCCAAAACATTGATACAAAAATAAAATAATAATAATCCAAGCCCTAAAACACTTTTCATTTTTTTTGTAACAAAAAATTCAAAACTCTTACTATAGGACTGAACGGAAGAAATATTCACAAAAAACTGATTCGTGATTGTCGTGGTGTCTAAACATTTATTACAATCGTCTTATATAAAAGTTCAAAAGAAATTGTCAAAATGGAAGCTAATTTAAATAAATTAAAACCGATAAATTAAAAAAAATTTGATACTATAATTGAAGAAGATCAACAGCATCTTGGTAAAAGTTTACATAATGGTTTTAAATAAATTCATAAATAAAAAAAAAAGAAACTGCATCAAAAACTATATTAATATTGTCAATATTATTAAATTATAAAAAAAAATGTTTAATTGAAACCGTTATGGTGTAATAGGCAACATTTGAAAAAAATTGATTTGCTCGGTTATGTTCAATGGGGTGAATAAATATACTTATGGATTATGATTTATGAATATGGAAACTTTTGTTTTTATAAATTTAATGGTTTATTGTTCAATGTCACTGGTCACGTGTGATTTTTAATTTATTTATTTTCATGACCACAGATTGTGTGCTAATAGAATTTGGTGACAGTTTTTCGCTACAAAAGCTAGGGAATAGTTTCAGCAAATTCTTTCCCTTATAGGTATGACTATCGATTCATTTAATATGTAAATAATATAAAATAAATCATTAAGGTTGTTTAATTAATAATATTAAACTAATTTATACAACTGTATAATTTATGATAATCTAATTTAAATTCATGGAATCTCTAAACTTTCTATGCTCGTTTAATAAACATAATTTTTACATAATGCACGATTGTCATAATTTTATGTTGTTTATGTTTTCGTTGATGAATAAATTAAGTCAGATGTTGAACATAAAACGGAGAGAGGGTGGTGCCGGCTTAGAAAAATTAGTTGTTAATATACCAATTGAAGAAGGTTGTGTAAATTATGTAAATCGAAAATAATAATCCATAACATAATGGTTCTGTACCGGCCTATTTGATACATAATTCGGTACAGTAAAAGTTTGTTTTTGTTCCTCATAGTAGAAAAAGGGCATGCCAGAAGAAAATGAAGGAGCCAAGTGCGAACGTTTGTGTATTGATATATTGGAACTAGTGATAGAACTCAGTACATTCAGTAAACTAATGAACTACAAAGATAGGCTTATCTACATCGATAAGAATCAAATTGTAACATGTATCGCACTTTATTGGAATTTAGATACAAACATGATTTGCCAATTTTCTTCACCTTAACAGGAATTCTAACTGAACCCAAAAGTAAATAAATATATAAAAAGTATACTAAAAGTAAATAAATATATAAATATATCGCAATCTGTTGAACTTTTTGTTTCCAAAGAGTTATAAGGTCCAGTTACAATAAAGGATGTCTCCTAACTGGACCTTATAACTCAGTTGTATGCAATCACTATTAGTTCTTACTTTGTGTCAATAGCTTTCCTTTCTGGTAGCACTGTTTTTACGTTGTTTTTTAACTTTGTTTCCTTGTGAATGTCACTATAGAAACATATTTGTTATCTCCATGTCCTTTTTTTACATTGATTTTAATGCATGTTTGCTTTATTTGTCTTAGAAGTTCTTGATTAATGATGGCTTAAGGCTGGAAGTATTTGATTAGTCGTGTTAGAAATTTAATTACAACAGCTGTAGTTCATTTGTAATCTTTTGTATATAATTTAGAGTTTTCAATTCAACCAGCAGTACTAACTTGGCACATATATTGAACATTCTTATCATTTTCCTCCGTTAATGCGCTGAGTTATATCTAGTTCTGCTCCACATATTTTTTTCTGTTTGGAAATGACGCATGCAGCCGATTTTTCGCAATTTTGTGCAGTTGGTAGTGCTTTCCTTACGCAAAAAGCAACTTCGCCCCAATATACATATTTGGATGTGAACTATGATTCTAGCGAATTTTTTCGAGCGTAAAAACAATCCGCAATCCGCTAGATATGAATATGATTTTAGTTGGCTTCATAACTTTACTTTTTTCAATAAAAAATGCCAATATTACTTTTTCACTTATTGTAGCAACTTGATTAAGACCAACAATTGTTCAGATATTAAGTTATTCACTACTTCATTTGCAGCGTTTTCAATATCTGATGGCACATCAGAATTGGAATCACTCATAATGCTTTTCAATTATTATAAATTGTAACGATAAATTATTTTAATTTTGGTTTATTATGCATGCAACCTCCGAACACAATTGTGTTTTTTTTATATCTAGTAAAATTGATTTTAAATCACTGCTTTGATTTGCAAAAATTTGAATTTTAAAATTTAGTACAAACATTTTTTTGTTTTTGAATTCAACCTTTCTGCCTAATTTAGACCTAATGGATTTCGACACTAAATTACAAAAAAATATCGTATGCAACTTATGTTAAAAATAATATGTTCTATGCCTTTGATGTGTAGTTTAACACGCTACGCTGGTTGACAAACATCTCGTGCATAAAACAATCTTTTTTAACACGAGTTGCATAAATAGCTAGTAAAACAACGTCTTTTTTCACTTCAAAAACTTTATTTATTTTTTTTTTAACACCGAATATTTTCTGTCTCTAAGAGACCTTCTTCTTGGGTTAATTGTTTTCTAAACTAAACTAAACTAAACACAATGATCTATTTATATACAAATACAAAGCTATGGATCTTAAAGTAATTAAAGTTAGTGGGTTTTTCCCATTGACAAGGATCGTGAATATGAAGTTTAACAATTATATTATAAACAAATGAAGGCGTAACGGAGAAACAAAAAAATTATAATTTAATTATAAGTGATTTTATGAATGAAGTGTTTTATGACGGTTTTTAATTTTAAAAAGGGGGCTGTAGACTGGACCTCTGTCGTTGTTGATTAAATCTTCTTCGTTTTCTTGTTGGATGTAGTAAGATTCTATTATCTCTAGCTTCCTGTTGTCGCGGACTGGGTGTAAAAGTTTTAAATTACTATTGTTGATTTTGTGGTCGTTATCTACGATGTGTTTGGCTACTGCTGATTTATCATAATTGACTTTCACGTTTATATGCTCCTTAAACCTTGTGATGATTTGTCTTTTAGAAGATCCAATATATTTCTTCCTACAACCTGAACAGCTGATCTCATATACTCCATTTTGGCAATGTTGTGGAATTTTATCTTTATTGCTGGTAAGTATAGAAGATAATTTTTGATCAGTTGTTGGTATTAGTTGTACATTGTGGCGTTTGAATATGTTTTGAAGCTTAGTAGAGACTCGCGGATCAAAGCTAACCTTTTCTCTTTTTTTCCTTTCCGTGATTGATGTCAAAACTGTGGTATCTCGTAATGCTTTTTTCTTTTTGGCTTTCCTTATAAGGGTGTTTATATGGAGGCTATTAAATCCATTAATTTTGGCAATCCTTTTGATGTTTTCTTCCTCTTTTGAATAATTTATTGTGCTGAGTGGAATGTATATAAGACGATGTATCATGCTTCTGAATGCTGCCATTTTGTGTTGCCATGGGTGATTTGAATCAATTGTTATGAACCGATCTGTGGTAGTGGGTTTTCTGTAGATATCAAATTCTACTCTGCCATTATTTCGGATGAGTAGAAGATCTAAAAACGGAAGTTTTCCCTGTTGTTCCTCCTCATAGGTAAATTTAATTGATTCGTATTTGCTATTATTGGCTTTTAAGACTTTCCTTAATTGTTGTTTTTTCATAATCCCTAATACATCGTCTACATATCTTCCCCAAAACTTGAAGTTGAATTCTCTATTTACTGATACTTCCAGTTCACAAAAGCAAAAAGGAATACCTCAATGAGTGCATCAAATCAAGATTTTCAAAGCTCGCAGGAATAGAATTAGACCTATATAAAATGCACACGGATTTCTTATGGAACAAACTTTTAGAAGAAGAAGAGTATGAAGAATTTCAAGAATGGTACAACAATACAAATTCAATTTTAAAACACAAATTAAGATCAAAAAATAGTGTTATCAACAAAAAACTAAAAAACCTGATACAACCTAAACAACTCAAAAAATCAGAGCCATTAATTGTTCCAGATTATGTTAAGAATTTATCATCTCAAATAATAGAAACAGAAGAACTAAACTTATTAAACAAAGGATTAAATTTTGCCGTACAAAATAACACATTACCATTAATAAACATAGTAGCAGATATAGAACATGCCTGTAAACACATACCAGCCGAAGAAAGAAATATTGTAAAATTAGAATCAATAAAAGTCATCAACAATGTCATCGAAAACCCACAATACTCAAACTCGGATTCCCAGAAAATAAAAAAAGTTTTAAAATCTCTAAAAGCCAAAGATTGCATCTACACTAAAGCTGACAAAGGAAATTCTCTAGTCATCATGGATAAAAGTGAATATATCACAAGAGTGGAAAAACTACTTGCAGAAGGACCAGTCACAGGAATATCAGTCACAGAACTCCAATCCTCTCAACCAACTACAACGAAAAGCAGTAGGCCTACGTAAAAAGATTGCCAACACATTAAATATTGCATCACTGAAATGGAAGCTAAATGTATCAAACCCAACTCTTCCAAGACTGTATGCACTACCTAAAATTCACAAAATAGGCAAATCTATGCGCCCGATCGTGTCAAATAATAATTCACCGTTCGGAAAAATTTCTAAATGGTTAGTTGAAGAGTTTAAAACGATACCAGCTTTTCCATCTCTAGCAGTTAAGAACTCAATAGAAGTTGTTGACAAAATAAAAGATGTAGAACTGGAGGATAACGAGATCTTAGTGTCACTTGATGTCAGCGCACTATTTCCTAGCGTACCGGTCAACATAGCTATCAATATAATTAAAAAGTGGCTGATAAGGAACGATATACCACAGAATACAACAGAAGTATATATTGAAGCATTAAAGGAATGTATGAACAACAGCTACTTCCAGTTCAATGAAAATATATATAAACAAACCTCTGGAACTTCTATGGGTAACTCATTATCACCGTTTGTAGCTGAAGCGTTGATGTCAGAGCTGGAAGTATCAGTAAATAGAGAATTCAACTTCAAGTTTTGGGGAAGATATGTAGACGATGTATTAGTGATTATGAAAAAACAACAATTAAGGAAAGTCTTAAAAGCCATTAATAGCAAATACGAATCAATTAAATTTACCTATGAGGAGGAACAACAGGGAAAACTTCCGTTTTCAGATCTTCTACTCATCCGAAATAATGGAAGAGTAGAATTTGATATCTACAGAAAACCCACTACCACAGATCGGTTCATAACAATTGATTCAAATCACCCATGGCAACACAAAATGGCAGCATTCAGAAGCATGATACATCGTCTTATATACATTCCACTCAGCACAATAAATTATTCAAAAGAGGAAGAAAACATCAAAAGGATTGCCAAAATTAATGGATTTAATAGCCTCCATATAAACACCCTTATAAGGAAAGCCAAAAAGAAAAAAGCATTACGAGATACCACAGTTTTGACATCAATCACGGAAAGGAAAAAAAGAGAAAAGGTTAGCTTTGATCCGCGAGTCTCTACTAAGCTTCAAAACATATTCAAACGCCACAATGTAGAACTAATACCAACAACTGATCAAAAATTATCTTCTATACTTACCAGCAATAAAGATAAAATTCCACAACATTGCCAAAATGGAGTATATGAGATCAGCTGTTCAGGTTGTAGGAAGAAATATATTGGATTTTCTAAAAGACAAATCATCACAAGATTTAAGGAGCATATAAACGTGAAAGTCAATTATGATAAATCAGCAGTAGCCAAACACATCGTAGATAACGACCACAAAATCAACAATAGTAATTTAAAACTTTTACACCCAGTCCGCGACAACAGGAAGCTAGAGATAATAGAATCTTACTACATCCAACAAGAAAACGAAGAAGATTTAATCAACAACGACAGAGGTCCAGTCTACAGCCCCCTTTTTAAAATTAAAAACCGTCATAAAACACTTCATTCATAAAATCACATAATTAAATTATAATTTTTTTGTTTCTCCGTTACGCCTTCATTTGTTTATAATATAATTGTTAAACTTCATATTCACGATCCTTGTCAATGGGAAAAACCCACTAACTTTAATTACTTTAAGATCCATAGCTTTGTATTTGTATATAAATAGATCATTGTGTTTAGTTTAGTTTAGTTTAGAAAACAATTAACCCAAGAAGAAGGTCTCTTAGAGACAGAAAATATTCGGTGTTAAAAAAAAAATAAATAAAGTTTTTGAAGTGAAAAAAGACGTTGTTTTACTAGCTATTTATGCAACTCGTGTTAAAAAAGATTGTTTTATGCACGAGATGTTTGTCAACCAGCGTAGCGTGTTAAACTACACATCAAAGGCATAGAACATATTATAAGCAAGCAGTCGTGGCCGAGTGGTTAAGACGTCTGACTCGAAATCAGATTCCCTCTGGGAGCGTAGGTTCAAATCCTACCGGCTGCGTGGTATTTTTTTATGGAGGTCAGTTTTTGTTGGTTGCTTTATATATTCGGTCTGAAATTTAAAGTAAAAAATAACAATTTTGAACTAAATTCTTACCTCCACCTTTTTTTGGCATTTCTAGATGTAGGTCATAACAATTCTAAAAAAGAAAAATAGAAAATTTACGTCAGTCTGTCGCCCGTCTGGCTGGCTGCCACAATTGATTGACTGGTTGTCACAACCAACGAAAAGTAGGAAGCTATACCAAACAGCGATCTCAATTTTTTTTATTAATATAAATCTAACCTATTCTAGGTTTCGTAAGAGCCCGAGCAGATATTAGTAAGGGAAAGTCTGAATACGGTCAAGGCGTTATCAGGTTTTGGTCAGTCCTACAAGGGCAAGCCATATTAGGGCAATCTGATGTGGTATTATTCCTTATTTGAGGCCCTGATTGGGTTTTTCGTATTTGACCCCTAGCTGAAATTTCAATTGGTTAAAATACACAAAAGTACTATCCACTTTAGAAATATATAGTTAAAATCGTTTCTAAAACTATAATAATCGTAATTAAGGAGGTAAAGCAGAATTATTTTCCATTGAATTTTTGACCGATAGCACGCAGCAAGAGATAAAAGATGAGACAAAAAGTAAAACAGAGATGTATTATTTATTTTGGGATAAATTTGTTTTGAAAACAATTACATTAGTTAAATTTCTACTCCTAGCTCGTACCATTTGTTTGTTGTGGCATTTGTTTACATAGGCGTCGTTATTTTTATTATAATTAGTTTTAATTATCAAAATTTTGTTATACTGCCTACAAAATCATTAATATTTATACTAGTTTTTGGTTTTCGATTATAATTGGTTGAATTTCAATAGTAATTTATGCGTAATTCAATAGTAAATTATGCGTTTTTCTCTCCATTTCAATGGGACCCCAACAGTTTTTTTTAATATTTTAATCTGAGATACTGAATATCCGCACACGCGCATATGAATATGCGCACAACGACTAATTTTTGTATTCGGGGGTAAAAAAAATACTACTATATGTATGTTTTAATTTTGTCCATTGTAATTTTATTTTATTTTATTTAATTTATGTATATAATTTATGAATATATATCAGGGTCTAGTCCGAATTTTACCATCAGGGCCTGGTCCGATTATCCCAATCAGGGTTTGATACAATTATCCCAATCAGGGTCTGATTCAATTATCCCAATCAGGGTCGGATCCGATAATCCCAATCAGGACCTGATAAGGAAAAAGCGTTACACTCATGATCAGCATTCAATCAGGCTGCCCTACCAATGCCTGATACGGACTAGGGCATAGCTGATCGGGACCGGATTTCTGCTCGGGTGGTAAGACTGGAAACTACGATGCGCTCGATAACTGTACAAGAAGTGTGTCAAAAAATCATAAAGTATGTTTACAAAAAATGTTTACGAATATTTCTAGGTGTTTGATTAATGTATAGTGCAAGACTCGTTATATGTGCATTGAAAAAAACATGTTCTATTTCCCATCGGGTATGGCGACTCGAACTCTGAAATTAATTCAACACTTGTACATGTTCAGAACAATGTAGTTGAGACAACCGTAGGTAATTTTAATGAGAAAATTAAATACAGTTCAATTAATTATACATATTTCTATTTTGAAATGCAAAATTCATGATTATATTTGCCAAAGCAAATTTTTTTTTTGGAAATATTTATTTACTTTATTCAACAATTGTTAAATTGCATGTTATACTTTTAATTTTAAATAAACCTTGTTCTGTTGTCAGGGAAATGTTTACGTGTAGTTGTCCTAATCACAGTGAGAATGTTTGCAGGTATTTTTTTTTTGTTTGAATAATAAACTGTCAACTTCGGGATGAGGTTGTCATTTCTTTAATTTTTTTCAGTGTGTAAATTTTCATACATTATGCTACACAGTTTTTGGCCCGAGAGAAAGATGTCGCTTGATGGGCGTAATTATACCCAGTAACGCCAGTGGTGCAATAAGATTTTATACTTCACTTAATATTAATAAGCTAATCTAATAAAAACAATTTAATTTTTTTCTCTATTTATATGCAAAAACATGAAATGAACTCTAGTATGCCATGAAAATAAATAACTTGAAGTTTGAAACAATTAGTTTTTGTTTGTATGTTGCTATGTAAATTAATTATCCCACAAACTTGTCTGACGTTCAAAATAATTTGTTGTTTTGAAAATCAAATTAACATTTAACTTCAAAAACGTTGAATAAACATTTCAAAAATATTTAATAATCTTTAAACTAGTTAAAATTAATTAACATTAAAAATTAAAAAAATATAATTCAAGTTAATTTTATTAGTATAGTACTATAGTACAAACAAAATTATTTATTTCTTTAGCTTGTTAAAAACGGGCGTTATTAATTCATAATGCCCTTTTATAACGCCCAGGTTTTTATGAATGTGTGTTATATATAATAACGTATCCTAGACATTATAACAACTTTATATCATTGTGTATATTAATTATATTGTAATTATATTAATAAAATTATAGATAAATAAATGGAATTCCATAAAAGTTTTTTTAATGAAATTTGATAACACCTCTGTTAAAAAACAAAAAATAGTTTGAAAAAGAGGTGGATTGTTTCGAAAGATGCAATAGTTCCCTAGCTTTCAAACACTCTTCAACTCAAGCCAGAAAAAGCGGTTGGTGTGGCCCGCTCGGGTGTCACTTGATGAGGGGTGACACCCGGAATTATAAAAGTTAAAAGGTTCATGTTATGAAGTAATGCCAAATTTCATTTATAACACTGTGATACAAAATCGAACTTTCTGAATCCGAATGGGATGAAATCAAATGCAAATGAAAGTTGACATTATCCATAACAAAACCCTCAAGGGTTTTTTTTAGTTCAGTGCGAGATTTTTTTTTACAGGCATTTGAAGTTGGTGATTTTGGAATGCTGCCTTACAAGAAAAAATCATTAAAAATTTAATAAGATAATGCTTATTTATTTTTATTATCCTGGAAAGTTGTGGTATCTTAATGTTTTTGGGGTCGAGGAATCCATTTTTGATATTTATTTTTACCTTAAACTCACGCTAGATGGCGCTGTCATACAAATTGTGCTATTTCTTGTAGATTTTCATAGAAAAACGGTGTAATTACTTTTTTGAGGCTCAAAATCAATTTTTGATGTTGGCTTCATTGTAAAATATATTTCTAATGATATAACGATTTGATTATTGATTTGATTTGATTATTTTCAGTACGTTACTATTACAAAACTGCTATTTTTATGGAAAAAAATGATTTTTTTATGGGAAATAACGATTTTTTTTATTACAAAAGCAACTTTTTTATTTAAAAGAATTATATTTTTATAAAAATATATGTTATTCTATTAATCTTTACAAAATTACAAAAATAAAATAATAATGAAATCGATTCAACGGTTTATTTTATTTTAAAATACAACTAATTTTGCTTTACACTAGATGGCTTAAGTCATATGCCTCAAGAAGATGACATAAATCATACACTAAACGTGTTGTATGTTGTACACCCCTGAATATTCTTTAATATTATATAGAATCAACTAATACATACTCTTCTTTAATGTTCTTTAATATTATATAGAATCAACTAATACACACAATAATATAATGAGAGACTAATGATTATATTTTTATGTTAGTGCAGTTGAGTTTTGAGCTTGAAACAAATAAGAACAATTTAAAATAAAATCATATAAATAAAATTGTACAAAACCAAAAATGTATAAAGTTCTAATAATTTAAATAAATTTATCCAATAAAATCCAGATTGATGATTGTTTTGAAAAGCTTACTACAAATTCTGGTGACAGCGGTGGTGCCTTTGAAGATGGACTGAGGGATCCTCTTAAAATATTAATAAAAGCGTGTCGTTTCAAAAATTTAAGGGAAGCTACCTCTAAAGCTCTAGAAGAGGAAAAAATAATTCAATCAAATAAAAATAAAACGTCAACATTTCAAACTCATACAAACCAACAAACTATAAAGTGTCAAATTTGTTTCAAAATTGGTCATACTGCATCTAAATGCTTTAATCGAAATACTAATCTTCCACAATTTCAACAATTTCGAAATAATTATTCAGCTTTTAATCCAAGATATAATAATTCATATTCACAACCCAGTACTAATCACCAAACCCCCACACGATATTTCAACAAAACTCAAAACCAAACAAATACAACTTCGAAAATCAACCAAATTTCGTATTCTTGTGCTTATTGTAAAAGGTTTGGGCATCACATTAGTGTTTGTCGATCTCGTGAAAGATCAAATCAAAAAAATTTTCAAAGCGAAAATAACCATCCCTCAACTAAATTTCAATCTACCTCGGAAAACTTGGACGAACCTCATCGAGAATCTCAGGATGTAGCGGTGAGAGTTCAAAATATTTAAACCTGCATCCAATCGCTCCAAATCACCAATGTGACACTAATAGTAACCCGTTATCAAAACCTTTTATAAAAAATAAATTATCTTGCTTTTCGATAAATTTCCATAAGGATGATTTAAAATTTGTGGAACTAAATTTAGATATTTCACACGAATCTCAATTCTTTTTAGTTGATACCGGAGCTGACATTAGTATCATTAAGAAAAATTTAATCAAACCTGATACCTTGTGTTACCCTAATTTAAAACTGAAAATAAAAGGCATCACTGCAGAGTCACTTGATACTTTAGCAGTTTGTACTTCAAACATTATAATTGGAAATAACTGCACAATTTTACACAATTTATTTATTTATTTATTTATTTATTTATTTATTTAGTCAAATTAAGACAGTACAAAGAAATTACTAAAATCTAACACATAATAACTAAAATAAATCTAAAATTTTAATACATATTAAAAAATAACAACAGAAAAAGAAAAGAATCAAGAATCAAACGGTATGCAATGTTTTAAAAATTCTTAATAAAATGTTTTTAAAACATGTCCGGCTCATATTAGTAGTTAAAAGATGACAACGTTTGTTCAAATTACGAATACATTCACTAATAGGATCAAAATACTTATAATCAGTATTGGAAATGCGTTCAACTAACAAACGACGAGATCTTAAGCCATAAATATTTTCATTCAATACCAGTGCATTGCACATATCAATACACTGAATATTTCTTGTTAACAAATCAAAGCCAAAGAGAGTTGATGATAATTCACGACGGTCTTCTAAAGAAATCATATTCAAAAGCAACAGTCTACTCTTATAAGGAGGTAGGTGAAATCCTTTGAATCCCAAACTTTTTAGTGCGAATATCAAAAATTGCTTCTGAACAGATTCAATACGTTTAATATGGTCTTTCCTAAAAGGAGACCAAATAATGCTCGCGTATTCAAGTGTAGGTAACACTAATGAACAGTATAAAGTCTTAGTTATAAATATATCATCAAATTCTTTAGCCCTTCGTTTAATGAAACCAAGTAAGGAATGTCCTCTAGAGCAAATCTTATCAAGATGTTGCGCAAATGTGACATATGTATCTAAAAGTACTCCAAGATCGCGAACTAATGACGTCCTGGGGATCAGTTCACCAATGATACAATAATCTGAAAGAGAAGTAACTTTTTTTTTAGAAAAGGATATAATAGAACATTTCTTCACATTTAAAGACATACCGTTTTCATTGCACCATTTAACAACTATGTCAATGTTATTTTGTAGACCAAAGGTATCATGGGTATTTTCAATAACTTTATATAGTTTAAGGTCGTCTGCATAAAGATTAAGACGACATGTATATAGAACCTGAAAGTTTAGATAATTATCAAATTTTTTACTTAGGCAACCGGTCAGACTCTGTACAGAACAGATTACATAATTTAGAAAGTCAGATAGATACAACACACATGAATACAGAAGAAAAGTCTTCTATTATGCAATTATGTCGAAAGTATAACGACATCTTTTATTTACCAGGTGATCAGCTCACTATTACCAACGCTGGATTTCATCGTATTCCAATGACCCAAGCTTCTCAGGTCGTAAATGTCAAGCCTTATCGCCTTCCTTATTCAGCTAAATCAGAAATAAATACCCAAGTAGAAAAAATGCTTGAAGATGGGATTATTGAGCATAGTAATAGCCCATTTAATTCACCGTTATTGGTCGTCCCAAAAAAATCAGCTAACGATTCTAAACGATTTCGCGTTGTTGTTGACTTCCGTCGCTTAAATGATTTAACCATAAACGATACTTTTCCGTTACCAAATATCATTGAAATTTTAGAGCAGTTAGAAGATGCAGTATATTTTACAACTTTAGACCTTGCAGATGGTTATCACCAAATTCCTATGTGTGAGGAAGATAAGGATAAAACCGGCTTTAGCACACAAACAGGGCACTACCATTTCACTCGAATGCCGTTTGGCCTTAAAGGTGCGCCCGCAACATTTCAGCGTATCATGAATACAGTCCTCTCCGGTTTGAATGGGCTGAAATGTTTTGTTTATTTGGACGATGTTGTGGTGTATGGCTACAATCTCTCGGACCACAATAAAAGACTAACTGATGTTTTTCAAACGTTCCGCAAATTTAACCTTAAATTACAGCCAAAAAAATGTCATTTTATCCGGAAGGAGATATGTTATTTGGGTCATATTATCACTAACAATGGAATAAAGCCAGATCCGTCTAAAATCGAAGCAATAAAAAAATTTCCAATTCCTAAAAACTCTAAGGATGTAAAATCATTTCTGGGACTAGCTGGTTATTATAGACGATTTATTGAAAAATTCTCGGAAATAGCCCAACCAATGAATGCATTGTTAAAGAAAAATGTACGATTCAATTGGAGTGCTTTTTGTGACGAAAGTTTTCATAAACTTAAAGAGATGCTAATGAATCCACCGATTTTACAGTACCCAAATTTTCAGAAACCATTTTACGTAACTACGGATGCTAGTAACGTAGCAGTAGGAACAGTTCTGTCTCAAAGAGTCGGTGAAGACGATTTACCTGTGGCTTACGCCAGTAGGGTTCTTAATGTAGCCGAAATGAATTATTCTACTATTGAAAAAGAGTTGCTGGCAATTGTTTTCGCTCTAAAACGGTTTCGTCCTTATTTATATGGTGTTAAATTTACGATCATAACTGATCACAAACCCCTTATATGGCTCTATAAATCAAAAAATATATCTTCTCGTTTGGAGAATTGAATGCGTTGGAGAATTGAACTGGACGAATATGACTTTGATATTATCTATAAACCTGGTAAGTACAACCTTAATGCGGATGCTTTGAGTAGAGTCCAATTGGAAACTACCGATCAAGGTGAAGACATTTTTGTTGTTACCCGTTCCCAAAATAGATCTCAACAATCACATTCAAACTCCACGCAGCCCTTAAATGAAATTGTACCAGACAGCATTTCAAACCAACTCATGAACAAAGTAGTAGATAAAAACCCTGAAATTCAAATTCATGAAAATGCAATAACCGTACTTGAAAATACAAATGATATCACTAACGCTATTAATGAATTTCATAACTGTCCGCTAGGAGGACACCAAGGCGTACAAAGAACGTATAAGCGATTAAAATCTTATTATTATTTCCCACGAATGCTCTCCTTAATTAAAAAATTTATACACAAATGCGAATTATGTCAGAAAAATAAAGTTTCAAGAATCAATAAGCTTCCAATGGTTGTAACAACAACATCGAAAACGCCTTTTGAAAAAATATTTTTGGACATAGTAGGTCCTTTAAATGTTTCGTACAAGAATAATAAATATATTCTCACAATACAGGACGACCTATCTAAATTTTCGGTAGCCATTCCCATTGAAAATCAATTATCAGATACTATTGCCAAAGCTTTCGTGGATGAGTTTATTTGCAGGTTCGGAGCACCATTATGTATTCTGACCGACCAAGGCAGTAATTTTGTAAGCGAACTGTTTCACAACGTATGTAAAATTTTGAAGATTAAGAAATTGAAATCTACCGCCTATCATCCCCAGACAAACGGAGCGCTAGAGAGGTCCCACAGAACACTCATTGAATATATAAGGAATTTTATTGATAATGATCGCAACGATTGGGACAGTTGGTTACCATTTGCTATATTTACTTATAATTCAACACCACATTCATCTACTAACCTAATGCCGTTCGAAATTATACATGGTTTCAAACCGAACATGCCATCGTCTCTTAAAACAAATAATCGAATTTTTTATAACCCAGACGATTACCTTCAAAACTTACGAATAAAGCTGGGAAATTCTTATGAATTGGCTAGGAACAACTTAATTTCTACTAAAGAAAAATCAAAAATCTATTATGACAAATCAAGCAACAATGTAGAATTTCACGTCGGTGACAAAGTACTTTTAAAGAATGAGGCACGCAAAGGAAAATTCGATCCTATATGGTCGGGGCCCTTCGAAGTAACAAACATTACTAGTAGTGTTAATACCTCCATTCGCATAGGCAGACATACAAAAACGGTCCATAATAATCGTTTGAAAAAATTTATAGAATAGTTATGGAGATTCAAGTAAATAAAATTGTTGAATCATTGAAACCTTATATTTTGTTTGAATATATTATTATAAAATAAATAAATCAATAAATATATTATTATAAAATAAATAAATCAATAAATATATTATTATAAAATAAATAAATCAATAAATATATTATTATAAAATAAATAAATCAATATATATATTATTATAAAATAAATAAATCAATATATATATTATTATAAAATAAATAAATCAATAAATATATTATTATAAAATAAATAAATCAATAAATATATTATTATAAAATAAATAAATTAATAAATATATTATTATAAAATAAATAAATTAATAAATATATTATTATAAAATAAATAAATCAATAAATATATTATTATAAAAATAAATAAACCAATAAATATATTATGAATAAAACAATAAATATAAAAATATATAATATTTATCTTTTAAGGGGTGACGTGTTGTATGTTGTACACCCCTGAATATTCTTTAATATTATATAGAATCAACTAATACATACTCTTCTTTAATGTTCTTTAATATTATATAGAATCAACTAATACACACAATAATATAATGAGAGACTAATGATTATATTTTTATGTTAGTGCAGTTGAGTTTTGAGCTTGAAACAAATAAGAACAATTTAAAATAAAATCATATAAATAAAATTGTACAAAACCAAAAATGTATAAAGTTCTAATAATTTAAATAAATTTATCCAATAAAATCCAGATTGATGATTGTTTTAAAAAGCTTACTACAAACGTGAATATAAGTGAAGTAAATAGGGAAAATCCCAAATCACACTTTGCTCAACACCTCAAAATGAAAAACATGACATCAACCACAATCGGAAAATCATCCATAAAATTCAAAAGGGGAGTGACATGGATAGAATAGAAGAATTACACATATAACAGGTCGTTCAATAAGTCCGTAGGATAAGTAAGAAAAAAACAACATTTTGACAAAACTCGATTTTTTATTCAACATAGTTGCCTTCGAGGGTGATACAACGAGTATAGCGATTTTCCAACTTTTCTATACCACTTTTATAGTACGATTTCTCTTTCTCGTCAAAATAGGCCTCAGTTTCAGCGATTACTTCATCATTGGACTTAAATTTCTTTCCAGCAAGCATTCTCTTGAGATCTGAAAACAGGAAAAAGTCGCTGGGGGCTAAATCTGGAGAATATGGTGGGTGGGTAAGCAATTCAAAGCCCAATTCATTCAATTTTGCCATCGTTTTCATCGATCTGTGACACGGTGCATTATCTTGGTGAAACAACACTTTTTTCTTTTGCAAATGTGGCCGCTTCTTTGCGATTTCAGCCTTCAATCGATCTAAAAGTTCACAGTAATACTCGCTGTTGATGGTGGTTCCTTTTTGGAGATAGTCGATGAATATTATTCCGTTCGTGTCCCAAAATACAGACGCCATCACCTTACCGGCCGACTGTTGCGTCTTTGCTTGCTTTGGATTCGGTTCGTCGGCTGCTGTCCACTCAGCTGACTGTCTTTTGGATTCTGGTGTGTAATTGTGAAGCCATGTCTCATCCATTGTCACATATCTACGATAGAATTCCCTTTTATTGCGGTTTAACAGTGCCAAAGACTCCTCCGAAGCATCGATTCGTTGTTGTTTTTGGTGGTCGACTGTGAGCTCACGCGGCACCCAATTTGCACAGAGCTTTCGCATACCCAAATGTTCATGTAAAATGGTAAAAACACTACCATCTGCTACCTTTACAATGTCAGCTATTTCGTGCACCTTCAATTTGCGATCGTTCATAACCAATTTGTGGATTTTTTTTATGTTTTCTGGAATAACAGCCTCATTTGGGCGTCCACTGCGCTCTGCATCTTTTGTGCTGGTACGACCACATTTAAATTCAGCCATCCACTTCTCTACCATTTGTCTCGATGGAGCAGAGTTTGGATAATGTTTATCAAGCCATTGTTTGGTTTCCACTGTATTTTTTTTCATCAAAAAGCAATGCTTTATTAAAATTCGAAATTCACTTTTTTCCATTTTTTTTTCAAAAACAAAAGTTGCTTCACACAAAATGCTATAACTCACGAATAAATAGTCAGATTGCTGTCAAATTTAAACACGTATCGTTTGAAGGTTAGTACTAAATAAAAATCATATGGAAAAAATTCTAGTAACGCCATCTATGTGTCATCCTACGGACTTATTGAATGACCAAAACACAAAAATGATATTATTTTGCTAAATGAGAAGATAAATACAAAAACAAATAAATTGGTCGTATAATAATACATAATAAATAAAAATACATAATAATAAAATAGAATAGAAAATAGTATATAAGAAAGTAATTTTATTAAAATTGTTATAGTAAAGAAAAAAACTGATGAAGGAGTAATCCGAAATCAATATATTCTTAAAAAATAAAATAAATACAAAAAATTGTCTTAAAAAAAATATTAAAAAATAAAAATTCAAATTAAAATTAAAAATTAATAAAATAAATAAAATATAAAAAATTGTCACTATAAGATATACTTAATTATCCCAATAACAAAATATTTACTTATAGTAAAAATTAAATTACATTTACTGTTGTTTACACTAAATAAAATAAATTTAGTAGCTTCACGTGATTAATTTTTCTGTTTTGGATACAAATTACATTTATTTAAGTTAAAAATGAATGAATGTTTGAAGCATTTGAAATATTATTGTTATGTTTGTGGAAAATTTAACAGAAGAGCAAGAACCAGAAACATATACAGATCCACAACCTACTGCTTCTGGAGCTTTTGCTACTTCAAACATGCAAATTACCAGTGATAGTGATGATGACTAAGCGAAACCAAAATGATATAATAGATATAAGATATAATAAGTTGTAATAGTTTTAAATAAAAAGGTTGTTTTTGTAATAAAAAAAACGTTTTTTCCCGTATAAAAGTCATTTTTTTCCATAAAAATAGCATTTTTGTAATAGTAACGTACTGAAAATAATCAAATGTACTTCGTTATATCATTAGAAATATATTTTACAATGAAACCTACATCAAAAATTGATTTTTGAGCCTCAAAAAAAGTAATTACACCGTTTTTTCTATGAAAATCTACAAGAAATAGCACGATTTGTATGACAGCGCCATCTAGCGTGAGTTTAAGGTAAAAATAAATATCAAAAATGGATTCCTCGACCCCAAAAACATTAAGATACCACAACTTTCCAGGATAATAAAAATAAATAAGCATTATCTTATTAAATTTTTAATGATTTTTTCTTGTAAGGCAGCATTCCAAAATCACCAACTTCAAATGCCTGTAAAAAAAAATCTCGCACTGAACTAAAAAAAACCCTTGAGGGTTTTGTTATGGATAATGTCAACTTTCATTTGCATTTGGTTTCATCCCATTCGGATTTTGGTTGTTGCACTGTGTAACAAAACATTTTTTTGTATTGATTTTGTGTATCCTTGATCCAGCATCATACAATTTCTATACAAATTGAATATGTATACTTTACTTCTGATGAAAAACGTGATATATATAGGTGATAAAGTCGAAATTTAAACTTGACCATTTTTATTTTCCTGAAACTTGGCATATAAGTAGTTTGGACAAAATAAAAAATACAATTTATTTTAAAATTTTTTTAAAGTGCCTAGTTTGAGCATAGCGGGCGCCCCACATGAATGAAATGGACGAAGTAGTTTTGAAATTAAATGGCTTCATAATCGCTATACTGATTTCAACAAACTTGTTGTTGTTTGATAGGTGATTAGTTAATCTTTAGAAAGAATATTAACTAAACTTTTTTTAAATTAATTTAAAAATTAAAAAAAGTTTTTTAAAAATGACGCTAGGCACAAAGACCAATTGAATTTGAACTTTTTAGTTTTTAAAAAATAGTTCTACCTTTACTGTAAATCATTTCAAATTTACAAAAAGGCAATTTGTCTTGTTCTTGAGATATTTAATTTAAAAGATTTTACGTACGACGAAAATTCTAATTTTTCATAATGTTTGCGAACAACTTCCAGCGACAAAAAATTTGAATTACAATTAAATTTAAAATTAAAATTAAAATAAAAAATTTTATATTTTTAATATTATTCTTGCTCGTAAGATTAAAAACTTAATTGGCGAGGTCACTATTATTTTTTGATACACCATTTAGTAATAAATTTTCTCCCCTCGACGAGGCAAGTGTATTTCGAGAAATGTTTTTAATATTTCGGAATCCGGATGTAATTTGTGTGGTTTAAGAAGTTTTTTTATTTTTTTATTGTAAAGTTTCTTAAGAATTTTTTTTAGTTTTTATTTTCTGCGTTTTATTCCATTTTATCGATTATATGGTTTACTATAAATCCTATGAACTTGTTGTCGTTCTAGCTCAGTTGTTAAAGTGCTAGCCTTGTAGCCTAATGGTGCCAATTCATTATTCAGAATGTGTGTTTTCAGACCTGATCGTTAATTATAATCAATCATTCTGAATGAATAGTAAAAAACAGTTCACATGGTATTTGAGGATATTCAAAGCTATTGGTATAGGATTCAATGCTGAACATGTTGATTCGATTAATATAATAAAATTTGAGATGCCTATATAAATCTTACCTCTACACAAGCTGTGGTGCGTATAAAACTTACCTATCTCCATAAGATGACGGGCTAAAAAATAAATAAAGTTTGTTTAGTTTTGTTTACAGAGCTATGTTGGTTTTAGTTATTTTACAGGGCTACGATCTTAGACCTTTGAGAAAATTTATTTTTTTATTGGAGCGAAGCGATCGAAGCGAGCGAAGCTCCATTTTCCCCAGATTCGGATATTCGATTGTTGGCATACTCCTCCCAAACTATTAAAGATATCAAAATGAAATTTTGCATGTAAGACGACATCTACCCATAGATGGTTTACAAAATATTGAAAATTAGACATACCGCGGAGGAATAATCACCGAAAAACGGATCCCATAGACTTTCAATGATAAAATTATCATCTTTTCACAATACTTAAACAAATTATTAAATTTTTTTTTGTTTCTCTATTTTTTTTTTATTTATTTATATATTTTTTTTTTATTTTTTTTTTTTATTTTTTTATTTTTTTTTTTTTTTTGAACTGCAGTGATATTGAAAGTCTGAAAATAAAAGCTTGTTATTAGTTGATTTTAAAAAAACTTAATAACACACTTTTACCTACATTGAACAAGTTTGATCATGTTTTCAACCTGGACGAGTTTTTATTTGGTTCGTTCACCTTTTTTTCTTTGCCGTTCTGTTAAAGTACTTTTTATAGGCAAAATTCACGATACGATCGTTAGACATATCGGTTTCAAAACCGTTTAAAAAAATTTTTATTGATTTTCCACTATATCTATGCCGGAGGTAGATGCAGCAATATTTACCACACATTAAACTTTAGCGATTTTGTAGTTCTTTTGGATTGTAACATATCTTCGGACATATCTTTTGGATAGGACATATCTTCGCTCCATTTTATCAATTGCATTCTGCATTGGTCACCTAGTCGAGTCAAACAGGGTGGCTTATGAAAAGACTTTACTTCAACAGTTCTTAAAAATGAATTTTGTAATTTACGTTTTCTAAATATTTACATTTCTCGCTCACACTGATATGCTGTTGTTGATCACAACATATTTCAAAGATCTAGAGCATTGTTGCACTATTATGAATTTGATGCTTTTAGAGCAGTCTTATACCTAACAGTAAAAATATTAATGACCTTACCAAACAACTTAAGCGTCATTGCTCGTCTCGATACTGTATGCATCAATGGTGTAAACTTTGGCTTGAAAAACTGTACAGCATTCGCCAAGTGGAACCCAACTTCAGCCCAAGGTATTCATTTCAGAAGTAGATCGCAGCTTTTACACCATTATCAGTGTGTGATCTATTTGTGTAGGTGTCGCAATGACCAATAGCAAATCAGGTACAAACCGGTCCTCTATCGTTAGAATTACAACAGTATAGTGCTTTTGAATGGTAGTTATAGGTAATGTATACGTTATGTACGGCATGGAAAATATGTCAGGTTGATGCAATGTTTTTTTTAATCCTCATCTTCCAGATCCCTCCATAGCGGTTGATGATTTATCCTACAGCTCCTGTTAGTTCCTATGAGTTCGATCCGTTTGTAACCTTAAGAGCTTGTCCCAACACATGCAGGAGTGGAAGCCCTAATAAAACCTGCAGAGTCGCTGTAGGCATTTTCCTGAAATTGCTACATAATATAATAAATAAGCAAGCAAGTCTTTGTTCTGCCTCCAGTTTTTATAACACATTACCAAAAAAGTTCTTGATAACTATGCAAGGGACCTAAAGCTGACAATGGGTCTGAAAACTACTTTATGCAGTCCAGTAGACCAGTTTTTGCCTTTTAAAACCGTCTATCACTGCCACAAAACAAGAGTTGCGGTGGTCTAAACATGAACAACCTAATTGAGCTCCTTGTTAAGAATAACATCAAAATGCTTCACCCTATCTTGGAGTATTTATGTGTTATTACTGATTGAAGGAAGACTGAAGTTGTTTAATTTTCTTCTTTTGGTAAACGCAACGAGTCTTAGAGTTATTGATCGTGAAACCATTCTTCCAACACTAACTGTTGGTGATGTCCAGGGCATTCTGCATTTTTCTGCGGAGATGTCCCATATTGTTTTATTTCAAAAGGACTAACATCATCGGCATAGCCGTATGTGTTTAGCCCTTTAAGATTTAGAAGCTGGTTTACCATCATGTTTCACAGCAGTACCTGTATTGTTGTGTAGTTCGTGAATAAACGGAAATTTGTCTTTCAGACCCCGGATTTGTCAAAGGCTACTTTTATGTAAAGAAAATAGTGCCCAAAGTAATTGCCTTTTTAGAGATAGTCTCTTTAATAGCTGAGATAGCCTCCGAGAGGATTCCTTCCGTAGACTTTCCCGCTTGATAAGCATGTTGTCTATTGCTTAGCGGGTTTTTCTTCAGACAAACAAATCTAATGTACCAATTGATCAACTTCTTCAAAAACTTTGGAAAGTATAAAAAAACTGATTGGTCTGAAGTTTTTTGCCTCGCTGTAGGTAATTTTCCCTGGTTTTGGGATAAAGAAGACCCTCACGTTATTTGTAAACCTCTGGTTCATAGATAAGAGCTATGCAGGCCACGAAGATCTTTGAAACAATATCTCCTTTTTTGTCCGAACAATGTTACATCGTAATAGGCCCAATCCCGTAAGGACGTGCACATTTGTATGGTTAAAAGGAACTGATAGCTCAAGACAGATAATCCAGTTCGTTTTTTTGTTTTTTTGTTTGCTTCGACTGCCTCCTAAGGACTCTCTTCTTATCTGCATAAGGAAAATGGTGTTGAATTAGTGATGTATAGTCTCTTCTAATTAGAAGAATTGTTATTCGCTACAGGATGTATGTTCAAAGTCCTCATGAGATGAGGACCCTCTGTGATGATCTCAATTGACTGACAGTACTTTTCGTAAGACGTTTACTTTGATTTTCGAATAAGTCTTTTGAAAAGGAGCATCAGCATTAGAATTATAATTTATTAGACTAACCTTTGAATAGTTTTCTAATTAATTAAAATTTTGTAAGCAATTATACTGAAGTATCTAAGAGAATAATTTGATTTTTTGCAAAGACCAATCGGGTACAATGGTCTAAAATTTACAGATAACTATCGAACGCAGTATAAAAGAGAGATCAAAAATAAACCAAACACTCACAGTGATAACAAAAAACATAATATGATTGTAATATTGAAACAATAGATCGAGCAAAGACTATCAAGACTATCAAGACTATCAGAGACTAATCAAGAAGACTTGTATATCTTGCACAACGGTTCAAGTAAAATTTGGGTGATCTCAAATTTGGAGACGTTGCATCAAAATCGTTGTGTTTGCAGCAATGCGTCAACCAAATTGTTTTAAATTCAAATTTTTGTTGATGGCAATTATGTTTGAACAATGTAGCTTTAATTATAATTGATTATCGAATGTATTACGTGGCTTGACAAAATATTTAAATTGTAGTCGTTAATATCTAATGCCAATCTGTTAACGTAATATGTAAACTCAGTAACCCATTGATTTATTCTGAATTATTATTGATCGCAGTGAGCTGTTGTTAAAACATTATTTTTAGGTCTAGTTTTTTGTTTTTAAGTATTCAATACAGAGAGTTGGTTAAGTAAAGTTATGTGAACTATTAATTATAATTATTATATATGAATTATTAAATATAAAAATATTAAGTGTTATTATTGCTTCTTTATTCGCCGTAATTATTAAAATAATCAAACCAACTACGAAATATACACCAAAAAATCAAACTATATGTGAATAAAAGCATCGTTTGTCAGAAGGGTTGTCAGAAGAGTCTTATTTTTTTTTTAGAAAATATCCAATTAAATTTCCTTTTCTAACGTTTAATTGTTTAAAATTATTATTGTACAAAAATAAATTACAAAACTAAGTAATTTATAATCTAAAGACAACGTTCAGTTTTTATAATTGAATTAAGAAAGTAATGATTAGTTCTTGTGAGGATTAAGAGTATGGTCTGGTGGACAATTTCTTTACTAATGCCCTGCCGGACCCTTAAAATACTCAAATTATTTGTATTCAGTGTTTGCTTTTATTATAGTGAAGCCAGAAACAAAAGTATATCTTCGCAGAAATCTGCGATACTTGTACAAGACTACTACAATTAGAATGAAAATTCGATAGTGTGTATGTCAATCAATCAAACCGTTTCATTAAGATTAGAAATAAATGTCTTCTGTTTGGTGAGCTGGTTTTAATACTATGAAATATGGATCGCATCGACGAAAGTCAAAAACGTCATACTAATTTCCAAAATATTTATCTAGCTCCAAAAATCAAGAGACTACAAAAAATTTCATTGTTTTTGTACATTATCAAATTTCTTAAAATGAACACAAAATATGTTCGACCTAAATTTCTTAATGCTACTGTGCTAAAGTTATAAGCCCTGACACACCCCTTCAATAAATACAATCATTTCCGTATTCTTAAATTATATTTATTTGCTTAAAAGAAAAATATTAACAACAACAACAGAAAAGCACTTGATTCGATCCACATACTCTAATAATCAGTTTCAATTACGTATTACATAACACACAAAAAATAACAATACAAAATATGCAAAATTAAATTTTTGCTTATTAAGAAATTAAATATTAAATTATGTAAGCTACATCAATAAAAACAAGAGAAAAAAAAACAGAAATAACAAAAAATGAATATAAAAATTAATAAAATAAACAAACAATTTAAATATTGTAATTTAAAAATAATTAAATAATCGTGCCTCCATCTAACTGGTCTGTGTTTTTATTATTAATTTATATTGATTTTTTTTTTGCTTAATATTTGCACCATTCATTGAAAAAATAATATGATTTATTATGCAAAGTAATTACAATGAACATAAAGTTACACTAAGCAACTGCTGGATATTTTCAAAAATTTTGATTTGTTTGTAATTGCGTGCTAACTCGCGTGCTAACGACAAGATAAAAGTAAATATGTGTTTATTGAATTAATAAATTGTTTAATCTAATTATACAATAGATGGCACGAATTTAGATGAGTTATCGTTTTTTACTAAACAAAAAATAAAAATGAATAATTAAAATTTAATTCAATTTAAATATTCAAATTAAAATTAAACCAATATTTGTATTACTTTACTGATTGGGTACGCTATTGAAGTTTTTGTTGCGATCATGATTTGCATTAATCGATTTAGATAAATAAATATTTGATTTCAATTTTTCATATGTAAATGTTGTAGGAAATGATTGTTTTGCTATTATAAATGCATGTACAGTGTCAATAAGGAAGTAAATATATGTTATTTTGGTTTATTTAAGATTAGTAACAATCTTTGGTGTGAAAATAAATTTAATGTTTTGCAACGAAAAACTACAAAACATTTGTCAAAAAATATCATAAATCAAAATAATACAAATCATACCAATATTGACACTTCACAGACGTTATCCGTTAAAGAAATCTAAAACATGTAATGGACCACATACCAGCAAAACAAATACATAAATCTAAATTTCCATAAACTCCAGTTTAGGTAACAAACATGTTATTTTGTTTTTTAACAATAAAACTTACATACAATAATTAATAGCAAGAATAATAACAACAAAAGCTTGGTAATTATAATTCAAAGTTGTTGAAACCTAACAACAAAAAAATCGTTAAAAAAAATTATGAAAATTTAATTATTATAAATTGAAATCGAAACCGAATAATCGACCTTGATTGTATTTAATTGCACAATATTATTTTCCTAATTATGGTTAAATTTTTAAACCTTAAATAAATTGAACATAACAAAAGTTTATGAACCTTAACAATTAAATTGATTTCAGGTTATGTAATCCATTTGTGTATTATATTTGTTTTCCCGCTTGGTGGTGATTATCTCTTTATTATATACATATTGTTAATGTGAAGAAAGTATAACAGCTTAACTACATCTGCAATCGGAAAAGTGATGTTCCTGCCTTATATCTGCAGATAAAAAACATAAAAAACTCTCTTTTATATTAACATAAGAGTTTTTTTTTATGTGACGTTTTTGATATATTAAAAAACTATTTTTAAATCTTATCATCAAATTTCTAAAGTCTCTATTAATACAAAGTTATCACATGCTGCAAATTTTTATTTATCTCCAAACTTTCTATTTATAATTTTATTGAAATGAAATAATAAATAACGACATTAATTGTTATCTTCGTAAAACTGTTTTTCTTTTTCTATAAATAATCTGATCAATTTCTTATCAAACCACTTTACTTAAAAAAAAAACAAAATTATACAACAAACATTTGTGTTTTGTATTGCTAAAACAATGAGTTGTTGTTGTATTTTTTTTTTTGCAAATTATTTAATTAGATTAAGGTCAGAAAGATTTAAATTTCTTTAATTTAATTTTTTTTTTGTAATGCTTATTGGTTAGCAAAAATAAAACAAAAATAGTTACATAAAGCACATTAAAATTGTTGTATTTATTAAGAAAATTCCTTGTAAATAATTTAAAAAAATTTAAATGCTACAGTGGACTAGGTGTATGGTAATTGATTTTATTGGAATTTTTCTTTTGTTCGGTTATTCACCACAGCAACTCTCTGCAAATGTAATTGAGAATGTATATGTTGTTATTTGGTGCAGCTAGAGTTGAGTTGTCCAGAAAATCCACTTGATGATATATTTATTGCGGTGCAATGCATTTCAGCCAGTTTTGCAAATTTTGTTTGATTTACTATACAATTATGGATTTAATAAAACTTGAATTGAATTCTTTATTTCATTTCCTAAACAAAATTAAAATCAGCTGGTTTTTTCGTGCGGTTGTTTCAGCCGAATGAATTGCCACTTTTATTTTAAAACAGCTTCTTGTATTATTACAAAATTTGCAGTGGATTTGCATGTGTTTAATATTACAAAATAAATTTATAATATAATAAAACCAAACGAAAATCACATTACAATCTTTATTTATAATCGCCTGCAGTAATTTTTAGTCTTAAACGTCACCAGAGTGAAACAGAATGATTATTACAATTACAGATATAATATGTCTAATTAACAATAATACTTTTTATTTTATATTAGAGTACCAAATAAATATGCTATGACTAAAAATCTATAGTTTTTATTTATTTTTATTCAAACCAACCAACAATGGCGTAATAATACTACTACTTAAGACTGGAGTACATGACATATTAAATTAAGGGAACTTTTCTCTTTTCAACACCGGAGTTTACATTTGTTTTAGTAAACTAAGATGGTCTCCACCAATGGAAAATAAAACATCTTGCAGCTTGCGTAAGAAATTTTTATTATTTATATTTAATTTATTATTATTATTTATATTTAATTTATTTAATTTATTATTATTATTATTATTTATTATAATATGACAGTATATAATTTTTAACGTAAAATGTTTCGAAACTTGAAATAAAAAGTTGTTTTGTTAATATAAGTTGTATATTTTTATTTTTATTTAGGTGTGCAATTAGAATATATAATACGTTAATTAGGCCACATTTTGAATATTGTTCGAGTATACTTTTTATGTGTAATAATGAGATGAATAATAGACTGCAGAAACTCCAGAACAAAGGATCAATCTTAAAAGTTAATTGGTAATGGATGTTGGAAGATTGAGATTAGTTAACAATACGCCAAAGAATTGTTATGAATGTTTATATAATGGTTTTCAAAATTAAGAATAATATTCTTCCAAAATACTTAAGTGAAAACTTAAGTAAACTTAAGTAAAAACTTGTTTATGTGCATAATATACACTCATATCGGTTAAGAAGTATATATATTTATATCTTACTTTAGACTAAATCTTGTTAAGAATGAAAAAACACGTAATATGCCTATGTACAATGGTATTAAAATGTTCAATGAGTTGCCGGTTGATTTAAAAAATGAAACAAATTTGAATAGATTTAAAAAACCAATTATAGTGTTTATTAGAAATAATTATATGAAAATTTGTATTATTATTTTTTGTATTATAAAAAGAATAGTTTTTTCAATAGTTACTAAATAAATTAATAAATAAAAATAAATAAATAAGCATTATAATATTGTAGGAGAAGGGCTGGTAGACCGTGAAGGTTTACCAGTTGGTCGTGCACGTAATATACCCTGCCGCTCGATTGAGCGAAAGTTCTACTGACCGACCTCATAACAATAAATTTAAAATAACCCCAAAAAATAAACAGCGTGCTTCTAACATCACCCAGGTTCACTGGAAGCCAGCTGCCTTTCCACATCCCCCCCTAAACCTCAATTACGTTAACAGTGCATCCTCACCCTTAGTTTTCACTTAATAAAAAAAACTCTTACAATCCAAAGTTTTCCCAGTTCTCTTCAATTTACAGTACTACTAGCTACCGTTATTTGCAATTCTTTAAACATGCCTTCTAGTTGTACTGATAATCCCGATAAATTTTCCGATCTATAAAAATAGTTAGATCTTTTCCATTCTTTCCCCCCATAACCACTGATCTCACTTCTAACGATAATCAGAAGAAAGAGAAAAACAACAATATGGTAGTTTTATATCATTTAATTGAATCACTTATTCACTTATTGTTACTGGAACATACAAAGCTATTTTTTCATTTAAAACTACACAATTTAGCATTTCTATTAAAGTTTCACCTAATTTTTAATATGGTTATACTAATTTCGAAACCTATAGCTTATGAATATAGAAAAACTACACAATTTGCCAATTCTCTTAAAGTTTTACTTAATTTACTATGGATTAATATTTTAATAGTATTTTTCTTATTTATTACTCAGTGGTTTTGATTTTTCTTATTGATGGCTATAATATTGTAATATTAATTTGTTATTTTGTTTATTAATAAATCCATCATTCCACATTTCCTCCGATCCACTTTTCGATCCCCACTCCATCAACTAATCAACTCGCCTAATCAACTCCGATCCACTCCACATTTTTGAACTCTTCTCAATACCCCAAAACTAATTCTAAACTGGTTAACTCAATTAAACCAAACCAACATACAAACCACCAACTGAATTCTTTTAAAAAAAACTACAAATTGTACTTCCATGGCTCGAGCCAAAAAGACAATTGTCAGCAAAAATAATTTTGTACAAAATTATTTATTTCGTAATTCTTTTGAGTTTCCGTAATTAAGCAAAAAAAATTCACAGACAAAAATGAAGTGCGAAATCTTTACACGCTGTTGAAGTAAAACTTCTTTCTCTACTGTGGCAAGTATTACTTAAAATATTAAATATAAAATAAAAATATGGAGGGGCTGAAATCTCACAGCTCTGAGATATCAAGACTTCGGTCTGGGTTATGGATTTTGATATAGTTTTCGGCAAAAAACTTTTAAGAGGACATGGTTTTTAGTTTTGGGCAGCGATGTATGCCAACATAACTCTTTGTTAAAGTACAAGTATGTTTTTATCTCTGTTTAGAAATTTATTACAAAACTAACACGAAACATCAATATGTTGCCGGAAAATTATAACAGATCATATATTAACATAATTTAGTGAAAAGATGATACACTCAGCAAACTGCTCAAAAACCTCTCATTTAGCGTTTCGAGCAAATATTACAAAATCACAAATTCATATTTCTTTCAAAATTCCAAAAATATTGTAAAATTTAAATGAAATCAAGCTTTTTTCAAAATTCCAAAAATATTCCAAAAATTAGAATGAAATCAAATATTTAAACTTTTCTAAATTCCAATAATGTTCCAAAAATTCTTAAAAATTCAAACATTTCCAAAATTCTAAAAATATTGCAAAAATTTTTACAAAATCATAAACTCAAACTTTTTTCAAAATTCCAAAAATTATAATAAAATCAAAAATTTAAAATTTTTCAAAATTCTAAAAATATTCCGAAAATTCTTACAAAATCAAAATTGAAACTTTTTTCAAAATTCTAAAAATATATATAAAATTCAAAAACTCTATTTTTTTCAAATTCTAAAAATATTGCAAAAATTATAACAAAATCAAAAATTGAAACTTTTTTCAAAACTTCAAAAATATTCCAAAAATTAGAATAAAATCAAATATTTAAACTTTTTCTAAATTCCACTAATATTACAAAATTTCTTAAAATTCAAACTTTTTCCAAAATTCTAAAAATATTGCAAAAATTATTAGATAATCAAAAATTGAAATTTTTTTCACAATTCCAAAAATTATAATAAAATCAAAAATTAAAATTTTTCAAAATTCCAAAATATTCCAAAAATTCTTACAAAATCAAAAAATTAAAACTTTTTCCAAAATTCTAAAAATATTGCAAAAATTATTACAAAATCAAAAATACGAACTTTTTTCCAAAATTCCAAAAATATTTAAAAACTATAACAAATTCAAAAATTTCCATGTCCAATTTCATTTTCAATTACATATACGTCATAAACACAGCTACATTTTTCCCAAAAAATTGTCTAAAAAAATAAATAAAAATCTTATTTTTGACACACTTGACAACATTTTTTGACAAACTTATAATGCCATAATTCTCATTAATAATAATAAAATTTCATTTCAAACATATAATTAATTTTATTTTTTTCCAAAAAATTGAGTAAAAAAATAAATAAAAATCTTTCTTTTGACACACTTGACAACATTTTTTTGACAAACTTGTAATGCAATAATCTAGTTTTTGATCTCACATACCAATCCCTACCATCAAGATTTCTCCAAATCTAATATTCCTACTCGTAATCACTTAAAATGAACGTTTATTAAGGCAAAAATATGAAAATTTGCTATTTTCGACACACATAATGATTTTTTTGACACACTGCCGGTATAGTTATTGAACACAGCGTCCTTTCAGACCTGTCCTAGAGTATACCTATTTTTAGAAAAAAATTTTGAAATTCCTCCAGCGGTTTTCCCTGCAGCGTAGGTAATGACGGCCGGCCGGCAGACAGACATACATTTTTTTTTTGCTTTTTTAGAATCAGTAGGTCCTAAAACGTCGAGAAATGCCAAAAACAGTTGGGGGTAGTAATTTCCCTTTTGGCTTATGAATTTAATACTTAGGTCTTTCAGACCGAAGTAATTGACAATGTGAAATATAGAGTAGCATTTCTTGATAATATAATTTACAGCGATGAGTAATAAAAAGCTATATTACTTCGGTTTTGAAAAAACCAAAGTATTGAATTCTCGAGCCAAAAGTGACATTCTTATCCCGTTTTACAACCTAGTGATTCTAAAAAAGCAAAACAAAAAATGTATGTTTGTCTGCCGGTTGGCCAGCCGTCACAACCGACGAAATCTCAAAACCGCTGGAGGGATTTTAACATTATTTTTAAATAGGTATATTCAATGGGAAGAGCTGAAAGGACGATGTGTTCGATAAATGTACCGGAAGTGTGTCAAAAAAATCGTCAAGTGTGTCAAAACAAGGAAATTTGCACATTTTTTTGCTTAAAAACGTTCATTTTAAGTGACAATGACTAGTAACCTTAAATTTAAAGAAATCTTGATAACCGGATATGTGAGGCCAAAAACTAGATTATTGCATTACAAGTTTTCAAAAGTTATTGTCAAGTGTGTCAAAAGAATGATTTTCATTTATTTTTTTACTCAATTTTCGTGAAGAAAAAATAAAATTAATTATTTATATGACATGAATATTGAAATGTGACGAACATGAAATACGATACGATAATTTAGATTTTATTTTAATTTTTGGACTATGCAAAAAGTTTGTGTTTTTTGTTTTGTTATAATACTTGCGATATATTTAGAATTTTGAAAAAAAGTTTGTTTTTTTGATTTTATTATAGTTTTTGCAAAAGTTTTAGAATTTTGAATTTTTGAAATATTTTTAGAATTTTAAAAAATTTTTGATTTCATTATAATTTTTGGTATTATGAAAAAAGCTTGTTTTTTAATTTTGTTATAATTTTTGCAATATTTAAGACTTTTTGAAAAATTTTGAATTTTTGGAATATGTTTTAAATTTTGAAAAAAATTTTAATATTCGATTTTGTTATAATTTTTGAAATATTTTTAATTTAAAAGTTTGTAATCTTGATTATTGAAAAAAGTTTGTAATTTTGATTTTTTTATAATTTTTGCAATAATTTAAAAGTTTTTGAACAAAATTTTAAATTTTCGAATTTGTAATAATTTCTGGAACTATGTTTTAGAATTTTGAAAGAAAGTTTAAATTTTTGATTTTATTATAATTTTTAAAATGTTTTTCGATTTCTAAAAGAAATCTGAATATTTGATTTTGCAATATTTCTTGAAATGTTAAGGGAAACGTTTTTTGGTGGTTTGCTGAGTGTATCATCTTTTCACTAAATTATGTTAATATATGATCTGTTATAGTTTTCTGGGAACGAATTGATGTTTCGTGTTAGTTTTGTATTAAATTTCTAAACAGAGACAAAATACTTGTGCTTAACAAAGAGTGTTATGTTTAATATACACCGCTGCTGATAACTAAAAACAATATCCTCTTAAAATTTTTATGCATATATCAAAATCCTTAACCAAAACCAAAGTATTGATATCTCAGAGCTGTGAGATTTCAGCCCCATCGTATTTTACAAAAAGTTTTACAAAATCTTACAACGTATTACAAATTCCATCCACGATGAATACATATCCACTAAATTCAACAACAAGATTTGGTACAATAATTGATACAGTTTTTCAAGAAATTTAGCAAATTTGCTTCTCAGGTTAGTTATTATAAGCCTCTAATTTCATATTTCAATTATGATAATAATTGAATTGACTTTGTAATACATTATGTAAATATTGTTTTTTATTCCATATCTAATAAATTATATTATCAAAGTATGCTACTCTAAAATGCAAAATGACATATTTATTTTATATTTAATCTAAAAATAAACTTTTAAAAAAACGGCATATATCCAGTCATAGAAAATTATATACGACCACCTCGACATCTATAGCAAAATAATACAACTCAAACTATCACAACAGATTAAGATGTTTTGACGATATCAGCAAAAACACATAAAAATACGGATTTTTCCAATTTTCTGAAAAATATTTTCAATACAATTTAAATCATCCAAATCGATCGAGCCGAATGAGTTTTGAGAAATCGGGCAACATACATAAAAAACCAACAATCAAACACAGAACCTCCTCTTTTTTTAAGTCGGTTAAAAAACTAAAACAACTCAAAATATAAATTTAAAAAATAACGAAACTCAATAATTAAGTATCTAAAATCGACACATCCAACTCTTATAATATTTAATACGAGACTGAATAAAAATATAAATCATTAACATTAACAAATGAATGATGTAATAACATTAACAAATGAATGACAATTGACACACGCACAATACACATAATCGAATTGTATCGTATACTTGCCGAACATAATACTTGTTTGACTTTTTTTTTCATTGTTGTTTGAATTGCTTTTTTATTTTATTTATTTATTTTTGAAAATGTTACTTCCGCTCAAAGAAGTTTTACTTCAAAAAATAGCTAATAGGCTTCCGGGAAGTTTCTTATTTCAGAAATAATTGTGTTCTTACACACAAGTGGGTTGAAAAATTTGTGGACGAGCTTTATAGTATATACTTTATACTATAGGTAAGTAGGATAGAAAATGGAAGCACAACTGACATGTAATATCTTGCCCATTACAACATTTTTTTTTTTTTTTTTAATAAAATGTGTTGTGTAATAGGGTTTAGAATATGTGTCACAACAACACATAAATACCTTTTAAGACCTAGGTCTAGACCTGGGTCCCACAACAACTGGCGTTCTGAGGTGTAGATTAACGCTTTTTTTAAACATCTGTGGGTTGAAGCCACCTGAGACTAAGTGTTCCGGCAAACTATTCCATTTGTACGCAGTTCGGACAAAGAAGTCTCTCTGCGATCTGCCAGTATGACAGCGCGGGATCTTTACCGTTTCACTGGTTGCGGCAGCCGATTGCCGAGTGGAACGGGGGTAAGAATAAGTTTGAGGCATGATGCCGCTGATTTCATCTGAGCACTGCTGATGACGATATTTGTAAAAAACAACGAGGTCAGCAACAGTGCGACGATGTTGTAGGGAATCAAGTTTTGATGTCAAAGTTCGATCACCTACAATTCGTATAGCTCGCTTTTGAACAGAGTCCAAGAGGGCCAAGATGGAAACAGAGGCAGCACCCCAAACTTGACAGCAGTACTCCATACAGGGACGAATATAGGACTTATAAACATGGAGCAATTGGTATGGAGTGAAAAATTTTTTGCATCTATTTAGGAGACCGAGTTTTTTAGACGCGCTTTTTGCCATCGCCATTACATGATCGTTCCAGAGTAGGTCATTTGAAACTGTGACACCCAATAAACGAATGTTTTTACATTCACCTATTGGTTCATCACACATACTAAATAACACATACTAACATAAATTTAAATTCAATGCCCTTCTCCATATTTCCCGATAAATTTGTCCTTCATGCATTTAAAGAAAATTTCCATTTTAAATAATTAGTAAAGTTATCCCCATCCTTACATTTTCCTCATCGTCTTCCTTTATACATAGTTGACATAGTATCTGTTATAACAATTTAATCGTCTATTATCTGATTAAGAATAATTTAAGATACAATCCAATTAAATTTGTTGTTAATGTTTGTAACGGTTTAGACTTAATTCGCAAGAAGGTGGTAAAAGTGAAGTCCACTCCGGTTTTGAAATTTGAATTCAAAAATGTTATTGAGTATTGTACCGTAAAATATTAAATTTGTCATTAATTTATTTTACGCACAAACGAATCGTAAACACATTTTACATCCTTTTCCGTGGCTGAAAGTTGAACTTTACATCCGTAAAATAAAATCCCGTTGCTATATGAAATATTAATATATTTTTCTACTTTACCGCCCGTAAAATAATCACCCGTAAAATATTCATAAAATTAGAACAAACAAAACATTATTGTATGAAGTTTATAGAGAAAACCACGGCATGTTTAGCATAATTTTCAAAATGTCTGGCGAATTTAAAAAATTTAAATATTGATTTATACTACAATAAAGTTGTGCAGTTGTGCGTAAAACGTTGTACATACACTCAGGCTGAAAGGAAGATTACGCCTTTGGTTCAATAAAAGCCCTCGCTTCGCATCGGGCTTCAATATGAACCGCTGGCGTAATCTTCTACTTTCAGCTCTCGATATGTAAATAACTATTACGCACAAACGAATCGTAAAGAACATGCTACATCCTAGTTATCGTGGCTGAAAGTTGAACTTTACATCCGTAAAATAAAATCTCGTTGCTATATGAAATATTAATATATTTTTCTACTTTACTGCCCGTAAAAAAATTAACAGTAAAATATTCATAAAATTAGAACAAACAAATAAATTATTGTATGAAGATTATAGAGAAAATCATGACATGTTTAGCATAATTTTCAAAATGTCTAGCGAGTTTAAAAAATTCAAAAATTAATTTATATTACAACAAAGTTGTGCGTAAAACGTTGTACATAAACTCAGGCTGAAAGGAAGATTAAGCCCCTGGCTTACTAAAAGCCCACGCTTCGCGTCGGGCTTCAATATGAACTGCTGGCGTAATCTTCTACTTTCAGCTCTCGATATGTAAATAACTATTATTTCATACTGATATCTAAACGGCATTTTTCGGATTATTTATAGTACAAAAAGTTGAACTTTAATGACCTAGGACATTAAAAATTTTATAAAGTTCTAGGACGTTAAAGTTCAACTTTTTGTACCATAAACGTTGATCTTTAACGTCCTAGGACTTTAAAGAAATTTTTAAAGTCCTAGGACGTTAAAGTTCAACTTTTTGAGCAAAATTTAAAACTCATTTCTTTTTATTTCAATAAATTTCCAGTATGAAATAAATTTTTGTATTTACCTCAAACGAAAAGTGTTTTTAAAGGTACTCACTAGTAATTTAAACAACTAGCTCGTACTTTAAACTTTCACTTTTCGTTCTAGATAAATAAATAACTATTATTTTAAAGTAGAGTCAAAACTATTTAATTGTCAATAACGGTAGTCCTTAAGATTAAACAAAGAAAAACAAAAACTGTTTAAAATTTATCCAAATATAAAAATTGTATAGTTAGTTGATTTTGTATTTTGTTATATGTACTTAAAAAAAATCGAATCGAATTATGGTCAAGTCAAATCTAGGTCAAGTTGTCCAAAATGAAGCCCATAAATATGTGTGTCGTGTGATGAAGTGTAGCCTTGATTTATTGAGACCAATAATTTATTCATTTTATACAATATCAAATCGAAAATATAGCAATTTACCGTTAGTGGTAACAAATAATAGAACTGTAGCAGCTGTTGAGCAATCCGCATCTGAAGGAGCAGATCCACCACAAAAGAATGAGAATGAGCTATTAGAATCATATTTGTTAGAAAATAATGAAAAAGCAACAAAAGTTATGGAAATGTTGTAAGTAAGTCTAAAGCTTATCATCGATTCGAAGTATATTCGTGACAGAAGAGTTAAAGCTGTATATTTTGCAAAAGCTGTATTTTTGCATAATTAGCATTGAAATTTAAGATTTAACATTAAAATTTTGAAGGAAATTAATTCTTTGAGCTTTTTTTTCTTTATAATATTTTGTGAAAATTTAAGTTATGGCTTTAGTGAATATTTAATTTATAAATTATAAACTTTTCTATTATGGATTGTGCTAAGTGTAATAAATCCAAAAAAGATAAACAGTTAGACACTAGTTGTGTTGGTTTTTGCAACAAAAAATTTCACAAAGCATGTGTTCAATTAACGGAATACGATGTGGATTTAATGAGAAAAAATCATTACATAAATTTTATTTGTGAGGATTGCAAAAACAAGTTTGAATGGCTTAAAGATAATTTCAGTGTCATTCATGATAATATTAAAAATGTGGATACTAAATTGAACATGGTTGTGGACAAAATGCATGATATAACTGATTCAATAACTAAAATAAAAGCAAATGATGATATGAGGAGTTTAAAAGACAATGTCAAGCGAATTTCATATGCAGATTGTTTAAAATTACCGGTTTATATTATACCTAAAAACGAAAAGAAAGAGCAATCAAATGCCATCACAAAAAATGAGATAAAAAAGAGTATTAACCCAGCTAATCTGTCTGTAAAAATTGACAACATCAACGAATTAAAAAACAACATTGGAGTGGTTATAAATTGTTCTAATAAGGAATCAGCGGAGATAGTTAAAAATAAATTAGTTGATGAAATAGGGAATGACTACAATGTGCAGATAACAAAATTAAAAAATCCCCAGTTATTAGTTGTTGGATTGGTGGACGAAATTACTACAGAGAAGGTTGAAAAATCAATAAGAGCTCAAAACGATTTTATGTTCAAGGAGTTAAAATGCCACAGAGTGTATGAATCATTTAAAAACAAAAATTTATTTAATGCAATTATCGAAATTGATGGTGATGCATTTAATCAAATCATGGCATGTGGCAAACTTAATGTGGAGTGGTCTAGATGCAAAGTGTATGAACATTTTAATGTAATGAAGTGTCTAAAGTGTTGGGGTTTCAACCATAAAGCGCAGCACTGTTCTATTGGGGCGTGTTGCTATAAATGTGGAGATAAAAACCATCTTTCAAATGTTTGTAAAAGTACGGGTTCAAGTTGTTTAAACTGTAAGCGGGCGAATGAAAATTTAAAATTAAATTTGGATGTAAATCATGATACGAAGAGCAACCAATGTCCTACTTATTTAAGAGTATTGAGGCAACAAAAAAACAGGATAATACGCACATTTAGCCCTAAATAGATAAGTTTATTATATAATGAGTAATCTTAAAATTAATAATTATGTTTTTCCCTCAGAAAACTCAAAATCTACTTTCGTTGTTCAAAATATTAGAAGCATGCGAACAAATTTTGATTATTTTTTAGCAGAGTTAAGTGCTCTGGAGGATTATCCTCTTTTTATTTTTTTAACAGAAGTATTTATTTTCGACCATGAATTGAAAGGGTATACCATAAGCAATTATGTATCGCATGCCAACTGCAATAATAGTTACAAGTCTGGCGGTGTTATTGTGTTTTCTCGTGCAGGTGTTAAATGTGAAGCAACTGCGACTAGTTTTAAATCGGCTGACATAATGAAAATTGATACGATTGTAGATGGCAAGAGTTTTGTTTTTGTTTGTGTTTACCGCTTGCATTGCTGCTCGATTAGTGTTTTTGTAAGCGACATGATGCCCTATTTGAATAAAATCAAATGTAAAAATCTAGTCATTCTGGGTGACTTAAACATTAATATTTTAGACAGTAGTCATTTATGTGATGACTATTGGTTTTTAATGTCCTCGTTTGGACTGGAGTCAAATGTAAACTGCGTTACCCGTCCTGCTTCTGGTACATGCTTAGACCATGTTTTTTCAAGATTATCTGCTGGTTGCAATCTTTCCGTGAATGTTCTGAACACTGGAATAACTGACCATTGTACGATTATGGGAACTCTGTATTTTGACACTGGCTTTTCTACTAGAGATACCAAGTCACAGTCTGTCAAAAAAAAGGTAAATTATAGCGCCCTGAATAGAGATTTGGATAGCGAAACGTGGTACGACGTCTACAATGAGTATAATCCAAACAATGCTTTTGAAATTTTTATGAACATACTTAAAACCTATGTGAATTTGCATACGTGCAACAAAGTTTATGCAAACAAAAGTAAAAGGTTAAAGCCTTGGATTTCTGATATGCTAGTTAAAAAAATAAATCAAAAAAATAGCTTGTCCAAAAAATTTAAACGTTCTCCTCTTAATGCAAATCTCCAGTTATCTCTAAAAGTACTTTGCAAAGAAATTAAAGTGGATACAGCTAAAGAGAAAGAACGGTACTATTTATCTAAGTTTAGGGAAAATGGGAATGATCCGAAGAGAAACTGGAGGTTGGTTAATGATATTATTCAAGGTAATTCCCAGCGAAATGATTTCTTCGGCAGTATACGGTCTGCACATGGTGTACTTCTTACTAATCCACTAGAAATTGCAAATAGTTTTAATTCGCATTTTGTAAACGTAGCAACTACCTTAAAAGGCGAAACTGGTTGTGAGGCTAGATTCCCTAGTAACGTGAAACCAATGAATAAAACTTTTTTTTTGACCCCGACTTCACCAATAGAGCTCTGCAATATCGTGAATGGACTCGAAAATAAAACATCTTCTGACATAGATGGCCTAAGTAACATACTCGTAAAAAAGATTTGTATTTATATTGTTGATGTGCTGGCATACTTGTTCAACTTAAGTTTTAGTTGTGGAATCGTACCTGATCGCTTAAAAACTGCGATAGTAATTCCTCTGTTTAAGAATGGTGATTGTTTATTGGAAAGTAATAACCGTCCCATTTCGCTTCTTCCAGTGTTGTCTAAAATTTTAGAAAAATTAATGAAATCCAGAATGCTCAGCTTCTTGAACGATTTGTCATATTTTAGCAATTCACAATTTGGGTTTAGGAATAATTTGAATACCGAATCAGCCTTAATTGAATTTTTAAATGAGGTTTACACATCACTTAATGCAGATTTAAAATGTGCAGGAGTCTTTGTCGATATTAAAAAAGCATTTAACCTAGTTGATCCAGCTTTGTTGCTTGAAATTTTATATTTAACAGGTTTTCGTGGTATTAGTTCTGATTGGCTTAGTTCGTACTTCTCAAATCGACAGCAATGCGTGAAAGTTAACTAAACATTTAGTAATTTAAAACCTTTAAAAAGAGGCGTTCCGCAGGGGTCTGTTCTTGGACCTTTGTTTTTTCTAATTTATTTGAATTCAATCTTTAGTGTGAAATTTAATGGTAAAATTGTTGCGTTTGCAGATGATATGGCCTTCGTATATTCCAGCAACGACTTTAGTTCAATTAATGTCCAAATAAATGAAGACTTGGATTTGCTGGCCGTATGGCTTAACTCACATGGTTTGATTGTTAGTGAGAAAACAAAAACTATGGTTTTTCAAATTTCTGGAGCTCATGAAACGGATATAATTAAAATTAAGTATCATGTTGCCGGCTGTAGAAAAATACAATGTTTGGATACATGCTTTGATATTGAATGTGTAAACGAATTTAAATATTTGGGTGTATACATTGATTGCAACCTTAATTGGAAACGTCAGTCAATAAACATGTCTAAGTATCTTTGTGCTGTTTTACGTAAATTTTATTTGGCGAGGGATTTATGTCCTCATAAGGTCTTAAAGAACATTTATTTTTCTCTTGTCCACTCTAAGCTTGAATACGGGATTGCGTGTTGGGGTGGTGCATATGAAAATACAATCAAACCCATTGTGATACTTCAAAAACATTTTTTACGTCTATTAAATTTTAAATCTCGCTTAACATCATCTTGGCCTCTTTCCATCAACAATCGTATTCTTCCTTTACGTCACATATACTACTTTAAAGTCCTAAAAATGTTTTTTAATCGTAGCGGCAACAGACTTATCAAAACACTTATTAGTTATAATGCCCGGTCTAATAATCAATTCCTGTGTACTGTACCACGATCTAGAACAGAACATTTTCGTCGATATTATTTATCGGTGGGCCCATTTATTTTCAACCAACTACCATTACATGTTCGACAATGCAATATTTTCAAAGAGTTCCTTAAAAATGTGAAAGATTGGTTGTTTGAACAAAACGATCCTGAAAAGCTTCTGAAATTAATAGTTTAGCTTTATTGTATTGAATTCTTAATATTATGTTTCATCTAGTCCTTTGCATTACCTACTATATTTACTTTTAATACTCCTCCACGAGTTAGAAAACTCATGCATGCAAATACATAAATGTATCGCTATATCTTTAATTACTGCTTCTGTTCCCACTATATATGCTTTTGCAAAATAGCTTTGTTGTCAAATCGTCCACTACTGTCTCTCTGATCTTGGTCACGGACAAAGGACTAGCATAACAAATGCTATTAAATAAAAGTAATTATAGTGCTTAATAACTTTATATTTGTGTTGCTTCTAATAATTGATAGTTGTTTTATATAGAAATATGTTGTTACAAATGTATTTATGTATATATATATATATATATATATATATATATATATATATATATATATATATATATATATATATATATATATATATATATATATATATATATATATATATATATATATATATATATATCTATATCTAAATGTTAAAATAGTAATAGTGATGATTTGTCAAGGTTAAGTGATAATAATTATAATAATAAATAAATAAATAAAAAATAAATAAATAAATAAAATATTCAAGGAGGTCGAACCTATGCAGATGTTAGAATTTTACTGGAGGTTGTTCCACCCGATCCATCACTATCATATTCATCAACTAGTATTAATAGATTGCAAAGCGTTAAAACTTAAGTCACTGATTCAAATTTGTTGAAATATAATTTAAATGTTGACAGTAATGTTAATGCTAAAACAAGATTCAACAACAATCATATACAATTGAAGGAGAAATTTATAGAAACTGGATTTTATACAAATTTCGGGTCGATGTGGGAAATGAACGAAATTGATAAGTTCTATTACGTTTGGGATCTCATTAGGACAAGACGTCTGGAACAAAGACGGATACAACTGCTGTTGGGCTAACACAAAAAAAAATCTGGAATTGGGACAACTCATCAGAAGTTATGTTAAGTATAACTTTTAGAAATTAAAATTTAATTAAACTAAAAAAATATTTAAAATAATAAATAATTTAATAGAAATTAATTAAAACAAAATTATTAAGTTGGGGCTATATGATAAATAGAAATTGTAAAATTTTGGGAAGATTGTTGTGTTTTACTTTCTAATTGTGTTGTGTTTGTAAAATTGTTTAGATAGTGAAGTGGAATATAGAGAGAACCTTTTTCTGAAACATGCTGTGCAAGGCTCCATCTCCGCACCCATACAAAAAATAATGTCGCGTGCCCAAAGGTCAAACGTTACATGTTTATAACAGTTAAATCTTTATTACCTTTAGACCAATTAAGAATAATTTAAATGAAGACACAATCGATTTACAACCAATATCGAATCATGATTGATTTATAATTATAACTCTTAATTAATATTGCAAGATGAATAATAATATTGACTAATATTGACTTGATTAACATTGACTATAATAGTTATATAAATATTTTCATGTAGCTATGTACCTACAATATTTGTAAACAGTTTGTCTTTTTAACAAAAATTTTTTTTTCGTTCATCTTGCAATTTAACATTACTGTTTTAAATATATTGGAAGCTGCATCGGTTCTTTCATTTATAAGATAATTAATTAAACCATTTTTTTTATATTGTTGTTTCAAATTAAATATAAAAAAAAAAGTAGGATCTGCGTCGGACCAGACGATGGAAGTTATACTTCTTTGGCCATTCGCTCGCACGCACACCCGCACACAGACAGACAGATAGGATACATTAAAAAAAAATAAATAAAAAAAAACAAAAATATTATTCGAAAAAAAAAAAATAAAAAAAAAATATTATTCAAAAAAAAATATTATTCAAAAGAAAAAAATATTATACAAAAAAAAAAAATATTCAAAAAAAAATTATAAAAAAAAATATTATTCAAAAAAAAAAATTATTATTCAAAAAGTATAAGAACAATCGTCGATTTTTCTTAGTTTTCTTAGTCAAAAAAAATATTATCAAAAAAGAAAAAAAAATATTATTACAAATAAAATATTATTCAAAAAAAAAATATTATTAAAAAAAATATTATTCAAAAAAAAAAATATTAAATAAATAGAAAAAAATATTATTCAAAAAACTAATAATTATTAATTACTAGAAGGTGCACGGCGATGCCCGTGCTTCCCAGATAAAGTGGTTGAACACTGTTTTTTTGGAGTAAATTCTCCTTTAGTTTTTTTTAATGTCATTTAATTTAACTTATTTGATTAGTAATATATAAAAAGTTTGAAAAAAATGTAATAGTATCATTTTACACTCAGCAAAAACCATTAAGTAAATCTCTAAAGCTATAGATAAATTTACATATTAAATGTATGTTAAAATTAAAACACATTTGACAGACAAATAATAATTACATCATTTTTGTAAATGTAGATGGCAAAAGATTAAGGTTAGAAAAAAGTTAAAATTTTATTCCAAAGATTTAATTCAAATAATTCAACGTGTCACGAACAATTAGGTGAGCGTAAATATACTTGTTTATTGGATGTCACAATTGTCAAGTAGTTACTCCAAAACCACCGTACTCGTCATACAAAATAGGTACACTGGTTCATTGCTATTGGTTTAGCATCCTATTTCATGTAGACTTATAATCATTTATCAATCCAGAAATTTTTCTGTTCTGAAGAGGGTCGTATTGCAATTTGCAAATATATTTTATCGATTGTCTGCATACGCCGGTTAAAAAATACCACCATTTTTAGTGCAAATAATTTCGTTTAATGGGTTTTATCGCTTTATGGTCAACGTCTTATTTCGACATTCCTTCCCACAACTTAAAACGAAAATTGGGAAAAATAATAATAAGACTAATCTCATTTGTAAATTCAGACTTATATATTATTATATTATTATAACAATATAACAGTATAATATTATATTATATTATTAAAACAACATTTGTTAATATATTTGCATATATTTTATAGACCCCTTGCAATAACAATAATAGTTTTGAAAGCAATGGAGAAGCATATTTCACTCAATAAGTAAAACACTTTAAACCTGTAGCTTTGATATTGTTCATAATCTTTTTCTTCGGTACTAAGGTTCCAATGCAGATTCTTGGTTCATCAAAGTTACTAAGAAGAGGAAAAGAAACGTCAATTTCCAATGTTTTTGGAACATGTGAGGGCAGTTCTGCTAATGCAAGCAGGTTTGTTTAATCATATATAAGCAATGCTTATATGTATCGTATTGGTGCTAATGCATAGAAATATGTACATATATTATATAATTGCAAACCATAAGAACATATTTGTTGTAAATTAGAAATATGTATTTGTTAAAAAATAATTTAACATAATTTTCATATAAATGTACATATTTGTTTGTCACATTATACATTAACTATTCATTTTAATGATAATTCCGAAAAGTGAAAAAAAAATTGATCAAAGATAACTAAGCGAATAATGTTTTAATATTACAAAATATGATTGATTTAGTAATTTCGTCTTTATTACAGCATAAGGTTGATTTACTAATTTCGTCTTTATTACCATACAGCATAAAGGTTAAAATATAACTTCAAAAAGCGTGGCGTGGTTTCTCGATTAACACCCCATCAAAATATTTACAACGAGCGCAAAGAAGTATAACTTCAAAAATAATAAAACTTATTAGTTAATATTTAAGAAATTAATTATCAAAATATTGTGAATTAATTGATTGAAAATTCTACCAAACAGTGATCAACGAAATTCATAAAAATACAGTCCACTGGGAATCACATGGTGTTCCAACTATCATCCCAGATTAAACAGTATCTTCGAACATTCAAATAGTCTGAATAATGAATATTTCATATTTAGTGTGATAAACATCTCAAACTAATCAATAAAAAAAAATTATTTTTGTATAAAATTTGCTGTTTTTGTGATTATCAAGAATGTTATTAAACACGTCTTAAAAATCTTACTTCTTGAATGATGCTCCTCAATGTAGGAAGGAAATTTTGATAACGATATTTTTAATAAAAAGTGTTGTGTTGTAGGAATTACAACATGTGTCACAACAACACATATATTCCTTTTAAGACTGAGGTCGGCCAACCATACGTTCTGAGGTGTTGGTACACGCATTTTTTTAAACCTTTGTGGATTAAAGGCACTCGAGACTATTGATTTGGGCAAAGCATTTCATTTGTACGATGTGCGGACAAAAAAGTCCTTCAGCATTTTTTCTCTATGACGGTGAATGGTCTCAACAGCTTGACTGTTTTCACAAAATAAAGTCTTTCTCCTGCTCCACTTCCATGTACTTCTTCTCCTACCTCTTTTTGAGATGACCAGTCAGACCTTTAGTTCCTACCATTGGGAGTTCAATTTTAAAATTTGAAATACTAAACAAATTGCTGCCAATTACTAGTAAACAAATTACTGCCAGGTAATTAGTGCAAATATCCATAATTTAAATTTAACATTATTAGTCAGAGATACTTGAAATGGATCGGACCCAATGAACCAGTATGATAAGATCTTTTAAGACTGCGTACGTAAAATGCTAAGGGCTATGGCCCTAAGGAGATAAATCCCTCACAAATGCTAAACGATATAACTAAATCAGTAGGCATATTTTCAGAGAATGCTGTGACTATTATTGCAGTAGTCGCTGCCAACATGCAAATTACTCCTTTATTGATAGGCGATGAGGTTTAATGATTCTTAAGTACTCTTATATTATGGCGGTATTTAAGCCGGCTACTTTTCTTTTCAGAACAATCATAGTAAATGTTAAAGTAAAATTTTTGAGTTGGGCTTCGGGTATTTCCGGAAGTTCTTGAGAATTTCCATCCCAATTCTTGCAAATTGAAATTCTTAACGTTTCGGAAAATCTCGAACCTCGATAATATCTCAAGATTTCTCGACAACACTATTGAGCATATTTCTCGAAAATTGCCGTTTTTTTAAAAGATTTTATTAAACGTTAGTTGAAAAAAACAAAATTTGACTTGAATGTAGTATGTCAGTGCGTGCGATTGTGCGACCATATAATTTTAGTTCTATAAGTTCCACTTCTGCCAATTTTTGATTTTTAGTAAATATTAAAATGGGGCTTTCTCGGCAATTAAACAAAACAATTAAATAATCGTTTTTTTCCGTCGTTTACAAACGAACTAAATGTAAATAAAAAAGCAGACAGAAAACACAAAACGTTCAAATGGCCAATGCCCAATCGGGCATTTAACACAATTAAGCCAAAATCGACATAAAATGCGGGTAGTTTTTCTATAACGTACAATTTTGTGTCGCAAAAGAAAACGGAGCAAACGCCCAGACATGGACAGTTTGTTTGAAATTTTATTTAAATTAAATTTTATTTGAAATTTTATTTAAAAAAATATGATTTTGGTGCTTCTTTGCTTTTAAAATGATTTTGGGACTTTATAAGTTTTTTTTAAGTTCTCTCTGAAATCCCGAACCACATTAATTGAAATTTCTGACCCTCGATATTGAGATTTTTTGGGGGGAGAAATGTCAAATCTAACCGTGGTGCAGGTCTAAAGTTCAAATCATCGATGATGAATGTTACTTCCATATACGCATGAATTTAAGGAAAAATTAACCAGATGTTTCCCAAAGTGGAATACACGGAATTCAAAGATGGAATTCAGCCAAACATTGTTGCAAGGCATTTACCGATTGTCTAACAGTCTTTAATTCTCTCCTAAATGATAATTGGTGTCATTTCTCCTATCAACTATCCTATTCAATCTTATACAATATTCCTATTCCCATATATATTATCAACCAGATATAAGATTAAAAATGCTCCGCAATCTTTCCAACAGTATTCTTAAATAGTTATTTAGAAACCTTAGATATAACTTCTGCACATCCTTTACATACTGTTTGATTTTCCGTAATGGTCAACGCTCCTAACAAGACACATGGTGAACGCTCTTGTCCAACAAAAAATTGACGAAGGGTCAACATCACTTGCTTTCTTTTCTGATCGGTTAAACAGTTAGGAACAGAGGTATAGCACTTCTGATCATATATTTTTAACAGATGTCTTTAAGAAGAAGAATGCTAAGGCTGATGTTAATAAGAAAACTCATATTCAACACATATCTGAAACTGATAATGTGCCAACTATAAAAACCAGTGAACCTTAATTATTATGAACTTATAGGTGCTCAGTTTGACGATCTCAAACTCAAGAAATTAATGGACACTAGTTCCACAGTGAATTTCTATTAACGATACGATACGATATCTCTACTGAAAACATGCGCACTTACATTTTGCTAATTTACAAAAACAATTTTCAAGCCAGTTTCTCCCATCAAGGCATCCACATATATGCATTAAACTTCTCACTAATTAAGTTTTTTATAAGTTTACCAAAAATATTATAGATTACAACAAAAATCTTAGAAAAATCCAAAAATTTATTTGATTTACAAATTATTTTTGGATGTGAAAGAATAGTTTTTACAAAAAATTTTGTGTGGTGCATGATTATAAAAATTTTGCAAAAGAATCCTTTATTTTTTTGAGTGGATTTATAAGACTAATGATTTAGAACTGCTTGCCTGAAGTCATAACCACCTTGGATATCACCACTGTAACGGAAACTAAGTCAGTCCTACCAAATTAAATCCAATATTCTAGTAAATTATCCAAACTTGTCAGATTCAAACGTAAACCGAATTCCCAAAGCTTCTATCATGCCTTATGATTTGATAAACTGGATACCAACACTTTTTTCTATTATTGCTCGGTATACGAACCGATTTCTGAAATGATTTTTATTTTTCATCTGGAGAGCTAGTTATAATACTAATATATGCCTCCCTGGAGAGCATTTTAATGCAAATACAATTTCCACTACTCATCCAATTTCCTTTCACTGCATTTCAACCATCCTTATCCCACAAATGCTTGAAGACACACTTAAAGTTTTCATTTTTAAGCACTTCAATCTTGTACACGTATCTTTCTACATACTAACTTAGTTAGTATATATCACTTTAAAGGTAGCTACTAGGCCATCAGTAACCACATAATACAACTTTTGTTTTAAAACGCTTGTTCTAAGGGAGGAGTCTGAAAAAAATTTACCCAAATATCGCCACCCAAAACTCGATATACTAATCTCATTATCGTTGTCTAAACATTATACAAATGCAATTTCGCAATTAGGAGAGCTTTAGTTTTAGTGATTTGACAATATATATATTGTAACGTAAATTTCTCAAAACTAAAACGAGTAAAAATAAAATAACAAATATTTTGTTAATATTAATATTATAATAGATTAAGATTTGGAAATTAGGTCTTAAAAGGTTTGTTGTTTTCTGATGACACGTATGAATAAATAAACCTAAATGTAAAATATACCTGCATGCATAAAAAGAAATATTCTTCTGCTTATATATAACTAGAAAAAATGATTAGCTACCAATTTAAGTAAAATTGAAGTAACACAAGAAGACAGTTTTATCCCAAAAACAAAAATTCTGCACAAATTTAAATAGAAATATTAATACAAATGATTTTCTAAACGTCGAAAGAACTAAAAAGAAAGATAGGAAGCTGATATTCATAAATAAAAATAATAAAATATATATTAAAAATTAATCAAAAAAAACAGCAATTAAAGAATCAATTATGTAGAAAAGACACAAAAAGATAGATTTAAAATAGAAAAATATGGAGGGGCTGAAATCTCAAGCTCTAAGATAACAAGACTTCGGTCTGGGTTAAAGATTTTGATAAAGTTTTCGGCAAAAAACTTTTATGAGGACATGGTTTTTAGTTTTGGGTAGCGATGTATATCAAACATAACTTTTTGTTAAAGCACATGTATTTTTTATCTCTGTTTAGATATGTGTTACAAAACTAACACGAAACATCAATACGTTGTCGGAAAATTATAACAGATCATAAATTGACATACTTTAGTGAAAAGATTATACAATCAGCAAACTACTCAAAAACCTCTCCATTTAGCGTTTCGAGCAAATATTATAAAATCACAAATTCATATTTCTGTCAAAATTCCAAAAATATTGTAAAAATTAAATAAAATCAAAAATTCAAACTTTTTTCAAACAAAATCCTAAAAATATTTCAAAAATTATTACAAAATCAAAGATTAAAACTTTTTTCAAAAATTCTAAAAATATTGCAAAAATTATAACAATATCAAAAATTGAAACTTTTTACAAAATTATAATAAAATCAAAAATTTTAAATTTTTCAAAATTCTAAAAATATTCCAAAAATTCTTACAAAATCAAAAATTGAAACTCTTTTCAAAATTCTAAAATTATATATAAAATTAAAAAATTCTGTTTTTTTTTTCAAAATTCTAAAAATTAGAATAAAATCAAATATTTAAACTTTTTCTAAATTCTAATAATATTCCAAAAATTCTTAAAAATTCAAAAATCCAAACTTTTTCCAAAACTCTAAAAATATTGCAAAAATTGTAACAATATCAAAAATTGAAACTTTTTCCAAAATTATAAAAATTATAATAAAATCAAAAATTTAAAATTTTTCAAAATTTTATAAATATTCCAAAAATTCATACAAAATCAAAAATTGAAACTTTTCCAAAATTCCAAAAATATTTCAAAAACTATAATAAATTCAAAAATTTCCATGTTCAATTATATGCAAACAGCTAAATTTTTTTCCAAAAAATTATCTAAAAAAATAAATGAAATTATATTTTTTACACACTTGACAAAATTTTTTTGACAAACTTATAATGCAATAAAATTCTCAATAATAGTAATTTCATGTTCATTTTACATTTCATTTCATACAAATAACTAATTTTATTTTTTTCTAAAAAATAAATGAAAATCACTCTTTTGAAACACTTGACATTATTTTTTTGACTAACTTATAATTTGAAAAAATTCTTCGTTGGAGTGACGTGAATAATCCATAGTGTCAAAATGTTTGTTTTTTCTGCATACACCTTATATTATTCACACGAAAATAAGAAATAAAATAAATTTTATTTATTATATATCATTTATTATTATACTACTATAGTTTCAATCTCTGTGAGATCATCAACTGGTATTGATATGCAATTGCATATCAATAGCAGTTGATGATCTCACAGAGATTGAAACTATAGTAGTATAATAATAAATGATATATAATAAATAAAATTTATTTTATTTCTTATTTTCGTGTGAATAATATAAGGTGTATGCAGAAAAAACAAACATTTTGATAACTTATAATTCTCAATAATAATAATAAAATTTCATGTCATACAAATTATTAATTTTATTTTTCCACAAAATTGGGTAAAAAAAAAATCTTTCTTTTGACACACTTCACAACATTTTTTTGACAAACTTATATATTGCCATAATTCTCAATAATAATAATAAAATTTCATGTCAAACAAATAAACAAATAAACAACAAACAAATAAAATTTCATGTCAAACAAATTATACTACTATAGTTTCAATCTCTGTGAGATCATCAACTGCTATTGATATGCAATTGCATATCAATACCAGTTGATGATCTCACAGAGATTGAAACTATAGTACTATAATAATAAATGATATATAATAAATAAAATTTATTTTATTTCTTATTTTCGTGTGAATAATATAAGGTGTATACAGAAAAAACAAACATTTTGATAACTTATAATTTTCAATAATAATAATAAAATTTCATGTCATACAAATTATTAATTTTATTTTTCCACAAAATTGGGTAAAAAAAAAATCTTTCTTTTGACACACTTAACAAAATTTTTTTGACAAACTTATTTATTGCCATAATTCTCAATAATAATAATAAAATTTCATGTCAAAGAAATAATTAATTTTATTTTTTTCCAAAAAATTGCGTAAAAAATAAATAAAAATCTTTCTTTTGACACACTTGACAACATTTTTTTGACAAACTGATAATGCCATAATTCTCAATAATAATAATAAAATTTCATGTCAAACAAATAATTAATTTTATTATTTCTAAAAAATTGGGTAAAAAAATAAATAAAAATCTTTCTTTTGACAAACTTGACAACATTTTTTTGGCAAACTTATAATGCAATAATCTAGTTTTTGATCTCACATACCAATCCCGACCATCCAGATTTTTCCACATTCTTTGTTCCTACTGATTATTACTTAAAATGAACGTTTTTTAAGCAAAAATATGCATATTTCCGTGTTGTGACATACTTGATGATTTTTTGACACACTTCCGGTACAGTTGTCGAACACATCGTCCTTTTGGCTCTTACCATTGAGTGAACCTATTTTTACAATTCAAAATTTTTCAAATCCTTTAAGCCGTTTTCTAGATTTCGTCGGTTGTGACGGCCAGCCGGCAATAGACATACATTTTTTTTGCCCTTTTAGAATCAGTAGGTCCTAAAACGTCGAGAAATGCCAAAAAAAAGTAGGGGTAAGAATTTCACTTTTAGCTCATGAATACTTAGGTCTTTCAGACCGAAGTAATATAAACTCATATATTAGTTAAACAAATTCCAAGATTTAAAAATTGATTGAAAACACAAATAGAATATGCATTAAAGTGCGCTGATAAAACAAGAATAAACGCAAACAAAAACGAACAAAATTTTGCACAAAAACAATTATAACTGTAATTAGTTTTAGGCCACTGTACGAGTCAAGCCTCTACGAGTTCATTTCTTCAAACCAAAAAAATGTTTACGGTTTATTAGCTTAAAAACCGTAGCTATGATCAAATATACAATTGATTCACAGTTGAATTGATTTTATGTTTTACTTTTGATGTTATTTATAACGTAAGTCATAACAGCTGTAATCTTATTCGTTGTTAACTTCATTCCGAAACAACATTAAACGTTATTGTAAAAAAGCACGAAAACTTGTGTAAGATTAAGCTTTAAAAAAATAATAATTCAATTAGATTGATGAACTGTTAGATACGAATATTGTGTGTATTTTGTTTTGGTCTATTACATTTATGTAATTTTTGATGATTTGTTGAGATATTATTGGTTGAATGGTTTGCTTTATGAAATTGGTGTTGAATAGAATAAAAAGTTTGAGGGAGGGCTGTATGGACTTTTTGATTAAAAAAGTAGAAATTAATTTTGCATAATGTTAAGTCTAGTTTTGCAAGTAGCGAATATTAATATAGATATACCTGAATATCTGACAGATACCATGTCAACTAGAAAGGAAGGAGATGTGGAAAGTGGAAAGAAGACAAAGTACATCTTCTTTAAATGTCTTGGGGGTAAACTTTCAGAACATACGGAAGAAAGCATTGAGTTCCACAATGTGGTCACTCTATTCAAATAATCGTTCTGGAAAGACACATAGATCTACAACAAAGACAGAAAGCGGGTGGGATTAGTCTGAAATTCTAATTCGATCGATTGTACTGCGCGAATTAAAAATTAAGCCACATTTTTTCGGTGCTGAAGTGAATCAAGCTGATCAGTTAGTTCGGGATTATCAATCTTCCGTATTGCTTTTTTGTAAACAGAGTCTAGACATTTAATTGTTGACTGACAAACACTTACCCAAGCATGGTAGCAGTATTTCATACATGGACGAATAAAGTCAGCAAAATTTGATCGGATTTGAAAAACTTTTTACTTAGACTCAAAAATCCTAATTTTAGCATTGTAGATTTAGCAATGATGAACACATGTTTATTCCATTTCTGGTTATTTTCAATATCCGCTTCAAGAAGTCTAACTGATTCAACGTCACACAATTCGTCATAGTTTACTTAATATAGGGAAGTTTTTGTTTAGCTCTATTCGTGAAAGATGACATGGGTTTTGGCTGTGTTAAATGGAATAAGTTTACCATTTTTCCATTCCATTATAAATAAAAGCTCTCTATCAGTGGTGACTGTAGTATGATGTCAAAATTTAGGAGATGAATGTGATGCATGCAATGTGCTGTCATCAGCAAAAATATGGATTCGGTGCACTGCAGAAATAGATAAATCATTAATGTATAGAAGAAACATGACTGGTGAGATTGGAGGATTTAGGAGCACCAACATTGGTTGTGAAAATATAGGATATGATGCAATTTAAATTAACATGACATTAGCGACCTGTAAGAAAACTGAATCCATGAGACAGTAAAATGATCTAAGCCATAAAATTTCAATTTAGCTATGAGATTTCTATGCCCTACTTTTTCATCATGGTTCTTCAACGATTTGTTCCACAGATGTGTTACGAAGGCTTCAGATCACCAGTCGCATGGCTTCTACCCATGCTGTTTATCACCGATAACTTGTGACATTACCAAATATTCCATTAAATTATAGTAACCATATTTATCAAATATATTATAACCAAAACCGAAAGAGCTGCAATGGGTCTATAATTATTTTAGTCTTTGTTACTGCCCTTCTTTTTTCATATGGGTGGAACACATAGCCAGCCTCCAGAATCAAGAAATCCGATTTTGTAAGATAAATAGAAATTTTTTGTTAGAATTGATGCTACTTAGTTAGCTATAGCAAAGATTTTAAGAACGAGGGGTGGAATAACATCGTGTCGAGCGGATTTGTTGATATTGATATGAAGAAGCGTTTTTCTACAAGAGTAGATGAAAAGTCTATTTTCAAGCAGGCTTAATCTATGAAAATGGATATTTTTCCTCCATAAAAAAAAAGAATATGAATTTTGAATGTTATGTTGTCGATTTCTAATTTAGTAATTTCTTCTAAATATCGTTTATATATTTACTGTTATAGCAAAAATTGTATTTCCTACGCGAGATAAAAACATTTTACGTTTGTGAAATGGTCCCAGTCGACGCTAACGAGTCTAATGAACAAATTTTCACTCACAAACAACAGCGTTTTCATCTCTTGTAAGTTGTAGCAAGTACTATTGTCGTACAATATTGCACCGAAAAATAATTAGCTCAATTTTTTTTTTCAACTGGAGCCACTAGTGTCGGAGAATGGTGAGGTTAAACTATAGATGAGTTTTCTGTGAAAATATGACCTGAACGATAAACTTTCTCTTTCGTTTCACTTTTGGAAATGGTATTCAGAACTAAGGTTGGAATAGAGGATCGAGTGAAATTTCTCTGGACTTGTTTACCTATATGAAAAAAAAACATGAAAGTCAGATGGATACTTGGGAAATTTTTTTGCTTTGTTCTGGATAAATGTGTCTTTCTCCAAATCTATATTTTGCATTTGCTGATCCTACCTGCTTTTTTACAGGCAGAATTTCTAGAGTTTTATTTGAGTTATACGCGTTAAATGCTTTAGGTTTATTCCGCACCACCTCATCAACATTCTGCGTGAACCAAGTCTCAGTTTTAGGAGTGATAAGTCGGTTTGGAATCAACCGTCGCATTCAAATTTTGCTTTCGTTTGTCAAAAACAGATCCAGAAACTATTATTACCTATATTGTGTATTGTCTGGTATTCTAGTGGGACACTCTATCGTTTAAGTTAAAACAATGTAATGGGGGTTGACGAACGTACATATTTTTTTGTCTTTTCATAGTTTTTGTTAAAGAATGAACAACTAAAAAATATATCTCATCACATAAAAACGACAAAGGCTAATCGTGATAGAATAGAGAAAATAAAAAGAAAAGAAAATGTATAAAACAAATTTGTTAAAATTTAGTCAAATTTAGTCAAATTTAGTCAATAGCCTGGACTAGAGTACGGGTAACGGGTGGTTGTCACAAACGTAGACCAAACATAAAAACTAAAAAATTTATAGATTAATAAAACCTAACTCTCCATGTCAAAAGTTTGTGATAACGATCGTGTCCCGTTTTGTATATTTTAAATGGTCTGGAACTGTCTAGTAAAGGGTACTTTTATTTTTTCCGCCTTCTCAATGGAAACAAAAATATCAAACACGAGTAATAAAAATAACTATAAAATAAAAAAATCCCAGTGGCAGGTATATCCGCTAGAAATAGGTAGATTTCGGGGTCAGACGGTTTTGTGTCCAAATAAAATTAGATAAGTCAGATTAGTTTAAATAAAAAATATAAGTAGAAACAGAATAATTCAAAAAAATTATCGAACCAAATTAAATACATTATCCGAACTAACGCCATCAATACAATTTCGGAACAGTTTTATTTAAGTTGGTTTAAACTACTTTTAATAACATATTAAATCCACCACAGATCAAATGAACTACGTCACAACTACAATTATACCATCACACATAATTTATAATCAAACATTATCAAACAATTTTATTTCAAAATCATCTTTTGTTGTTGTGTTTTTTTGTTCTTATTTAATCTTTTTCGAAACGGTTACTTAGTAAAAAAAATAAAAACAAAAGAGATTTTGATAATTTTTCTATGGTATTAAATGGGTTGATATTTTTCTTGTAAGGGTTGCATTATAATGCTTATAAAAATGGAACCTTTTGGGTTAGAAAGCTGAAATTTTTTCAGGCTATAGTTGAAAAGTATGTTTAAAAGCTAAGATGAATTTAAATAACATAAACTGAAACATGATGAAAGCATTGCCTTTTGCGTTTGTTTTAATTTCAACAGCCGTAGGGTCTCAACCGTTAGACTTAAACTATTATTTTTGAAAATTTTGGAAAGATTTATATTTTAAGTACGTGAAAAAAAGTTTTCAACTATGAGCTTGGCCATTTCAGCTAGATCAAGGGCAGCAAAGTTTAGTAAATTTTTAAAACAGCTGATTTTTGAGGAACCTGAAACGCCAAAGTAGTCATCTGGATAAAAATGATAAAAAAAGGTTCAAATATTCAATATTTTTAAATTTTATTAAAATATTATTATTCAAACGGAAGTTATAGCGCCCTAGATTATTCGATTTTTTAGGCTCTAGCCGCTTAACCGGTACCCGGATATGGCCAGTTCACGAACTTGTCCAAGACATTATTTGCCGAAACATACACAGAAAATTATTTTGGTATAGGTCGAAAAATGCGACCGTGAGAGTGCCGCTAAATTCCGTTATACCTCATATCGTTATATATATATATATATATATATATATATATATATATATATATATATATATATATATATATATATATATATATATATATATATATATATATATATATATATATATATAATTTTTTTTTTTTTTTGTTTTTCCATCTCCGATTATCACAAATAGTCGTTTGGCATCAAAATTTTTCCGAAATTCCGAGATGAAGCCCATTGCAATAGGTAGATTTTTATATGAAATCTACCTAAAAGCCGTTGGGCTTTTTAAGCATCCAGCAAAGGTAGGCACAATAATAAGTAAAATTCTAAATTGAACTTACAACATCAAAAGGTTAGTTTACCGTCAGGTCTATTAGTGATGTTGTGAAAGATATGGTAGTAGTGACCAATATATAGAAGAGGGCAGAATGATGGCAATATCACAAATTTTAAAAATTGTTTATATAGAATTAGTGAACAAAAAGCATATATCAGTTGACCAAAAACTCATTCAGATGATCACTGCAACCCAACGATCCCAAAATGAAAACATCTGAAACAGATTAATCCAAGACTTCCTACATCCAACTGGAAAATAACTAAAATTGAGAAATTTAAGGCTAGTGTTTATGCTATCATCATTATTAACAAGGTAGACCTAGCTATAGTGACAGTTAGCTGGGGCTATGCAGAAAAGATTCGACTCATTAATGACAATACGTTATTTAATTTGAAGCTGGTTAGGAAGATGTTCGAGTAAAAGTAGAGATATTAATAATTATTATTATTTTCACAAGTTTAGATCACGAAATCCGAACAAAAACTATTATAAAGAAAAAGTTTACCAAAAAAAAACAAAACAAAATAATAAAACACAGAAAACATATTCATAAAAAGAAAGAAATATCGACATCTACCATCATAACTTGACAAACTTGACATATACATATTATATATACACACATGTATAAGCTTATATATGTTTGGAAAAATGCATTTAGTTACTAAATTAAAACCAATTAAAAATATTGCGACGCTGATGCATAGGCTGACTTCACCACAGCTCTGGAAACATAGTGTTCTGGATATATAATGAGCTAATATCCATAAAATACTTTAATTAAAAGCTAACCAATATTATGGACTTCGTAGTTCTAAAAAAATTTTATCGGAAGTTACAGAGCGGAAGTTAGGATGCAGAACTGTTGTAAACCGTACTAAATGTGTATGTACCAAATTTCATCCAACTCGATTATCAGGTACAGAAGTTATTGAGCTTCCAAAATAACAGGTGCTTGGAGGACCCCCTACCACTTTGTTCACTATCGTTAAAAAAACTAATCAGTTCTTTGCCATACATATTTGCATCTTTTTGCAAAGTGTAATCAAAATTACTTAACGAACGAATGTTGTATGCTTCCAACAAACATTGAAACAATAAACAGGTGTTCGGGAGGACCCCACCACTTATCCCACTATTGTCCAAAAACTAGTCAATTCTTTGTCAATAAAGTCTTAATCTTTTATCAAAGTGCCAATAAAATTGATTAATGAATGAAATCTGTATGCTCCCAACAAACTTTCAAAACCATGTCTGAAAAGTCAGCAGTTGTATGGTAGATCCCCCGCCCCTATGATCAATGTGTCCCAAAAGATGATAATTATCTTCTTACACTAATTGAAACCTTTCCATAAGTTTTATCATAATCACTTCATTATTGTAGGGTGTAGTGTGCATAAAGATACTGAAAAAACTGCCAACAATTAAAAAAAATTTTTTTTACCGGAAGTAAAAAACCGGAAATTGGGATGCAGAATTTTGTAAATCATACTAAATGCTTATGTGCAAAGGTTCATCCAATTCGATTATCAGGTATAGATGTTATTGAGCTTTAAAAAAAACAGGTGTATGGGACACCCCCCACCACTTTGTTCACTATCGCTCAAAAACTAATCAGTTCCTTGCCATACATGTTTGCATTTTTTCCCAAAGTGTCATCAAAAGTGGTTAACGAACGAATGCTGTGTGCTCCCAACAAACATTGAAAAAATGATGACACAGTACACAGGTGTTCGGGAGACCCCGTACCACTTATCCCAATATTGTCCAAAAACTAATCAGTTCTTTGTCATTTAAGTTTGCATCTTTTTCCAAAGCGTCATTAAAATTTATTAATGAATGAAGTCTGTATGCTCCCAACAAACTTTAAAAACAAAGTGTGAAAAGTCAGCAGTTGTATGGTAGACCCCCGCCACTTTGATCAATGTGTCCCAAAAGATGATAATTATCTTCTTACACTAATTGGAACCCAATTCCATAAGTTTCATTAAAATCACTTCATTATTGTAGGCTGTAGTGTGCATAAAGACACTGAAAAAACTTCAAAATAGTACAAAAAATTTTTTTTACCGGAAGTGAAAAACCGGAAGTTGGGATGCAGAACTATTTTAAACCGTACTACATACTCATGTACCAAGTTTCATCCAATTCGCTTATCAGGTACAGAAGTTATAGAGCTTTCAAAAAAAAACAAGTGCACCAGGGACCCCCTACCACTTTGTTCACTATCGCTCAAAAACTAATCAGTTCTTTGCCATACACGTTTGCATTTTTTCCCAAAGTGTCATCAAAATTCGTTCACGAACGAATGCTGTGTGATCCCAACAAACATTGAAAAAAGTGTGACACATTAAACAGGTGTTCGGGAGGACCCCCACTACTTATTCCAATATTGTCCAAAAACTAATCAGTTCTTTGTTACTTAAGTTTCCATCTTTTTCCAAAGTGTCATTAAAATAAGTTTACGAATGAAGTCTGTATGCTCCCAACAAACTTAAAAAACAAAGTGTGAAAAGTCAGCATTTGTATGGTAGACCCCCACCACTTTGATCAATGTGTCCTAAAACATGATAATTATCTTTTCACACTAATTGGAACCCTATTCCATGAGTTACATCATAATCACTTCATTATTGTAGGCTGTAGTGTGCATAAAGACACTGAAAAAACTTCAAAAAAGTACAAAAAAAATTTTTTACCGAAAGTGAAAAACCGGAAATTGGGATGCGGAACTATTGTAAACCGTACTACATACTCGTGTACCAAGTTTCATCCAATTCGCTTATCAGGTACAGAAGTTATAGAGCTTTCAAAAAAACAAGTGCTCCAGGGACCCCCTACCACTTTGTTCACTATCGCTCAAAAACTAATCAGTTCTTTGTCATACATGTTTGCATCTTTTTCCAAAGTGTCATCAAAATTCGTTCACGAACGAATGCTGTGTGCTCCCAACAAACATTGAAAAAAGGTGCGACAAATTAAACAGGTGTTCGGGAGGACCCCCACCACTTATTCCAATATTATCCAAAAACTAATCAGTTCTTTGTTATTTAAGTCTCCATCTTTTTCCAAAGTGTCATTAAAATAAATTAATGAATGTAGTCTGTATGCTCCCAACAAACTTAAAAAACAAAGTGTGAAAAGTCAGGATTTGTATGGTAGACCCCCACCATTTTGATCAATGTGTCCTAGAACATGATAATTATCTTTTCACACTAATTGGAACCCTATTTCATAAGTTTCATCATAATCACTTCATTATTGTAGGCTGTAGTGTGCATAAAGACACTGAAAAAACTTCAAAAAAGTACAAAAAAAATATTTTTACCGGAAGTGAAAAACCGGAAGTTGGGATGCAGAACTATTTTAAACTGTACTACATACTCATGTACCAAGTTTCATCCGATTCGCTTATCAGGTACAGAAGTTATAGAGCTTTCAAAAAAAAAACAAGTGCTCCAGGGACCCCCTACCACTTTGTTCACTATCGCTCAAAAACTAATCAGTTCTTTGCCATACACGTTTGCATTTTTTCCCAAAGTGTCATCAAAATTCGTTCACGAACGAATGCTGTGTGCTCCCAACAAACATTGAAAAAAGTGTGACACATTAAACAGGTGTTCGGGAGGACCCCCACTACTTATTCCAATATTGTCCAAAAACTAATCAGTTCTTTGTTACTTAAGTCTCCATCTTTTTCCAAAGTGTCATTAAAATAAATTTACGAATGAAGTCTGTATGCTCCCAACAAACTTAAAAAACAAAGTGTGAAAAGTCAGCATTTGTATGGTAGACCCCCACCACTTTGATCAATGTGTCCTAAAACATGATAATTATCTTTTCACACTAATTGGAACCCTATTCCATGAGTTTCATCATAATCACTTCATTATTGTAGGCTGTAGTGTGCATAAAGATACTGAAAAAACTTCAAAAAAGTACAAAAAAAATTTTTTACCGAAAGTGAAAAACCGGAAATTGGGATGCGGAACTATTGTAAACCGTACTACATACTCGTGTACCAAGTTTCATCCAATTCGCTTATTAGGTACAGAAGCTATAGAGCTTTCAAAAAAACAAGTGCTCCAGGGACCCCCTACCACTTTGTTCACTATCGCTCAAAAACTAATCAGTTCTTTGTCATACATGTTTGCATCTTTTTCCAAAGTGTCATCAAAATTCGTTCACGAACGAATGCTGTGTGCTCCCAACAAACATTGAAAAAAGGTGCGACACATTAAACAGGTGTTCGGGAGGACCCCCACTACTTATTCCAATATTATCCAAAAACTAATCAGTTCTTTGTTATTTAAGTCTCCATCTTTTTCCAAAGTGTCATTAAAATAAATTAATGAATGTAGTCTGTATGCTCCCAACAAACTTAAAAAACAAAGTGTGAAAAGTCAGCATTTGTATGGTAGACCCCCACCATTTTGATCAATGTGTCCTAGAACATGATAATTATCTTTTCACACTAATTGGAACCCTATTTCATAAGTTTCATCATAATCACTTCATTATTGTAGGCTGTAGTGTGCATAAAGACACTGAAAAAACTTCAAAAAAGTACAAAAAAAATATTTTTACCGGAAGTGAAAAACTGGGAGTTGGGATGCAGAACTATTTTAAACTGTACTACATACTTATGTACCAAGTTTCATCCAATTCGCTTATCAGGTACAGAAGTTATAGAGCTTTCAAAAAAACAGGTGCTCCAGGGCCCCCCCACCACTTTGTTCACTATCGCTCAAAAACTAATCAGTTCTTTGTCATATATGTTTGCATCGTTTTCCAAAGTGTCATCAAAATTCATTCACGAATGAATGTTTTATGCTCCCAACAAACATAAAAACTTTGTGGAAAAAACCACCTGTTGTATGGTGGACACCCAACCCTTTATCCAATGTGCTCCAAAAGCTGATAAAATCTTTCTCATGTTATTTAAAAGCTTTTCGAAACGTTTCATGAAAATCGATCGGTAATTGTAGGCTACAGTAGGGATAAACACCTGAAACAAAAACTTTTTAACCGGAAGTGACAAACCGGAAGTTGGTATGCAGAAATCTTGGAAACAGTACTAAAACCTTATATACTAAGTTTCAATAAGATCATATCCCGCGATCAGAAGTTATTTAAGATTTAAACTTAGAGCGGTTCGGGAGACCCCCCGCCATTTTGTCCAAATTTGAAATGAATCCAGATCTTCCATTTTCAAGTGAACCTGTATCGTTTGCCAAAGTTTCATCAAGATCCTATGCAGAAAACTCACCCAGCCACCCACCCAAACAACCACCCACTCACCCACAGGCGTACACAAAATTTTTTTTTGGCTATTTAGATAGAGGATGGTCCAAAACAAAAGAAAAAATAAAATTTGGGGTATGTAAGATTTTTTTTTTTCACGATAGATTGCATTACTTCACACAATTTAAAATTGTGGTGAAGTAAAAATCTATTCGTTTTTTTTTCACTTCATTCGTTTTCTGCCATTTTGCTGGTATTTCTTCTATAAAGCAAAATATCTCTAGATTGAATTCGTTTCCACTTCGACAATGATGAATCTTGTGACGTTAAATGTGCTTCTAGCACAACTAGCTATCCGGTTGAAGTTTCAATCAGAAAATGAGCTTGTGTAAGGACCTCGTAATCGTCATCAACTGCCGCAGAGTAAAAAGGTCAAGAGTTTAGTATATTCTTGATTTGACATACCAGGGTGGTCATCTATTCGAAAGTAAGATTTACATATTGTACGGTTTTTAGTAAATGAGTCTTAACAGACTTAACTGCAGCCTCTCATAATCCTCCAAAATGATACCTATCCAGCAAAACTTTTCAAAGCAGCTAAAAAGGCATCGTTATATCGCTTAGAGCTTTATTGTGGACAGCTTTGATGGATAAACATACAAAAATGCTCTTTGATAGGGGTTGTTCCACAGCTTCCTTTTTTTGCTGCGAAGTAAAGTGGCCCAAAGTCGATGCCACAATTAGTAAAATAAGTTTCACCCATTCAGCAGGTAAACTTCTCATCAACTACAAACTGACCTCGTGTGCGTGTTCTACACAGACAACACATTTTTTAGCATCACTCCTACTTTCGCGTGGCAATCGTGTATCGAATATCTCTGCCTAGCTTAGTTATTTGTTAAAGTAGGGCCAGCATGTTATAGATTATTATTATGAGTCACCCAAATAAACCCTTCAGTAAACACATGATTTAATGGCAATATTATGAGATGTTTACTATCGTATTCGCATTCCGTGTTGTCAAGTCGACCATCGACTCTAAGTGAACCATTGATAATAACTCGGACTCGTTGATAACAACTCGGACACGATAACAACATGGACCCGCTGTGAACTCTTTGACTTCTTTGTAAATTTTAAATATCATCCTTCAACTGTGCCTTTTGTACCTTTTTAATGCAAATACTAGTTGCTTGTTCGATCTCACTTGCTGTTAGTTCACCAAATTGTTGTGACGGTGGCACTTTTGTTTGAAAGATTTGAAAGATTTGAAAGATTTTCTTTACCCTTGATTTTTTATTATAGATTAAAGGGATTTTTATAATTTGGATCGTCTTGTAATTTGAATTTTGCTATTTCGTTTTTTTGTTGTTTCGCAAAATGAAAGAAATACACACAATGAAAAGGCTAGTCAGAGAATTTTTTTTGGTAACTATGTTTAATGTTGAATTCTTCGTTATAGGGCCAGAATTGTAAACTGCGGGATTTCAAAGATCTGGCTAACTTTCGGACGAAATGTTATTTAATTTGAAGCTGGTATCTACAAGTGTAGATATTAACAATATTTATTTGTATTTGTTGTTTTATTTGATAATTTAATAGTACTATATTTCACAAGCTTAGATCACGAAATCCAATCAAAAATTATTATAAAGACAAACAAAAAATCCCAAAGAAATGCGACTTCCAATATGTATTCATAGATGAAAGATTCAACTTAAGTAAATATGAAGTTTCAATTTAGAAATTATCTGAACATGAATATTAAAATATGGTTCGTCATCGTCGCTGTGGGTAGGTTGTGTAAAACACACGGGATTTGAAAAGGTGTGAATTCGAATCCTGGCACGAAACAAAAAAAATTTCTAAAGAGTTTTAGAGAAAATGAAAAATTATTTCGAATAGCAAAATTCAAGTGATTTCCAATATATGTGTTATTATGGTTTTCCACATTATTCACTGTTTGTGTGCTTTTGTCACTTTTGAATTAAAATACAATATTTAAAAATATGCTTTTATAATATGTTTATTTTTAATTTTTATTTTATTAATAATAATATAAACTTCCTTATAGTAACAATTTTGAATTTGATTTTTGATATTATTGAATATCGATTTCGACTACCGTCATTATCAGTTCTTCAATTGTTATTACAATTTTTGCTTAAACTATTGTCTTATATACTATTTCAGCTGCTATTTTGTATTATTATGTCTTATATTTTGTTAGTTTTAGTGTTGATTATATCATTTAAAATGTTATTCTTTTTATGTTTATATATTTCTATTTCTTCCAATCTATCTAGATTTTGTCCTTTTCTTTTTTTATGTAATATGGTTAAATTTGTGTTGATATTGGTGTATTTGTGTTTTTCTGTTTTCAAATGTTGGGCATATCTGAATTTTGGATCGCTTCTGTTAATTTCATTGGTGTGCTCGATAAATCTTTTTTTGAAGGACCTCCCCGTCTGGCCTATGTAAAATTTACTGCAGCCGTCACAGGTAAACTTATAAACACCTGTGTCTAAGCTTTGGGTTTTTTTAGTTTTTAGGTAGTTTTCTATTTTATTTTTGTTTTTGTAAGCCGCAATATATCCATATTTTTTTAAAGTTTTTTGCATTATTTTGAATGTTGTTCTATTGTATGTTACGCCTACGTATTTTTTACCTGCTAAGTTTTCTTCATTCTTCAACGTGGTTAGGGTTCGCAAATTTTTCTTGTTTTTATGTTTTCTATTTAATGTGTCAATTATTTCATTTCTATATCCGTTTTTACTGGCTATGTATTTTATGTTATTTAATTCATCTTGATAATTTTCTGCATTCATTGGTATATTGTTCAATCTATTGATCATGTGGTTGTATGCAGCTAGTTTATGTTGGTACGGATGATGCGATTTAATATTTATTATTTGATCCGTTTGGGTTGGTTTTCGGAATATTTTGAATGTGTGTTTTGATTGACATTTTTGATTGATAAATCCAAAAAATTTATTGTGTTATATTCTTTGTTTTCTAACGTGAATTTAATGGAAGGTTCTATGCTATTTATGTATTGGTGTAATAGATTAAGCTGTCTATTCGTTCCTTTGAATAATAAAATTATATCGTCAACGTATCGATACCAATAAATGACTTTTTCTTTGTGTGGATTTATGTTATTATGTATATATTTTGTTTCAAATCATTGAGGTATATTTCGGTTAAAGTTCCAGATAGTGGGCTCTTCATAAGTAATTCTTCTGTTTGTTGATAATACTCATTGTTTTGTGTGAAATAGTATTGTTTTGTTATTTTGGTTATTATATTTATTATTTCTTGTGTATCTGTTGGGTTTAAACCACTTTTATTAACATATTTTTGTTATATTTATTGTATCTTTTATCGGTATGTTGGTTATATCAAACGATGCTAATTTTGCGTTGTGAGGTATTATTATTGGTTCTATTCTATTGATTAATTCTGTGTTATTTTTTACTGAATAACTGTAATCAAATTTTATGTTGTACTTCAATAGTTTATTTATGCACTTCGCTTTTCTGTATGTTCGTGCTGGGGTGAAATTAATTAATGGTCTTATCGGTGTATCTGGTTTGTGTATTTTCGGTAATCCTCTTAAATTTGGTGCTGTTGGTTTTATCATTTTGTTATACCTTATGTTCTTATCACTTAATATGTTGAAAGATTTGTTGATGATTGTTTTTATTTGTGCATTGAATTCATTTGTTGGATCTTTACTTAATTTTTCGATGTTGTTATTAATGATGTATTCATCTATTTTATTGTTAAAGTCTGTAGTTTTCATGATGATTAATGTATTCCCTTTATCTGCTTTGGTTATTGTGGCATTGTTTTGTTGGATCTGGTTTTGTATACTACGTATTGTTTTTATTTCTTTTTTGTTGTTGGTTTTTGAATTGTTTAAGTTGTTATTTTTTGTTGATATTTCATTAACTATTATTGATCTGATTTCATTTTGGTGGTGAATGTTAGTTTTCAAAATTGAATTTTCTATTTCTAACAGATTTTCATTTATTTCTTTTGTTGTGTTGTTTGGTTGTATGCCGTATTTCAATCCCTTTTCGAATAGTTGAGTTTCTTGATTGTTAAATTGTATTTCAGTGTAATTTTCTATTCTTTTGTTATATTGTGGCGGTCTATATTGATTTATTATGTTATTATGATGAGTTCCCATTTCTATTACTTTTGATTCTTTTAGCTTTTTTAATTTCAATTTTATATTTTCACTTTTCTTTTTTATCGGGCTTTCCATATCATTCTTTACCGATTCCATTATTATTTCATATTCTATTTGATGATATTGTTTAGATATTAGTAATTGTAGGTTGCATACTTCTAATGTTATGTAAATTATTTTTGTGTAGAGTTCTTGAATTTGTTTTGTTAACCATGTAGTTTCAGCTGTTTGTTTAGCTATTTGTGCGGTTTTGGATTTATTGTTGACTTTGATGTTAATGTATGTAGGTATTATTCTATATCTCTTGCAGCATCGGTTGAAATGTAAATTTAGTTTGTTTTGTTGTAATTTTACTGATTTGTAATAATAAATTTTCACTATTTCACTTGGTGGTGTATCACTATATGTGTTATTATGGTTTTCCATATTATTCACTGTTTGTGTGCTTATGTCACTTTTGAATTAAAATGCAATATTTAAAAGTATACTTTTTTAATATGTTTATATTTAATTTTTATTTTATTAATAATAATATAAACTTCCTTATAGTAACAATTTTGAATTTCATTTTTTATTTTATTGAATATCGATTTCGACTTACGTCATCCTCGGTTTTTAAATTATTATGATTTCCAATATGTACTTAAGCTTAATTGCTCACAAAAAACCTTTTCAAATTATAAAGAAAGATTTTATCAAAAAAACAAAACATAAATATTATAGAAAGAAAAATGCATTAAATAACAAAACTAAAACCAATTAAAAAAAGTATGTGTCAACAAGTGTCAAATTTAACAATAAACAAAAGATGTATCATACAGCTTCGACAGTGTGCCTCTTTAGTTGGGCGAAAGATATCAGATTCCGAAAAAATCGATATAGCCCACAAAATTTTAAAATAAACCTTCAGAACCAGCAGGAGTTCTTGAGATTATACCTCTAACTAACGAGGCCAGCTGATTTTCAATTCGAAGACTGGTATAGAGTGAAAGAGTCAGCACAGTGCTTGCGACAGATCAACGTTCTTATTATATTAAGAAATCGCTTGTCCACCTGGCCAAAACAGATGGGAAAACTATTCTCTACAACTTCTATATAATACATTTAAACATGGTAAAACTGTAGTCTAAACTCTATACAGTGAGCATCTTCTTTTTTATCTACGGGTATGGCAAGCCCGCGTACTTTAGTTCTTGCTACTGACATATACGTTAACATTGTAATAGCAGTGAGATATCACTATCCAAGTTGATATCTTAGGCTTTCTGACGAGTGAACTATATTCAGTTGATTGCAGACCCTCCAATCTAAACTGCTAAATATTCTCTTGTGATGACACGTAATTGCTTGCTCGAAGAGACGGGCTATAATATCACTGTACGTGTGAACTTTAATAAATAAGCAAGACAGGGTATTGCAAGCTCAAGGAATATGCCACTTGATGAATTATTGCAACCTTATTTCAGTTTCATTCCTACAAATTTAAAAACAAATTTGCGTTACGTCTAATTTTATTTTCTTTATTTAATCCTATAAAATTGGCGCATGTCACATCTTATATGTGATAGAATTTATTATTTAGCTACTCATTCTTAAAAAATAAATATGTAAAAAACAAAAAAAAATCAACACTTCAGAACGCGTTTTGTTATTGAACCTTTGGAGGTTTTCAAAGAATTTTATATGTTTTGCATATTTTATAGCACATTTTAAAAAAAATATATCTTGGGGCCTGTCTGATACCTTAATTAGAAATGTCATACAAATCAAGGAGTATATAGCAACATCACAGTGGTAAAAGGGAGACCAATACGCTGCATTGACTCCAAATATGGTGCAACAAACCTTCACCACTCTTGAGTAAGATTGAAAAAATCATACAGATCCAGGAAGCTGTAGTTAAGAACTGTCAACTATAAATGCCTACTCCATGTCATCTAGAAAAGCTCAGACTAATGAAAGGAATGAATTGTTTTTTGGTTATCTTTAACCCACGCACTTATTTTATTGTACGCAACAAACTCGAAAGATTGGTAGAGAAATTATTGACTTTGTTTAACAAGTTTCTACGATTTGCTTGTCAACTCAAAAAACCTTTTAAAGAAAGTAGAATATTTCGTGGTGGAGTTTAGAACTAGGTTCACTCTCGGGCAGGTTTCTAAGAAGCAGCAAATCTGAGATCTCAACAAAATTTGACAGCTAAAGATATGTCCGAGCGTACAATAAAATTTTTACGTTTTTCTAACCTTACGAATTGATCTAACTCACAATTCGATAAACGCAATTTCCAAATCACTTTCTGGATTTGCTCACTGAATAGTAAGCACAAACACCAGGTTTTGTTAAGTATTCAACTCCTTAATTGTTCCACAACAACAACAAACAATACAGCAAACAATACTTCTAAATAGAATGTTCTTTCAACAGCTTCAGAAACTCCAACGGTTGATTGTAGAAATTTTCAGTTACGCAACGTTCAAAATAATACACAAAATATTTCTACTCAATAAAACTTAAAACTTTATTCACAAAAACTATTTAAAAATTTAAATTCCCTTAATGTAGTCTAATGTTAATACATATAGGACTACAAATTGACCAAGTGTCAGCCATTGATTTCACATTGATTGGAAACAATCAATAATGATTATACAATCGTGACTTAGCATGTTAATTAGAATAGAAATGTTCCCCATTCTATGAATTCACACAAAGTATTGTCTAGAAATTTAATGCAAAAAATCCCATATAATGTAAAAACATTTCCATTATATGGAGTCTATTGACAGTGGCAAAATTCAACTTAAGTAAAAATAAATAAGTGATGAAGAAGTTTCAACTTTGAAATTGTCATCGCCTCAACGGCGTCATCGATAGCGTGTCTGTCCAAGCATTCGAGCCGAGCACTGACGAGGGTAGGTTCGAATCCCATCCGAAACACGAAAAATGTGAATTGGAGTTTTTTTCTGAGAAACTTCAAACCAAACCTTTGAATTGAAAAAAATCCAATAACTTCTTTTTTTTTTTGAGTTTAATTGATCTCAAAAATCTACAATATATTTAAAAATCACGTTTATAACTTTAACTTTACCGTTGCAGGTTTAAAATAAAACTAATTTAGTATTGCAAGACATCTCTCCTTATATACGATTCTGCATAATCTCGATCATTCGAGGTCACTTTTTAGAAACCTTGAGAAAACACTAGAATATTCGATTATTTTACGTTATAATGATTTGATTCATAAAGTAATTTCATATTGACCCAAATTCTAAGAATACAATAACAACACTATTCATTCATTCATTAATTTGTTGTGTTTTGTTGATTTGATTTTTCTCAAAGTGACTGCAATCGTCTCGATTTTCCTGTAATCGTAACAATACCCTCCATTTAAGCCTGTTCGTCCCGAACAGGATCTAGTTCTTCTTGTATAATACCAATCTTTCCAAATGTACGACTTTCGCCTTGCATCGATGGCCTCTCCTAATTCTATAAACCACGTCATTCAACTTGGTTATAATGTTGTAAGGTCCTTCCATGCAGCTTGCAATTTCGGTGATAACCCTCGTTTTCGCTGTGGGTTGTGTAGCCATATTTATTGTCCTTCTTCAAAACCTCTATTATTGGATCGAATATCATATCGGGCTTTCATTCTATCACTGGTCAGTTGTATCTTCTGCCTGACAAGCTTGTGAATATCCTCAAGATTCTCCATGATTAGGTTGACGTATTCTTGCGCAGACAACGATGTTGAAGGTACTGCTCCAAATTTGAGGTCACCAGAAAGTCTTAAGTCACTTCCAAAAATAGTTTGAGCTGGTGTCATTGCCGTGGTCTCATGAACTGCTGATGTGTATGCCATCAAAAATAAAGGAATGTGTTGATCGCAGTTACGTTGGTTCTTACTGACCACTTTAGCTAGAAATTCCTTCAATGTAGCATTGAATCTCTCAACAATCCCATCTGACTGTGGGTGTGAAGCTGTCGTCCTCGTTTTGTTAATCCCCAGCATTTGGCAAATTTCCTGGAATACAGCTGACTCGAAGTTCCGTCCCTGATCGGTTTGGATCTCCATAGGAACTCCCTAGCGGCGAATCCAATTATTTATCACAGCTTCAGCGATTGTCGTTGCTTCCTGGTTGCGAATCGCACACACTTGCGGCCAAATACTGAAGTAGTCCATGATCACAACAACATATTTATTCTGATTATCAATTGTTGGAAATAGTCCCGCTACATACATTGCAATCCTTTTAAATGGAGCACCAACATTGTATTGCTTTATTTTCCCATGACTTCTTCGGCGGGTCCTTTTACCGCTGCATATTTATCGCATTTTTGAGACCACTTCACAATTGACTGCCGAGTCCCTGACCAGTAAAATCGTTTCAAATTTTTGCAAGAATTTTGTTGATTCTAAGATGGCCTCCACTCGTTCCTTCGTGATACTCCTTCAGTACTGCTGGTATATTCCCTTTTGGTACCACTATAAGGGATTGCTTTATCTTGCCATCTGAGCTATCCCACACTCTCTTCAACCGTTCATCCTGTAAATGGAGGCTGTCCTATTGCGCTCAGAACGCCTTTAAAGTTGGAAAATTATCAGCAATTTCTCCCCATATTGGTTTGCAACCCTTCTCCTTGAGCTCGATGATGGGTGCAAGATCCGGATCTTCCAACTGATCTCTCATTATGGCTTCAGCAGTCCTCTAATCATCAGGTAGCACTTGTAGTAATCGTACATCGATGATGCTCTCCTTATTTTCTTGACAACTGCAATGCTTGCATTCAACTTGACAGGGTCGTCTCGATAATGCATCAGCGTTCGCATGTGCAGTACCCTTTTGATGCTCAATGTCCAAACCGTACGCCTGAAAAGGTTCGATCCAATGTGCTACTTGTCCATCTGGATTTTTGAACTGGTGTAATCATCTTAATGCACCATGTTCAGTTCTGAGATAAAATTTTTGACCATATAGGTATTTATGGAAATTTTTGACGCATGCCATAATAGCCAATATCTCATTTTGGGTAACACAATAACTCCGTCCTGGCTTGGATAGCATTTTGGAGAAATATGCTATCACCTTTTCTTGACCATCTGTTTTCTGCGACAGAATTCATTACTGGCATCGGTATCCAAAATAAACTGCACATTAGGTATAGGATAGGACAGAATTGGAGCCTTACATAATCTCCTTCGGAGTTCCACAAATACTTGCTCCTGTTGCACAAATACTTGTTCATTCCATTCAAATGCCTTATCTTTCCAAGTTAACTCATGCAAACTTTTGGCAACGTTGGCGAATCCTGGCACAAACCGTCCGTAATATGTGCACAATCCAAGGAAGCTTCGTAGTTCATGTAGGTTTTTCGGTCTTGGCCAGTTCATAACTGCTGCAATCTTGTCAGAATCGGTATGAAGTTCCTTTGCCGTAACCTAAGATCCCAAATACTTTGCTTCCTTCTTGAAAAGTGAACACTTTTTGGGACCTTTACACCGGCTGCTTGCAACCTTTCCAGTACCTCCGCCAAGTTCCTCAAGTGGTCATCAAAATCTTTGCCCATGACGATGATGTCATCCAAATATACAAGGCATGTTTTTCAGTGCAAGCCTTTGAGCACCCGTTCCATTAATCTCTCGAAAGTTGCAGAAGCGTTGCAAAACCCAACTGGCATGTCATTAAATTGCCATAGTCCATTACCTACACTGAACGCTGTTTTCTCCCGATCTTCCTCCGCAACTTCCACCTACCAGTAACCACTCTGCAGATCCAATGTTGAAAACAATCTTGATCCCGATAATGTATTCAGTGTATCATCAATCATAGGCAATGGGTAGCTATCCTTTTAAGTGACTGTATTTAGTTTTCTGTAGTCAACACAAAATCTTAAGCTACTATCTTTCTTGCCAACTAACACCACAGGTGAGCTCCAGGGACTGTCTAAAGGCTTGATAACACCAGCTTCTTTCATATCTCTCACCATTTTATCTGCTTCTTCTCTTTAAGCCAATGGTAAACTCCTTGCTGCTTTGCGTATCTGCTTTTCTACTCCAGTGTCAATACGATGTTTTACTAAATTGGTTCTGCCATTTCCTTCAGGTGCTTTCTTCTGCTCTTCTGAAAGCCCTTCTGTCCATTTCTGCACAATTTGTTCCATTTCTGCCTTCTGTTGTTTTGTGTTGACCGATCTGTTGATATTTTTCTGCTCGCACTTTATTATTTTATCAACCGCTTCGCATTGCCTAATGATTGATCCTTTCTTGAATGTTTTTTGTGTGTCTGACAGATTTAAAACGTTTACTGGTATTTTGTAGTCAGCATCCGATCTAACTAAGGTTTTTCCTATAATGACTTCTCTATAATTTTGATCTTTTTTATTGGCTTCCACAACCCACAACCTGGGTGACCTTCACCATTAAATTGGAGTGGCAATTCAAAATTTCCGTACGTGAGTACTCCTCAATACTCAATGCATACGTGAGTACTCCAGCATCAAAAACGAATCCATTTGGCTTCACGAAGTCCATTCCCAGGATTACTTTATCCACAATGTCAGCGACAACCACTTCATGTTGAAAGAGAGTATTCCCGATTTATTACTCTATTAAATAGTTCCCGAAAATCTGGTGCTTGGCATCATATAAAATCCAGTGGTTTAATACCTCTGCTATATGAGTCAGATCTTGATGAACAGTGTTATCATATGGTGTACCGTGTACTGAACTTTCACCGCGGCCAACCTAAAAACAAAGAAACATTGCTAAAATTGGTTTTCCTGATTACCCGTGAGGTGTTTCAATTTGGGATCTCCACAACCCAAGGAGATCATTTTGCATAATTTATCTTTGAATTTTTGTGCCTTTATATGCCAAGTCTTATTTCTGCCAAAGATTCTTGAAAATTGGTTTTTTGAACTCTTATACCCTCCATCGGAGCTTGAAGGAAATATTTATTGGTTAAGAACGATTTTGAACATAATTGCATCTCCTTCAAACAAGATCTTAAGAAAGAATCTGTAAACTTTTTTTGCCTACCAGCAGAACTAGGGACGGAAAGTGAACAATGAGGAATTCGTTAAATATTTTATCATACGGATAGCTTCAAAAACCATAAAGGTGATGAAAGAGTCTTCAAATACCAAACATTGCCCTGTTTCACTTTTGTCTGAATATACTTCATAAGTGATCTTACTTATGACAAAACTAGTGGCATAGCCGATAACCGGTTGTTTACTTCTACCACGTTAAGCATAAGCTTTGGAATGTCCCAGACTGTATCCACAGTGCTACAAATAAATAATGTCCTTGCAATTTGTCGATACTAGTTATCACTTGTTACTGGAGGCTAGGAGAGCACACAAATGATATGATCATGCCGAGTTTCGCGAGAGGCGATTCGTTCAATTATCACTACTCCTCTCTTTTCCTCGCCCACTATACTATTATGACTACAAAAGATTTCTTTTATAAGTAGATTATGTACAATTTTTTTTTCATTAAAAGCAAGCTTCTGTAAATTACCAAACGATCAAAACAATTTGTTTTATTTTTCCAACTAAAACACATTTAGCACAATGTTTTACTTGTAAGGAAACCTTTGCCACATCAACGATTAGAATTTCAATATGGTCAGGTCATTTCAGAAAAACATGTAATCAATTTTTTTGTGTACCTTAAAAATTTGGAAGATCATCAAAACAATTTCAACTTATTCATAATTTATCTATTTTTTGCGTTACATTCAGTTATGCTAACAAATTTACCATATTGGTTCGATTTTATTAATCAAACTTTCAATCTTATCGTATATTATTTTTTGTACTAAATAAATTTTATAGTTTGGTTTCCGATTTTGGTGCTTCATTTTTTTGTGCTTGCTTTATGACAACTAAGAGTTTTTTTCTTGGAATTTATATAATTTTTAGTTTTTTTTCTAATTTTTTTTTCAGATTTAAGATTTCATATATAAAACTAAAATTATTTTCAAAAATGTATCATTCAGTCTAGTCGTCTCTCAATAAACTTTAACTATTGGGATCTTTCACACTTTTAGATCGATATGATTTTTGCAAAGGTTTGTTTTAGCACATTTACATTTCTCAAGCGTTTATATTATTAATGTTTGTTTTTCAAGGGTTGTATATTACTAGCATGCGTTATATTTGTTTTTGCATCTCCAACATCTCACAAAAGAGCAGCACCTGTTTATAGATCAGTTATCATTCAAAGAGTTAATGATGATGAACCAACAAAAGGAACAAAAACACTTGGACGTGATGTCAAATCAACTAGAGAAATCGAGAAACTGAACAATAATTGGAGAAAAGATACTGAACCAATTGAATGGATTCGTGAAGTACAATCTGGCAATGGTGGATGGATTTCTTCGAAGCAAACTCTAAATCTTGGACTAAAAAATGTTAGGACAGAAGCAAAAATTAAAAATGTTAGAATAATTCAAACACCTGATAATAATAATAAGGAGATCAATTTGATTTCACCGCAAGGAATCGTGAAACCAATTGTAGAGTTGATTGATGAAAATGGTTCAGTAGAGATTAATAGTGGTGAACAAATTCAACCATCCGATGGTGTTGAAACCAATGATGCAACATTAGATGAGGTCAAAGAAAAAACAAAAGAAGAATTATCTGATGAAAAAGCAACACTAGAAGGGCTTGAATTGGTACAAACTGAACTCGAAAAAGCGGGAGTAAGAATTGCAAGAAGGTTGGAAAATGCTAAATTAAAATTGAAAGCAAAAGAAAATGAATCAAATACCGACAAAGAAAATAACGAAGAATCTGCCTTAGCCACAGATTCAGAATCAAAGACCACAAAACGTCATGCAAGAAAAGAACAATCACAAAAATCTAAATCAAAACACGATCGATCACAAAGAAAACGTAAGCAACAAAAAAAGGAGAAAAATGAAAAATCTGAACAAACAAAACAAGTTCAACATCATCGTAAAAATTCTGAGAGAAAAACAGACCAGAAACAAAATAAAAACGAAAAAAAAATATTGACCGATGAAAATTTAGAAAAGGTTGAATCTCGGCAATCAAAGAGAAGTAAAACATCTCGATCGAATACCAATAAAAGTGAAAAAGCATCAAGAAACGAAGAAGAAAAATCAAGCCTAATCCGTGATGAGAGGAAAACAAAATCTGTAAATAGAAAAGAAAAGCCAGTGGTTAGCAACTCTGGTTTGAAAAAGAAACAAGAAACAAGAACCGAACAAGAAGAAGAACAAGAACTTGTTTTGAATGAGTTAAATGTAAAAGAAATTGACAAAACTTCACAAAGAAGACGAAGAAATGAAAATCAAGGAAAGATAACAGATTCAGAAGAAATTGTTCGAGAAGATTCTGAAGAAGAAATTCAGCAACAAAATGAAGAAGACTCTATTGAACAAGAAGAAGAACAACAAGACGAAGACAATGTTAGTAGTCAAGAGGAATCCGAAGAAGAAGAAGAACAAGAAGAAAGCAATGACGAAGAAGAAGACGAAGATGAAGATGATAATGACGATGATGAAGAAGATGCAGAAGACGTAGAGGAAACTAAAGATGAGGAAAACGACCCGGCTAAACAACTAAGCAAAGGTAAATTGAGAAACGAAAAAGAAGATGACGACAATCTTCAAGCTGCTAGAGAAGCATGGAAAAAACTGAAATCCCAAGGATGGGCTTATGAAAAAAATTCCGGGAGATCATCTTCTAAAAACCGACAAAATTGGACTAAAAATGAAATCAGAAATGCAAGAAAAATTGAAGAAGAATACTTTAACGAACTTGTTCGTGCAAATTCAGGAAGCAAAGACAATAGTCAAATCGAAAACGGAGAGCAAATTTTACAAGGAAACGACGAAAACGAACGATCAGAACAAGAATGGTCATATGATGCAGAACAAGATCAATGGAGACCAATCAATGTCGATGAAGTATTAAGATTATTGGGAAAAGATGTTCAAGCTGAACAACAAGAAAAAAGTTTAAATTTTCGAAAAAATGTCAAACAGAATGGTGACGTAGCTAAAGTTATCAGCCAATCTTCACATCAATATGAAGAAACCGTAAGTTTTTTAATTAGTTATTCTCTTTCGATATTACCGAATCTTCAACAACTGACCAAAAAAAATTGATTTATATTTAGTTAATTTAATTAAAACAACAACAACAAAAAATGAAAGTATAATAAAACTACATAATTTGTTTTTTTTTTTCTTCGTTATAGCATGATTCAAACGAACAATTGGGTTCAAAAATAACAAATACACAAACCGCTGATATCAAACAACAATGGGAAATTCGTGATGGTGATGTTGTTCGTGGTAAATATAAGTAATATTAAAACTGGAATATAGATCGCGTATATAATTATAACATTTTAGGCGGATATACTTTATACGAAGAAGATGGAACACGCCGTATTATTGAATACACTGCGGATGATAAATATGGATTTTCTGCAAAAATCACAAAAATTGCAGCAGCTAAATCAACACAAACGGGTGATGAAGAGTAAAGCTGTTTGTTGTAAAGAGAATTATTAGTCTGAGCTATGTTATTTGTTGTTATTATATTGTTGTTAACTTTTTTTAATTTTTAAAAATATATAAATATTTCCATTTCTAACATTGTCAACATTTCGGCGCAACTGTTAATATTTGGATAAATAAAATTATTTATGCTATTCATAGTTCATACTTTTTGTTAAACAAAAGAATGATGATAAAAATTTAATCAATATAAATGACAGTTAATTTGTTTGCCATACGATTTTTGTTATTCAGCTCCGTTGCTTTTCGATGAAGATCCGTTAAGTTTTGTTTCATTCTACATTAAATCGAAACAACATTATTGCGTTGTAATTAATTTTAAAATACATGTTTTCATTTTTATCGAAAATATTTATATAAAAAACAAAAGTGATTATTATTTAAATTTTATTTTCTTATTTATTGCTTCTACCTAATTCTTGACGTTCATTCAACTTGCATTTCTTTAAACAACATACGCAGAAAAAAGTTTCGAAATAGAAAAAACAAGATTTTATTTCTGTGGATAAAAAAATTAATTGTTTTTGTTTCGTTGCTGTTGGGTTTATAGATTTATAATGAAATGTGGTGGAAGTGAACAATTAACTCTTCAGTGAGTTCAGTTTAAATGATGGAAATGTTGTGAAAGAACTGATATTGCTATTCGAATATATTCTTCTAGAATGTGATCAAGTATGGTTAAACAAAAATAGGGCTCCTGGTAAATGGATTCAGCCAACATGAAAAAAAAGTTGATAAGGTCGCTTTTGTGGAGAACAACAGCTTCTGATTTTTTTTTTCACTTTGTGTTCCATGTTTATTTGGACACTACAGCGTTCAGTTAGTTATCAATCAATTTTGATGACACTTTGACAAAAGATGTATGTTTTTGTGACAAGAAACTGAATAGCAATATTTCAGTAAGCAGAGGGCAAATTTCAATAACAATAATTGATGATATTCATTTTCCATGAAATTTGGTAAATAAGCTTTTGGTAAAGTTTTAAACAGTTTTAGATCAGAACTACCGATCTGATTTGCCATTGGTTGAGTTTTTGTTTGAGTTTGTTTGCATTTATTTTTTCAAGGTCTTGATCCACATTTCAGTAAACAACATAAAGCAATTTTGACGACACTTTGGTAAAAGATTTATAACAATATAGAAAGAAACTGCTTAGTTTTGACAAAAGGGTGGGTGCAAACCTAAACGTATGCTGATTTTTTTCACATTGTTTCTGTCATTGTTGTTTTAAACTTCAATAACTTTAAACTCCGATAAGCATTTGTGATGCATATTTATAGATAACTTCTTAATAAGAATTAAAACACTTCTGTCGACCATTTCTGACCTGTCTCTGCCGGTGTACTATTTTTCTAGCTCTGTTATGCAACACAATTTAATGTTTCTTTGGTCTCTCACTACTAACTATACCCTTGTAAAAAAACGAAAGAAACTATTGAAAACGATACATTTTTATCGTTTGCTATCCGTTTATATCGTATTCAATCGTTTCAAACGCCTAGATTTTATCTGCTAGATAGAAAATGTATCGAAACATATAGGGTTTTTTAGTTTTCTGGATCGTTTTAATGATTTTTTACGACATAATTTTTATCATCGGTTTGAATCTGAAGTTAATGTTTATAATTTTTTTGCTGAAGCTAAACAAATTTTGCAGCGTTGATATTTTTCTATTTTGAATCCATCAAATTCCTATCAGATTGATATCTGAAATTTATCAATAAACATTTCAAGACGTGTGACGCGTGACGTGAGACGCGTGACGTGTTACGTGTGACCTGTGACGTTATTTTATACGAACTTATCTTTATAATATGTATTAATATGGTTTTCCATACCTCTCACCAATTTGTGTGCTTTTGTCACTTTGAAAATTAATTTTTACTATAAGTAAAAGATTTAATTTTTCAGATAGTTAAGTTAATCCTTATAGTGACAATTTTATTTCATTTTATTTTTATTTTTTATACAGAATATATATATATATATATATATATATATATATATATATATATATATATATATATATATATATATATATATATATATATATATATATATATATATATATATATATATATATATATATATATATATATATATATATATATATATATATATATAAATTTACGGTGGAAAAAGAATGCAATAATCAACTACCATACCTAGACGTATTAACTATACGGGACCATGATGGTACCGTTAGTACAGATTGGTACAGAAAAAACACCACTTCAAACAGAATTATCAACTATTATACGTAACACCCACAGCAACAAAAATTAAATACAGCAACCAATTTTATCCACCGCGTCTTAACACTCAGCTCGTCCAGGTTCCATGTCAAAAACCACAACTTAATTAGAAACATCCTTAGATGCAACAACTACCCAAAAGATATAATACAAAAACTGCTTCACAAAGTAATAACAAACCACAATAAACAAACACCAACCATTTCACCCTCCATCGAACACACAACAAAAAACAGCTACAAAAGAATGACATACATTCACGGTATAACTGAAAAAATCAAAAAAATTACTAACACCTTCTGCCCCAACATAAAACTATCCTTAACCAACACAAAAAACGTAAAGCGCATATATACAAAACTCAAAGATCCAACAGAAAAATTTCTCAAAACTAACGTCATATATGAAATACCATGTTTGGGTAACACAACCAATAATGAGAAATGCCTTAATACATACATTGGACAAACGAAACAACAACTGGGTAAACGGATGGCCAATCACAAAAATGATATAAAGCGCCTAAAAACTGACCCCACTGTACCAAAAACGGCACTAATGGAACACTATATGGATCAAAACCACTATCCAGATTTTGACAATGTGAGAGTTTTGGAAACTGAACAAAACTTGTCTAGACGGCTAACTAAAGAATCACTACACATTTACACACACAACACAGTCAACATTAAACGTGATACAGACAATTTAACTCCTATCTTTTGCAATGTCATCAGTAATGAACTCCACCAAAAATCAAAGCACAAAAACAACAAAAAACGAAAAAGATCACCAACACCAAACCGCATACAAACTAATTGCAACACCAACATTAACATTAACAACAATAATCTAATTAATACTAATATAAATAACCCAACCACAACACAACATAACAATAAAAAATTCAAAATAAAATAAATATTTAACAATATAGACCTTACTTATAAAAACAGCAAACAAAATGATAACATTGAAAATAATAGTCGATTAATGATTCTTGGACATAATGCACACTCCGACATTTTAATTATATTTTTTTAACTCGTTTTTAATTAATTTAATTTTAGTAGTAATCAATGTAAATGATTGTTCTTTTATTCTGTTCTTTGATTTTTTGTGTGTTAACTTAAATAAATAGATGTAATAGATGTGTTAACTTAAATAATAGATAAAATAATAACAATAATATAACTCAATATCACCATTAAGCATGTAAATAGTACCAATATGTAAGTAATTCCTGTTACTCCAAACTAATTATCATTGTTTAATCAAAAACAACATCCCAATTTTATTTTATTTTATATAATTGATAGATATTTCCTTGATAATGGCTATATATTAGCCGAAACGTCGGAAAAATAATAATTAATAAAAACGAAACATTATGAAATAAATTCGTAATAGTTTTAATATACAGACCGATAAGCCGAACAACATCAACACATTTAATATATATATATATATATATATATATATATATATATATATATATATATATATATATATATATATATATATATATATATATATATATAATATATATATATATATATATATATATATATATATATATATATATATATATATATATATATATGTATATATATATATATATATATATATATATATATATATATATATATATATATATATATACATATAATATATATATATATATATATATATATATATATATATATATATATATATATATATATATATATATATATATATATATATATATATATATATATATGTATATATATATATATAAATATATATATATATATATATATCAGTGGCGGATTAAGAGTTCAGGGGGCCCTGGTGCGGGTAAAATTTGGGGCCCTTTATCCTCATTTTCCAAAATTGATTACTAAAAAAAGCGGTCCTCTGCTTCGAAAAAAACCCTAGTAAATTAAAGTATTTTCAAAAATTTATTTTTGATGACAAAAAAACAGAACTGAATTTCTGATGATTCAAAACTGTATGTCTGAAATCAGAACTGGGAAAAACGATAACAATTACACCCTTAAGTAATCTCTGGAATAGAGGTATACAATGTGTATCATGAATTGATTCTCTAGTTCAAACGACACTCTTGCAACAGTTTTTAATTATGGGTTCCATTGTTTTCTCAGATTCTCAAATAAATAGTTCCAAATAAAATTTTCGATTTCTCCATTTTGCAATCTAAAAGGCTTTTAAAGGCTTTTTAATAATCTAATCGAATATTTTAAATAAAGATATATAATTTATAAAGAAAATAAATAAAAAACAATAGTTTTAATTCCGAACTTCCGAGAGTGATGAAACTCTGGGCTCGAATCACAATGGCAACTTTCTTGGAGTTCTTGAACTTTTGGCAAAACTTGATCCTTTCTTAAAAGAGCATAGTGATAAATTTGAAGCAAAAGAAAAGTTATGCGACATTTGAAGCAAACTTAATGAAATGATAATATGATATTTAATGATATTTTTAGGAAGAACGTCGTACCCAGTGGCGGCTTTCAAGCGTTGATTCGATTGTTGTAAGGATTGTTGCAAAGATTGTTGTAAAGATTGTTGATTATTAATTTTTATTTCTATGAAATTAGGCTCGATGTCAATACTGTTATTTGTTACCGTAACCGTTCCCAGCTGAACGATAACTTTTTAAAATGAAAGTATTCAATAACATATTTACATCGAGAGTAGCGCTTCCAAAATTTCCGTTTTGCCAATACTGGCAAAGATTTTCACGTTACCGGTGTAATACCGATACTCTAGAAAATAGAATAACTGTAACACTTTTTTAGAAAAGTTATTGAAATAAATATAAACAAAATATTTAAATTAGACTTTAGTCAGATTTATTTTATTTCAATTAGTAAAAAGAATACTTTTGATTATTATTTTCATTAAAAAAAATCGAAGTGTCTATTGACACCCACCACGGAAAAATCCGTAACTCTAATTTCAACCATAGAGACACGGACATTTTTAAAGAAATGAGCCGAGTGAAGCTTTATCCGTTTGGCACCCACCACGGAAAAATCCGTAACTCTAATTTCAAACATAGAGACACGGACATTTTTAAAGGAATGAGCCGAATGAAGCTTATCCGTGTCTCTAATATCAGCCGTGAATATTACAATAATAAGCCTTAACTCACGGATGAATACTGTCCACGGATAAATACCATCCACGGACAAATATCATCCACGGACAAATACCACCTACAGATAAAATCTGACATATATGCCATTTCTAATACCATATATTTTTTTCATTCATTTAGAACGAATTATACAAAAAATTTATTAATCAATAATTTGATTGTAAGAATAACCTTAGTAATAAAGAATTGATGATACTGCTATGAGTATATCTCGTAATTTATTCTCTGACTCTTATTTTAAGCTTGCTGATAGTGCACCACGTTACACGAGTGACTAATATCCGTGGCAATTGGACACGGATGATTAAAAATTCAAAATTTGAATTGAAAAATTCAAAATTTGAATTGAAAAGTTCAAAATTTGAATTGAAAAATTCAAATATATGTTTACTATCAATAATAATTTAGCAACAACATTATATTTTTCCTAAAAATAAAATAAAATAAAATAAAATAGATAAAAAAAATTGTTCACAAATGATTCAGGCAAAAAATTAAGTTTTAACGCTATTATGAAGCACAAGCATAAAAAAAAGTGAAATGATATATAAATTCTTTTTTATTCGCCTACATATTAAAGTGTTACTTTATTACTGTGATTTGCGGCTTTAAAGTATCACTTTTCAACTATTTATTTTATTGTCATAGCTACGTCCAAAAAAGTAAAAAGCATTTGTATTTGTTTATATTCTATGAAAAATAAAATTTTTTATCAAAGCAACCCTTAAATTCAAAATTTCATTATCCAATTAAAATAGTTGTTATCATTTGTTGTCATAGCTACACAATAATTTGGAAAAAATAATAAATATTTTGTCAAAGGTTACTTGTTCCACATATTTTTATTTTAAAATTTATGAAAATTTATAATTTTAATTTAGATTAAACAAATTTTCTTAAAATATTTTGTTTGCGGCGAATAAAAAATAGTATATGATGCACGGACGTAAGCTATTTTGGACTTAATGTGGGTGCAAATCTCGGCTAGCGCCTCGATTTGCAAACTCCACATCCGTCCAAAATCTTTAGCTTTACGTCCTAGCATCATAATGTACTATTAAGAAAATAATTTTATCATTTTGACACTTACGTTACTTTAGAATGTTTTTAACGGTTATTTAAAATTGTTTACAATTAAAAAGTAATGTAAGATAAAATATCTTTTCAGTATCATAAATTTCGATAAAAATTGGCGAGTTTTTTAATACAACAAAAAAATTACTCAAAAAAAAAAAACTCAAACTAAAATTTAGACGAGCACTTATCTTACATTTCG